>CM068834.1:51741663-52366663 GCA_028554795.2 Sinohyriopsis cumingii
TATCTTGCCATGGCTGAGTTCTTGTATATCATCTGCATTATCTTGACATGATTGGGTGCTTAAATATCATATGCATTATCTTGCCAATGCGGAGTACTTGTTTATCATATGCATTATCTTGCCATGGTGGGGTACTTGAATATCATATGCATTATCTTGCTATCGTGGGGTACAAGAATAGCATATGCATTATTGCTATGGTGGGGTTCAAGAATATCATATGCATTATCTTGCTATGTTGGGGTACAAGAATATCATATGCATTATCTTGCCATGGCGGGTACTTGAATATCATATGCATTATCTTGCTATGGTGTGGTACAAGAATATAATATGCATTATCTTGTCTTTGTAGGGTACCTGTATATCATATGCAGTATCATGCCATGGTAGGGTAATTGTATATCATATGCATTATCTTGCCATGATGGGCTGCTTGAATATCATATGCATTATCGTGCCATGGGGGGGGGGGACCTGTATATATTATGCAGTATCTTGCAATGTTGGGGTACTTGTTTTATCATGTGCATTATCTTGCCAAATTAGGGTACTTGTATATTATGAGTATTATTGCCATGGTGGGGTATTTGATTATCGTCTGCATTATTCTGCCATGGTGGGGTACTTGAATACCATATGCAATATCTTGCCATGGTTGGGTTAATTGTATATAGGATCTGCTCTGTCAGACCTCCTCGAGTGTGATTCGAACCTGTGATGACGTGATATCTGATTAGGCATATAATCTTTCTTAACCAGATAAGTGAAATAACTCATACTTCAACATAACAGTGCCTATTACCAAGTATGTTCGTGTCTTGCTGTACCACATACATGATCCCATGATTGGTAAATATGAAAAATAGTATACATAGTTCCGAATGAATATTTATATCTCTCAAATAATAACTGTTATATAATTGTAGGAAATGCTCGACTCAGCTATGTAAACGATATTCTCGCATGGATGCTCCATTTCGTATTTAATACAAGTAAATTCTAATTGCTTGAGAGATGAAGACAGGCAGAAATATGTTATTTACGTTATGTATTATTTCTTATAGAACTGACGTACTGCGACTCATTACCTCAGACCACAGCTACAATATTTTTCTAACATCTGCCTCTATATATTGATCGGTCTACCAGCAAGTTTACCAGTGTAGCGGGGTTCAAGTATAGCATGCTAAGTTCGTGTGCCTAAATCCCGAGTAAAAAGGTCTTAAGGGTATTACAAGGGGTATCGGGATCAGGAACAGTAATTGGGAGGCACGTATCAACTTCCCATTTAACAGTACTCTTTTTGAATATTTGAATGTCTTCTTATATCCTTTTGCTGATTCAGGTTCAGTACTTTATCATTATTACAATATAAGTTAGATTGTAAAATTTTATTCTCCAAATCTGTGCATGATTTGAAAAAGACAGAAGTACACAAAGTAAGGTAGATAGGATACGGTGAATCATAACATGAATAATAAATAAACCTTGAAAAGCAAAAGATCCTAAGAAATAAAACAGAAAATAAGTTTTGTAAGTGACACATCACCTTCGTCATTTGTTGTTAACTTCAGTTGACTGATTAATTACTTGACATTCATCTAAAGGTGATAGGTGATCTCTAAAATGCCATATATTTACATTACGAAGTGGATCTAGAATGTATAATGCTTTGCACTTATTCTCACCTTTTTTACTGACAAGAACTGGTTTATTTCAAAACAAAGAAGGAATAATTATACATATGTTAGATATAACGGACGTTTCAAGTTAATTAGCAACAGAAGGGGGCGACTCACATCCCAAACAAAAGTGGCAAGGAATGGGGCGGGGGACGGACCACATCAAGGTTCCATTTGTAAAACGGGGGCTAAAGAAAATACATTTTTTTAGCCAAGAAACATTGACTCATTAATCATCCAAAGGCCAGACTGAGGCTTGTTTTTAAGATTGGTAATATCCATGAAAGGGAGACCTACCAAATAGTGGCACCGACCTTGAGGCCCCCCCCCCCTCATCAAGGTCCCATTGCACAATCGGAGCCTTGGAAGCGTGTCAATTTTATTTGTGACAATGCATTTTTATTAATTAAAGCCTTTTATGAAAAAAACTAAAAGGAATGAAAGCGACCAAGTTGATAAAGGTTGAATATCTTTTGAATGAATTTCGTGATAATTTGTTAAAAATAATTCGTTTATGTGTGAATTGCGAAGTGCTAAACGAAATTTTAGAGATTGAGAGGGCTGTCCAGGCTGAATTTTAGTTCATTAAATTTTAATCAAGCACACACACACCCAAGTGAGCACGGGTGCTATACAATGAACAACCCTTATTTTTGTTCGGAAGGGGGCCCAGGCATGAACACTTAGGTTAAGTTTTACAATCACTCACTCAATGATATTTTATCTATTTCAGTGCATCGCTGGCACACACATCCGCATAATATTATTTTTGTGTGTGTGTAAACGCTGACAGTATGTCAGTCGCGAGATTTAAACCTGAGATAAGTTTCTAAAGTCGATCGAAAGATTGTCCGCACTCCTATACCACTAGGTCACATTCTCTGTTAAGAATATAAGTCTGATATAATTTACATGAGTTTTGTTAACAGAAATGTATCAATAAAATCGCACTTACAGATAAAATTAATAGTATACAAGTATTTATATAACAATAAGCAGAGAATTTAAGTATCTGAAAAAATTTAGTTATGTATATCATAACAGGTATCGATATTTGCTGAGTGTGTGAAATTTCCTCAGTTCAGTGTAGCTTCCAAATTAAATATTTTTCTGTTCATACTGAAATCTTTTGACTTGGCTGACTTAGTGATCTGCACCTAAATAGTTGTAATAATATTAATAATAATAACAATGAGTGATTCTGCAGGAACCGACCCCAAAAAGAATGTGTCGACGTCTCCAGTACCACGTTGCTCCTAGTAACTGGCTAGTTATTTCGGGCTGAAGAATATATTCCCAGCAGCGACGTCCCATAATTAAACAAGTAATCAGAAAAAACTAAGAATTCTTTAAAACGAAGTGTTATGCGCATAATCCAAATTAATACAGTTTATATATTTCTTGTGCATGCAAATTTATGTTATTATCCATATTAATAAAATATAGAGGCAGTATATGGAATGTGTATTCGTACGGAAACGTGTCGTCGAGGCCATTCTATTCATGAAAAAAGTGCCAGGGTGATCTGTTGGGATGGGACAAGAAGAGGGCTAACAGGAATTTAACATGACACAACCCTTTTGACTTATTAATACTATGTTACCTGGAACGGTATCACTTCTAACGCTAATATTAAACCATATGGAAATTTAAAAATAGAGAGAATACATTGCACATAAATGGAATTTATCTTTATTTGACTCTATGGGACAAAAGTGGAATATTTTATCCCGCCTTGCATTTCGCCGGATGGGTTATAGCAATTATAATGGCTATATAATGTGTTGGGTTTTGTTTAACATTTCATGCTGTGGCAGTTATAGGGTTAAATTTGTTAATAAGGGGATGATAGTAATGTTATGTTTGTTTATAAGGGATTAACATTTTATGTTGTATTCATTCTTTTACATCCAACCCTGTGTGGTCAGAATGTGTCGGGTACTCCAAACGCCATGTTGACTAGTAACGGCGGATAGTAAATGGATAGTAAATGTGGTATGTTGGATATGAAATGTGGGGTCTATGTATAGTACAAGACTGAAAGTAGAGGACTCCAAACGATGTTTTGGATAGTAAATGTGGGGTGTTGGATAGTGATCACAAAAAACGTTGTGTTGGATAGAAAGTCACGTAAATATGACAATAATGAATAATATATGAGTGGATTTTAGACCCATTTCCTCCTTCAGTCGGTATTTTCTGATTATATCAGTCTTTGTAAGGCTTCCTAGTTCTATGATTACAAATCCTGCTGCTAAATAAATCAGAGATATGCCATAATTAACAAGAGATGCCACTAAAGTAGATATATAAGTATATAATTAGACCTAATTTAACATCTGTCAAACCAAAACTGTCACTGGCGTGTGGCTTCATGATATTGAATTAGGTGCCGAAATATAATTTGTTGAACACAATTTAGTTCAAGGACATAGTGGAGAGAACTGCGGTTTTAGTTCAAGACTTAGGGGAGAGAACAGTGGGACCAAATTTCATGTCCATGACCTAAACTTTGATAAAGACTCGAAAGTTTGTATCGTTTATTTGTAAACAATGTTTATATCCCAATCTTCTAAACTAATTAGATTGTAACATTACGAATTATGTTGGATTATCTTATCCTTTACTTTTCTTTACGTATGTATTGACATTAAGATTTCTTCCTTTCCCTGTAAATTGTATCATTATTCTAGTTAGGAACAAAAATATTCACATACAAATAAAAACTAAAATTCATGGAATGCGGCAGTAATTATTATCACCAGATCGCCACATTTTGTTTTCTAAACGTGCTAAATAGCTTGATTAAATCACAACCTTGGTAAAGGAGATTTTTACTTCAGCGATAAAGTTATATAAGTGTCATTACTTGTATTAGTATAACTGAATATGTGTATGTGAAGTTATTATAAAATAACCTGCAAATATGTTGGCAGCACAGACCAATTATGTTATAGCCGATCAATAAAGATTAGCATTAGTACAGTCTGGCCGACCTACCGTGGAGAGAACATCCTGATGTTGAGTCAGGCACGTTAACCTCTGAGGTACATTTCCATTTGGCAAAAAGACAACGGAAATAGTTTCTCAGTCTACACTCAAACACTAAATGGATTTTGCACCATTTATAATTAATTAAATATTTGTCATGGCTTGTCGTACAAAGACTCCGTACAATGACTCTTGGGAATTTCTGCGAAACGTTATCTCAAATTATACTGAACATGTGACCATTTTATTTCTGAAGACATTCTTTGGATATTGTAAATGATAATGTGATGAAATTAAAAAAGATATTTCATCAAAACATTCCATAAGGTGATGATAGAAAGCTCGTCAATTTCATGATAACTTTCTATACAATGATGGCAGAAAGATTGCGGATTTCATAAAACCTTGTAAACAGTGATGAAGGACGTTCGTAAATTTTATGAAACCATTATATACAGTGATGACCGAAAGTGTGTAAATTTCATGAAACCTTTCTACTCAGTAAAGACAGAAATTTTGCAAAGTTCACGAAATGTACAATACGATGATGACAGCAAGTTCATAATTTATTAAAACTTGTTTTATTTGCCTCTGAAGCATTTAATGTTTATTTGTTTCAGCAGTCTATGACACTCTTCTCATACAACTGATTTAAATAATTAAATAGTAAACATTTAATGTTATGCGATATGCACTGGTTGTAATTTTATAAAAAAATATGAAAGCTCATGGAAATTAAAATTCAGCTCTTGTTATTTTAATACAAACGATGCAAAACAATAAACTTAGCCATGAAAGGTTAATCCAGATCAAACTTTAAGAGCTACGTTAGCTGGAAAGGATACGAGTTATCTATGTTCATTTTTTCATGTTGAAGCAAAAGCATCCGAACAAATAACAATGTGCCTCATCGATTCTGTTTCAGTCAATGTGATTTTAAGGTCAGACGTCTCTTTATGCAGCGCCAACTTTTTAAACAATTGCTCTTTTTTATTTTGGTATTTATATTCAGTCAATCACTTTCTGTCCTTCATAAACAATGAAGCAACATATAATTATATCATTCAAGATCAACATTTGTCAGGTTTTGGTCCAGATAGTCTTCCAGAACACTGACACTGCCAAGCCTTGTTTGTGAGGGGACACCTTGAAGGAACTTCCCTACAGGTACCGGTGGCGTAACCTTTACATTTACATCTGTCCTCACAGGATTGCCAGAGTATTCCGGTGGCGGGGGAACTCCATCTGGAACACCGACTCCATGTTTCCCAGCAGTCTGTTATTGGATTTCCCTCAACTGATGGGATGGTAATTATAGCCACAAGGATCATAAGGCCCGAAAGAACGGTCACCGTCTTGAATAAGGCCATTTAATGATGTTTCTGCCAAGAACAGAGGAAACCCTTTGTGCTATCTAAGAAATGATAAATGTTATGAAGCATACAGTGAATTGGTAATTAGCATACAGTGAATTGGAAGTAATAAGCATACAGTAAATTGGAAGTAATAAGCATACATTTAATTGGAAGTAAACATACAGTGAATCGGAAGTAATTACAACTGGTACGTGATTTTCAGCATAATCTTCCCACAAATTAAACTCGAGAATTGTTGAAATCATGATCATATCTTATTGGTATTCTTTTTAGCTATAAAGGTTTTATGGAAAAAGTTTCTTATTCACAAGAATATCGATTTGCACGTTTGTTTATTCGAAAATCAGTGCACTTGTTTGAAGAGGTTAATAATTAAGAAGTTATTTTGTCTCCATTTTCTTTTTTTATCATTGTGTCTTATTGCTCCCTTTAGAGTATTTTAATCTTCAGATATACACCATAATTGGATACCTATACGATTACAAATGTTACACTCTCTTTTCTGTATTATTATTTTCTCTTTGGGGAGTGTTAGGGGAACAGTTTAAAGCATTAAACTTGATCTCACTGTCAACTACAAGATTTATATGCAACTTTAATAAGTGCATCAGACAAGCAACTATTTTAACGTATTCTTATTCTTTTACTGGCTTGTGCATCTGATAAGATTTTGTCCCTTGATTTTGCTCTGATTCGCTCATGTAAATAGGAAACATCACGCTACATAAAATGAAATGGAATAAATCAGACTATATAAAATTATAATGAGACACAAAATCCTGTATACAATTAAATTAGAAACATCCGCCACCAGAAAACTAACTGGGAAAAAATCAGTCTATATATAATGTCCAGGGACACATCAGCCTATATGAAATATAATGGGTCATATCAGCCTACATGAAATGTACTGGGTCGCATCAGTCTATACGAAATGTACTGGGGCACCTCAGCCTATATGAAATGCACTGGGACACATCATCCTAAATCAAATATACTGAAACACATCAGCCTATATGAAATTTACTGGGACACATCAGCCTATAAAAATTAAATAGGAAAAATCTGTCGTTGTTGATTCACATATATATATATATATATATATATATATATATATATATATATATATATATATATATATATATATATATATAATATGCATTAGTACGAGACTATATGAGTAATTTAAAACATTATCTCACTGCATAGAATTCTTATATGAATTCTGCTAACGTCGGATTACATGTCAGGTTTGCTTTTCTTGGCAAAATGTATGTTCTTCTCGCCCCTGGCAAAGTTCAAATAGAAATAATTGCCTGAAGAAAATTTTACTATATTCCCAAAATAAACTGTATATTATTCAATCATGAATATAACGCAAAAGGACAGTATCTGCTGGATCACATGAAATTTAGAAAATAAAAATGAAATTCAAGCAAATTTAGTAACTTACCCAACACTTCTCTTCATGCAAACTGATGAACAGAAATGAACGCAAGCCTAAAGCTTTCTTTGGTACTAACTGATGGCTATAAATTAATGCAAGATGTGATGCCCTATTTATAATGTGTTTTGCAAACAAGCTGGAAAAATCGGGATTATCCATGCCGGATGTCTTCTTAAGTCGCCTGATTTAAAGGTGTGTTTTTATGTTTATCATTAGCTGTTGAATCATAAATAATCTAAAGTAACGTACCTTTACATACCATATGTTTACACCTGACTGCAATGCTTAAAAAGAAACAACAAAGGACTGACTGTACAGAAATCAGTTTAATTTGTGCCAGAAGGTATTGTTGAAATTTCTAGGAATAACGATCGCGACATCGTTTTCTTCGAAAACATCCATTGGTAATTGTGCAAGTTAGAGTGCATTTGTTTGAAAACACTGTATGAAATTGAAAAGTGTTACTTTTTTCAGCTTTACTATAAAATAAAAGCAAACCAAATAATGAGGGCTAGTTCATTTCTTGTTACTGTTGATTAAATATAAACTGTCAGTACTTAGTTCAGTCCCCAGCTCCAGCACGTGCAATAATCATGTATTGCTTGAGGTAACTATATTTTAATGGTTCTCTAATTCATCCATATCCATATTTTTAAATATGTGGAAGAAAGGTCTTGACCTGGGTTTCCGGTAAAGTCTTATGCATTATCTTGCCATGGTGGGGTACTTGAATATCATATGCATTATCTTGCCATGGTGGGGTGCTTTAATATCATATGCATTATCTTGCCATGGTGTGCTACTTGAATATCATATGCATTATCTTGCCATGGTGTTGTACTTGAATATCATATGCATTATCTTGCCATGGTGGGGTACATGTGTATATCAAATGCATTATCTTGCCATGGTGGGGTACTTGAATATCATATGCATTATCTTGCCATATTGGGGTACATGAATATCATATGAATTATCTTGCCATGGAGATGTACTTGAATATCATATGCATTATCTTGCCATGGTGTGGTACTTGAATATCATGTAAATTATCTTGCCATGATGGGTTACTTGAATATCATAAGCATTATCTTGCCATGGTGGGTTACTTGAATATCATATGCATTATTTTGCCATGGTTGGGTACTTGAATATCGGATGCATTATCTTATCATGGTGGGGAACTTGTATATCATTTGTGGTATCATGCCACGGTGTGGTACTTGAATATGATAGACATTATCTTGCATTATGTGGTATTTGAATGTCATATGCATTATCTTGCCATGGCGGGATACTTGTATATCATATGCATTATCTTAATGCAAATCATATGCATTATCTTGCCATGGCGTGATACTTATATATCAGACGCATTAACTTGCTATGGTGGGGTACATGTATATCATATGCAATTTCTTGCCACGATGGGGTACTTGAATATCAAACGCATTATCTTGCAATGGTGAGGTATTTGAATATCATATTCATTATCTTGCCTGCACAGGGTATTTGTATATCATATGCAGTATCTTGCCATAATGGGGTACTTGAATATCATACGCATTATCTTGCCATGGTGGGGTACTTGTATATCATACACATTATCTTGCCATGGCAGAGTACTTCTATATCATATGCATTATCTTGTTATGGTGGGGTACTTGTATGTCAAATCCATTATCTAGCCATGGTTGGGTACGTGATTATCGTATGCATTATCGTGCCATGGCAGGGTACTTGTATATCATCTGCATTATCTTGCCATGGTGGTGTACTTGGATATCATATGCATTATCTTGCCAATGCGGAGTACTTGAATATCATGTACATTATCGTGCCATGGTGTGGTACTTGAATATCATTTGCATTATCTTGCAATGGTAGGGTAATTGTATATCGCATGCATTATCTTGACATGAATTATGAATTATGTAGCCATTGAATATCAGACGCATTTTCTTGCTATGGCACGGTACTTGAATATCATAGGCATTATTTTGCCTGGACAGGGTATTTGTATATCATATGCAGTATCTTGCCATGATGGGGTACTTGAATATCAGACGCATTATCTTGCCATGGTAGAGTATTTGAATATCATATGCATTATTTTGAAATATTGTGGTACTTGATTATCATATGCATTATCTTGCCTAGACGGGGTATTTGTATATCATATCCAGTATCTTGCCATGATGGGGTACTTGAATATCGTATGCATTATCTTGCCGTGGTGGGGTACATGTATATCATATGCAATATCTTGCCAGGATGGGGTACTTGAATATCATATGCATTATCTTGCAATGGTGGGGTAATTGAATATCATATGCATTATATTGCCATAGCGGGGTACTTGTATATCATATGCATTATCTTGCCGTGGCAGGGTACTTCTGTATGATATGCATTATCTTCTTATGGTGGGGTACTTGAATATCATATTTATTATCTTGCCATGGTGGGGTACGTGATTATCGTATGCATTATCTTGCCATGGCTGAGTTCTTGTATATCATCTGCATTATCTTGACATGATTGGGTGCTTAAATATCATATGCATTATCTTGCCAATGCGGAGTACTTGTTTATCATATGCATTATCTTGCCATGGTGGGGTACTTGAATATCATATGCATTATCTTGCTATCGTGGGGTACAAGAATAGCATATGCATTATTGCTATGGTGGGGTTCAAGAATATCATATGCATTATCTTGCTATGTTGGGGTACAAGAATATCATATGCATTATCTTGCCATGGCGGGGTACTTGAATATCATATGCATTATCTTGCTATGGTGTGGTACAAGAATATAATATGCATTATCTTGTCTTTGTAGGGTACCTGTATATCATATGCAGTATCATGCCATGGTAGGGTAATTGTATATCATATGCATTATCTTGCCATGATGGGCTGCTTGAATATCATATGCATTATCGTGCCATGGGGGGGGGGACCTGTATATATTATGCAGTATCTTGCAATGTTGGGGTACTTGTTTATCATGTGCATTATCTTGCCAAATTAGGGTACTTGTATATTATGAGTATTATTGCCATGGTGGGGTATTTGATTATCGTCTGCATTATTCTGCCATGGTGGGGTACTTGAATACCATATGCAATATCTTGCCATGGTTGGGTTAATTGTATATAGGATCTGCTCTGTCAGACCTCCTCGAGTGTGATTCGAACCTGTGATGACGTGATATCTGATTAGGCATATAATCTTTCTTAACAGATAAGTGAAATAACTCATACTTCAACATAACAGTGCCTATTACCAAGTATGTTCGTGTCTTGCTGTACCACATACATGATCCCATGATTGGTAAATATGAAAAATAGTATACATAGTTCCGAATGAATATTTATATCTCTCAAATAATAACTGTTATATAATTGTAGGAAATGCTCGACTCAGCTATGTAAACGATATTCTCGCATGGATGCTCCATTTCGTATTTAATACAAGTAAATTCTAATTGCTTGAGAGATGAAGACAGGCAGAAATATGTTATTTACGTTATGTATTATTTCTTATAGAACTGACGTACTGCGACTCATTACCTCAGACCACAGCTACAATATTTTTCTAACATCTGCCTCTATATATTGATCGGTCTACCAGCAAGTTTACCAGTGTAGCGGGGTTCAAGTATAGCATGCTAAGTTCGTGTGCCTAAATCCCGAGTAAAAAGGTCTTAAGGGTATTACAAGGGGTATCGGGATCAGGAACAGTAATTGGGAGGCACGTATCAACTTCCCATTTAACAGTACTCTTTTTGAATATTTGAATGTCTTCTTATATCCTTTTGCTGATTCAGGTTCAGTACTTTATCATTATTACAATATAAGTTAGATTGTAAAATTTTATTCTCCAAATCTGTGCATGATTTGAAAAGACAGAAGTACACAAAGTAAGGTAGATAGGATACGGTGAATCATAACATGAATAATAAATAAACCTTGAAAAGCAAAAGATCCTAAGAAATAAAACAGAAAATAAGTTTTGTAAGTGACACATCACCTTCGTCATTTGTTGTTAACTTCAGTTGACTGATTAATTACTTGACATTCATCTAAAGGTGATAGGTGATCTCTAAAATGCCATATATTTACATTACGAAGTGGATCTAGAATGTATAATGCTTTGCACTTATTCTCACCTTTTTTACTGACAAGAACTGGTTTATTTCAAAACAAAGAAGGAATAATTATACATATGTTAGATATAACGGACGTTTCAAGTTAATTAGCAACAGAAGGGGGCGACTCACATCCCAAACAAAAGTGGCAAGGAATGGGGCGGGGGGACGGACCACATCAAGGTTCCATTTGTGAAACGGGGGCTAAAGAAAATACATTTTTTTAGCCAAGAAACATTGACTCATTAATCATCCAAAGGCCAGACTGAGGCTTGTTTTTAAGATTGGTAATATCCATGAAAGGGGAGACCTACCAAATAGTGGCACCGACCTTGAGGCCCCCCCCCCTCATCAAGGTCCCATTGCACAATCGGAGCCTTGGAAGCGTGTCAATTTTATTTGTGACAATGCATTTTTATTAATTAAAGCCTTTTATGAAAAAAACTAAAAGGAATGAAAGCGACCAAGTTGATAAAGGTTGAATATCTTTTGAATGAATTTCGTGATTAATTGTTAAAAATAATTCGTTTATGTGTGAATTGCGAAGTGGTAAACGAAATTTTAGAGATTGAGAGGGCTGTCCAGGCTGAATTTTAGTTCATTAAATTTTAATCAAGCACACACACACCCAAGTGAGCACGGGTGCTATACAATGAACACCCTTATTTTTGTTCGGAAGGGGGCCCAGGCATGAACACTTAGGTTAAGTTTTACAATCACTCACTCAATGATATTTTATCTATTTCAGTGCATCGCTGGCACACACATCCGCATAATATTATTTTTGTGTGTGTGTAAACGCTGACAGTATGTCAGTCGCGAGATTTAAACCTGAGATAAGTTTCTAAAGTCGATCGAAAGATTGTCCGCACTCCTATACCACTAGGTCACATTCTCTGTTAAGAATATAAGTCTGATATAATTTACATGAGTTTTGTTAACAGAATGTATCAATAAAATCGCACTTACAGATAAAATTAATAGTATACAAGTATTTATATAACAATAAGCAGAGAATTTAAGTATCTGAAAAATTTAGTTATGTATATCATAACAGGTATCGATATTTGCTGAGTGTGTGAAATTTCCTCAGTTCAGTGTAGCTTCCAAATTAAATATTTTTCTGTTCATACTGAAATCTTTTGACTTGGCTGACTTAGTGATCTGCACCTAAATAGTTGTAATAATATTAATAATAATAACAATGAGTGATTCTGCAGGAACCGACCCCAAAAAGAATGTGTCGACGTCTCCAGTACCACGTTGCTCCTAGTAACTGGCTAGTTATTTCGGGCTGAAGAATATATTCCCAGCAGCGACGTCCCATAATTAAACAAGTAATCAGAAAAAACTAAGAATTCTTTAAAACGAAGTGTTATGCGCATAATCCAAATTAATACAGTTTATATATTTCTTGTGCATGCAAATTTATGTTATTATCCATATTAATAAAATATAGAGGCAGTATATGGAATGTGTATTCGTACGGAAACGTGTCGTCGAGGCCATTCTATTCATGAAAAAAGTGCCAGGGTGATCTGTTGGGATGGGACAAGAAGAGGGCTAACAGGAATTTAACATGACACAACCCTTTTGACTTATTAATACTATGTTACCTGGAACGGTATCACGTCTAACGCTAATATTAAACCATATGGAAATTTAAAAATAGAGAGAATACATTGCACATAAATGGAATTTATCTTTATTTGACTCTATGGGACAAAAGTGGAATATTTTATCCCGCCTTGCATTTCGCCGGATGGGTTATAGCAATTATAATGGCTATATAATGTGTTGGGTTTTGTTTAACATTTCATGCTGTGGCAGTTATAGGGTTAAATTTGTTAATAAGGGGATGATAGTAATGTTATGTTTGTTTATAAGGGATTAACATTTTATGTTGTATTCATTCTTTTACATCCAACCCTGTGTGGTCAGAATGTGTCGGGTACTCCAAACGCCATGTTGACTAGTAACGGCGGATAGTAAATGGATAGTAAATGTGGTATGTTGGATATGAAATGTGGGGTCTATGTATAGTACAAGACTGAAAGTAGAGGACTCCAAACGATGTTTTGGATAGTAAATGTGGGGTGTTGGATAGTGATCACAAAAAACGTTGTGTTGGATAGAAAGTCACGTAAATATGACAATAATGAATAATATATGAGTGGATTTTAGACCCATTTCCTCCTTCAGTCGGTATTTTCTGATTATATCAGTCTTTGTAAGGCTTCCTAGTTCTATGATTACAAATCCTGCTGCTAAATAAATCAGAGATATGCCATAATTAACAAGAGATGCCACTAAAGTAGATATATAAGTATATAATTAGACCTAATTTAACATCTGTCAAACCAAAACTGTCACTGGCGTGTGGCTTCATGATATTGAATTAGGTGCCGAAATATAATTTGTTGAACACAATTTAGTTCAAGGACATAGTGGAGAGAACTGCGGTTTTAGTTCAAGACTTAGGGGAGAGAACAGTGGGACCAAATTTCATGTCCATGACCTAAACTTTGATAAAGACTCGAAAGTTTGTATCGTTTATTTGTAAACAATGTTTATATCCCAATCTTCTAAACTAATTAGATTGTAACATTACGAATTATGTTGGATTATCTTATCCTTTACTTTTCTTTACGTATGTATTGACATTAAGATTTCTTCCTTTCCCTGTAAATTGTATCATTATTCTAGTTAGGAACAAAAATATTCACATACAAATAAAAACTAAAATTCATGGAATGCGGCAGTAATTATTATCACCAGATCGCCACATTTTGTTTTCTAAACGTGCTAAATAGCTTGATTAAATCACAACCTTGGTAAAGGAGATTTTTACTTCAGCGATAAAGTTATATAAGTGTCATTACTTGTATTAGTATAACTGAATATGTGTATGTGAAGTTATTATAAAATAACCTGCAAATATGTTGGCAGCACAGACCAATTATGTTATAGCCGATCAATAAAGATTAGCATTAGTACAGTCTGGCCGACCTACCGTGGAGAGAACATCCTGATGTTGAGTCAGGCACGTTAACCTCTGAGGTACATTTCCATTTGGCAAAAAGACAACGGAAATAGTTTCTCAGTCTACACTCAAACACTAAATGGATTTTGCACCATTTATAATTAATTAAATATTTGTCATGGCTTGTCGTACAAAGACTCCGTACAATGACTCTTGGGAATTTCTGCGAAACGTTATCTCAAATTATACTGAACATGTGACCATTTTATTTCTGAAGACATTCTTTGGATATTGTAAATGATAATGTGATGAAATTAAAAAAGATATTTCATCAAAACATTCCATAAGGTGATGATAGAAAGCTCGTCAATTTCATGATAACTTTCTATACAATGATGGCAGAAAGATTGCGGATTTCATAAAACCTTGTAAACAGTGATGAAGGACGTTCGTAAATTTTATGAAACCATTATATACAGTGATGACCGAAAGTGTGTAAATTTCATGAAACCTTTCTACTCAGTAAAGACAGAAATTTTGCAAAGTTCACGAAATGTACAATACGATGATGACAGCAAGTTCATAATTTATTAAAACTTGTTTTATTTGCCTCTGAAGCATTTAATGTTTATTTGTTTCAGCAGTCTATGACACTCTTCTCATACAACTGATTTAAATAATTAAATAGTAAACATTTAATGTTATGCGATATGCACTGGTTGTAATTTTATAAAAAATATGAAAGCTCATGGAAATTAAAATTCAGCTCTTGTTATTTTAATACAAACGATGCAAAACAATAAACTTAGCCATGAAAGGTTAATCCAGATCAAACTTTAAGAGCTACGTTAGCTGGAAAGGATACGAGTTATCTATGTTCATTTTTTCATGTTGAAGCAAAAGCATCCGAACAAATAACAATGTGCCTCATCGATTCTGTTTCAGTCAATGTGATTTTAAGGTCAGACGTCTCTTTATGCAGCGCCAACTTTTTAAACAATTGCTCTTTTTTATTTTGGTATTTATATTCAGTCAATCACTTTCTGTCCTTCATAAACAATGAAGCAACATATAATTATATCATTCAAGATCAACATTTGTCAGGTTTTGGTCCAGATAGTCTTCCAGAACACTGACACTGCCAAGCCTTGTTTGTGAGGGGACACCTTGAAGGAACTTCCCTACAGGTACCGGTGGCGTAACCTTTACATTTACATCTGTCCTCACAGGATTGCCAGAGTATTCCGGTGGCGGGGGAACTCCATCTGGAACACCGACTCCATGTTTCCCAGCAGTCTGTTATTGGATTTCCCTCAACTGATGGGATGGTAATTATAGCCACAAGGATCATAAGGCCCGAAAGAACGGTCACCGTCTTGAATAAGGCCATTTAATGATGTTTCTGCCAAGAACAGAGGAAACCCTTTGTGCTATCTAAGAAATGATAAATGTTATGAAGCATACAGTGAATTGGTAATTAGCATACAGTGAATTGGAAGTAATAAGCATACAGTAAATTGGAAGTAATAAGCATACATTTAATTGGAAGTAAACATACAGTGAATCGGAAGTAATTACAACTGGTACGTGATTTTCAGCATAATCTTCCCACAAATTAAACTCGAGAATTGTTGAAATCATGATCATATCTTATTGGTATTCTTTTTAGCTATAAAGGTTTTATGGAAAAAGTTTCTTATTCACAAGAATATCGATTTGCACGTTTGTTTATTCGAAAATCAGTGCACTTGTTTGAAGAGGTTAATAATTAAGAAGTTATTTTGTCTCCATTTTCTTTTTTTATCATTGTGTCTTATTGCTCCCTTTAGAGTATTTTAATCTTCAGATATACACCATAATTGGATACCTATACGATTACAAATGTTACACTCTCTTTTCTGTATTATTATTTTCTCTTTGGGGAGTGTTAGGGGAACAGTTTAAAGCATTAAACTTGATCTCACTGTCAACTACAAGATTTATATGCAACTTTAATAAGTGCATCAGACAAGCAACTATTTTAACGTATTCTTATTCTTTTACTGGCTTGTGCATCTGATAAGATTTTGTCCCTTGATTTTGCTCTGATTCGCTCATGTAAATAGGAAACATCACGCTACATAAAATGAAATGGAATAAATCAGACTATATAAAATTATAATGAGACACAAAATCCTGTATACAATTAAATTAGAAACATCCGCCACCAGAAAACTAACTGGGAAAAAATCAGTCTATATATAATGTCCAGGGACACATCAGCCTATATGAAATATAATGGGTCATATCAGCCTACATGAAATGTACTGGGTCGCATCAGTCTATACGAAATGTACTGGGGCACCTCAGCCTATATGAAATGCACTGGGACACATCATCCTAAATCAAATATACTGAAACACATCAGCCTATATGAAATTTACTGGGACACATCAGCCTATAAAAATTAAATAGGAAAAATCTGTCGTTGTTGATTCACATATATATATATATATATATATATATATATATATATATATATATATATATATATATATATATATATATATATATATATAATATGCATTAGTACGAGACTATATGAGTAATTTAAAACATTATCTCACTGCATAGAATTCTTATATGAATTCTGCTAACGTCGGATTACATGTCAGGTTTGCTTTTCTTGGCAAAATGTATGTTCTTCTCGCCCCTGGCAAAGTTCAAATAGAAATAATTGCCTGAAGAAAATTTTACTATATTCCCAAAATAAACTGTATATTATTCAATCATGAATATAACGCAAAAGGACAGTATCTGCTGGATCACATGAAATTTAGAAAATAAAAATGAAATTCAAGCAAATTTAGTAACTTACCCAACACTTCTCTTCATGCAAACTGATGAACAGAAATGAACGCAAGCCTAAAGCTTTCTTTGGTACTAACTGATGGCTATAAATTAATGCAAGATGTGATGCCCTATTTATAATGTGTTTTGCAAACAAGCTGGAAAAATCGGGATTATCCATGCCGGATGTCTTCTTAAGTCGCCTGATTTAAAGGTGTGTTTTTATGTTTATCATTAGCTGTTGAATCATAAATAATCTAAAGTAACGTACCTTTACATACCATATGTTTACACCTGACTGCAATGCTTAAAAAGAAACAACAAAGGACTGACTGTACAGAAATCAGTTTAATTTGTGCCAGAAGGTATTGTTGAAATTTCTAGGAATAACGATCGCGACATCGTTTTCTTCGAAAACATCCATTGGTAATTGTGCAAGTTAGAGTGCATTTGTTTGAAAACACTGTATGAAATTGAAAAGTGTTACTTTTTTCAGCTTTACTATAAAATAAAAGCAAACCAAATAATGAGGGCTAGTTCATTTCTTGTTACTGTTGATTAAATATAAACTGTCAGTACTTAGTTCAGTCCCCAGCTCCAGCACGTGCAATAATCATGTATTGCTTGAGGTAACTATATTTTAATGGTTCTCTAATTCATCCATATCCATATTTTTAAATATGTGGAAGAAAGGTCTTGACCTGGGTTTCCGGTAAAGTCTTATGCATTATCTTGCCATGGTGGGGTACTTGAATATCATATGCATTATCTTGCCATGGTGGGGTGCTTTAATATCATATGCATTATCTTGCCATGGTGTGCTACTTGAATATCATATGCATTATCTTGCCATGGTGTTGTACTTGAATATCATATGCATTATCTTGCCATGGTGGGGTACATGTGTATATCAAATGCATTATCTTGCCATGGTGGGGTACTTGAATATCATATGCATTATCTTGCCATATTGGGGTACATGAATATCATATGAATTATCTTGCCATGGAGATGTACTTGAATATCATATGCATTATCTTGCCATGGTGTGGTACTTGAATATCATGTAAATTATCTTGCCATGATGGGTTACTTGAATATCATAAGCATTATCTTGCCATGGTGGGTTACTTGAATATCATATGCATTATTTTGCCATGGTTGGGTACTTGAATATCGGATGCATTATCTTATCATGGTGGGGAACTTGTATATCATTTGTGGTATCATGCCACGGTGTGGTACTTGAATATGATAGACATTATCTTGCATTATGTGGTATTTGAATGTCATATGCATTATCTTGCCATGGCGGGATACTTGTATATCATATGCATTATCTTAATGCAAATCATATGCATTATCTTGCCATGGCGTGATACTTATATATCAGACGCATTAACTTGCTATGGTGGGGTACATGTATATCATATGCAATTTCTTGCCACGATGGGGTACTTGAATATCAAACGCATTATCTTGCAATGGTGAGGTATTTGAATATCATATTCATTATCTTGCCTGCACAGGGTATTTGTATATCATATGCAGTATCTTGCCATAATGGGGTACTTGAATATCATACGCATTATCTTGCCATGGTGGGGTACTTGTATATCATACACATTATCTTGCCATGGCAGAGTACTTCTATATCATATGCATTATCTTGTTATGGTGGGGTACTTGTATGTCAAATCCATTATCTAGCCATGGTTGGGTACGTGATTATCGTATGCATTATCGTGCCATGGCAGGGTACTTGTATATCATCTGCATTATCTTGCCATGGTGGTGTACTTGGATATCATATGCATTATCTTGCCAATGCGGAGTACTTGAATATCATGTACATTATCGTGCCATGGTGTGGTACTTGAATATCATTTGCATTATCTTGCAATGGTAGGGTAATTGTATATCGCATGCATTATCTTGACATGAATTATGAATTATGTAGCCATTGAATATCAGACGCATTTTCTTGCTATGGCACGGTACTTGAATATCATAGGCATTATTTTGCCTGGACAGGGTATTTGTATATCATATGCAGTATCTTGCCATGATGGGGTACTTGAATATCAGACGCATTATCTTGCCATGGTAGAGTATTTGAATATCATATGCATTATTTTGAAATATTGTGGTACTTGATTATCATATGCATTATCTTGCCTAGACGGGGTATTTGTATATCATATCCAGTATCTTGCCATGATGGGGTACTTGAATATCGTATGCATTATCTTGCCGTGGTGGGGTACATGTATATCATATGCAATATCTTGCCAGGATGGGGTACTTGAATATCATATGCATTATCTTGCAATGGTGGGGTAATTGAATATCATATGCATTATATTGCCATAGCGGGGTACTTGTATATCATATGCATTATCTTGCCGTGGCAGGGTACTTCTGTATGATATGCATTATCTTCTTATGGTGGGGTACTTGAATATCATATTTATTATCTTGCCATGGTGGGGTACGTGATTATCGTATGCATTATCTTGCCATGGCTGAGTTCTTGTATATCATCTGCATTATCTTGACATGATTGGGTGCTTAAATATCATATGCATTATCTTGCCAATGCGGAGTACTTGTTTATCATATGCATTATCTTGCCATGGTGGGGTACTTGAATATCATATGCATTATCTTGCTATCGTGGGGTACAAGAATAGCATATGCATTATTGCTATGGTGGGGTTCAAGAATATCATATGCATTATCTTGCTATGTTGGGGTACAAGAATATCATATGCATTATCTTGCCATGGCGGGGTACTTGAATATCATATGCATTATCTTGCTATGGTGTGGTACAAGAATATAATATGCATTATCTTGTCTTTGTAGGGTACCTGTATATCATATGCAGTATCATGCCATGGTAGGGTAATTGTATATCATATGCATTATCTTGCCATGATGGGCTGCTTGAATATCATATGCATTATCGTGCCATGGGGGGGGGGACCTGTATATATTATGCAGTATCTTGCAATGTTGGGGTACTTGTTTATCATGTGCATTATCTTGCCAAATTAGGGTACTTGTATATTATGAGTATTATTGCCATGGTGGGGTATTTGATTATCGTCTGCATTATTCTGCCATGGTGGGGTACTTGAATACCATATGCAATATCTTGCCATGGTTGGGTTAATTGTATATAGGATCTGCTCTGTCAGACCTCCTCGAGTGTGATTCGAACCTGTGATGACGTGATATCTGATTAGGCATATAATCTTTCTTAACAGATAAGTGAAATAACTCATACTTCAACATAACAGTGCCTATTACCAAGTATGTTCGTGTCTTGCTGTACCACATACATGATCCCATGATTGGTAAATATGAAAAATAGTATACATAGTTCCGAATGAATATTTATATCTCTCAAATAATAACTGTTATATAATTGTAGGAAATGCTCGACTCAGCTATGTAAACGATATTCTCGCATGGATGCTCCATTTCGTATTTAATACAAGTAAATTCTAATTGCTTGAGAGATGAAGACAGGCAGAAATATGTTATTTACGTTATGTATTATTTCTTATAGAACTGACGTACTGCGACTCATTACCTCAGACCACAGCTACAATATTTTTCTAACATCTGCCTCTATATATTGATCGGTCTACCAGCAAGTTTACCAGTGTAGCGGGGTTCAAGTATAGCATGCTAAGTTCGTGTGCCTAAATCCCGAGTAAAAAGGTCTTAAGGGTATTACAAGGGGTATCGGGATCAGGAACAGTAATTGGGAGGCACGTATCAACTTCCCATTTAACAGTACTCTTTTTGAATATTTGAATGTCTTCTTATATCCTTTTGCTGATTCAGGTTCAGTACTTTATCATTATTACAATATAAGTTAGATTGTAAAATTTTATTCTCCAAATCTGTGCATGATTTGAAAAGACAGAAGTACACAAAGTAAGGTAGATAGGATACGGTGAATCATAACATGAATAATAAATAAACCTTGAAAAGCAAAAGATCCTAAGAAATAAAACAGAAAATAAGTTTTGTAAGTGACACATCACCTTCGTCATTTGTTGTTAACTTCAGTTGACTGATTAATTACTTGACATTCATCTAAAGGTGATAGGTGATCTCTAAAATGCCATATATTTACATTACGAAGTGGATCTAGAATGTATAATGCTTTGCACTTATTCTCACCTTTTTTACTGACAAGAACTGGTTTATTTCAAAACAAAGAAGGAATAATTATACATATGTTAGATATAACGGACGTTTCAAGTTAATTAGCAACAGAAGGGGGCGACTCACATCCCAAACAAAAGTGGCAAGGAATGGGGCGGGGGGACGGACCACATCAAGGTTCCATTTGTAAAACGGGGGCTAAAGAAAATACATTTTTTTAGCCAAGAAACATTGACTCATTAATCATCCAAAGGCCAGACTGAGGCTTGTTTTTAAGATTGGTAATATCCATGAAAGGGGAGACCTACCAAATAGTGGCACCGACCTTGAGGCCCCCCCCCCCCATCAAGGTCCCATTGCACAATCGGAGCCTTGAAAGCGTGTCAATTTCATTTGTGACAATGAATTTTTATTAATTAAAGCCTTTTATGAAAAAAACTAAAAGGAATGAAAGCGACCAAGTTGATAAAGGTTGAATATCTTTTGAATGAATTTCGTGATTAATTGTTAAAAATAATTCGTTTATGTGTGAATTGCGAAGTGCTAAACGAAATTTTAGAGATTGAGAGGGCTGTCCAGGCTGAATTTTAGTTCATTAAATTTTAATCAAGCACACACACACCCAAGTGAGCACGGGTGCTATACAATGAACACCCTTATTTTTGTTCGGAAGGGGGCCCAGGCATGAACACTTAGGTTAAGTTTTACAATCACTCACTCAATGATATTTTATCTATTTCAGTGCATCGCTGGCACACACATCCGCATAATATTATTTTTGTGTGTGTGTAAACGCTGACAGTATGTCAGTCGCGAGATTTAAACCTGAGATAAGTTTCTAAAGTCGATCGAAAGATTGTCCGCACTCCTATACCACTAGGTCACATTCTCTGTTAAGAATATAAGTCTGATATAATTTACATGAGTTTTGTTAACAGAATGTATCAATAAAATCGCACTTACAGATAAAATTAATAGTATACAAGTATTTATATAACAATAAGCAGAGAATTTAAGTATCTGAAAAATTTAGTTATGTATATCATAACAGGTATCGATATTTGCTGAGTGTGTGAAATTTCCTCAGTTCAGTGTAGCTTCCAAATTAAATATTTTTCTGTTCATACTGAAATCTTTTGACTTGGCTGACTTAGTGATCTGCACCTAAATAGTTGTAATAATATTAATAATAATAACAATGAGTGATTCTGCAGGAACCGACCCCAAAAAGAATGTGTCGACGTCTCCAGTACCACGTTGCTCCTAGTAACTGGCTAGTTATTTCGGGCTGAAGAATATATTCCCAGCAGCGACGTCCCATAATTAAACAAGTAATCAGAAAAAACTAAGAATTCTTTAAAACGAAGTGTTATGCGCATAATCCAAATTAATACAGTTTATATATTTCTTGTGCATGCAAATTTATGTTATTATCCATATTAATAAAATATAGAGGCAGTATATGGAATGTGTATTCGTACGGAAACGTGTCGTCGAGGCCATTCTATTCATGAAAAAAGTGCCAGGGTGATCTGTTGGGATGGGACAAGAAGAGGGCTAACAGGAATTTAACATGACACAACCCTTTTGACTTATTAATACTATGTTACCTGGAACGGTATCACGTCTAACGCTAATATTAAACCATATGGAAATTTAAAAATAGAGAGAATACATTGCACATAAATGGAATTTATCTTTATTTGACTCTATGGGACAAAAGTGGAATATTTTATCCCGCCTTGCATTTCGCCGGATGGGTTATAGCAATTATAATGGCTATATAATGTGTTGGGTTTTGTTTAACATTTCATGCTGTGGCAGTTATAGGGTTAAATTTGTTAATAAGGGGATGATAGTAATGTTATGTTTGTTTATAAGGGATTAACATTTTATGTTGTATTCATTCTTTTACATCCAACCCTGTGTGGTCAGAATGTGTCGGGTACTCCAAACGCCATGTTGACTAGTAACGGCGGATAGTAAATGGATAGTAAATGTGGTATGTTGGATATGAAATGTGGGGTCTATGTATAGTACAAGACTGAAAGTAGAGGACTCCAAACGATGTTTTGGATAGTAAATGTGGGGTGTTGGATAGTGATCACAAAAAACGTTGTGTTGGATAGAAAGTCACGTAAATATGACAATAATGAATAATATATGAGTGGATTTTAGACCCATTTCCTCCTTCAGTCGGTATTTTCTGATTATATCAGTCTTTGTAAGGCTTCCTAGTTCTATGATTACAAATCCTGCTGCTAAATAAATCAGAGATATGCCATAATTAACAAGAGATGCCACTAAAGTAGATATATAAGTATATAATTAGACCTAATTTAACATCTGTCAAACCAAAACTGTCACTGGCGTGTGGCTTCATGATATTGAATTAGGTGCCGAAATATAATTTGTTGAACACAATTTAGTTCAAGGACATAGTGGAGAGAACTGCGGTTTTAGTTCAAGACTTAGGGGAGAGAACAGTGGGACCAAATTTCATGTCCATGACCTAAACTTTGATAAAGACTCGAAAGTTTGTATCGTTTATTTGTAAACAATGTTTATATCCCAATCTTCTAAACTAATTAGATTGTAACATTACGAATTATGTTGGATTATCTTATCCTTTACTTTTCTTTACGTATGTATTGACATTAAGATTTCTTCCTTTCCCTGTAAATTGTATCATTATTCTAGTTAGGAACAAAAATATTCACATACAAATAAAAACTAAAATTCATGGAATGCGGCAGTAATTATTATCACCAGATCGCCACATTTTGTTTTCTAAACGTGCTAAATAGCTTGATTAAATCACAACCTTGGTAAAGGAGATTTTTACTTCAGCGATAAAGTTATATAAGTGTCATTACTTGTATTAGTATAACTGAATATGTGTATGTGAAGTTATTATAAAATAACCTGCAAATATGTTGGCAGCACAGACCAATTATGTTATAGCCGATCAATAAAGATTAGCATTAGTACAGTCTGGCCGACCTACCGTGGAGAGAACATCCTGATGTTGAGTCAGGCACGTTAACCTCTGAGGTACATTTCCATTTGGCAAAAAGACAACGGAAATAGTTTCTCAGTCTACACTCAAACACTAAATGGATTTTGCACCATTTATAATTAATTAAATATTTGTCATGGCTTGTCGTACAAAGACTCCGTACAATGACTCTTGGGAATTTCTGCGAAACGTTATCTCAAATTATACTGAACATGTGACCATTTTATTTCTGAAGACATTCTTTGGATATTGTAAATGATAATGTGATGAAATTAAAAAAGATATTTCATCAAAACATTCCATAAGGTGATGATAGAAAGCTCGTCAATTTCATGATAACTTTCTATACAATGATGGCAGAAAGATTGCGGATTTCATAAAACCTTGTAAACAGTGATGAAGGACGTTCGTAAATTTTATGAAACCATTATATACAGTGATGACCGAAAGTGTGTAAATTTCATGAAACCTTTCTACTCAGTAAAGACAGAAATTTTGCAAAGTTCACGAAATGTACAATACGATGATGACAGCAAGTTCATAATTTATTAAAACTTGTTTTATTTGCCTCTGAAGCATTTAATGTTTATTTGTTTCAGCAGTCTATGACACTCTTCTCATACAACTGATTTAAATAATTAAATAGTAAACATTTAATGTTATGCGATATGCACTGGTTGTAATTTTATAAAAAAATATGAAAGCTCATGGAAATTAAAATTCAGCTCTTGTTATTTTAATACAAACGATGCAAAACAATAAACTTAGCCATGAAAGGTTAATCCAGATCAAACTTTAAGAGCTACGTTAGCTGGAAAGGATACGAGTTATCTATGTTCATTTTTTCATGTTGAAGCAAAAGCATCCGAACAAATAACAATGTGCCTCATCGATTCTGTTTCAGTCAATGTGATTTTAAGGTCAGACGTCTCTTTATGCAGCGCCAACTTTTTAAACAATTGCTCTTTTTTATTTTGGTATTTATATTCAGTCAATCACTTTCTGTCCTTCATAAACAATGAAGCAACATATAATTATATCATTCAAGATCAACATTTGTCAGGTTTTGGTCCAGATAGTCTTCCAGAACACTGACACTGCCAAGCCTTGTTTGTGAGGGGACACCTTGAAGGAACTTCCCTACAGGTACCGGTGGCGTAACCTTTACATTTACATCTGTCCTCACAGGATTGCCAGAGTATTCCGGTGGCGGGGGAACTCCATCTGGAACACCGACTCCATGTTTCCCAGCAGTCTGTTATTGGATTTCCCTCAACTGATGGGATGGTAATTATAGCCACAAGGATCATAAGGCCCGAAAGAACGGTCACCGTCTTGAATAAGGCCATTTAATGATGTTTCTGCCAAGAACAGAGGAAACCCTTTGTGCTATCTAAGAAATGATAAATGTTATGAAGCATACAGTGAATTGGTAATTAGCATACAGTGAATTGGAAGTAATAAGCATACAGTAAATTGGAAGTAATAAGCATACATTTAATTGGAAGTAAACATACAGTGAATCGGAAGTAATTACAACTGGTACGTGATTTTCAGCATAATCTTCCCACAAATTAAACTCGAGAATTGTTGAAATCATGATCATATCTTATTGGTATTCTTTTTAGCTATAAAGGTTTTATGGAAAAAGTTTCTTATTCACAAGAATATCGATTTGCACGTTTGTTTATTCGAAAATCAGTGCACTTGTTTGAAGAGGTTAATAATTAAGAAGTTATTTTGTCTCCATTTTCTTTTTTTATCATTGTGTCTTATTGCTCCCTTTAGAGTATTTTAATCTTCAGATATACACCATAATTGGATACCTATACGATTACAAATGTTACACTCTCTTTTCTGTATTATTATTTTCTCTTTGGGGAGTGTTAGGGGAACAGTTTAAAGCATTAAACTTGATCTCACTGTCAACTACAAGATTTATATGCAACTTTAATAAGTGCATCAGACAAGCAACTATTTTAACGTATTCTTATTCTTTTACTGGCTTGTGCATCTGATAAGATTTTGTCCCTTGATTTTGCTCTGATTCGCTCATGTAAATAGGAAACATCACGCTACATAAAATGAAATGGAATAAATCAGACTATATAAAATTATAATGAGACACAAAATCCTGTATACAATTAAATTAGAAACATCCGCCACCAGAAAACTAACTGGGAAAAAATCAGTCTATATATAATGTCCAGGGACACATCAGCCTATATGAAATATAATGGGTCATATCAGCCTACATGAAATGTACTGGGTCGCATCAGTCTATACGAAATGTACTGGGGCACCTCAGCCTATATGAAATGCACTGGGACACATCATCCTAAATCAAATATACTGAAACACATCAGCCTATATGAAATTTACTGGGACACATCAGCCTATAAAAATTAAATAGGAAAAATCTGTCGTTGTTGATTCACATATATATATATATATATATATATATATATATATATATATATATATAATATGCATTAGTACGAGACTATATGAGTAATTTAAAACATTATCTCACTGCATAGAATTCTTATATGAATTCTGCTAACGTCGGATTACATGTCAGGTTTGCTTTTCTTGGCAAAATGTATGTTCTTCTCGCCCCTGGCAAAGTTCAAATAGAAATAATTGCCTGAAGAAAATTTTACTATATTCCCAAAATAAACTGTATATTATTCAATCATGAATATAACGCAAAAGGACAGTATCTGCTGGATCACATGAAATTTAGAAAATAAAAATGAAATTCAAGCAAATTTAGTAACTTACCCAACACTTCTCTTCATGCAAACTGATGAACAGAAATGAACGCAAGCCTAAAGCTTTCTTTGGTACTAACTGATGGCTATAAATTAATGCAAGATGTGATGCCCTATTTATAATGTGTTTTGCAAACAAGCTGGAAAAATCGGGATTATCCATGCCGGATGTCTTCTTAAGTCGCCTGATTTAAAGGTGTGTTTTTATGTTTATCATTAGCTGTTGAATCATAAATAATCTAAAGTAACGTACCTTTACATACCATATGTTTACACCTGACTGCAATGCTTAAAAAGAAACAACAAAGGACTGACTGTACAGAAATCAGTTTAATTTGTGCCAGAAGGTATTGTTGAAATTTCTAGGAATAACGATCGCGACATCGTTTTCTTCGAAAACATCCATTGGTAATTGTGCAAGTTAGAGTGCATTTGTTTGAAAACACTGTATGAAATTGAAAAGTGTTACTTTTTTCAGCTTTACTATAAAATAAAAGCAAACCAAATAATGAGGGCTAGTTCATTTCTTGTTACTGTTGATTAAATATAAACTGTCAGTACTTAGTTCAGTCCCCAGCTCCAGCACGTGCAATAATCATGTATTGCTTGAGGTAACTATATTTTAATGGTTCTCTAATTCATCCATATCCATATTTTTAAATATGTGGAAGAAAGGTCTTGACCTGGGTTTCCGGTAAAGTCTTATGCATTATCTTGCCATGGTGGGGTACTTGAATATCATATGCATTATCTTGCCATGGTGGGGTGCTTTAATATCATATGCATTATCTTGCCATGGTGTGCTACTTGAATATCATATGCATTATCTTGCCATGGTGTTGTACTTGAATATCATATGCATTATCTTGCCATGGTGGGGTACATGTGTATATCAAATGCATTATCTTGCCATGGTGGGGTACTTGAATATCATATGCATTATCTTGCCATATTGGGGTACATGAATATCATATGAATTATCTTGCCATGGAGATGTACTTGAATATCATATGCATTATCTTGCCATGGTGTGGTACTTGAATATCATGTAAATTATCTTGCCATGATGGGTTACTTGAATATCATAAGCATTATCTTGCCATGGTGGGTTACTTGAATATCATATGCATTATTTTGCCATGGTTGGGTACTTGAATATCGGATGCATTATCTTATCATGGTGGGGAACTTGTATATCATTTGTGGTATCATGCCACGGTGTGGTACTTGAATATGATAGACATTATCTTGCATTATGTGGTATTTGAATGTCATATGCATTATCTTGCCATGGCGGGATACTTGTATATCATATGCATTATCTTAATGCAAATCATATGCATTATCTTGCCATGGCGTGATACTTATATATCAGACGCATTAACTTGCTATGGTGGGGTACATGTATATCATATGCAATTTCTTGCCACGATGGGGTACTTGAATATCAAACGCATTATCTTGCAATGGTGAGGTATTTGAATATCATATTCATTATCTTGCCTGCACAGGGTATTTGTATATCATATGCAGTATCTTGCCATAATGGGGTACTTGAATATCATACGCATTATCTTGCCATGGTGGGGTACTTGTATATCATACACATTATCTTGCCATGGCAGAGTACTTCTATATCATATGCATTATCTTGTTATGGTGGGGTACTTGTATGTCAAATCCATTATCTAGCCATGGTTGGGTACGTGATTATCGTATGCATTATCGTGCCATGGCAGGGTACTTGTATATCATCTGCATTATCTTGCCATGGTGGTGTACTTGGATATCATATGCATTATCTTGCCAATGCGGAGTACTTGAATATCATGTACATTATCGTGCCATGGTGTGGTACTTGAATATCATTTGCATTATCTTGCAATGGTAGGGTAATTGTATATCGCATGCATTATCTTGACATGAATTATGAATTATGTAGCCATTGAATATCAGACGCATTTTCTTGCTATGGCACGGTACTTGAATATCATAGGCATTATTTTGCCTGGACAGGGTATTTGTATATCATATGCAGTATCTTGCCATGATGGGGTACTTGAATATCAGACGCATTATCTTGCCATGGTAGAGTATTTGAATATCATATGCATTATTTTGAAATATTGTGGTACTTGATTATCATATGCATTATCTTGCCTAGACGGGGTATTTGTATATCATATCCAGTATCTTGCCATGATGGGGTACTTGAATATCGTATGCATTATCTTGCCGTGGTGGGGTACATGTATATCATATGCAATATCTTGCCAGGATGGGGTACTTGAATATCATATGCATTATCTTGCAATGGTGGGGTAATTGAATATCATATGCATTATATTGCCATAGCGGGGTACTTGTATATCATATGCATTATCTTGCCGTGGCAGGGTACTTCTGTATGATATGCATTATCTTCTTATGGTGGGGTACTTGAATATCATATTTATTATCTTGCCATGGTGGGGTACGTGATTATCGTATGCATTATCTTGCCATGGCTGAGTTCTTGTATATCATCTGCATTATCTTGACATGATTGGGTGCTTAAATATCATATGCATTATCTTGCCAATGCGGAGTACTTGTTTATCATATGCATTATCTTGCCATGGTGGGGTACTTGAATATCATATGCATTATCTTGCTATCGTGGGGTACAAGAATAGCATATGCATTATTGCTATGGTGGGGTTCAAGAATATCATATGCATTATCTTGCTATGTTGGGGTACAAGAATATCATATGCATTATCTTGCCATGGCGGGGTACTTGAATATCATATGCATTATCTTGCTATGGTGTGGTACAAGAATATAATATGCATTATCTTGTCTTTGTAGGGTACCTGTATATCATATGCAGTATCATGCCATGGTAGGGTAATTGTATATCATATGCATTATCTTGCCATGATGGGCTGCTTGAATATCATATGCATTATCGTGCCATGGGGGGGGGACCTGTATATATTATGCAGTATCTTGCAATGTTGGGGTACTTGTTTATCATGTGCATTATCTTGCCAAATTAGGGTACTTGTATATTATGAGTATTATTGCCATGGTGGGGTATTTGATTATCGTCTGCATTATTCTGCCATGGTGGGGTACTTGAATACCATATGCAATATCTTGCCATGGTTGGGTTAATTGTATATAGGATCTGCTCTGTCAGACCTCCTCGAGTGTGATTCGAACCTGTGATGACGTGATATCTGATTAGGCATATAATCTTTCTTAACAGATAAGTGAAATAACTCATACTTCAACATAACAGTGCCTATTACCAAGTATGTTCGTGTCTTGCTGTACCACATACATGATCCCATGATTGGTAAATATGAAAAATAGTATACATAGTTCCGAATGAATATTTATATCTCTCAAATAATAACTGTTATATAATTGTAGGAAATGCTCGACTCAGCTATGTAAACGATATTCTCGCATGGATGCTCCATTTCGTATTTAATACAAGTAAATTCTAATTGCTTGAGAGATGAAGACAGGCAGAAATGTTATTTACGTTATGTATTATTTCTTATAGAACTGACGTACTGCGACTCATTACCTCAGACCACAGCTACAATATTTTTCTAACATCTGCCTCTATATATTGATCGGTCTACCAGCAAGTTTACCAGTGTAGCGGGGTTCAAGTATAGCATGCTAAGTTCGTGTGCCTAAATCCCGAGTAAAAAGGTCTTAAGGGTATTACAAGGGGTATCGGGATCAGGAACAGTAATTGGGAGGCACGTATCAACTTCCCATTTAACAGTACTCTTTTTGAATATTTGAATGTCTTCTTATATCCTTTTGCTGATTCAGGTTCAGTACTTTATCATTATTACAATATAAGTTAGATTGTAAAATTTTATTCTCCAAATCTGTGCATGATTTGAAAAGACAGAAGTACACAAAGTAAGGTAGATAGGATACGGTGAATCATAACATGAATAATAAATAAACCTTGAAAAGCAAAAGATCCTAAGAAATAAAACAGAAAATAAGTTTTGTAAGTGACACATCACCTTCGTCATTTGTTGTTAACTTCAGTTGACTGATTAATTACTTGACATTCATCTAAAGGTGATAGGTGATCTCTAAAATGCCATATATTTACATTACGAAGTGGATCTAGAATGTATAATGCTTTGCACTTATTCTCACCTTTTTTACTGACAAGAACTGGTTTATTTCAAAACAAAGAAGGAATAATTATACATATGTTAGATATAACGGACGTTTCAAGTTAATTAGCAACAGAAGGGGGCGACTCACATCCCAAACAAAAGTGGCAAGGAATGGGGCGGGGGGACGGACCACATCAAGGCTCCATTTGTAAAACGGGGGCTAAAGAAAATACATTTTTTTAGCCAAGAAACATTGACTCATTAATCATCCAAAGGCCAGACTGAGGCTTGTTTTTAAGATTGGTAATATCCATGAAAGGGGAGACCTACCAAATAGTGGCACCGACCTTGAGGCCCCCCCCCCCCATCAAGGTCCCATTGCACAATCGGAGCCTTGGAAGCGTGTCAATTTTATTTGTGACAATGCATTTTTATTAATTAAAGCCTTTTATGAAAAAAACTAAAAGGAATGAAAGCGACCAAGTTGATAAAGGTTGAATATCTTTTGAATGAATTTCGTGATTAATTGTTAAAAATAATTCGTTTATGTGTGAATTGCGAAGTGCTAAACGAAATTTTAGAGATTGAGAGGGCTGTCCAGGCTGAATTTTAGTTCATTAAATTTTAATCAAGCACACACACACCCAAGTGAGCACGGGTGCTATACAATGAACACCCTTATTTTTGTTCGGAAGGGGGCCCAGGCATGAACACTTAGGTTAAGTTTTACAATCACTCACTCAATGATATTTTATCTATTTCAGTGCATCGCTGGCACACACATCCGCATAATATTATTTTTGTGTGTGTGTAAACGCTGACAGTATGTCAGTCGCGAGATTTAAACCTGAGATAAGTTTCTAAAGTCGATCGAAAGATTGTCCGCACTCCTATACCACTAGGTCACATTCTCTGTTAAGAATATAAGTCTGATATAATTTACATGAGTTTTGTTAACAGAATGTATCAATAAAATCGCACTTACAGATAAAATTAATAGTATACAAGTATTTATATAACAATAAGCAGAGAATTTAAGTATCTGAAAAATTTAGTTATGTATATCATAACAGGTATCGATATTTGCTGAGTGTGTGAAATTTCCTCAGTTCAGTGTAGCTTCCAAATTAAATATTTTTCTGTTCATACTGAAATCTTTTGACTTGGCTGACTTAGTGATCTGCACCTAAATAGTTGTAATAATATTAATAATAATAACAATGAGTGATTCTGCAGGAACCGACCCCAAAAAGAATGTGTCGACGTCTCCAGTACCACGTTGCTCCTAGTAACTGGCTAGTTATTTCGGGCTGAAGAATATATTCCCAGCAGCGACGTCCCATAATTAAACAAGTAATCAGAAAAAACTAAGAATTCTTTAAAACGAAGTGTTATGCGCATAATCCAAATTAATACAGTTTATATATTTCTTGTGCATGCAAATTTATGTTATTATCCATATTAATAAAATATAGAGGCAGTATATGGAATGTGTATTCGTACGGAAACGTGTCGTCGAGGCCATTCTATTCATGAAAAAAGTGCCAGGGTGATCTGTTGGGATGGGACAAGAAGAGGGCTAACAGGAATTTAACATGACACAACCCTTTTGACTTATTAATACTATGTTACCTGGAACGGTATCACGTCTAACGCTAATATTAAACCATATGGAAATTTAAAAATAGAGAGAATACATTGCACATAAATGGAATTTATCTTTATTTGACTCTATGGGACAAAAGTGGAATATTTTATCCCGCCTTGCATTTCGCCGGATGGGTTATAGCAATTATAATGGCTATATAATGTGTTGGGTTTTGTTTAACATTTCATGCTGTGGCAGTTATAGGGTTAAATTTGTTAATAAGGGGATGATAGTAATGTTATGTTTGTTTATAAGGGATTAACATTTTATGTTGTATTCATTCTTTTACATCCAACCCTGTGTGGTCAGAATGTGTCGGGTACTCCAAACGCCATGTTGACTAGTAACGGCGGATAGTAAATGGATAGTAAATGTGGTATGTTGGATATGAAATGTGGGGTCTATGTATAGTACAAGACTGAAAGTAGAGGACTCCAAACGATGTTTTGGATAGTAAATGTGGGGTGTTGGATAGTGATCACAAAAAACGTTGTGTTGGATAGAAAGTCACGTAAATATGACAATAATGAATAATATATGAGTGGATTTTAGACCCATTTCCTCCTTCAGTCGGTATTTTCTGATTATATCAGTCTTTGTAAGGCTTCCTAGTTCTATGATTACAAATCCTGCTGCTAAATAAATCAGAGATATGCCATAATTAACAAGAGATGCCACTAAAGTAGATATATAAGTATATAATTAGACCTAATTTAACATCTGTCAAACCAAAACTGTCACTGGCGTGTGGCTTCATGATATTGAATTAGGTGCCGAAATATAATTTGTTGAACACAATTTAGTTCAAGGACATAGTGGAGAGAACTGCGGTTTTAGTTCAAGACTTAGGGGAGAGAACAGTGGGACCAAATTTCATGTCCATGACCTAAACTTTGATAAAGACTCGAAAGTTTGTATCGTTTATTTGTAAACAATGTTTATATCCCAATCTTCTAAACTAATTAGATTGTAACATTACGAATTATGTTGGATTATCTTATCCTTTACTTTTCTTTACGTATGTATTGACATTAAGATTTCTTCCTTTCCCTGTAAATTGTATCATTATTCTAGTTAGGAACAAAAATATTCACATACAAATAAAAACTAAAATTCATGGAATGCGGCAGTAATTATTATCACCAGATCGCCACATTTTGTTTTCTAAACGTGCTAAATAGCTTGATTAAATCACAACCTTGGTAAAGGAGATTTTTACTTCAGCGATAAAGTTATATAAGTGTCATTACTTGTATTAGTATAACTGAATATGTGTATGTGAAGTTATTATAAAATAACCTGCAAATATGTTGGCAGCACAGACCAATTATGTTATAGCCGATCAATAAAGATTAGCATTAGTACAGTCTGGCCGACCTACCGTGGAGAGAACATCCTGATGTTGAGTCAGGCACGTTAACCTCTGAGGTACATTTCCATTTGGCAAAAAGACAACGGAAATAGTTTCTCAGTCTACACTCAACACTAAATGGATTTTGCACCATTTATAATTAATTAAATATTTGTCATGGCTTGTCGTACAAAGACTCCGTACAATGACTCTTGGGAATTTCTGCGAAACGTTATCTCAAATTATACTGAACATGTGACCATTTTATTTCTGAAGACATTCTTTGGATATTGTAAATGATAATGTGATGAAATTAAAAAAGATATTTCATCAAAACATTCCATAAGGTGATGATAGAAAGCTCGTCAATTTCATGATAACTTTCTATACAATGATGGCAGAAAGATTGCGGATTTCATAAAACCTTGTAAACAGTGATGAAGGACGTTCGTAAATTTTATGAAACCATTATATACAGTGATGACCGAAAGTGTGTAAATTTCATGAAACCTTTCTACTCAGTAAAGACAGAAATTTTGCAAAGTTCACGAAATGTACAATACGATGATGACAGCAAGTTCATAATTTATTAAAACTTGTTTTATTTGCCTCTGAAGCATTTAATGTTTATTTGTTTCAGCAGTCTATGACACTCTTCTCATACAACTGATTTAAATAATTAAATAGTAAACATTTAATGTTATGCGATATGCACTGGTTGTAATTTTATAAAAAAATATGAAAGCTCATGGAAATTAAAATTCAGCTCTTGTTATTTTAATACAAACGATGCAAAACAATAAACTTAGCCATGAAAGGTTAATCCAGATCAAACTTTAAGAGCTACGTTAGCTGGAAAGGATACGAGTTATCTATGTTCATTTTTTCATGTTGAAGCAAAAGCATCCGAACAAATAACAATGTGCCTCATCGATTCTGTTTCAGTCAATGTGATTTTAAGGTCAGACGTCTCTTTATGCAGCGCCAACTTTTTAAACAATTGCTCTTTTTTATTTTGGTATTTATATTCAGTCAATCACTTTCTGTCCTTCATAAACAATGAAGCAACATATAATTATATCATTCAAGATCAACATTTGTCAGGTTTTGGTCCAGATAGTCTTCCAGAACACTGACACTGCCAAGCCTTGTTTGTGAGGGGACACCTTGAAGGAACTTCCCTACAGGTACCGGTGGCGTAACCTTTACATTTACATCTGTCCTCACAGGATTGCCAGAGTATTCCGGTGGCGGGGGAACTCCATCTGGAACACCGACTCCATGTTTCCCAGCAGTCTGTTATTGGATTTCCCTCAACTGATGGGATGGTAATTATAGCCACAAGGATCATAAGGCCCGAAAGAACGGTCACCGTCTTGAATAAGGCCATTTAATGATGTTTCTGCCAAGAACAGAGGAAACCCTTTGTGCTATCTAAGAAATGATAAATGTTATGAAGCATACAGTGAATTGGTAATTAGCATACAGTGAATTGGAAGTAATAAGCATACAGTAAATTGGATGTAACAAGCATAAAGTGAATTGGATGTCATTAGCATACGGTGAATTGGAAGTAATTACAACTGGTACGAAATTTTCAGCATAAACTTCCCAAAAATTAAACTCGAGAATTGTTGAAATCATGATCGTATCTTATTGGTGTTATTTTAGCTATTAAGGTTTTATGGAAAAAGTTTATTCGAAAATCAGTGCACTTGCTTGAAGAGGTTAATAATTAAGAAGTTATTTTATCTCCATTTTCTTTCTTCATCATTGTGTCATATTGTTCCCTTTAGAGTATTTTAATCTTCAGATATAAAACATAATGTTATACCTATACGATTACAAATGTTACACTCTCTTTTCCATATTATTATTTTGTCTTTGGGGGAGTGTTAGGAGTACAGTTTAAAGCATTAAACTCGATCTTGCTGTCATCTACAAGATTTATATGCCACTTTAATAAGTGCATCAGACAAGTAACTATTTTAACGTGTTCTTATTTTTTTACCGGCTTGTGCATCTGATAACATTTTGTCCCTTGATTTTGCACTAATTCGCTCGTGTAAATGGGAAACATCCCGCTACATAAAATGAAATGGGATAAATCAGACTATATATAATTAAAATGGGACACAAAATCCTGTATACAATTAAATTGGAAATATCGGCCCCCAGAAAACTAAATGGGAAAAGATCAATCTATATATAATGTACTTGGACACATCAGCCTAAATGAAATATATTGGGTCATACCAGCCTATATGAAACGTACTGGGTCACATCAGTCTATACGAAATGTACTGGGATAAATCAGGCTATATGAAATGTACTGGGACACCTCAGCCTATATGAAATGTACTGGGATACATCATCCTAAATCAAATATACTGAAACACATCAGCCTATAGGAAATGTACTGGGACACCTCAGCCTATATGAAATGTACTGGGACACATCATCCTATAAAAATTAAATAGGAAAAATCTGTCGTTGTTGATATATATATATATATATATATATATATATATATATATATATATATATATTTAAAATCTGGATTAGTACAACACTATAGGAATAATTTAAAACATTATCTCACTGCATAGAATTCTTTTTTGAATTCTGCTAACGTCGGATTACATGTCAGGTTTGCTTTGCTTGTCAAAATTTTATGTTCTTCTCGCCCCTGGCAATGTTCAAATAGAAATAATTGCATCAAGAAAATCTTACTATATTTCCAAAATAAACTGTATGCTATTCAATCATTAATATAACGCAAAAGGAAAGTATCAGCTGGATCACATGAAATTTAGAAGAAAAAAATGAAATTCAGGCAAAGTTAGTAACTTACCCAACACTTCTCTTCTTGCAAACTGATGAACAGAAATGAACGCAAGCCTAAAGCTTTCTTTGGTGCTAACTGATGGCTATAAATTAATGCAAGATGTGATGCCCTATTTATAATGTGTTTTGCAAACAAGCTGGAAAAATCGGGATTATCCATGCCGGATGTCTTCTTAAGTCGCTTGATTTAAAGGTGTGTTTTTGTGTTTATCATTAGCTGTTTAGTTATAAATCATCTAAAGTAACGTACATTTACATACTATATGTTTACGCCTGACTGCAATGCTTAAAAAGAAACAACAAAGGACTGACTGTACATAACTCAGTTTAATTTATGCCAGAAGCGATTGTTGAAATTTCTAGGAATAACGAACGCGACATCGTTTCCTTCGAAAACATCCATTGGTAATTGTGCAAGTTGGAGTGCATTTGTTTGAAAACACTGTATAAAGTTGAAAAGTGTTGCTTTTTTCCGCTTTACTATAAAATAAAAGCAAACCAAATCATGAGGGCAAGTTCTTTTCTTGTTACTGTTGATTAAATATAAACTGTCAGTACTTAGTTCAGTCCCCAGCTCCAGCATGTGCAATAATCATGTATTGCTTGAGGTAACTATATTTTAATGGTTCCCTTATTCATCCATATCCATGGGGTACTTGAAAATCATATGTATTATCTTGCCAGGGTGGGGTACTTGAATATCATATGCATTATCTTGCCATGGTGTGGTACGTGAATATTGTATGAATTATCTTGCCATGGTGTTGTACTTGAATATCATATGCATTATCTTGCCATGGTGTGGTACTTGTATATCATATGCATTATCTTCCCATGGTGGGGTACTTCAATATCATATGCATTATCTTGCCATGGTTGGGTATTTAAATATCATATGCATTATTTTGCCATGATGAGGTACTTGAATATCATATGCATTATTTTGTCATGGTGGTGTACATGAATATCATATGAATTATCTTGCCATCTAGATGTACTCGAATATCATATGCATTATCTTGCTATGGTGGGGTACTTGAATATGATAGGCATTATCTTGCATGGTGGGGTATTTGAATGTCATATGCATTATCTTGCCATGGCAGGATACTTGTATATTACATGCATTATCTTAATGCAAATCAGATGCATTATCTTGCCGTGGCGTGGTACATATATATATATATATCAGACGCATTAACTTGCAATGGTCGGGTACATGTATATAATATGCAATTTCTTGCCACGATGGAGTACTTGAATATCAAACGCATTATCTTGCCATGGTGGGGTATTTGAATATCTTGTGCATTATCTTGCCTGCACATGGTATTTGTATATCATATGTAGTATCTTACCATAATGGGGTATTTGAATATCATACACATTATCTTGCCATGGCAGGGTACTTCTATATCATATACATTATCTTGGTATGGTGGGGTACTTGTATCTCAAAAGCATTATCTAGCCATGGTTGGGTACGTGATTATCGTATGCATTATTGTGCCATGGCAGGGTACTTGTATACCGTCTGCATTATCTTGCCATGGTGGTGTACTTGAATATCATATGCATTATCTTGCCAATGTGGAGTACTCGTATATCAAATGCATTATCATGCCATGGTTCGATACGTGGTTATCGTATGCATTATCATGCCATGGCAGGGTACTTGTATATCATCAGCATTATCTTGTCATAATGTATCATATACATTATCGTGCCATGGTGTGGTACTTGAATATCATTTGCATTATCTTGCAATGGTAGGGTAATTGTATATCATATGATTATTTTGAAATAGTGTGGTACTTGATTATCATATGCATTATCTTGCCTAGACACGGTATTTGTATATCATATCCAGTATCTTGCCATGATGGGGTACTTGAATATCGTATACATTATCTTGCCAATATCTTGCTGCGACGGGGTAGTTGAATATCATATGCATTATCTTGTAATGGTGGGGTAGTTGAATATCATATGCATTATATTGCCATGGTGGGGTACATGTATATCATATGCATTATCTTGCCATGGCAGGGTACTTCTGTAGGATATGCATTATCTTGTTATGGTGGGGTACTTGAATATTATATTCATTATCTTGTCATGGTGGGGTACATGATTATCGTATGCATTATCTAGTCATGGCTGGGTACTTGTATATCATCTGCATTATCTTGACATGATTTGGTACTTAAATATCATGTGCATTATCGTGCCATTGTCCGGTGATTGAATATTGTATGCATTATCGTGCCATGGGGGGGGGGCGGGTACTTGTATATCATATGCAGTATCTTGCAATGTTGGGGTCCTTGTATATCATATGCATTATCTTGCCATGGTGGGGTACTAGTATATCATACGCATTATCTTGCAATGTTGTGGTACTTGTATGTCATATGCATTATCTTGCCTTGGTGGGGTACTTGTTTATCATATGCATTATCTTGCCAAATTGGGGTACTTGTATATCATGAGTATAATTGCCATGGTGGGGTACTTGAATATCATATGCATTATCCTGTCATGGTGGGGTACTTGAATATCATATGCAATATCTTGCCATGGTTGGGTTAATTGTATATAGGATCTGCTCTGTCAGACCTCCTCGAGTGTGATTCGAACCTGCGATGACGTGATATCTGATTAGGCATATAATAATCCTTAACAGATAAGTGAAATAACTCATACATTAACTTTACAATGCCTATTACCAGGTATGTTCGTGTCTTGCTGTACCGCATACATGATCCTGTGATTGGTAAATATGAACAATAGTATACTTAGTTCCGAATGAATATTTATATCTCTCAAATAATGACTGTTATATAATTGTAGGAAATGCTCGACTCAGCTGTGTAAACGATATTCTCTCAATGATGCTCCATTTCGTATTTAATACAAGTAAATTCTAATTGCTTGAGAGATGAAGACAGGCAGAAATATGTTATTTACGTTATGTATTAGGTCTTATAGAACTGACGTACTGTGCGACTCATTACCTCAGACGACAGCTACAATATTTATCTAACATCTGCCTCTATATATTGATCGGTCTACCAGCAAGTTTACCAGTGTAGCGGGGCTCAAGTATAGCATGCTAAGTTCGTGTGCCTAAATCCCGAGTAAAAAGGTTTTAAGGGTATAACAAGGGGTATCGGGATCAGGAACGGTAATTGGGAGGCACGTATCAACTTCCCATTTAACAGTACTCTTTTTGAATATTTGAATGTCTTCTTATATCCTTTTGCTGATTCAGGTTCAGTACTTTATCATTATTACAATAAGTTAGATTGTAAAATTGTATTCTCCAAATCTGCGCATGATTTGAAAAGACAGAAATACACAAAGTAAGGTAGATAGGATACGTTGAATCATAACATGAATAATACATAAATCTTGAAACGCAAACAGATCCTAAGAAAGAAAACAGAAAATAAGTTTTGTTAAGTGACACATCACCTTCGTCATTTGTTGTTAACTTCAGTTGACTGATTAATTACTTGACATTCATCTAAAGGTGATAGGTGATCTCTAAAATGCCATATATTTACATTACGAAGTGGATCTAGAATGTATAATGCTTTGCACTTATTCTCACCTTTTTTACTGACAGGAACTGGTTTATTTCAAAACAAAGAAGGAATAATTATACATATGTTAGATATAACGGACGTTTCAAGTTAATTAGCAACAGAAGGGGGCGACTCACATCCCAAACAAAAGTGGCAAGGAATGGGGGGGGGGGGGACGGACCCCATCAAGGCTCCATTTGTAAAACGGGGGCTAAAGAAAATACATTTTTTTAGCCAAGAAACATTGACTCATTAATTATCCAAAGGCCAGACTGAGGCTTGTCTTTAAGATTGGTAATATCCATGAAAGGGGAGACCTACCAAATAGTGGCACCGACCTTGAAGGCCCCCCCCCCCATCAAGGTCCCATTGCACAATCGGAGCCTTGGAAGAGTGTCAATTTTATTTGTGACACTGCAGATTTATTAATTAAAGCCTTTTATGAAAAAAACTAAAAGGAATGAAAGCGATCAAGTTGATAAAGGTTGAATATCTTTTGAATGAATTTTGTGCTTAATTGTTAAAAATAATTCGTTTATGTGTGAATTGCGAAGTGCTAAACGAAATTTTAGAGATTGAGAGGGTTGTCCAGGCTGAATTTTACTTCATTAAATTTTAATCAAGCACACACACACCCAAGCGAACACGGGTGCTATACAATGAACACCCTTATTTTTGTTCGGAAGGGGGCCCAGGCATGAACACTTAGGTTAAGTTTTACAATCACTCACTCAATGATATTTTATCTATTTCAGTGCATCGCTGGCACACACATCCGCATAATATTATTTTTGTGTGTGTGTAAACGCTGACAGTATGTCAGTCGCGAGATTTAAACCTGAGATAAGTTTCTAAAGTCGATCGAAAGATTGTCCGCACTCCTATACCACTAGGTCACATTCTCTGTTAAGAATATAAGTCTAATATAATTTACATGAGTTTTGTTAACATAATGTATCAATAAACTCCCACTTACAGATAAAATTAATAGTATACACGTATTTATATAACAATAAGCAGAGAATTTAAGTATCTGAAAAATTTAGTTATGTATATCATAACAGGTATCGATATTTGCTGAGTGTGTGAAATTTCCTCAGTTCAGTGTAGCTTCCAAATTAAATATTTTTCTGTTCATACTGAAATCTTTTGACTTGGCTGACTTAGTGATCTGTACCTAAATAGTTGTAATAATATTAATAATAATAACAACGAGTGATTCTGCAGGAACCGACCCCAAAAAGAATGTGTCGACGTCTCCAGTACCACGTTGCTCCTAGTAACTGGCTAGTTATTTCGGGCTGAATAATATACTCCCAGCAGCGACTTCCCATAATTAAACAAGTCATCAGAGAAAACTAAGAATTCTTTAAAACGATGTGTTATGCGCATAATCCAAATTAATACAGTTTATATATTTCTTGTGCATGCAAATTTATGTTATTATCCATATTAATAAAATATAGAGGCAGTATATGGAATGTGTATTCGTATAGAAACGTGTCATCGAGGGCCATTATATTCATGAAAAAAGTGCCAACGTGATGTGATTGGAGGGGACAAGAGGGCTAACGGGAATTTAACATGACACAACCCTTTTGACTCATTAATACTATGTTACATAGAACGGTATCGCGTCTAACTGGAGTTTACTTTAGCTAATATTAACCATATAGAAATTTAAAAATAGAGAGAATACATTGCACATAAATGGAATTTATCTTTATTTGACTCTATGGGACAAAAGTGAAATATTTTATCCCGCCTTGCATTTCGCCGGATGGGTTATAGCAATTATAATGGCTATATAATGTGTTGGGTTTGTTTAACATTTCATGCTGTGGCAGTTATAGGGTTAAATTTGTTAATAAGGAAGGGATGATAGTTATGCTATTTTTGTTTATAAGGGATTAACATTTTATGTTGTATTCATTCTTTTACATCCAACCCTGTGTGGTCAGAATGTGTCGGGTACTCCAAACGCCATGTTCACTAGTACCGGTGGATAGTAAATGTGGTATTTTGGATAGTAAATGTTGGGTTAATGGATGGTACAAGACTGAATGTTGAGGACTGCAAACGATGTTTTGGATAGTAAATGTGGGGTGTTGGATACTGATCACACCAAACGTTGGATAGAATGTCTCGTATATATCAGAATAATGAGTAATATATATGACTGGATTTTAGACCCATTTCCTCCTTCAATCAATATTTTCTGATTATATCAGTCTTTGTAAGGCTTCCTAGTTCTATGATTACAAATCCTGCTGCTAAATAAATCAGAGGTATGCCATAATTAACAAGAGATGCCACTTAGTTAGATATATAAGTAATATAATTTGACCTCATTTAACTTGTGAAACCAAACCTGTCACTGGCGTGTGGCTTCATGATATTGAATTAGGTGCCGAAATATAATTTGTTGGACACAATTTAGTTCAAGGACATAGTGGAGAGAACTGTGGTTTTAGTTCAAGACATATGGGAGAGAACTGTGGTCTTAGTTCAAGACATATGGGAGAGGACTGTGGGACCAAATCTCATGTCCATGACCTAAACTTTGATAAAGATTCGAAAGTTTGTATCGTTTATTTGTAAACAATAATTATATCCCAATCTTCTAAAATAATTAGCTTGTAAAATTACGAAGTATTTTGGAATATCTTATCCTTTACTTTTCTTGACGTATATATTGTCCTTAGGATTTATTCTTTTCCTTGTAAATTGTATCATTATTCTAATTAGGAACGAAGATATTGACATTCAAATATAACTAACATTCATGGAATGCGGCAGTCAATATTATCACCAGATCGCCACGTTTTGCTTTTTAAACGTGTTAAATAGCGTGATTAAGTTACATCCTTGGTAAAGGAGATTTCACTTCAACGATAAAGTCGTTAATGTCCGATTCACTCAGTTAAACAAGTGTCATTACTTGTATTAGTTTAACTGAATATGTGTATGTGATTTTATTATAAAATAACCTGCAAATATGTTGTCAGCTGAGACCAATTATGTTATACCCGATCAATAAAGATTAGCATTAGTACAGTCTGGCCGACCTACCGTGGAGAGAACATCCTGATGTTGAGTCAGGCACGTTAACCTCTGAGGTACATTTCTACTCGGCAAGAAGACTGAAATAGTTTCTCCGTCTACACTCAACACTAAATGGATTTTTCACCATTTATTATTAATTATATATTTACCATGGCATATCGTACAATAACTCTTGGGAATTTCTGCGAAACGTTATCTCAAATTATACTAAACATGTGACCATTTTATGTCTGAAGACATTCGGAGGATATGGAAAATGATAATTTGATGAACTTTAAATAGATATTTCATCAAAACATTCCATAAGGTGATGATAGAAACTTCATGAATTTCATAAGAACTTTATATACAATGATGACAGAAAGATTGCAGATCTCATGAAAACTTTCTAAACAGTGATGAAGGAAGTTCGTAAATTTCATGAAACCATTATATACAGTGATGACAGAAAGTGTGTAAATTTCATGAAACCATTATATACAGTGATGACAGAAAGTGTGTAAATTTCATGAAACCATTATATACAGTGATGACAGAAAGTGTGTAAATTTCATGAAACCATTATATACAGTGATGACAGAAAGTGTGTAAATTTTATGAAACCATTATATACAGTGATGACAGAAAGTGAGTAAATTTCATAAAACCTTTCTATTCAGTAAAGCCAGAAATTTTGCAAAGTTCATCAAAATGTACAATACAATGATGAGAGTAAGTTCATAATTCATTAAAACTTGTTTTATTTGCCTCTGAAGCATTTAATGTTTATTTGTTTCAACATTCTACGACACTCTTCTCATACAGCTGATTTCAATAATTATATATCAAACATTTCATGTTATGTGATATCCACTGGTTGTAATTTTGAATAAAAATATGAAACTCCTGGAAATTAAAATTCAGCTCTTGATATTTTAATACAAACGACGCAAAACAATAAACTTAGCCACGAAAGGTTAATCCAAATCAAACATTTTGAGCTTCGTTAGCTGGAAAGGATACGAGTTATCTATGTTCATTTTTTTCATGTTAAAGCAAAAGCATCCGAACAAATAACAATATGCCTCATCGATTCTGTTTCTGTCAGTGTTATTTTAAGTTCAGATGTCTCTTTATGCAGCGCAACATTTTTGAACAGTTGCTCTTTATCACTCTTAAGTTTATTTTGGTATTTATATTCTGTCAAGCACTTTCTGTCCTTCATAAACAACAAAGGAAAATATGCTTATTTCACTCAAAGTCAATATCAACAGTTTTCTGGTTTTGGTCCAGATAGCGTACCAGAACACTGACACTGCCAAGCCTTGTCTGTGAGGGGACACCTTGAAGGAACTTCCCTACAGGTACCGGTGGCGTAACCTAAACATTTACATCTGTCCTCACAGGATTGCCAGAGTATTCCGGTTGCGGGGGAACTCCATCTTGAACACCGACTCCATGTTTCCCAGCAGTCTGTTATTGGATTTCCCTCAATTGATGGGAACATAATTATGGCCACAAGGATCATAAATCCCGAAAGAACGGTCACCGTCTTGAATAAGGCCATTTAATGATGTTTCTGCGAAGAACAGAGGAAAAACTTTGTGCTATCTAAGAAATGATAAATGTTATGAAGCATACAGTGAATTGGAAGTAATTACAACTGGTACGAGATTTTCAGCATAAACCTCCCACAAATTAAATTCTAGAATTGTTGAAATCATGCTCGTTTCTTAGTGGTATTATTTTAGCTATAAAGTTTTTATGGAAAAAATTTCTTGTTCACAAGAAAATCGATTTGCTCTTTTTTTGACACGAAACTCCACGCACTTGTTTGAAGAGGTTTATAACTGCGAAATTATTTTGTCTCCATTTTCTTTCTTCATCATTGTGCCATATTTCTCCCTTTAGAGTATTTTAATCTTCAGATATACACCATAATTGCATACCTATACGATTACAAATGTTACACTCTCTTTTCTGTATTATTATTTTGTCTTTGGGGAGTGTTAGGGGTACAGTTTAAAGCATTAAACTCGATCTTGCTGTCATCTACAAGATTTATATGCCACTTTAATAAGTGCATCAGACAAGCAATTATTTTAACGTGTTCTTATTTCTTTTACTGGCTTGTGCAACTGATAACATTTTGTTTCTTGATTTTGCACTGATTAGCTTACGTAAATTGGAAACATCACGCTACATAAAATGAAGAGAGATACAACAGACTGCGTAAAATAAAAATGGGACACAAAAGCCTATATAAAATTAAATTGGAAACATCAGCCCCAAGAAAACTAAATGGGAAAAATCAGCCCATATCAAATGTACTGGGACACATCAGCCTATATGAAATTTTCTGGGACACATCAGCCCATATAAAATTTACAGCGACACATCAGCCTACAAAAAATTAAATAGGAAAAATATGTCGTTGTTGATTCATATCTATCTATCTATCTATCTATCTAATCTCTCTCTATCTCTCTCTCTCTCTCTCTCTCTCTCTCTCTCTCTCTCTCTCTCTATATATATATATATATATATATATATATATATATAAAATCAGGATTAGTACGAGACCATAAGAGTTATTTAAAACATTCTCTGCCTGCATAGAATTCTTATATGAAGTCTGGTAACATCGGAATACATGTCAGGTTTGCTTTTCTTGACAATAGGTTTGTTCTTCTCGCCCCTGGCAAAGTTCAAAGAGAACTAATTTCATCAAGAAAACTTTACTATATTCCCAAAATAAACTGTATATTATTAATATTCAATCATTAATACAACGCAAAAGGAAAGTATCAGCTGGATCACATGAAATTTAGAAGATAGAAATGAAATTCAGGCAAATTTAGTAACTTACCCAACACTTCTCTTCTTGCTAACTGATGAACAGAAATCAACGCAAGCCTAAAGCTTTCTTTGGTGCTAACTGATGGCTATAAATTAATGCAAGATGTGATGCCCTATTTATAATGTGTTTTGCAAACAAGCTGGAAAATTCTGGATTTTCCATGCCGGATATGTTTTTAAGTCACCTGATTCAAAAGTGCGTTTTTCTGTTTATCATTAGCTGTTTAGTCATAAATCATCTAACGGAACGTACGTTTGCATACCATATGCTTACGCCTAACTGCAATGCAGAAAGAGAAACAACAAAGGACAGACTATACAGAAAACAGTTTAATTTGTGCCAGAAGGTATTGTTGAAATTTCCAGGAATAACGAATGCGACATCTTTTTCTTCGAAAACATTCATTGGTAATTGTGCAACCTAGAGTGTATTTATTTGAAAAAATTGTATGAAGTTGGAATGTTTTGCGTTTTTCCGCTGTACTAAAAAATAAAAGCAAACCAAATAATGAGGGCTGATTCTTTTCATGCTTTTGTTGTGTCAACTATCCAAGAAATACCTCCGTGCATTGCACTATTCAATCCCCAGTCAGTATGACCACCGGAAAAACGCACAGATATAGTTAATTTTATCAACGACCAAAATGTTGACATATTCTTCCTGACAGAAACATGCTCAAAAACATCACGCGATGAGCCCAAGTGTGCGGATCTAACACCCGCTGGTTATTCCATCAAGTCGTTCCCCCGTAATTCTCGCGGAGGTGGAATTGCTGTCATCACAAATAACTGCGTTATAAAACATCTTAATTACATCACAACATTCAATTTCGACCACGCATCGTTTGAACTAATCCAAGCGACACTCACACTGCAGCAAAAGTCAGTCCATTTTTTCTGCCTATACCGCCCTCCTCCTAGTAGAAAAAACAAGCTGGCTGACTCTCTCTTTTTGGAGCAGTTTCCGAATCTCCTGGACTATGGAAATTCGATAGGTGCCAACCTGATTATTTTTGGAGATTTCAACTTTCACTTTGACGGTCCCAGAAACTCAAATACATCAAAACTCATAGATTCCATTAATGTTTTCAATTTCAAACAGTCAGTTAACCAATCCACCAATAAACGTGGTCACATTTTAGACTGGATTCTTCATAGACCTGATGTAAACATTATATGGTCCTCCGAGGTATCCCATGACCTTGCATCAGATCACCTCTACATTATATGCCATCTTTATGTATCAGTCCCTAACCGTCCACCTTTATCTGCTACTAAGAGAAACCTCCGTATGATAAATAGAACCAAACTAATGCACGACATCCAAGCTAACCTGACAACTTGCTTACCTCCTACCGCAAAACAACTCGATAACTGTCTGCGTTCATTGCTTGACAAACATGCCTCTGCTACCAAGTGCAGAGTATCAATTCAAAAGTGTTCTCTATGGGATAGCAGTGTTAAGGACCAGCTTCGCACTGCTAAAAGAGACCGCCGTAAAGCTTAGAGGCTCTGGCCTTCCACCAGACTCACTATTCATATGCAAATCTATGAAGCCGTTAAGAAGAATGTCACAAATATAGTCCATGCAGCGAACTCAGCTCACTACACTACACATATCATGGAAAGTTCCAGCTGCAAAGAGCTCTTCAACATTACTAACAAGCTAATATCAAGGAACAAATCAACACCACTTCCAACTATCTTCTCTCCAGGCGACCTTCCGGATATGTTTGCAAATTTCTTCCATGACAAAGTACAAACCATTAGAGATAAGCTTGACACCACAATTTCAATTGACTCGTCTTCACCATACAGTTGGGAAACAGAATTTGAACGGCAACCATTAGCAGCATTTGAACCTGTCTCTATGGATTTCGTACGTACACTCCTGATGAAGAGTGCACCAAAGTCATGTGAACTTGATCCAATTCCAACATCACTGCTGCTTGATTGCTTAGATCCAGTATTGCCTTCACTAACTGATGTTATTAATACCTCTCTCTCATCCGGGGAATTCCCATAAGTTTTTTAAACTGCCATTGTAAAGCCTTTGTTGAAGAAACCAACAATAGACCATAACGATTTAAAGAACTACCGCCCAGTTTCTAATCTCCCATTCATAAAAAAAAAATCCTAGAAAAGGTTGTTCTATTCCAGCTTGTATCTCGTCTAAATTCAAACAGTTTTTTAGCAATGTACAATCTGCATATCGCCCTTGCCACAGTACTGAAATTACTCTTCTAAGAGTAGTTAATGACATTCTCTGTGCGTTGGATAGCGGAAAATTACAGTCCTCACCCTCCTTGATTTGTCTGCAGCATTTGACACAATAGACCATGATATATTACTTCACCGTCTCCAGCATGTATTTGGCATTCATGATAAAGCCTTACTGTGGTTCAAGTCCTACTTGGTCAGCAGGACACAAATTGTATCTGCAAATGGAATACACTTTAGCCCAGTTGATCTATGTTGTGGTGTTCCACAGGGGTCTGTTCTTGGACCTGTTCTTGGACCTGTTCTCTTCATTCTGTACACTCAGTCGCTCTCAAGTGTCATAGATCATCGTCCAGTGTCTCACCAATTGTACGCTAATGACACCCAAATATACAAATCTACCCACCCAACTGAAGTTGATGATACCATCCAAGGTGTTGAGAGGTGCATGCCTGATGTGAAATCATGGATGACATGTAACAAACTGCAGATGAATGATGATAAAACTGAGGCCATTCTGATCACCACACAAAGACTTTCTCATTCACATCCTTTACCTCAAACAATAAATATCAGCAGCACCAACATTAAATTCACACAATCGAAACCTAAGTGTTACACTGGACAGTGTTCTCAGATTGCACCAACATGTCATGAACATATGCAAGGCTGCATATCTTGAGCAGAGACGCATGAGCTAAATTCGCAAATATCTTTCAGTTGATGCCACTAAAACACTTGTGTGTTCATTAGTACTTTCAAGACTGGACTGTTGTAACTCAATTCTGTCTGGTTCATCTCAATATCTACTCCAGAAACTTCAAAAAGTTCAAAACACAGCTGCTCGGATCATGTTTAGAGTACAACGATCAGAGCACACCTCCCCGCTGCTCTGTACCCTACACTGGCTATCCATTCGATCCAGAATTAAACACAATATGTGTTCTCTGTGCTACGTTTCACTGTCGGACTCTAGTCCAACATACCTATCCGATCTCACCCATGTGTAAAACCAGCAAGAAACTTACGCTCCTCTTCTGACAATCGTATACTCATTATTCCCACTATGCATACCAGGGCCCAGCAACGTGAAATGAATTGCCCACTGAACTTAAACACAAAGACAACGTGATCACATTCAAGAGGGCTCTCAAAACTCACTTATTTCGACTGCAAGAACAAACTTAAAGACCTAATAATGTTTCCTACCTGAAATATTCTCAACATGTTTTTTATATTTTTTTAATGTTGCTCTAATTTCATGGTGTTTATTTTGCAATAATATTATTATATGTTTTTTTTTCTTTTCCTTATAGGTGTCGTCTAATGTTGTAAAGCGCTTAGAGCTTCTAAAGATTAGGCGCTATGCAAAGTCCTCATTATTATTATTATTATTATTATTACTAATGATTAATTATAAACTGTCACTACTTAGTTCAGTCCCCAGCTCCAGCATGTGCAGTAATCATGTATTGCTTGAGGTAACCATATTTTAATGGTTCTCTTATTCATCCATGTTCATATTTTTAAATATGTGGAAGAAAGGTCTTGACCTAGGTTTCCGGTAGAGTCTTATGCATTATCTTGCCATGGTGGGGTACATGAATATCATTTGCATTATCTTGCTAAGATGGGGTACTTGAATATCATACGCATTATCTTTCTAAGGTGGGGTAAATGAATATAATATGCATTATCTTGAAATATTAGGGTACTTGAATATAATATCCATTATCTTGCCATGGTGTGGTACTTGAATATCAATTGCATTATCTTGCCATGGTCGGGTACTTGAATATCATATGCATTATCTTGCCGTGGTGGGGTACTTGAATTTCATATGTATTATCTTGCCATGATGTTGTACATGAATATCATATGCATTATCTTGCCATGGTGGGGTATTTCAATATCATATACATTATCTTGCCATGGTGGGGTATTTGAATATCATATGCATTATTTTGCCATAGTGGGTTACTTGAATATCATATGCATTATCTTGCCATGGTGGGGTACTTGAATATCATTTGCATTATCTTGCCATGGTGGGGTACTTGAAAATCATATGCATTATCTTGCCGTGATCGGGTAATTGAATATCATATCCATTATCTTGCCATGATGGGGTACTTGAATATCATATGCATTATCATGCCAATGCGAAAAACTTGTGTATCACATGCAGTATCTTGCCATGTTGGGATACTTGTATATCATATGCATTATCTTGCCATGGTGGCATACTTGAAAATCATATGCACTAACTTGCCATGGAGGGGTACTTGTATATCATATGCAGTATCTTGCCATGATAGGGTACTTGAATATCATATCCATCATCTTGCCATGGCAGTGTACTTGAATATCATACGCACTATCTTGCTAAGGTGGGGTACTTGAAAATCATATGCATTATCTAGCCATGATGTGGCATTTAAACATCATATACATTAACTTGCCATTGTCGTGTATTTGAATATCATATGCATTATCTTGCCATGTTGGGGTACTTGTACATCATCTGCCTCATCTTGTAAATGCGGAATACTTGTATAGCATATGCAGTATCTTGCCATGGTGGGGTACTTCAATATCATATCCATTATCTTGCCATGAAGGGGTACTTGAATATCATATGCATTATCTAGTCGTGGTGTGGTACTTGAACATCATATGCATTACCTTGCCATGGTGGGGTACTTGAATATGATATGCATTATCTTGCCGTTGTGGGCTACTTGAAAATCATCTGTATTATCTTGCCATGATGGGATACTTGAATATCATATGCTTTATCTTGCCATGGTAGGGTATTTGAATATCATATCCATTATCTAGCCATGGTGGGGTACTTGTATATCATATGCATTATCATGCCGTAGTAGGGTATTTAAATATCATACGCATACTATTGCCATGGTGAGGTACTTGTATATCATATGCAGTATGTTGCCATGGTTGGGTGCTTGTATATCATATGCATTATCTTGCCAAGGTGGGGTACTTTTATATCATCTGCATTATCTTGCCATGGTGGGGTACTTGAATATCATATGCATTATCTTGCCATGTTGGCGTACTTGTATATCATATGCATTATCTTGCCATGGAGGGGTACTTCAATATCATATCCATTATTTAGGCCTGAAGGAGTAATTAAATATGATATGCATCATCTTGCCATGGCGCGGTACTTGTATATCATATGCATTCTCTTGCCGTGGTGGGGTATTTCAGTATCATATACATTATCTTGCTATGGTGAGGCATTTGAATATCATATGCATTATCTTGCCGTAGTGGGGTACTTGAATACCATATCCATTATCTTGCCATGATGGAGTACTTGAATATCATATGTATTATCTTGCCATGTTGGGGTACTTGAATATCATATGCATCATCTTGCCACGGCGGAATACATGATTATCATACACATTATCTTGCTAAGATGGGGTACTTGAAAATCATATGCATTATCTTGCCATGGTGGTGTACTTGAATATTATATGTATTATCTTGCCATGTTGGGGTACTTGTATATCATCTGCATGATCTGCATCATCTTGCTAATGTGGAATACTTGTATACCATACGAGTATCTTGCCATGGTAGGGTACTTGAATATCATGTCCATTATCTTGTAATGATGAGGTACTTGAATATCATAAGCATTATCTAGCCGTGGTGTGGTACTTGAACATCATATGCATTATCTTGCCATGGTGGGGTACTTAAATATCATATACATTATCTTGCCGTGGTGGCGTACTTTAATTTCATATGCATTATCTTGCCATGGTGGGGTACTTGAATATCATATCCATTATTTAGCCATGATGGGGTAATTAAATATGATATCTATCATCTTGCCCTGGCGGGGTACTTGTATATCATATGCATTATTTTGCCATAGTGGGGTAATTGAAAATCATATGCATTACCTTGCCATGGTGGTGTACTTGAATAGCATATTCCCAATCTTACCATTATGGAGTAATTGTTTATCATATGCATTATCTTGCCATGGTGGGGTACATGAATATCATATGCATTATCTTACCACGGTGGGGTACATGAATATTATGTGCAGTACCTTGCCATGATACGGTACTTGAATATCGTATGCATTATCTTGCCATGATGGGTACTTGAATATCATATACATTATTTTATTTTTTGAGTACTTGTATATCATATGTATTATCGTTTCATGGTGGGGTACTTGAATATCATATGCATTATCTTGCCATGGTGGAGTAATTGTTTATCATATGCATTATCTTGCCATGGTGGGGTACTTGAATAGCATATTCCCAACTTACCATTATGGAGTAATTGTTTATCATATGCATTATCTTGCCATGGTGGGGTACATGAATATCATATGCATTATCTTACCACGGTGGGGTACATGAATATTATGTGCAGTACCTTGCCATGATACGGTACTCGAGTATCGTATGCATTATCTTGCAATGGCTGGGTACTTGTATATCATATTCAGTATCTTGCCATGTTGGGAGTAATTGTATATCATATGCATTATCTTGCCATGGCGGGGTACTTGAATATCATATACAGTAATCATCCGCAGTATCTTGCCATGTTGGGGTACTTGTATATCATATGTATTATCTTGCCATGGTGGGGTACTTGAATATCATATGCAGTATCTTGCCATGGTGGGTTTATGTTATATAGGATCTGGTCTGTCAGACCTGCTCGAGTTTGATTCGAACCTGCGATAACGTTATATCTGATTTGGCATATAATTATTCTTAACAGATAAGTGAAATAACTCATACTTCAACTTAACAGTGCATTTTACAGAGTATGTTCGTGTCTTGCTGTATCACATACATGATCCGGTGTATGGTAAATATGATAAATATTATACATAGTTCCGAATGAATATTTATATCTCTCAAATAATGACTGTTATATAATTGTAGGAAATGCTCGACTCAGCTGTGTAAACGATATTCTAGCAAGGATGCTCCTCTTCGTATTTAATACAAGTAAATTCTAATTGCTTGAGAGATGAAGACAGGCAGAAATATGTTATTTACGTTATGTATTAGGTCTTATAGAACTGACGTACTGTGCGACTCATTACCTCAGACGACAGCTATAATATTTATCTAACATCTGCCTCTATATATTGATCGGTCTACCAGCAAGTTTGCCAGCGTAGCGGGGCTCAAATATAGCATGCTAAGTTCGTGTGCCTAAATCCCGAGTAAAAAGGTCTTAAGGGTATTACAAGGGGTATCGGGATCAGGAACAGTAATTGGGAGGCACGTATCAACTTCCCATTTAACACTACTCTTGTTGAATATTTGAATGTCTTCTTATATCCTTTTGCTGATTCATGTTCAGTACTTTATCAACATTACAATATCAGTTAGATTCTAATATAAAAAATTCTCCAAAACTGCGCATGATTTGAAAAGACAGAAATGCACAAAGTAAGGTAGATAGGACAAGATGAATCATAATAATAAATAAACCTTGAAACGCAAAAGATCCTAAGAAATAAAACAGAAAATAAGTTTTGTAAGTGACACATCACCTTCGTCATTTGTTGTTAACTTCAGTTGACTGATTAATTACTTGACATTCATCTGAATGTGATAGGTGATCTCTCAAATGTCATTTATATGCCGTACGAAGTGGATCTAGATTATACAATATTTTACACTTATTCTGACCTTTCTTACTGTCTGGAGCTGGTTTATTTCAAAACAAACAAGGAATAAGTATGTTAGTAATAACTAACGTTTCAAGTTAATAAGCAACAGAAGGGGACGACTGTCCCCCTAAACAAAAGCAGCAATAAATTGGGGGGGGGGGGGGACCTATCAAGGCTCCATTTTCAAAACGGGGGCTAAAGAAAATACATTTTTGTTTAGCTAAGCAACTTTGACTCATTAATTATCCAAAGGCCAGGCTGAGGCTTCTTTGTAAGCCTGGTAATATCCATGAAAGGGGAGACCAACCAAAGAGTGGCACCGACCTTGAAGGGACGCCCCTCCCCATCAAGGTCCCATTGCACAATCCGAGCCTTGTAAGAGTGTCAATTTTATCTGTAACAATGCAGATTTATTAATCCAAGCCTTGTATGAAAATAACTAAAAGGAATGACTGCGACCAGATTGATAGATGTTAAATATTTATTGAATGAATTTCGTGGGGAATTGTTGAAATTTTTATTTCTATTGTGTGTGAATTGCGAAGTGCTAAACGAAATTTTAGAGATTCAGAGGGCTGTCCAGGCTGAATTTTAGTTCATTAATTTCTAATCAAGCAAACACACATGCAAACCCCGGGTGCTATACAATGAACACCTTATTTGGGTTTGGAAGGGATCCCAGGCATGAACACTTATGTTAAGTTTTAATATCAGCCACTCAATGATATTTTATCTATTTAATTACATCGTAGGCACGCACACCCCATAATAAAACCATTTTGTGTAAACGCTGACAGTACGTCAGTCGCGAGATTTAAACCTGAAATAAGTTTCTGAAGTCGATCGAAAGATTGTCCGCACTCCTATACCACTAGGTCACATTCTCTGTTAAGAATATAAGTCTAATATAATTTACATGAGTTTACATTCTGTTTACAGAATTTACATTCTGTTTACAAAATTTACATTCTGTTTACAAATTGTGTCAGTAAATTCAAAAATTAAATACTAAAATTATATGTGTTATCGAAATGTTAGTCAGAGGCTTCTATCCAAAAGTGTGTCAAAGATATTTGCTGATTAATATAGTTAATTTGTTAGATTTTGGTTAAACAACTTTGAGAAATGTGAGTTATATATGCTATTTGCGACAAGCTGCACAGAATTAGGATTAGTATGAAAATATATTTCAGCAGCTGACATTGAAATCAAGTCGTTTATATTTCCTAATTCAATAGTAGTTGATCAAATTGGTTGTGGTGTTTGTTTTTGCATTTGCATTTAATGTCTATCTCAGCTTTATCCATTTATATCAATTTTTCATCTCTAGTTTATCGTTTGCTTCTTTTATTATGATGTAATCAGATGCGTTTGTTTCTAGCAATATTGTTTATGCGCACCATATTTTCAGCCACCATAAGATACACATACGTAGGTTTCTCCTTGACGCCAATTAAGACATGGTTGTGGTACAGTGCTACATCGACGTACACTGGCCACGCAACAACCACAGTGCTCGCAACGACAATTGTTTTACAAGGTGTGGCTGATCTGATCACGAGCCAAAACTAGTTTTTGCCTGATGCATATTATATTTTTGGATGAAGTTCAATTGAAGAAAATACTTTTCCTAATTATATAGCAATGACGAATTCTACTGTTGCAAAGCAGTTGCGGGAACAATATTTTGCGTCTAACCGGGATAAAACCAGCTTTCACAAGGTTGAAAATTGCACAGAAAAATTTACAAAAGTAAATGAATTATTAACCGCGAGTAAAATTGAGAGATTATCGGCGAAGGAACCATAGAAGGGCAGATGTTTAAGAACGAAAACAAAACATATTATCGGAGATTGAACCACAAACCACCATTAGATTTGACTTTGACAGATTACCAGGTGACAAAAAAATGTCCACCGTTTGAGTTACAGTTATAATAATTTATCAAAATGGCCAAAACTGAGTTTACGCAAGATGGTGAGTCTTATATTTTCTCAACATTTAGGATAGACGGCGATGTTATTTCCGTTGATTCAACAATGACTGACAAACCAGCAGTGACTATTATTTATAATCTTGCAGAAGACAGCAGGTACATATTTAGAATAAAATGTATTGTTGAATATATTAGCCAAGATGGCACAACCTGGATTATTCGAGATAAACTCGACCCTGTTAGAGAATCACGGCGACAATAATAATAACTTAAAACCAACCACTTTTACCGGAACAGACAAACAATAATGCGTATTCAGTGTCCACTGTCGTTTTAGCACTATACCTTTTAAACTATTCTTACAGTAATGATCTTGTCCCGATACATAGTACAAGCACCAATTCCGCAGCTGTGGCCACAGGCACGTTAAACTGCGTAGCCCAACGTGCCAGAGAACAATTTATTGACTCAAGACGTCGAAATGGAATATCAGAATCAATAATAAAAAATAGGACACTGGGAAAACTCTCTTGTCGACACAGCTAAAATAAACAACTTAACAGCGTTGGAAAAAGCATAGAAAACTACAATCGTGGTAAAACAATAAGAAACAAAATTTCGTATAATTCCGGCAAATATTGATGAAAGGGCGCCTCAATAGTCACAGTTGATCATAACGCAGTTTCCACGAGAAAGGAGAATACCATTTTATGGCGGCAATGCATGTTTGAGGAGATGTATACTATTAGTACGCGTGACCATGTATCTGTCTGGCTGTTTCACGGGGACAACACCGATTTATCTACTACAGATGAATCAACATTTCATACGTTTGGGATACAGATGAAAGAGATTGCTGTAAAATATGACGGAGACAGTGATGAATTACTCAATAACTATTTTACTACGTCGTCTGTTATGGCTCATATAGCACGAGAAAAACTTGTATGCCGTTCAACTAAAAAATAATTTCTCGACAATATATCAAGATCTTGTGTCGAGTTTGAACATGGTGGTCTCTGGAATACAAAATATATTTCTGCCGATATGATCTCAATTGACCATGTGGCATTTTATCCGGCTAGTTTTCTTGGATATGGCAAAAGTCAACCGTATTTTGAACGATTCGGTCTTGCAATACACAGAATAAACAGTGTTGCAATAAACGCCCCACTACCTCTCTAATACGATCTGACTAGATTTGTCGGGACTGAATCATTCGAGTTCTCAGCAAGTATTCGTCCTGCGATACCTATCTGGTTTGGTCGTCATTTAAATTAAAATGATACCAGTGCGAATCTAAACTACTGATGTGCAAAAAATCAGCGCTGCTGAGATCCAATAGGGCTATTATGATATGTGTTAGATAGTGGTATTTTAACGTCTCTGACTAACTTCTGCAATAATATCGTACAGAATACAAAAGTCCGCCTGGCTTCCTCAAGATGAGACATTCTAGGCGTCATCTGATAATAAACACAGCTACACTAAAGCAATCATGGACCAAGCAGAACTTGATTTTGAGATTGCAGATACATGGTTGAGAGGAGCATTGATGTTGTGGTAAATTGCAATCACGTGAGACAAAACAAATAGTGGAAGGAAAGTCAGCTACTACGATGGTGATTCGCCACAGTTTACTCATCTGAGATCTTCAATGCTCGCAAAGTTGTCAATAAACCTGTTATCGGTGCCCAACTGGTTTTTCAGTGGATGGTGTTAGAGTCGCACGGATTCATTTTATATAAGTCGATCGAAAATGAACCCTGTGAATCCATTTATCGACGACAATACTGGTCTCGAAAAGACCCGCTGGGGTTAGCAGAGAATAAAGCTCGAAAAAATATTTATTCTTAAACAGCTGATATTAAACCAGTCGGCACTTATTACCGAAACGATAAATTATGAGAACCATCATCGACACGGTCAGCGAATCATCTATTCGCGAGACATAGAACGGTCTTACAGGTCCTGGTGGTTCAGGTAAAACAATACATGCCATAGAATTATTTAAAACCTCAGACCTGTTTATATTAATGACAGCTAACCCTCTTGTCAGAGAGATCAAATAGCGTGGTGTCAAATCGTGCACGAATCACAGTTTCTTTAGATGGTGAGGCGATAAATGCGATCCAGCACACACGAGACAAATACTTGATAGCGAAAAATATTTATTCGGACGAAATATGCACAGACATCAATTTTTAAAAAAAAAATGACTGTAGACGAAAAACGTGGCAATTATCATGTACGGAGACGAAGGACAACCTCCACGCTTAGCCGGGAAGATTGGTGCATGAATGACCAAGCAACTATGGCAGCCACTACGAAGAAATATTGTATGAACATCGATCGCGCGATCAAACATTACCACAGTTGAAGTTGCTAATCAGATTAAAACTGGACAAGATTGAGTGTGAAATTATGCGTACCGTGACATCAATGTCTGATTTCTGGCACTCATTGTGACCTAACAAATTGATAGTTGTATCCATGAAAATTGTACGTGATTCACTTCAGAGTAAATATTTGAGCTTCAAAATGAAAAATTTCCAACGCTGCCAGCTTCATTATGTTCTCACCCAGCAGATACCCGACGACAAAATATACACTTTGACATTCATGGAAAGGATACACTCAAACGACTGTTTCATAATGCTGATAATAAGGATCTGGCTTAACATCCATCAAGTGATTGAACATCAATATGGACTCTAGGTTATGAGACAACAATGCATTCGTCTCAACACCTAACAATATCAGATATTAATACTTGGATTGTCGATGCTCGAATCGAGCGGTCACATTTAGTTTATCTGGCTGTATCGCGAGTCACAAAAAATAGTAGCTGCAAAGAATTGTCTACGCTGCGAAGGCTGTGGCGAAGCTACCAACAGCTTCATCTTTATCAATTACTCTAACAACCAACTAGGTGAAATATTTTTAGCTAGGTATGCCCGAGAAGACACAACCAAAAAAAGAACAGCACCCGTTTGATCTACTAATTTATTATGACACCAAATCAACGACAAAATAACCACTGCGACTGCTATAACACAATAATGCTGTGGCAATATTGTCCTAACGATGTACGACAATTGACCGTGGACAGAATCGATTGTGGTCTCGGCCACATCAGCGAAAATGTCGCTCTGACATGCATTGACTGTAACAGACGTAGAGAAGACTCGCTCCTCCTCTCTAACGTCATTTCCCAGCGGTCGCCAGCAACAAGCGTATGCGATGCCGAATCCAGATTGGTGGTAATTGTATATATTCAGGAATTACCTGTAACTGTTCGCGGACAAATCTGTTAAACATAGTCTGTTGATTATGGGCCTGCCAGTAGATCATACCACATTGGAAATTGTATGTGTAGTTCTATTCCAGACTAGATCAGTTGCTCTTGCTGCACCACCCTTAAGTTCATCAGGTTCCTATAAATACCTGATGTATACGTTACTACCCATAACTGGTCTCTTTGAGGACTCACCCGCTTCACCGGGATATGTTTCTTCGCATTGCATCAGTGGGTTTCATAGCAATTCCGCTCGTAAATTCGTTTTTAAAGTGGCCGCCATGCGAGGCAGTCTCGCATCCCATTCACGAGATATATCCTTGCTCAGAATTTCATGCGCGTATTGATGTCCAAGCAATCTCTCAGCAAGTGTTCGATTAAATATTTCAATGATTGCTGATCGCTATGTAATGCGATGTGTCCACGTCCGATTGTAACGTTATGTTGTTCTATCAGCGTTGTTATTGCACCAATAAATGCTTTCCAAGGATTAACCTGGAGCAATTGTGGCCATCGCAGGTCACCACTTTGATACATTCGTTGAATAGCAGCTGCGACTACTTGCAACGTCGACGTCATTCAACGCGTATTTGTTTATGTGCTGTTTACGTGTTTTGCAATGACATAATTTGTAAAACAAGCTATCCCCCTGATGAAGTTCGTAGGAAATGCTGACGTCAGACTGTCCATTTTTAATTGTCATGGTTTGTGGCAGTTAATTTGCCATATGGCCAGTCGTGACAACATATATGAGGAAACAGCAAATGTGACACATGCTGCAGCTGCGAGTTTGCAAATCGTTGCTGTTCCTCTCCAACATCCTCTTCGACTATAATAAGTGGACTCCATTATGTAATTATCTAATTATTGGCCTTTACGGGGGCTTTGCCCTCTGCGGTTAACTTACCACTCATTGCTGATCTTATCAACTAGTTGGCGAGTGACTCTCGTAAATGTTTATTTTTTATCGACTTCAGAGTGTGAATCAGTTTGACATCAGAGATATGTCTTTGTTGCAAATACTTGTTTTATACGCTACATCATGAGTTTGGCACGCTTGATCTATCGCATTTACCGAAAATTCACCTGGTTTTGGTTGATCTTTTCATCAAGTCTAATATGATGTCGGCTTCCAGGACCACAATAATTATACTGGAATTTTGTTTAATCCTCTGTGTATTTCGCCCACGGCATTCCTGGTAATTTTCCAAGTGTGACAGCAATATCACTGCCATGGAACTCAGAGCGACCCGATGATGCAAACTTATATTTTGTTATGCCTCATCTCACACATTTACCTGTGAGCACCCGCGCGTTATTTTTCAACGTGGTTGTGCCGACTACGTTTGTAACTGTGACCGGCTTGCATGGAACACAATTTAAACTTATGATTATAAATAATATTATATATGTACAGTATGAACGTGATTGTCTTTTCAGATAAACGTGAGCAAGCACCGGTAAAGCATCATCCAGTGTTAAAAGCTCCATATCATACTTAGTCCGTCAAGGTCTGGTAATATTTGTAGTAGCGCCTTCCGTGGATGGCCAACATTGTTATAATTTTCTTACAAAATTTAGAGAATCGGCAGCGGGTTTGTAAAAATAAACGGTCATATTGAATTTATCAATGACATCGATGATGCTCCGTCAGTTTAGGATCTAATGTGAATATGTAAAATCCAGTTGTTTATGATGATTTCGTACTTGACTAACAAAAAACACCGGCCAGAATATTTTCACGAGGCAGACATAAAACGCAGATGTCATCTACGTTACGCAGCTGTAAAAACTCAGAAAATTGTGATTATTTGGTTATTTTGAACTGATACACATATTTCCTGCTTGATGTGTTATATAGCTGACATTTGCTTGCATCACTTCAGTTCTAGGTAGGTTTATTATAATGCTTCAGTTCTGTGTGGTTTTCGTCGTACTAATCGTGCGAGTCTGCCCTTGATCGCCGAGAATGCCTTAACAACAACATCACCAACAGTGTCATCAGCCTTATCACGAACAACTTTGATGGTTTTCATGCCTAATTGTTTTCCATGCAGGATGGCCTTTGAAGAAATCCCTCTAAATAAACCTTGAATGACATCGCCGAGTCCATCTCCGTAGATCATTATATAAACCCGTAAGCTTGAAATAATCACCCTGAAGTTTTGAGGTCCACGCTAAGCGTTCTATATTATTATGTTTTTTTTATTTATTGCGGATCTAACAGAGCACTCGCTGTAGTGATCGTCAGTAATTTCATCGATCACTGCCCGAAAGACTCTAGTGTCCATGACGCCAATGATAAAGAAACGCTGACGGAGGACAAAATCCGACTTTGGCAAAAGTCACTAAAATTAAAGAAACCTTAACAGGGAGCGGAAACCTGATCCCTTAACGAATGACAGGGGTAGGAGAGTACGAATCCAAGTTCAAACGTGCAGAATCTAGGAATGGAAAATGCCCCTGGAGCTCTAAGAGAATAATCTACTAGGACTATTTCCACGGATAATCCTATTCTGGTTGGTTTTAGGGAGTGGTTGGGAGCAAAGTGTTCTCCCAACCAGAAACTCCTTTGGTATGTTAGTCACGGATATTACATTTTAGCTTCTCGAATTAATCCCCAGAGAAACTTGTTTTGAGGAATTTACGAGCTCCACGGGGCGTAAGTACAGACCAGGATCCAGCAGAAGGGATAACTAAAACAGCATTGATAGAACGGAACCAAGATCAACCCTGACAAATACTACTTATTTAGTTCTATTACGTTTTTACATCAACACACTACACATCTATCATGGGTGGGCATTGAAACAATGCTAAGCACACACATTTAGAAAACCAGCGTGTCATATCTTGACTTCAAACCAGCTTTGTGCTAGGGAGAAATAAAAGATGTCAACAAGTACTTAAGGACTTGCACGTCTTCAGATATAGAGGTTTGCGAGTTATTAATTTCTAGTTTTTAAGTTATAACTATTGTACTACCTCGTTTATTTTGTATACTTTCTATGTAGCTTCGGCTTACATAGTATCATGCAAATATGTTCTATTATTGTTTGTGACTTAGCAAGAGATATATATATCAGCAATATGCAAAGTTACATTTTTAAGAAACGTTTAGTACCGTAGGATTCTTGTCGGGCACGGTTAGGTTCACTTCTCAACTTGTGTATTGTTTTGTAATTATTGTACCGATAATCTTATCTGTGCAGCTTACCGTATATAACGTCATTACTTTTTATCGTATATACCCGTGTCATGCATTTTACATGGTGTTAGATATACTTTCACCTGACCAGATTGATCGGAGTCGCAGCTGTATAGCTGACCAGAGTGATCGGAGTCGCCGCTGTATAGCTCAACAGAGTAATCAAAGTGATCAGAATGACCAGAGCTATCGGAGTCGCACCTATATAGCTGCCCAGAGTGATCACATTTATCGGAGTGATAGGAGTCGACGTGGTACCAGCTTCAGAGCTAACCATAGAAGCTGACCATAAAGCTGTGAAGCTGAACCATAGCAGCCTTAGAGCTGAGTAAACAGTGTTGTTGGTCGAGTAGCAGGTGATCGGGCATTGGTGACCCAGATTGGACTGTAAAGGTATTTTGTACATCTGTCCCTTTTATTCATCATTTTACTATCTGAGTGAATACATTTTTACTATGAGTAAATACCATAGTTTTACTATTTGAGTAAAACAAATAATTCTTTTTTTGTGTGAAAACACTGTGAATCATTCACCCCTTGTCCTTGTACTGTGTAAGGTCATTTGTTTGTATTTCATTATTTATTTCGTGCGGATTATATTAATTGATCCAATATTTGGATATAATACGCACGTATTAATCATAATTCTTTTCTCATTCAAGTCTTTCGTTATTAAACATTGTACTGTTATCACCATCAAAAGTGTTCTTTTGTCAATTCAAAACCGCACACGGTTATCTTGTTACAAGTGTGACAATTACAGTGAAGGAATCTTAATAATTGAAACTGATGCACTTCTTTTATTATTGACCCTTTTCTTCGGTTAAGTTTCGTTACCTTCATTGATCGAATGATTGCTTTGTTCTCCGTTAAAGGTTATATGTAATCTATAAATGACATACTATTTTACCTGCAATCTTTCACTTTAAAATCCGGAAACATTACAACCTATGAAAACCTTACTGAATGTGAAAACCTTGCCTAATTGAATTACAAATTTAATTTAACGAGATTTCTTCACTCCTTTAATCGTATCTTTTATATCAAACTATCGCGAATTCTTATTGATATTTAAAACCGAAAATATAACTTTTGACTGACTGGTTTTTAACAGTCAAGCTACGGCGGAGAGGTTATATCACACCGAGACAACTGGAATTAAGTGTTTTGTCAAGGGAAAGGGTTAGAGTTAAGACTGACATTAACCTCCGCAGCCCATCTGGCCTGATAGGATCTGACCTGGGTTTAAGCAGGAACCCGTTTACTGACAAGGCTGCTATGCAGCTAACCACCGAGCCCGCAATTCAAAAGAAAGAAAGAAAGAAATGAAGAAAGAAAGAAAAAAAGAAAGAAAGAAAGAAAGAAAGAAAGAGAGAAAGAAAGAAAGAAAGAAAAGATAGAATAAAAGGACGAGATTAAGAATGGAAAGAAAAAGATACAAGTAGATGATTCAAAGTTAGAAACATGTGTGTGAGAATGTGTTATCTATGTGAAGAAACTGTAACTAAAGGATATAGGAAATAAAGTAGAGACGTGTATTTCGTCACGTAACGTTCTTTTCAACCATGTTATCCTTTATTTGGTCAAATGATTCCTTTGTCCTAATTTAAAGATGACGTGTAGCTTAGCAAAGGACGTAAACAACATATTGTACACAGAGCCATAAATATACTCCTTATTAAACGTCGAGACCTTACTACATGTGAAAACAACATACAAAATGTTAAAACCGTGCTTCATGTGAGAACGTACTAAATGATACAATCTTACTAAATGTGAAAACCGTTTAAAATGTTAAAACTTTAATGGATGTAAAATACTTATTTAAGGTGAAAACCTTATTTAATAAAATTGACAATTAGTCAGACGATGCATCTTGTTCACTCCGTTGAAGATATAAATATATATATATATATATATATATATATATATATATATATATATATACATATATATATATATATATATATATATATATATATATATATATATATATATATATATATATATATATATATATATATATATATATATACTGTATAGACAAACCCGGATTCTTAATGATAATTAGCACAAAAAGATTAGTTATTAGCTGATTGGTGTTAACAACACATCAACACACTAAAGGTCATATCACGGTGAGACAACTGGCGTTACGTGTTTTGTCTACAGACATACGTTGGCATCCTATCCAGACTGATCTAGGCTTGGTTTAAACCAGAATGGTGCTTGTCTTAAGTACAGGAAGTTAACCATTGAGCTCATGACTCCAAAAAGGAAAAGAAAGAAACGAGGGCGATATGAAGAATAGAAGAAGAAAAAATGTGCAAAATAAGCCTTTGAGCATCCGTGTGAAAAAAAATGAAAGTGAAGGAATCTTAAAAAAAAGTTATACAATTTTTCTATTATTGACCCTTCTCTTCGACGATGTTTCGCTGCCGTCACTAATTGAATGATTGATTTGTTTTCCTTTTCATGTAATGTACGGCCTGTATGATAACATGCTAATCTATTTTACACGTGTTTTTAAACGTAAACCTTACTAAATAAACCTTACTATAAAATGACATACTATTTTACATGCAATCTTTCACCTATAAATGCGGACACTTTACTGCATACTTCAGGTGAAAACCTTGCTTAATTGAACTACACATTTCGTCTGATGAGACAGGCTCACTCATTTAATGATATCTGTGATATGGACCTACTCACGGGATGGGTGAGCGAGTGGATAAGTTGTCTTCACACTAGCTACTTCGTAATAAATCTGAGCCAACTCAAAAATTATATTACAGTCGCTCGCACCCTCACATAAATCTAAATAAAGTAAGTTTACCTTATATTTCTCTGTTCAAAAGCAATAACCCTCTGCATGAAACTTTGCTTGAAATCAGAAGGAAGCACATGTGTACGTAATGTTAAATTTATATACCTTGCTCAATGTGAAAACTTTACTATGTGTGAAAACATTAGAGTGTGTGTATTTTGTCGGCCTAATGCCATCGTTCAAAACTTGATAGCCTACATATGGTGGGCGAAGAACCTGAGCAGCAGAAAGGGGTGATCCGATCAAATGGCCATCATAGGTAGAGAAATAAATCAGCAGAAAGAAAAAAATTGGAACCGTTGGAACGACTAACGAGCAGTAACATAAACTAGATGTGGCACATCGTGATATTTTTTTACGTGCCGTAAAATGTAAATATTTTTATTTGATATGAATAACATTGCATGGGTGAAAGCAACGCAAAGGATTTCATTAACCAAAAGTTGTATATAGTCAATTGTTATATTATTTTATGAAGCAAAAAGCAGAAATAGACTGTACAGGCTGAGCCTTTTGTCTGTGCCAGCTTAGTTGCCAATTCATTGCCAGTTAGTTTGTTTGTGCCAGTTTATATCCATTCAAAGTCGTTTCATGGTGCAAAACTGCTCCACCACCAGTTTAGCTTGGTGATGAATATGCGCAAATTGTCAGCTATTAGTACGCTTTTCGGTTGACTTTCGAACGCCTAGCTCGGCGATAACAAAATAACATCATTATATGCAATGCTCCACGCAGACCTGAAAACGTCAGGCTGATAATTGCACGATCACCAGTTTATAAAATGAATTACGGAGATGGAATAGGCGATTTTATATAAGATTTATTTAGAAGGATAGCCCCAAAAGCTATCCCGATTGCAAAACTATTAGTATGAAAGCCATCGAAGAATCCGTGATTGCAGTATTGGCACCGTTGGTAATCTTGCTGGTAAAGCATTGTCTACGGTCAAAGACAGGATCGAACGATTATTGAGACGAGAACCACAGCCAGTAAAATCGCCCAGCACCGAAGTCAGCAACTGGTGGGCCATCTCTAACAATACAAGCTGCCGAGGAGACAGAAAAAACATGCACCAATACTCAAAGATGAGTTAGTCCGTGGTTATCAGTTTTATTCTTACGAAGCACGAGAACCCGACCAGCGTAGACAAATCGAATTACAGGTCTAAGACATATCAATGTACTTCTTGCCCGCCGAGGCATCTATTGAAGTTCATGATTCGAGATAAACATTGACCCGGTAACATCCTCGTTGGTGTTAACCGACTAGAAATTCTGATTGTTGGAAGGCGAGCTGGCAACAATTCCCACGAAATCATCGATGAAACAGCTTCTATTTGTCAGTATCTATTTACCCGTAGTGTCATGGCCAGTGGTGTATATCAGGCGCTGATTGATGAAATTACCGATGAATACTACAGTGAGTAACCAATTAGATCCGAGATAACAAAATAACATCATTATACGCATTGCCCAAAGCAGGCCTGAAAACATCAGGGTGATAAATGCACGATTACCAGTTTATAAAATAATTTACGGAGATGGAATAGGCGATGTTGCATAAAGTTTATTTAGAAGGATAGCTACGAAAGGTATTCCGATTGAAACATAATTAGTATGAAAGCCATCGAAGCTTATGTGATAACAGTATTGGCACCGTTGGTAATCTTGCTGGTAAAGCATTGTCTACGGTCAAAGACAGGGTCGCACGATTATTGCGACGAGAACCACAGCCAGTAAAATCGCCCAGCACCGAAGTCAGCAGCTGGTGGGCCATCTCTAACAATACAAGCTGCCGAGGAGACAGAAGAAACATAGCCGCAAACCTAAAAGCGGGTAGTGGTCAAACCCGTCGTGGTTGCTTATCAGCCATCCCCATATTGAACAATGTTGGAACTTCGTTTTAGACAGCAGCTAACATAATAAAAAGGTTCAAACATGTACCTGATCCACCATTTGAGATGGATGCACCAATACTCAAAGATGAGTTAGTCCGTGATTATCAGTTTTATTCTTACAAAGCACGAGAACCCGACCAGCGTAGACAAATCGAATTACAGGTCTAAGATACATCAAGGTACTTCTTGCCCGCCGAGGCATTTATTGAAGTTCATGGTAAACTTGTAAAAAATGATGATACCGCTTATTCAGCATATGAACGATGTCGGCTCGTTAATAGCGGTATTATGGCGTTATTTAACATTGACAGATATATAACTGATGGTGAAGATATCGAAGCATGCCTCAATAACGTTAATGTTGCTACGGCAAGTATCGGTCTTGCAGACTATTTCGATGACTATTCACAATCCACTGATCTAATCATGTTGTTCACGAAGGACATTACTGATCATCCTGACGATAGGCAGCATCTCATGGTACAAATAACACAGGCTAGCGCCGTTCATCCTCAGCCAGCTGGAATGATACCTCCACCAGTCGTTGATTTTGAGACACTACACTGTGTTAATTAAAAATTCAACCTGGGATTTGGAACACGACGATCTCAGGTTAACGCCGATTGTGAATTTTCATGTGTGATACCACTGTCAAATATCTTTTGATTTTGTAGACATGTTAGAAAAGTTATCTTCGAAACAAAACATACGGTTGAGCTATATCGAAGGGCCACATACAACGAATGGATTGGTGGGGGTGGTGAATTTGACGTAACACTAACAAAATTAGCATTATGTATGCCAAAGGTGACGTCGTCGTTGACAGAAAAACAACCGTTATTATCATTCATGAATAGTGGTGGCAAATCAAAACTCTCGTGACTAACAATGACCACAGAAACAGCTCCAGGTACAGCATGAACATTTTCAGGGCAGATCATATCACAGCAGGGAATTTCAGCATCACGACACATATTCATGGCACTGCAGCAGGCTGCCAGTATAACGATCACACAGGAAACCTGATGGTGTTTAATAGATTGATGGTGTCTACGATTTATCTGAGGATATATGGACATCAAGAACAATCCGAGGCCATAATACTGAACTTTGGCCAAAACAACGTTTCACTGGCGTATCATACTCTGCTTCGAGTTATGGGGCGTGATCATAATTTTGAATCCGGCCTTAAGATATCTCAGCGGCATTTTGGACGTTGTATCCGATTTATTATTTATCGTTGGAACATCTGGATGTATTCATACACTCAGTCGTTCACTTATATGTGCGAGCAACTGTTGGTCCTGTTGCAGCTGGTGGTTAAAGAACAATCCTGGTTATATTGCCAGACAAGACAATGTTGCTTGAAAGTATTGGTGGACGAATGAGCTCGATTAATGTACCCATATAAAATATGTTAATGTTTTCTGAACATGTAATTGGATCGCATGTGATCTGTAATTAAATCATTAATGATGTTGTAATGTTGTTTCATGATGTCACTGTCACCCTGATACCTGGTCAGATTAGAAAGTTTTAATCCCCATCGAAGTAAAATGTTGGGGCCAATAAATCTCTGAAATCGGCGACCTTGCATGGTCCAAATAAATTATCGTTGACTAAAGGTCAAATCTAGCGCTACAACGATGCCAAAAAATCAAGAACTAGCGTTCCCTTTGATCCTTCTGCGAATGAATCTTTTCAGCGACACAATAAAAGCTGTCATTATATTCCCGTTTCTTCCGGAGTTATCAGCGCTAATCCAGCAGCGGTCCAAGCTGTTTACAAAGCATCTACACTTGGTGCGGTTGGAACAGCTGTCGGTATGGCACTGACATAATTAACAGGACAGGATGTAAACACTTCAAAAAAGGGACGCGATCTACGATTAACAGGAACTCGGTATGGTCACGGTCTAATGCTGCCGGGGCCATTTTTCTCAAACTCCAAATGTCAAATGTTGATTTACTTGATGCTACTCAGCAATTCACGATACATAAAAACTTAAGAGGTGTTTTCATGTGTGATCAATTACCGGAGGAACCAAATCGTGTTGAAAACGGTAATATTAATCTCGATGGTAGTTCTGGTGTAGGTACTCATAAGGCTGCAGAGGGGTTTAATCCACGTAGACTTTTTTTATTCTTATGGATTGGCACCACCAAGAGAACTTTAAGGACACAATGGCTTACTAAGCTGTTATCCAACATTATCTGCACAGACATTAACGGATCCACGTATACGCGGTCCAGAACTACTTACTATGCTTATCGCCATTTTAAGGTCATCAGTGCCACCTCATAACGTTGTGTTTGAGCATATCGCACTTAGTTTTAAACAGGTTACTGTTTTGTAAAGGTAAATATTTACGGACGATCTGCTAAAGGCAAGTCCCAAGAGGGCATTAATGTATCAAAATATGCGACTCGAGATGAATTTACTGATCTTTTGCGTCTCGCCGATGTTGACACAAATGAGGTTGTTATTTTGCAGGATCAGTAAGAAAGGTCAAAGAAGAGCAATATCCAGTTGACAGATTTTATTCAGCGAGTTCCATGCGCTACCTATGAAAACTTGGTGGTGTTTACTAAAACCGGTAAAAATAAATACTCGGTGGAATCATTTCTAACACTCATTTTAGAGATTGCTGCACGTATTAGAAGAATTGGAGACATTATGTATGGCGATTACAACCTGAGCAGAAATACAATTATCAATATGAGAGAACCAAAATAAGACGATGACGTTGCTACAACAAAAACAAGTGGACAACAACAACGCCACAGTCGGTAGGTACTTGCTCAAATCGGCTATGCAATGATTGGCAATCACCACATAGAGGAACTGCCATTGCTTATTTGAGAGAAATGAATCAAACGATGAAGAAGCAACGACAAAATACGCGTACAAAAGCAACAGACTGAGACATTACCTCATATGAATACCTTACTGAAGGTAAAAACCTTGCTTAATTGACTTACACATTTAGTCTAACGAGATTTGTTCACTCGTTTATTAATTTCTTTTATATCGAACTACCACGAATTCTTACTGATGATTACAACCTAAAATATAATGTTTGACTGATTGGTTTTTAATAGTCAAGCTTCGGCGGATAGGATATATCACACCGAGACAACTGAAATTAAGTATTTTGTCAAGAGAGAGGGATACATTAATGATTAACATTAACCTCCGCAGCCCATCTGGTCAGATCTGATCTGACCAGAGTTTAAGCGGGAACCCGTTTGCTCACAAGGCTATGAAGCTAACCACTGAGCCCACGACTTAGAAGAAAGAAAGAAAGAAAGAAAGAATAGAAGGACGATATTGAGAATGGAAAGGAAAAGATGCAAGTAGATGATACAAAAAGAAGAAACCTGTGTGTAAGCACGTATTATTTGTGTGAAGAAACTGTAGCTAAAGGAGTTTGGAAATAAAGTAGAGACCCGTATTTTGTCACGTATCCTTTTTTGCCTCCATGTTTTCCATTATTTGATCGAATGATTGCTTTGTCTTAATTTAAAGATGACATATAGCTTAGCAAAGTTCGTAAACAACATATTTTACGCAGAACCAAAAACATATTAATTACTAACTGTGGAGACCTCACAACATGCGAATTAAAACATACAAATGTTAAAACCGTGCTGCATGTGAAAATCGTACTAAACGTTAGAACCTTAATACACGTGGGAACCGTACTAAATGTTAAAATCCTACTAAATGTGAAAACAGTACTAAATGTTACATCTTTAATGAATATAAGAACCTTAATTAATGCGATATCCTTACTTAATAAAAATGAAAATTAATCAGACGATTATGTATATATTAGCACAAAAAATTAGTCATTAGCTGATTGGTGTTAACAACACATCAACACACTAAAGTTCATATCACGCTAAAACTACTGGAGTTAAATGTCTTGTCTACAGATATACCTTGGCATCCTATCCAGACTGATGTAGACTTGGTTTAAATCAGAATGGTGCTTGTCTTAAGTACAGGAAGTTAACCATTGTGCTAAAGACTTGAAAAATGAAAAGAACGAAACGAGGGCGATATGAAGAAAAGAAAAAAAAGTGTTCAAAATAAGCGACGAAAGATATACACATCATCTGTGTGAAAAAAATAAAAATGAATGGATCTTTAAAAAAACGTATACAATTTTTGTACTATTGACCAATCTCTTCTACGATGTTTAGTTGCCATCACTAACTGAATGATTGATTTGTTTTCCTTTCCATGTAATTTATGGCCTATACAATGACATGCTAATCTATCTTACAGGTTATTTTACACGTAAACCTTACTAAATAAACCTTACTATAAAATGACATACTATTTTACATGCAATCTTTACCGTATAAACGAGTAAACATTACTTCATCCTATAGGAGAAATCCTTGCATTATTGAATTGCACATTTAGTCTGACGAGACAGGCTCACTCATTTGACATCTTGGATACGGACCTACCCAGATTTCTTAGCGATATTTATAAAAGAAAATATATTTATTGACTGATTGGTGTTTATAGAGAAGCTCCGGGTAAGAGGTTATATTATGGCAAGCCACTGGATTAAAGTGTTTTGTCCAGTGGCATACAATTGCAGCCCATCCAGTCTGATCTGGGCAGGGTTTAAACCGGAACCTGTTTCATAAAGTTGAGATTTCTTTCGTTACTGATCCCTCTCTTTCATCATGTTTCATTCCGTTCATTGTATCGAATGATTATTTGTCCTTATTCAATGGTGACCTATAGCCTATACAATGAAATTAAAACATTTTTATACGTAAAGCATATTTTGGTGTCTGTTCCTTAGTTACCGAATGTGCTATGCTAGGATAATACCATTTATAGTGGCATCCGTCTGAATAATGAAAAACATGCCATCCTGTCAAGTTAAATTTTGGATAAGAAACACCTCTGGCTCAGCGAGCTTTTTTGTACCATGTTGATATGGCTACTCGGAATGTATTGTAGCGGAAAAATTTAAGTAGAAATAGAACGAGATGGGTGAGCCAGTGGATGAGGTGTCTTCACACAAGATACATAGTAAAATCAACATAAACCAACTCAAAAATTATATCACAGTCGCTCGCACCCTCACACAAATCTGAATAACCTAAGTTTACCTTATATTTTTTTCTGTTTAAAAGCAATAATCTTCTGCATGAAACTTTGCTTGAAATCAAAAGGAAGCACATATGTAGGTAATGTTAAATTTATAAACCTTGCTGAATGTGAAAACCTTACAACATTTGAAAACATTAGAGTGTGTGTATTTTCTGGGCTTAATTCCATCGTTCAGAACTTAATTGTCTACATACGGTGGCAGGTATATCTGGTGGACGATGAACCTGAACAGCAGGAATGGGTGATCCGACCTAATGGCCATCAAAGGTGGATCGAGAGAAAAGAAATCAGCAAAAAGATAATACATGGAACCGTTGAAACGACTAACGAACAGTAAAATAAACTAGATGTGGCACAACGTGATGTTTTTCCATGATCCATAAAATGTGAATATTTTTATTTGATATAAATATCGCTACATCAGTAAAAATAACGCAAATGTTCTTTTGCGGTAAACAATTGCTGTATATCAAATATTACATTATTTTATGCAGCAAAAAGCAGAAATAGACTGTAGAGTCTGCAGTTTTTGTCTGTTTCAGCTTAGTTGCCAATTCATTGCTAGTTATTTTTGTTTGTGTCAATTTATATTCATTCAAAGGTCCCTTCATGGAGTACCCAATAGTGAGGTTTTTGCCACATTTCAATTTCTGCCTTCACAGATTCCCTTCACTACGTACCCTTGAATGAGGTCTATTTTTACTTTTGGATTTTCTATATGTATTTCTGGCTATATCTTTCATATATATTTGGCTGTATCTTTCATGTATTTCTAGCTTGATTTATCTCTTGGTATGTTTGGGCTTTGTACCTGTACGAAGAATCCCCATCACGTTGAGATGCATTACCACTCAATAGATAACATTTTGGACCGCCTCGTTTAGAGGAAGAAGATAAACCTGTATGAGCAATCGGAATTGCAATTTGTCTCTCGCGATCGACGCCTTAGGTAATAAAGCCCATTGGCCCAGTAACATCCTCGTTGGCGTTGACCGACTAGAAATTCTGATTGTTGGAAGTCAAGCTTGTAAAAAATGATGATACAACTTATTCAGCATATGAACGATGTGGACTCATTATTATGGCGTTCGTTAACAGTGACAGATATATTACTGATGGTAAAGATATCGAAGCATGCCTCAATAACGTTAATGTTGCTACGACAAGTATCGGTCTTGCAGACTATTCCGATGACCATTCACGGTCCACCGTTCCATCGATGTTGTTCGCGAATTACATTACTGATCATCCTGACGATAATCAGCATCTCATGGTACAAATAGCACAGGCTAGCGCCGTTCATCCTCAACCAGCTGGAACGATACCTCCACCAGTCGTTGACTTTGAGACACTACAGAGCATTAATAAGGAATTATACCCGGAATTGAACCTGAAGATGTCAGGTTAACGCCGATTGTGAATTTTCATGTGTGATACCACTGTCAAATATCTTCTGATTTTGTAGACATGTTAGAAAGGTTATCTTCGAAACAAAACACACGGATGCGCTACTTCGAAGGGTCACAGACAACGAATGAATTGGTGTGGGTGGTGATGGTAAAGTAACACTAACAACATTAACATTATTGATGCCAAAGGTGACTCCGTCGTTGACAGAAAAACAACGATTATTATCATTCATGAATAGCGGCGGAAAATCAAAACTGTCGTGACTGACAATGACCACAGAAACAGCTACAGGTACAGGTACAGCATGAACATTTTCAAGGCTGATCGCAGCACAGCAGGGAATTTCAGCATCACGACACATATTCATGGAATTTCAGCGTGCCGCCAGGTAAAACGATCAGACAGCAAACCCAGTAGTGTTTAATAGACTGGCGGTGTCCACGATTTCTCGGACGGTAAATGGACATCAAGAACAATCCGAGGACATAATACTGAACTTTGGTCAAAACAACGTTGCACGGGCGTATCATACTCTACTGCGATTTATGGGGTGTGATCAGAATGACGACTCCGACCTGTAGATATCTAAGCGGCTTTCTTGACATTATGTCCGATTGATTATTTAATCTTTAACGTCTGGAATTATTCAGACAGTCAGCCTTTCACATATACGTGCGACCTGATGCTGGTCCTGTTACAGATGGTGATTACAGAGCAATCCTGGTTATATAGTCAGACAAGAAATGTTGCTGGAAGGTGTTGGTGGACGAATGAGAGCAATTAATGCATCCATAGAATGCATGAAAATCTTTACGAACATGTAATTGGATCGCAGGCTATCTGTAATTAGATCATTCATGATGTTGTAATGTCTTTTCATCATCTCACTGTAACCCTGACACCTGGTCAGATGAGAAAGTTTTAATCCGCAGCGAATGTGAGTTTTGGGCCAAAAAACTGTGAAATCATCGGCATTGCAAGGTCCAAATAAATTATCGTTGACTAAATGTCAAATCTAACGCTAAAACGATGCCAAGAAATCAAGAACTAGCGTTCCATTTGATCCTTGTGCGAATGAATGTGATCAGCGACACAACAAAAAACCGGCGTTATATTCCCTTTTCTCGCAGAGTTATCAGCGCTAATTTCAGCAGCGATCTCAGCTGTAAGAAAAGCATCTACACTTGGTGCCGTTGGAACAGCTGCTGGTATGGCACTGACAAAAGCAACAGGACAGGGTATAAACACCTCAAAAAAGGGACGCGATCTACGATTACCAGGAACGCTGTATGGTCATAATGGCTTACTAATTTGTTATTCAACATTACCAACACAGATAGTAACGGATCCACAAATACGCGGTCCACAACTACTTGCTATGCTTAACAACGTTTCATAGTCATCAGCGCCACCTCATAACGTTGTGTTTGAGCATACTTTTAAACAGGTTACTGTTTGGTAATAGCAGATATTTACGGACGATCTGCTAAACGCAAGTCCCCATAGGACATTAATGTTTCCAAATATGCGACTCGAGATGAATTTACTGATCATTTTCGTCTCGCCAATGTTGACACAAATGAGGTTGTTTTTTCAGGATCAGCAATGAAGGTTAAAGACGAACAATATCCCATTGACACGTTTACTAAAACCGGTAAAAAATAAATAATCGACGAAATTATTTCTAACATTCATGGTAGATATTGCTGCACGTATTAGAAGAATTGGAGGCATTATGTATGGCTATCTCATTATGAGAAGAAATACAATTATCATTGTGAGAGAACCAAAATACGATGATGACATCGCAACAAATGAGTAGGTGGACAACAACAACACCACAATCAGTAGGTAAGTGGCTAAAACCGGCTATGCAATGATTGGCCGTCTCCATATAAGACGAATTGCAATTGCTTATTTGAGAGAACCAGAATCAAACGATGAAGCTGCAACGAAGAAAAACGCGGACAAAAGCAACAGACGGAAACATTACTTCATATGAATACCATACTGAAGGTAAAAACTTTGCTTAATTGACTTACATATTTAGTCTAACGAGATTTGTTCACTCGTTTAATCTTTTCGTTTATATCGAACTACCGCGAATTCTTAGTGATGTATATAACCTAAAATATAATTTTTGACAGACTAGTGTTTAACAGCCATGCCCCGGCGGAGAGGATATATCACACCGAGACAACTGGAATTATGTGTTTTTTTCAAGAGAGTGGATTAGAGTTCTGATAAACATTAACCTCCGCAGCCCATCTGGCCTGATAGGATCTGACCTGGGTTTAAGCAGGAACCCGTTTGCTGACAAGGCTATGAAGCTAACCACTAAGTCCCCGACTCAGAAGAGAGAAAGAAAGAAAGAAAAATGAGAGAAAAAAGAAAGAAAGAATATAATATAATAAAAGGACAATAATAAAAATGGAAAGATAAAGATACATGTAGATGATACAAAAATAGAAACATGTGTGTAAGCTTATATTACGTGTGTGAAGAAAGTGTAAAGAAAGGATTAAGGAAATAACGTAGAGACGCTTATTTTGTCACGTATTCTTCTTTCTCACCATGTTTTCCATTATTTGATCGAATGATGCTTTATCCTAATTTAAAGATGAAATATAACCTAGCAAAGGATGTAAACAACTTACTTTACACAGAACCATAAACATATTAATCACTAACTGTAGAGACCTTACTACATGCGAAGAAAAAAAAATCCATACAAAATGTTAAAACCGTACTACATGTGAAAATAGTACTAACGTAAAAACTTTACTACATGTGGGAACCGTACTAAAAATGTTAAAACTTTAATGAATGTAAAAAACTTTTTTAATGCGATAACCTTACTTAATAAAAGTGATACATGTAATTAATCAGACGATACAAGTTTTTCACTCCTTTGAATATATATATATATATATATATATATATATATATATATATATATATATATATACGGTGGCCAGTATATCTGGTGGACGATGAACCTGAGCAGCAGGAATGGGTTATAAGACCTAATGGCCATCAGAGGTGGATGGAGAAAAAAATCAGGACAAAGAAAATACATGGAACCGTTGAAACTACTAACGAACAGTAAAATAAACTAGATGTGGGACACAAAATGTGAATATTTTTATTTGATATGCATATCATTGCATCAGAGCAAATAACGCAAATGTTCTATTGCAGTAACCGATTGTTTTATATAATCAATTATTATATTTTTTAATGCAGCAAAAAGCAGAAATAGACTGTAGAGGCTGCGTTTTTTTTGTCTGTGCCAGCTTAGTTGCCATTTCATTGCCAGTTATTTTTGTTTGTGTCAGTTTATATCCATTCAAAGGGCCCTTCATGGAGTACTCATCAGTGAGGTTTTCCCACTTTTCAATTTCTGCCTTCATGGGGTCCCTTCACGGTGTACCCTTGAATGAGGCCTATTTTTACTTTTGGATTTTCTGTATCTATTTCTGGCTATATCTTTCATACATCTTTGGCTGTATCTTTCATGTATTTCTAGCTAGATTTATCTCTGGCGATTTTTGGGCTCTTTACCTGCACGGTCTATTTTTGCCATTTATTGAAGTTTATGATAATTGTTGTTGTTGTATCAGGGTTTAACGCCATTTTTCAGCACACGATAGGCTATAAATGGTGGCCGGTATTAGTGGTGGAAGAAGAAACCGGGAAAATGCCGGAAAGAACCACCGACCCACGAGAAGCTACTGGCAATCGTTCTCACATACCCACGTTGGCTGAATCCGAGACTCGAACCCACGCAGACAGAGATAGGATGGCAGTGATCCGTAGAAGTTCATGATAAACTTGTAAAAAATTATGATACCGCATATTCAACATATGTACGATGTGGATTCGTTAACAGCGGTATTATGGCGTATTTTACCAGCGCCAGATATGTAACTGATGGTAAAGATATCGAAGCATACCTGAATAACGTTAATAATGCTACGTCAATTATCGGTCTTGCAGGATATTCCGATGACTATTCACGGTCCACCGGCCCATCCATGTTGTTCGCGAAGTACATTACTGATCATCCTGATAATAGGCATCATCTAATGGTACAAATAACTCCGCCATTGCTGGTCCCAAGCCCGGGTTTAAAAGGAGGAGGGTTAAGCGTGGGGCTAGCAACCAGACCCTGTAAAACCCAACTTGCTACAAAAACGCTAACAGAAGACAAACCAGAAACTGAAAGTCTGAGGGAGGAAGGGTCTTGTTCTGGAAGATTTATGATGCAATGTGGTGAAAGCCACGATCCCGCGGAAGCCATAACGCAGACCATTCTTCTATCAAACAGGAGAATTAACATCGCAACATAGAATGTGAGGACAATGTATCAGGCAGGAAAAACAGCACAGGTAGCAGCAGAGATGAGGAACTGCAACCTATTCCTATTTGACATTAGTGAGACAAGATGGACGCAATACTGAAAAAGAAGACTGTCGACAGGAAAGATGCTAATGTATTCAGGACATGAGGAAGATAATGTGCCTCATACACAGGGGGTGGGGCTCTTGCTGTGAAAGCAAGCATATAATATGATAGGATGGGAACCACATGGGCCCAGAATCCTCACGGCAACGTTTAGGACCAAGAAGGAGAAAATAAAGATGAACATCATACAGTATTACGCCCCAACAAATGAGGGTGAAGAAAAAGATAAGGACCAGTTTTACAACAGACTACAGAATATGGTAGAGAAATTCCCAGACAAATAAATCAACATCCTCATTTGTGACTTCATTGCCAAAGTTGGGTCAGACAACTCAGGGTATGAACAAACCATGGGGATCCACAGCCTGGGCGAGATGAACAAAAATGGAGAGAAATTTGCAGACCTTTGTGCACTGAAACATCCTGGTCATTGAGGGTACCATCTTTCCCAATAAGAGAATCCACAAGAGCACATGGATATCACCTCACCAATTTGACAGAAGATCAGATTGACTACATCTGCATATCCAAGAAGTTCAGAAGATCCCTGCAAGATGTGATGGTGAAGAGGGGAGCAGATGTGGCATTTGACCACCACTTAGTTGTCGCAAGGCTGAAACTTAAGCTGAAGAACAACTGGATGGGCACAAAAGAGAAGAAAACAAAGTATACCATCAGACGGTTGAAAGATGCAAAAACAAAAGAAGAATACAGACTGACGCTTAACAACAAGTACCATGTGCTACAAGAGCTTCTTGAAGATGAGGAGGACAATGCAAGCAACAGATGGCAGAAAGTTAAAGAGGCAATAAAATCAACATGCCAGGAAGTGTTAGGCCCCATGAAGCACCAGCAGAAAGAATGGATTTCAGCCGAAACATTCCGCAAACTCCAGGAGCGTAAACAGAATTGTAGCAGTCAATAGTAGTAGGACAAGAACTGACAAAGTAAAAGTACAAAAAGAGTACACTGTCTCCCACAGAGAAGTGAAAAGAAGCATCAAGACAGACCAGATAAACTATGTTGAAGGAATGGCAGCAGAGGCAAAAGAAGCGACAAGAAGTGGAAACATGAAGAAGCCGAATAACATCACCAAGAAGCTGCGCGGCATGTACAGCAAAACAGAAAGAAAGACCCGTAATGGACAAAGTACAGAACACCAAATTAAGAGATGGGCAGAACATTTTGAAGAACTGTTGAACAGGTCAGCCCCACTCAATCCCCACAAATCCACCCAGCCAAAACAGATCTCCCCATAAGCTGTGACAATCCCACCAGAGACGAGGTCATGAAAGCCATCACCCAGCTGAAGCCCTCAGAGCAGACTTAGATGCTTCAGTGGAAAAGCTATACCACCTGTTTGATAAGATCTGGAAGGAAGAAAGCATACCGACTGACTGGAATGAGGGACACATCATCAAGATCCCAAAGAAAGGCGACCACATCAACTGTTCCAACTACAGAGGAATCACACTCTTATCAGTACCAGGGAAAGTCGTCAACCGGGTCCTCCTAGAGATGATGGAGGAGGCCATTGGCCCAGAGTTTCGAGATGAGCAAGCGGGCTTCCGGTAGAACAGATCGGGAACGGACCAAATAGTTACTCTTCGCATCACAGTCGAGCAATCATTGAAGTGGAATTCTTCACTCTACATCAACTTTGTCGATTATGAGAAGGCATTCTACAGCGTGGACCGAGAGACACTCTAGAAACTTCTTCGCCACTATGGCATCCCAATCAAGCTATTGAACTTGATCAAGAACAATTGCAATAGAATGTCCTGCAGAGTCATTCATGCAGGACAGCACACAGACAGATTCATAGTGCAGACTGGCTTGAGGCAAGGCTGCTTGCTGTCGCCGTTTCTCTTCCTTCTCGCCATCCACTGGATTATGAAGACGTCCACCAATGGCCGGAGAAATGGGATCCAGTGGACATTGTGGAGTCAACTTGAGGACCTGGACTCTGCCGATGACCTAGCACTCTTGTCCCATAGTCAGCAGTAAATGCAGGACAGGACCGACGTACTGACAGTCACATCAGCACAGGTTGGCCTCAATGTCCACAAAGACAGGACCAAGTGAGTCAAGCTCAACAGGGTCTTCTTTCCCCGCCGTTTGTGCCAAGCACGTTCCCTTGGCTGTGGTTTCGCTAGATAGTAGATAGGGACATGATCAATTATACCAGTAACAAGCCAGTCACACTGCAGGGAAGTCCCATGGAAGACGTGGAGTCCTTCACGTACCTGGGCAGCATTATTAACCAGCAGGGTGGCTCAGACGCAGATGTCAAAGCAAGGATGGGTAAGGCGAGATCAGCTTTCATACAGCTCAAGAACATATGGAGCTCCAAAGCAATTTCCCTAACTACCAATATCAGACTGTTCAATTCCAACGTGAAGCCAATGTTACTGTATGGAGCAGAGACCTGGAGAACCACCAAGTCGAGAGAGAGAGAGAGAGTTCAGACCTTCATCAACAGCTGCCTAAGAAAAATTCACCAGAACCGCTGGCCAGTAACCATCACCAACACCAACCTGTGGCAGAGAATCTCCCAGCTTCCAGTAGAGGACGAGATCAAGAAGATAAGTTGGGGTTGGATAGGACACACCCTACGTAAGCTGCCAACCAACATTACCAGACAGGCCTTGAAATGGAAAACTCAAGGCAAGCAGAGAAGGGACGACGCGACCTTGAGGCGGACATCACTAAGATGGATCACACCTGGATTTTACGGGCGGCCTATACCCCAGCAGGGGTGACGGGCAAAACTAACTAGCGCCGTAGATGCTCAATCACCTGGAATGATACCTCCACCAGTCGTTGATTTTTAGACACTACAGAGCGTTAATAAAGAATTCAACCCGTGATTTGGAGCAAAATGATCTCAGGTTAACGCTGATGGTTAACTTTCATGTGTGATACCACTGTCAAATATCTTCTGATTTTGTTGACATGTTAGAAAAATTATCTTTGGTACAAAACATACGGTTGCGCTACTTCGAAGGGCCACATGCAACGAATGGATTGGTGAGGGTAGTGCTGGTAAAGTAACACAAACATCATTAACATTAATGAAGCCAAAGGTGACTCCGTCGTTGACAGAAAAACAACGATTATTATCATTCATGAATAGCGACGGAAAATCAAAACTGTCGTGACTGACAATGACCACAGAAACAGCTACAGGTACAGCATGAACATTTTCAGGGCAGATCGCATCACAGCAGGGAATTCAGCAACACGACACATATTCATGGCATTTCAGCGGACCGCCAGGTAAAACGATCAGATAGTAAACCCTATGGTGTTTAACAGATTGGCGGTGTCTACGATTTATGTGAGGACAAATGGATATCAATTACCATCCGAGAGCATAATACTGAACTTTGGCCAAAACAACGTTACATAGGCGTATCATACTCTGCAGATTTACGGGGCACGATCACAATGTCGACTCCGGCCAGCAGATATTTCAACGGCATTCTCGACGTTGTATCCGATTTATTATTTATCATTGGAACATCTGGATTTATTCAGACAATCAGCCGCTCACGTACACGTGCGAGCTACTCTTGGTCCTATATCAGCTGGTTGTTACAGAACAATCCTGGTTATATTGTCAGACAAAACAATGTTGCTTGAAGGTGTTGGTGAACGATTGAGAGCGGTTAATGCACCCGTACAAAACATGTAAATGTTTTCTGAACATGTAATTGGATCGCATGCGATCTGTTATTATATCATTAATTATGTTTTAATGTCATATCATCACGTCACTGTAATCCTGACACCTGGTCAGATGAGAAAGCTTCAATACGAATCGAAGAAGAATTCTGTGCCAAACAAACCCTGAAATCATCGGCTTTGCAGGGTCCAAATAAATTATCGTTGACTAAATGTCAAATCTAACGCTACAACGATGCCTTTTGCAAATGAATGTGATCAGCGACACAACAAAAACTGGTGTTATGTTCCCGTTTCTCGTGGAGTTATCAGCGCTAATTTCAGCAGCTATTCCAGCGGTTAAAAATGCATCTACACTTGGTACCGTTCGAATAGCTGCCGGTATGGAACTGAAGAGAGCAATAGAACAAGGTATAAAATCCTCAAAAAAATGTACACGATTTTTAATTACCAGGAACGCGTTATGGTCAATGTCAAAGGCGGCCGAGGCGTTCTTTTTTCAATATCCAAATATCAAATTTTGATTTACTTGATGCTACTCAGGAATTCACGATACATAAAAACTTAAGAGGTGTTTTCGTGTGTGATCAATTACCGGACGAACCAAATCGTGTTGAAACGGGTATCAGTAATCTCGATGAACGTTCTGGTCCAGGTACTCATTGGGTTGCATGAGCAGTTAATCCACGTGGAGTTGTTTTTTTATTTTATTATTCTTATGGATTGGCACTACCAAGAGAATTTTTACGATACAGTGGCTTACTAGTTTGTTATTCAACATTACCAACACAGACATTAACGGATCCACAAATACGCGGTCCAGAACTACATGCTATGCTTAACGTCGTATTAAGGTCATCAGAGCCACCTCATAACGTTGTGTTTGAGCATATCGCACTTAGTTTTAAACAGGTTACTGTTTTATAACGTTAGATATTTACGGACTATCTGCTAAAGACAAGTCCCCAAGGGACATTAATTTATCAAAATATGCGACTCGAGATCAATTTACTGATCATTTGCGTCTCGCCGACGTTAACACAAATGAGGTTGTTGTTTTTCAGGATCAGCAAGGAAGGTTACAGACGAGCGATATCTTAGTGGTGTTTACTAAAACTGGTAAAAATAAATACTTGGCCATATAATTTCTAATACTCATGGTAGAGATTTTTACTGAACGTATTAGAAGAATTGGAGACATTATGTATGGCGATCTCAGCATGAGCAGAACTACAAGTATCAAAGTGAGAGAATCAAAATCCTACGATGACGTCGCAACAAAAGAATAGGTAGACAACAACACCACAATCAGTAGATAAGTCGCTAAAACCGGCTATGCAAATATTGGCAATCTCCACATCAGAGGAAATGCCATTGCTTAATTAAGAGAACCAGAATCAAACGATGGAGCTGCAACGAAGAAATACGCGCACAAGAGCAACATCCCGATGACGACCTCGTTCATGATCATCAATCACCGAATGTCTACGTTCAGATCTGAATATGCTGATCATTTAACCGCGTTTAAAATAATTTCGTAGAAACATGAATACAATCTTAGATAATTTCTTGGGAAATCAAACTGTTTTCAACAGCACCCTCTCTGAAATTCATGCACGACTTGTTGGTCTGGTCAGCTTTAAAACAACAATGAAATTATTAACAACGAGCTCCCCAGAATCCACTCAAGAATTAATTCAATAAATACTAAACTCTATAAGATGTAAAAGATTTTCGATGGTGTAATTCACAACATTCTAATCATCAACACGGTGTACACAGTTGTGACTGCATAAGCAAGAGAGACACAGCATGACAACGTACTCAAATATACCGATAAGGTTTCCTGGGTTACATACTCTCCCTGGTTAGTGGTTTTGTAGGTGTGGAATTCATGATATATATCAAAGGTTCAATTGATACATTTTCTATGATCGTCTCAATCATGTTAAGTCAAAATATCGAGGAAACATTTATAATGGGTATAGAGGATAAAATATAAACTTAATGATATATTCATGGCGTCTGGAACTCGTCATGAAGAAATCTTATTTATTAATTAAGTATATACCATAATGAATCCAACACAATCCTTTCGGTATAGTCAAGAATGTGCGTGGAAGGTATCGCTGTAAGAAATCATAGACGAGCATATATATTTTTTTTACCCCAAATGAGTCATCTTTATCGATAATGTTGTTTACGCGGTTTTCTCGCTGGTTGCTGTAACAACGTAGTTAATTGGCGCATTACCAGCGACGCTCGTTCTACCGCCCGTGGTTGGAATCGGTGTCTATGTTGTCGGTGTTGCTAGTGTTGCTGATATACACAATATTATCGCGAAAAATATATACAGGTACCAGTAAAAATTACACCAGCGCTTACATTGAGACACACTGTGAGCTAGGTTAAATTTGCTGTGATCAGGGAAATTTATTATCGATATCACAAGAATTCCAACACACCTATACCGACGCCACATTTAGAATCCGCCTTATAGATAATAATGGCCTCAGAAATAACAACAAGATTGGAACAGTTTAGCGCTAACACAAAACCGCCGAAGACCAAAATGATATCAGCAACGTCAACGTAGCCAGTATTTTATTTTGGTTTACCAACTCCGATAATAACGCCCATGAAATCGTACTGGCACAATTTCGACTTTATAGTTGGCCAGTATTAGAGACAAATATTTTTGGTAGATTAATCGCTAATTAATTCGCTGAAATTCTCACACAAAACCGAAGGTGATGCAACTGGTGGTCAAGCCCCAATCTGGGAGGACGCTAACATCCAAAGAGGACGATATAAAATCTAACAATTCCAACACAAGTCGCTTTAATTGTCTCGCACGTGCACTTATAGCCGCTCAAGTGTCTTATTGTCGAGACAAATCTGATCATATTTTTTCAAAGGCACTTGCCTATGGAACAAATTTAGATATATCTCCGATCACTTTGGCAATCTGAGACTGCTGAGTGACATAAATAATATCTATGTTTTTATATCTGCCCCGTAAAATATTCTGGCTGGATTTGCTCGTTTGTCAAGCATGAACTCATCGTAAACCATTAGATTAGTGATATCCCTGTTAAGATCGTCGACAGACCGCGCTTCATCGATGCCTGCGATGAATTCAATAACATCGTCATCGACCACTGAAGATTCCTTAAATTCCTTAAGAAAATTATAGCATCGTTGCTCATCCATGGATGGCGCTACTCAAAAGATTTTGTCCCATTTAAGTTTCCTCATCATCAGGTTTAGCAGCAACTGAGATTTACTCCACCCAGATGGACCAACTGCATTAGCTCGAATGGAATTTGGAAACACTGGATGAGGCTTCACGGTGCTTGCTCGTGTGTTGCTGAAAAGTCAATCACCTTCATATTGTACAGATATAATATCATTTATAATCATTAGTTTATATAGTGTTCCATGCAAAACGGTTATTGGTACAAAAGTTCTGAGCGCAACCACGCTGAAAATTAGCACACCGGCACTTACGATGCGGCACACAAAAAAGTGTGTGTGTGTATTTATGTTACAAAAGTAGGGTGGTGATATCGCTAAGGCACTCGGAAAAATGCATGGAACTTCATGGTATCCTGGTAAAAAAAAAAACATCCTCCAGGATATAATTATTGTGGTCCTGGAACTCGCCTTGATATTAGACTTGTCGAAAATTGCAACTAAAACCATGCGAATTTCTAGTAAATGCGATTGATCAAACGTGCCATGCTCGTGGTGTCGCGTATAAAAATCCAGATCTGCAACAACTACATATCACGGATGTCAAGTTAATTAACATGCAGACTTCTATAAGAAATAAAAGCATACGAGAATCACTCGCGAATTGGTTGATAAGATCGCCAATGAAAGGTAAAATAGTGTTGGGAGCTGGAAATTAAATGTCAACAATTAAATGATGAAGTCGATTTATTATTGTCCAATCGGATACTGGAGAGGTACAGCGACAATTAAAGAAAACTCGCCGATGCAGCAAGTGTCACACGAGATGTAGCCGTAGATCGGTAGTCAGGACAGGCCATTTTTCACGTCCCAATACGATTCAACATTGACAGTTTGATGTCAACACATCCAACAAAATTCATAAGGCAGATATCTTGTTTTTACACATGACATACACAAACGGCGCACATGCAGATACACGTTGACTGTCGTAGATGTTGAAAGTAGATACAAAGAGACTGAACCGTTATCGACTAAAACAGCAACTGAGATCACATCAACGTTTGAGCGAATTTATAGAGGGAGGCCATTGCACTGGCCACAAAAGCTTCAGGTTGATCCTGGGAAATAATTGCTTCGTGCTGTAACGACGCTGATGAAGCAACAGCACGTTAAGATCAGTGGTGGACGCACCGCGATGCATCGTGATCATTGAACGATTTAATCAAGCACTTGCACAGCGACTCTTTGGGCATCAGCATGCCCGCGAATTACTGCACGTTCAGGACAGATCTCTTGCAATTGTTACGAGATTATTTCAAGTGGTGGCCACGTTAAAAAACGAGGTCACGGGCTGAATGAACATAAAACCTGCCGATGCTATTGCAAAAAAATACATACCCCGACTACAATCACCAGATCAAATCAAACAATAAGTGTGTGAAAGTAAAGTAACAGTGAGGTATTTATATGAACCTGGTGAACTTGAGGGTGGTTCAGCAAGAGCAACCGATCCCGTGTGGAGTGTAACAACACATACAATTTTCAGCGTGGTAAGATCTACTATGCAACCACCAACATACAGACCAGACTCAACAGCCCCTCGAAGTGGATTTGTACGTTGACAATTACAGGTGATTCCTGAACACTCCCAGTTACAACCAAATTGGATACGGCGTCGCAGACGCATGCGGAGGGCTCCACACCACGCGCCAACAATAAATGCTAACGAGAGTGGAAAGAAGCTCTTCTATACCTGTTACATTCAAGACTTGTCAGAGAGACGTTTTCGCCTGTGATGCCGTGACTACTACCGATTCTGTCCACGGTAAATTGTTGTACGTAATTAGGAAAATATTGCCATAAAATTATTATGTTACAGCAGATTCAATAATTATTTTGTCTTTGCTTCAGCGTCATGACAAATTCAACATCAACATCAAATTGGCTTGATTTTGTTTTTTCAGTTCTCGCATAGTTTGTCAATTTTGTCTTTACTGCGTTTATAATTCCTGGTGAAGCTGTTATTGTTCGTGACGTTATTTGCAGCTCCAACACGTAGACAACCCTATGTAACTGAGATATTTTTGTTACTCTAGACAGAGCCAGATAAACTAAATGGTTGATCAACCATTCGTGTGATGATTCATCTGTAAAAGGTGGAGGCTGTCCATGATCGCCACACATGATAATTGCAGTAGATTATGTTGATAACCAATCAAAAAACGCCTTTAAAACAGATTTGAATACTGTACTAATCTCATCCCAGATAATTATTCTCGGGATAGAGTTCTCACGTATTCGTTCGGGGGTCGTTTTGTCACATCGCCATCTAAAACAACTGTGATACGTGTATGGGCTGCACCAGGATGTCTCATCTCTCTGGCAAGTCGCTGAGTTGGCGTCAACACAATCATGTCAGAGTTTTTAAATAATTATATTACACGTGTTGTTTTACCAGAACTACCTACGCCATTCAGATAAACCGTGCTATGTCTCGTGATTGGATGGTTTACTGACGGTAATGAAGATTGTTCTGATAAATTATCGCACTCATCCGACTCAGAGTCATCTAAGTGAAATGGCCAGACCGATACAGGATCACGCTTACTTATGTAAGATTTCTTCCTAGATGTCACCGTCATAAAATCGTATCATTTTTCTCCCTCGGAAATTGTGTCACCGAGTCGGTCCATGCATGTGAATTATCATCATACAAAATTATCGGAGCACCGTTACTACAGAATTTACCAGAACTGTACAAAATCTCATTGGTTATTGTTTTTTCAATTATTGGAATCTTTAATGTCTTTTTTTTCTCTAAACAAACCACGGCATTTATTTTTGCTCTGTCGATATGAGATTTTTCCCAGTTATTATTTTAAATTCTTGATTCTGTAAGACCCTTTCATCGTCTCGAGTTTGGAAATGTTCTCTGACACGTTGAGCCACGCAATTTAGCGAACCTGTTTTCATCGGAGCAAGAGCGGCTATGTATGGTTCATTTAAACGATAAAACTAATAAACAACTGCGGAAATTGGATATGCGTTATTGTAATATGGTTTGTCCGGTGAAAATACCTGCTTTAGAATTTGTATCTACTATAACGACATTGTTATGTTACCGTGATCAATTAACAGGGTCGAGTTTATCACGAATAATCCAAGTCGGACCATTTTTACTAACATGTTCAGCAATTAATTTATTCTGAATATAATTGCCGTCATCAACAAGATTATTAACGATAGCAGATGCTCGTTTGTCATCCATTTTGGAAATATTAAATATTCCATAGCCATCAATCTTAAATGTTGTAAAAACACGAGAAGCACTATCGTTTATAAATTCGTTCTTTGCTTGGGGTCCATCCATTAACTTTTTTACACCCCCACCTGCGTACGTACGCTTCACGCTCCCCCCCCCCCCATCCATTATATAGTACGTCCTATATTTAATCCACGCAGAAACGATCAACGATGAGTAATATTAACGTGTTTAATAAAACAAATAGTCCACCGACGTTGAATGTCTGGCTTCATGAAAGAAATAAGCTGCGTAATTTCTAGTGTCCGCTAAAATTCAAACGCCGACTAAACCCAGTCGTACAGGTTACGTATTAGACTAGCTATTATCGAGGTTTCACTCCCCGCCCCCCGTGTCTTATGCGTACGTACATTATCAGTAGACGCGCCCCCATACGCAAACGTATGAATTTGGGTTAACCCCCTCTCCCCTCGATGCTTACATACTAAATGACGGCCCCTTGTTTGATAAAATCATGCAGTTGTAAATCAAATGGTATTTGTTTTACGTCACCTGGTAATCTGTCAAAATCTGATTTGGTGATGTGCACTGGTGCAGTCGCAGATACCTTGTAAACTCATCTTGCGCTGCTTCTAGTGAATCTGATGTAATTTTTATGAGATTTAAATCGGTTTTTGATTTTGGTAATATGAATTTGTTCCCGATAAGATCTTGATAGTTTTGTTTCAGTAACCTAGCTTTGTCTCATCGTCCCTTGCTATATGATTACTTTTCTTTAATAGACACAATAGTATTTCTCTAATTAGGCTTTCATCTGTTTAGACTTTAACTAATAGTATAATGATCAACCAAACGTATAACAACAGTTCCTAGTAACTGATTATGGGTCGTCTACACCGTGTGAAAAAAAAATCGTGGCAGCGATAATTGTGCTATTCATTTACGCAGTGTTCGACGTGGAAGTACTGGCCCAAAAGCTTGTCTGATTTGTGGAGTTGGCGTTAAGAGAAAAACGCAATTGTGTGTAGCTAGTGGGAGAAAATATCGTGCTTTGAAATGAAACTTCAACATAGCAAATGCTTTAGATAATGTAAAAATTAGAAATTAATAAGATTACATCGACCGTTATATTAAAACCAATAAAATTATTCAAAATAGTGAGAAATCTGTTGAACAAGTTAGTGAAGACTCCTCCTGCGACCCTTAGGTCGATTACCCCCACCCCGCTATGTTGTTCGTATCAAATGCAAATATTCACAATTTATAGTACATAAAACGCATCACGATGTCTCACATAAAGTTTATGTTGCTGTTCTTTAGTCTTTCCAACGGTTCCATGTATTTTATTTTTGCTGTTCCCCCCTCCCCCGACCCGTCCGCCATTTGGTCGGATCACCCTCCTGCCTCTACCTGGAAAAACCATGAGAAGAACCACCGACTTAGTGGAAGTCTGACACGCTTTCTCACATTCCGTGTCGTGGCCAATTTGGCCTAAACGTGGATATCTTGCTACATCTGAAAGCTTTATTAAATGAGAGGTCCTAACAAATTACAACCTCTAAAAATCTTTATAAAAAAATATATGAAAATTCTAAATGTGGAAATCATACTATATTTACAGCTGTTGCATATTAAACTAAATGTTAAAACCTTACTAAATGTGACAATTTTACCACGAATAAAAGCCAAATTAAACGTGAAAACCGTACTGGATGAAATGATGCCTTTATTCAGACGATATATTTTATTCTCACTTAATTGAATATATCTGCTATATGGAGGAACACCTGAATGCTATATTTGCCGCATGGTAGCCACTAGAATATAGCTTCCCTTAACTATATCTTACTACTTGCCAAGAGTGTTGTTCTAATGTTGTACCTGTACAGGTGTCGTTATGGAGAATTTGATTTCACACACCTTTAAATGGCGTTTATTCACTTTATTTCGCGCTTTGTTCATCAACATTCCATTGAAGATATTGTATAAATTCATTGAATAATGCTTAACGGCAAATTCATTGATAACGTATTCGACATTTTTGGCGTAATGAAGCAAGAGGAGTGGTCTCGTTTAAACCGGTTTCGTCGTCGCGCCATGATGTAAGAGGGAACGCGCATGCGGTAGGGAAAAAGCTGGACAACAAAATTAAATAGAGAAGCAACAATGTTGTCATTTATACACAAAGCCTGGGGAACACTGGCAGGAACAAATAGCAAAGAAGTCCAATAAATTGGAGGCAATTATGTAACTTTGTTTATATCTTCTGTGTAGTATGTCATATCGTTTATTTCCATTCGTACATCTTCCTATTTTTACAATACAAGTATGTGCTTTCTTAAACACAAAATACTAGAGAGACGGCTGTCAATTCATATTTATTTTAGTTAAAATTTACATCATGCTGAATTATCATTTTTAAGAAATGTCATACATGATAAGAACAAAACCTAATGTATGTTACTCTTCTATCCCATAGTTGAACATCCATACAGAATATGGCTGAAGACGCACTTGACTTCGCGATCGTACTCTCTATTCCCCCTGCAATAGTATCTGTTCAATCCAATATCGACTTTCTTGACCCATTTGTAGATCTGCATATATTTACCACTGTAATGCAAATTGCTGACAAAGTATTACAATATCAACATATGCACAAAAGATAAACAAGAAAACTCGATCACAATTTATAGCATGTAATAATTGCTTTGTATAGGAAATATATACTTTCTATAACGGTAGCCGACATTTGCTAATACAACTTGTACTATGACCTATGGGGGATTAAATAGTCATGACGCGAATGCAAAACCTAACACTAACATATCTCCACTTGTGGTCACCAATCATATGAAAGAGACAAAGTGTCAATCAACGAATACATTTCAGAGAGAAAGCGTAAGGATTCTGTCGCAAGTAAAAATTGAACAAAAATTAAGTTGTGACATTTCTATAGGTTGGATAAGCTGCGCTACACGTGCATGCAGTACAATCCCCGTATGAATCCACCTGTTTTGTAACGATGATTGCGTTGTCATGGTTGTATTTATGGTCAATAGGTCATTTTACAAATCAATATTTCCAGGTACCACATACTGTGTAGTAATTATCACAGGAAAAACCCAAATTAACCCCTCAACGCCTCACCTCCAACAAAAAATCCCGACAAAACTCAAAAACGAACCCCAAAATAACCCATTGAAAGTATGGATACAAGCTTAAGTTATGGATACAAGTTTAAGTTATGGATACAAGTTTAAGTTATCCATAAGAGAAACACTAGATAAGAGCAAGGATAAACTGAAGGCGGAGCAAGTGGAGCAGTTGCTCCAGAACCAACACCTGGAGGTGAATCTGTATGGCAGTGAAATAGTATTGTTGGAGAAAGAAGGAAAAAAACAAGGGGAGGAGCAGGGAGGGCGAACAACCTCTAATTGGTTCACCCGTATTTTCGACTTCCTGGGAGATCACAAAAATCGTTATAAAAAAAATGCGATATCCAACGTAAGACAACTCCGTCGATGACAAATTCGTTTACCTGATTATCGCCGATGGGGGGGGGGTCCTCGAATGAAAAGACGCGATTATTCGGTGACAATTTGGAGGCGCGCCCTCCCTGCTGCTATAAATTAACCTTTTTTTCTCGTTTCGTACGAAGCCGAAACAGACACCTCCTATAAAATGGTGGGTTTACACCCCCTGCTGCTGCTCGCTGAGCAGATTGAAAAAATAACTGCCCTTGTTGTCTGATACTTTTTTACCCGGAGACAAGTGTGAAAAAAACCCGGAAAATCTCAAAGTGTGACAAGTGTCATAAATCACATCTTGCCAGTTGCACATACAGGTCTTGGATTGTTAATCCCTGACTTGTCAGGGACCTTGTCAGGTTTTTTTTTTCATGGCGCTGTTGTAAGAACTCTTCGATGGTCGGTATAAATCTGTTCTTTCTGGAGCAGTATTCAGCCATTGATCGGTATGTTGCCCCTCCACAATCCGTACAGAGTTGGAATTTACCTCTATGCATAATGCCAAGTCCGTCATTAGCCACAAATAAATGCAAATGGCTTCCACAAGGCGCTTTTTCGTTTGTTTTCTTTTTTGCAAAAACAGCTACAGGGAATACTGCGGCATTCATATGATATTTGCAAGAAAATCAAAGTCTTTGGCATGGCTCAGACGGGGATCGAACCCACTACCTCCCGCATCCGAGTTTGATGAAAATGAAGAATATAGGATCCTATCTTGCACCACTGGGCGCTCCAACAAGAAAGATATCTTGCTGAGAAGGTTATAAAATCCTACTTAATCTGACTGGATGATGGGGAAATACAATGAGATAATTTCATTCTCAAACCCAATCAAAGAATCCAATTGGCTCAGTAAAACGAAAGCTACACTGGCGAAAAGTTACATCAGTTACATCGACCTCCCCCAAATGACCGAAGAAAACGAAAAAAGTCATATCTGGTCCCTTCACATGCATGTCCGGTTTGCAGGTTATTTTCTGTAGTTGTCATACTGCTGAAATTCATTAATAGTAAGATTTTAGCACAAGTTGCATGCTTAGTTATCCTATATAATCAAAGATGGTGGGTCTGTTAATCGGGTCAGAAATGATCGTTTTTAGATATGAAATTCATCAGACGATGATACTTACCCAACGAGGGTAAGCAAATGATTTCTAAATTTCAATAAACTATAACAAAAAGAGAAAGCCGCATATAATGCATTCTTAAACACAAATCACAAATCCTAACTTAATCAAGGAAGTCGATTTTAAAATTATTTAAAACCATAATTGCAATATATATATATATATATATATATATATATATATATATATATATATATATATATATATATATATATATATATATATATATATATATATCCGATGCAAATTATGGATATTTGCACAACTCAACCATGATATTGCCGTCAATGTTTTTCGTCGGAACAAAGGTCCGCGACCGATTCAATTACCTCTATATATAAAGAACACAAAGATTCATTTAGCTGGTTTAATAATGATTTGTTATTTTTGCATAGTTCTGAGTCGCGGTACCATTATGTGCGGATCAAACGTTTCCGAACGAATAGTATACCGACGTGGTATGTACGAGGGTAGAAAATTTTCAAGCAGACGATCTATATACATGTATTTAGCTAGCAACAGCTGCTCCCTGACCATGATTTTTACTTCAACAAAATCAGACAAAAGCTGCAGCGTACAATCATGTCAGAAGCTGGCAAAAACAGATGAGTGGTGCAACAGGTATGAAAGTACAGTATAACATATATGCAGACTTGGAATGTTTAAACGTTCTTTTAGATAGTTTTGGTTTTCCATCAGCGAAACCGTTTATGCGGAGCTTGGCTATACTGTTGTCAGATCCAAAAGGCAATCTGAGTTGCCAGTTTTAAATAGTGGCAACAAATCAGATGGGATGCATTTCTTATATTGCTTGCGGTTACAGTAAAATGGATCAAGTGACATCTCCATTCGCCGGCAGACATAATTATTTTGATCTGTGATGGTGATTTCAGCTCCACTGATGCAAAGGTTCATTATCTTATAAACCATAGGGCATATAGACTTTTTCTCAGCTGTCTTGCTCCAATGTCAAAACGTTGTTTTTGGTTCAACAAACCGCCATCATGTGATACTCGCCAGTCAAGCCGTTTATGCTATGATGGACCTTCATCAATTGTTTTCAATGACCACTCCCTGGCTCTTCACACTACATTGTGCTCTAGAATAAACGAGTTGGGACTACATTCATCGTTACGTAAATGTAAACGAAGCGAAAAATGAAACATTGTTTCAAAGCTGGACGGCGTAGAACAGGAAGAAGAATTCCAGTTATCTCCCTTTCGTCCTTTCCGGCTCAACAATTTAAAAATTCGGCCATTAATTTAGATAACCTATTTCAAATCCGTTTTAAATCATCATTTTTGTCAACTATCCAAGAGATACGATTGGTTATTGCATTATTCAATGCCAAATCAGTAGGGCTTTCTGAAAAGCGCACATAACTTGTTGATTTTATCAGCCATCAGAATATCGACGTCTTTTTCCTGTCAGAAACATGTCTAAAAACATCAGGCGGATCTAACACCCATCGGTTACTCCATCAAGTCGTTCCCCCGCCATTCTAGCAGAGGTGGAATTGCTGTCATCGCAAAGAACTCCATGATCAAACATCTTAACCACACCACAAACTTCAATATCTACCACACATTGTTTAAACTAGTCCAAAGCACACTCACGCTGGAATAAAAGTCAGTCCATTTGTTCTGCCCCATCCACCCTCCTTCTAGTAGACATAACAAGCTGACTGAATCTCTCTTTTTGGAGCAGTTTCCGAATCTCCTGGAGTTTGGAAATTAGATAGGTGGCAAACAGATTATTATTGAAGATTTCAACTTTCACTTTGACTCTCCTGGAAACCCATACAAATCAAAACTCATAGATTCCATTCATGTTTTCAACCTCAAATAGTCAGTTAACCAACCCACCCATAAGCATGGTCACATCTTAGACTGGATTCTTCATAGACCTGATGACACTATTATACGGTCCTCCCTGGTATCCCACAAACTTGCATGAGATCACCTCTGCATTATATACCATCTTGACGTGTCAGTCCCTAACCCTCCACCTTTATTTATTACTAAGAGTAACATCCGTACGATAAAGAACCAAACTAATGCATGACATCCAAGCAAACCTAACAACTTGCTTATCTTCTACAGCAGAACAACTCTACAACTGCCTGCGTTCATTCCTTGACAAAGATGACGCAGCAACCAAGCACAGAGTATTAATTCAAAAGTGTTCTCCGTGGTAAAGCAGTGTTAGGGACCAGCTTCGCACTGCTATATGAGACCGCCGTATAGATGAGAGGCTTTCGCTTTCCACCAGTCTCAATATTCATAAGCAAATCTATGAAGCTGCTAAGAAGAACGTCACAAACATAGTCCATGCAGAGCAATCAACCCATTAAAATAATATGATCACGGAAACTTCCAGCTACAAAGAGGTCTTCGAGATTACTAACAAGCTAATGTCCAGGAACAAATGTACACTACTTCCAATTACCTTCTCTCCAGTCGACCTTCCGGACCTGTTCGCAAATTTCTTCTATGACAAGTAGAAAGCATAAGATATAATCTTGACAACACAATTTAAGTTGGCTCGTCGTCACCATACAGCTGAGAGACATAATTTGTGCGTCAACTGTTATTAGCATTTGAACCTGTCTATATGGATTTAGTACGTACATTTGTGATTAAGAGAGTACTAAAGTCATGTGAACTTGATCAAGTTCCAACAGCACTGCTGCTTGAGTGCTTAGATCCAATATTGCCTTCACTAACTGGTGTTATTAATACATCTCTCTCACCTGGGGAATTCCCATCATTTTTCAAAACTGCCATTGTAAAGCCTCTGCTAAACAAACGAACACTCGACCAAAACGATTTTAAAAACTACTGCCTAGATTCTTCCATTTCTCCTTACTGTCTCCCATTCATATAAAAATTCTTAGAAAGAGTTGTTCTATCCCAACTTGTATCTCATCTAAGTTCAAACAATTGTTTAGCAATGTACATTCTGCATATCGCCCTTGCCACAGTACCGAAACTACTCTTCTAAAAGTAGTTAATGAACTTCTCCCTGCATTGGATAGCGGAAAAATTACAGTCCTTACCCTCCTCTATTATCTTCAGCATTTGAAACAACAGACCAGTATATGCTACTTCACCGTCTCCAGCATGTATTGTGCATTCATGATACAGCTTTACTGTGGTTCAAGTCCTGCTTGATCAACAGGACACAAATTGTGTATGCAAATGGAATACACTCCAGCCCAGTTGATATATGTTGTGGTGTTCCATAGGGGTCTGTTCTAGGACCGGTTCTCTTCATTCTATACACTTAAATCATCATCCAGTGTCTGACCAGTTGTACGCTGATGACACCAAAATATACAAATCTAGCCACTCAACTGAAGTTTATGCTACCATCCAAGGTGTATAAAGGTGCATTTCGGATGTAAAATCATGGATGACATGTAACAAGGTGTAGATGAATGATGAAAAATATGAGGCCATTCTGATCACAACACAAAGACTTTCTCATTCACATCAATTACCTCAAACAATACATATCAGAAACACCAACATTAAATTAACACAGTCAGTACGAAACAAGCCTAGGTTTTACTCTGGACAGTACTCTCACATTGCAGCAACATGTCATGAACATATGCAAAGTTGCATATCTTGAGCTGAGACGAATCAACTCAATTTGCAATTATCGTTCAGTTGATGCCACTAAACCACTTGTGTGTTCATTGGTACTTTCAAAGTTGGACTATTCTAACTCAATTATGACTAGTTCGTCTCAATATCTACTCTAGAAACTTCAAAAAGCTCAAAACACAGCTGCTCGGATCATCTTTAGAGTACCGTCATCAGAGCACACCTCCCACCTGCTCTGTACCCTACACTGGCTATCCATTCGATCCACGTCAGATACGTCACTAAGAATGGCATTTAATGCAACTTGATCAAAACAGAAAGTGACATTGATATACACAAGTTTATTGGGAGCTCGCTTTGGAATGGGATTTCTCTAGCTAGCAATCGATACGCTCGCGCAAAAATCTCCGCGACGTGGACAGATATGTCCCAAACAGTTACATCACGCAGATGGATCGTACGAAATTGTATAGGCGGATTTGAAGGGATTGATCTATTGCACATACCCGTGGAGAAACACATTGACTAGTGCCACAGCAACAGCGACCACGGATGCTTATTTGATGTTCGCCTAGAATAGCCTGCAGATCTTTATCAACCCCATATATATTATCATGTGGGTTGGCCGTCCCCGTATCAGTGTACAAACGAAATCAGACTCATTTGTACTGAACGTACCAAACGAGTCCCACATCTTCAGACCAATATCAACTATTCAGTCCACGTACTAAACCTACATTTGTACTTGAAATTAGGAAAGCGACGAATGAGTTCTAGAAATTCCTTTTTAAATTTGTGAATAATTCCGTATTTTATCAATACTATGAACAATTTGCCAATCCAAATTTTGAGTCGACATTATTAGAGGCAATTAAGAAAACAAGCATCGAAGGCTCGTCTTGGACACGACGTTTGCCTCCCATAAAATCTTCGATGGTAGACACGTTGCCGTACATAGTAAAAGTCGAAACTGAGATTAAAAATCTATGTTAAAATGACCGGAAAACATCCAAAAGCAGAAGGTGTTTCATGAGTTATTGTGTAAAAGGATCTTCGGCATGAGATGGATGTGGAATGTCCTGCTGGCGATGTCACTTCCCCCACACAGCAGGAAATATCGCATTAGTTCATCACCGCTAAATGCCAAACCACACATATTCCGCGATTGAATCACTACTTACGCGTATGGACACCGCGTGTTTGGACAAAAGAGTTGCATATTAATCCGATGCACTTGTGCATTAAAATAGACTTTGGTGGTACTTCAACGACTTAAAATTTCTCACGCACAAATTCTCTCCTAGGAAGCTTTGTCGGCCATGGACGAGTCTCCAATGGTTAGACCTCAGGCACTAGATGATTACGTGTTTGTGGTCGCTGAGTACCAATTAGGTCCAAGATTTTAGATGCATCAATGGGCTATACGTAGTTAGTAGCGCAACGTTTTACGCCTTGGAAGTCCCCTGGTATATACAAAAACAGAACGAATCTATTTCCGTATATCTATAACGATGGTGCACACAATCGCTTCAACAGGTTTTCATCCGATCGCGTGATTTCACTATTTATTGCTTGTATGACTAATGGAAGTAATGTTACCCACTAGTGAGATCACTCTACAATCCATGGTTAACACAAAAACCTAGCCACGGTGTATATTAACTTATCCAACACGGATATTCACCTAGTGTCCCTTCCATTACAGCGCGTAAGGTATGTGTGATGAGCAGCTATCGTACGTTACGTCAACGGCCTTGCGTAGACATAAGTTTTCCGTTTCACTAACGTTACGTAAACGACGGATTTACATAGATACTGGTATAACTTTAAGACAAGAACCTACATGACATAAATTTTGCCCAATGAAAAAATGGCGGCTTTTTCATCTTCGGACTTAATTAAAATCAACATTCCAACGTGTGGTCTGGGACAGAACACAGGTTCTTGATGCCTTGGACGACTTAAGATTAATATCAATATATCGCCTTCCAAGAAACAATTTCTGCAACTGACATATTCTTTGAGACATAATACAGAGAGACCAATACTGAAATCTTATATAGTACCCGCATACATTCAGGTTCGTATAATCCCAATATTTTACCATTAATTCCAATATAAATACGCCTTTCAGAAATACCCTGCTAAAATAGCACTTACTTGCCCTAAGAGAATCTGCTACAGTCTGTGTAAAGGTTGCTACTGGTGGTGGTGTTGTGAGGTTGTACATTCTTACATGGCGTCCGCTTTATTTGGCTATCGTTATCTAGAGAGTGCTCTTTCTCGGTATTGTTGCCCGGATCGAGTAAATATTAAAAGGAAGTGTGAAACTTATAGATGGAATAAATAGAGATCTGAGCACATATATAGAACAGAATGACACGAGTCCCCGTATATGGAAAAACAAAATATTTAATCAATTACATAAATAACTATATTAGGAAAATACACTTCTTTCTTTAAATAAATCTTTCACCGAATTTCAAACACAAATATATTTATATAAATAGCCGATCTGTTTTAAATGATAGAATTAGTTTATCGTATAATCGAGTGAACGATCGAAGTCATTGCCTTGTACAACTTCATAACCTGCTTATTCCAGTCCGCTCCGACTTCACTATGGTGGTTCAAACAGGTCCTTCCGCTTTTACCTTTTCCGACCTCCATACTGTCTCGTCTGTTTTCGGCCCTCAAACATTGTGTGGATAGGAGGATACGTAAGTAGATACTTAAGTGGATACTTCCGTAGAGCTATTTCCCCTTTCAAAACAAACAGAAGCAACCTGCTTTACGAGAGAATTTCTTCCAAATTCAGTCTCGGAGTCCCTTATATTTTCACTCTTGCAGGAAAATTGCAGACTGACTAGACCTTTTTGATCAGGGCAATTAAATGCCAAGAATTTTCGTGTGGGAACCACGACCATTATTTAGCGTAACCAATTAGGTTTAAATATGTTTTCTGCTTTTTATAACAATGAAAAAACTGATGTCAGCATGACTTGTAGAATTCCAAACAACAGATCTGGAAAATTTCAAATCTGACAGTTCCGATATAAAATCGAATGCAACCATCCCTTTTCTAATCGTCCAATGGTTAAGTAAACGAAGACTTAATTAAGAATCATTTCCTCTCCCGACACAAACATTAGAAATCATTGCAGTATAGCGATTTAACAAACACCTGTCCCCATAAATCTAACTGATTGTTCTCTGGTCCAAATTAATGTGTTCTATATAGATCGCCAGAAATTTGCATCCTTAAAGTCTGGATATACCTCCCCGTTTGTTCGAACCACCCACTGAATTGAATGAAACAAAATTCTTGTGGTAAAAATGCAGAAAAGTTAGTCAATTTATTCATAGATTTATAACTTCTGCTTAACGGACTTTCCATACTAATACTGCTCCATGTTGCCTACACTATGGGCCAGTTGATTTTCTCAGACAACATTGTGACATAATTCATCCTATTCGGTGACTGCCGGATAATTCCGTAAATTATCATGATGTTGAGAGTTTAGAGTTATATCCCTTTGTACACATGTACTTGGAATCGGTTCACAATTAATACTTCCAGTTCAGTACCCACGAATGTAGTTCTAGTCTATTTTTAGAACATTTTTTCCTCTCTCATTTTGGTGGTGATAGAAGAGTTTTATTTATGCGTTTTTGGTAGGGATTTAAAGGTAACTGTTTATTCTTGATAATATGAGCTCAGGGTGTTGTTGTATGTGTGTATTTCGGCGACAGTGCACAGTGAGTAATAAGGCCTTGGTGATGATCCGGAAGTGAAATCTGTGTTCTGTTTACATGCTGCTATGTTGACAGTTCAGCATCTACAAAAAGAGCAGGTCAGCCTTTGACAAGAACTTCACCGTGAAGTCATCTTTGAAGGTATTTTAGATTAACATATGATTTGTCTTGATTGTCACACAGTGGAAATGTCAGTACTGAGAAACAAATGTAGAGAACATATAGTAAAATTAATTGTGTCCTATGTCCACTTAGAAATTACACCGCTTTGTTAAATCGATGTGTAAGGCAAATTTGTAGTTGTCTTACGTTTCCTTTGCTTGGTTCAACATTTAAATATCAGTAGCAGACGACATATTATTTTCCTTCCATGTACGTACATGTGATAACAAGTGCACAAAACTTAGTCAATTCATTCATTGATTTATAACTAATAACTTGAATGAGAGAAGAGTGGCCCTAACACTGGCATTGTCTGCGCCTTTCATGCTTAACGGACTTTCCATACTAACACTGTTCCATGTTGCGTACATTATGGGCAAGCTGATTTTCTCAGACATCATTGTGACCTACTTATCCTATTCGGTGACTGCCGGATAATTCCGTAAATTACCATGATGTTGAGAGTTTAGAGTTATATCCCTTTGTATATCTGTACTTAGAAATTACACCCTTTGTTAAATCGATGACAAATTTGTAGTTGTCTTACGTTTCCTTTGCTTGATTCACCATTTAAATATCGGTAGCAGACGACATACTATTTTGCTTTTATGTACGTACTTGTGCAGTGGTGCATACACCCCTACAAAAATGGACTTGTCCAGAAACTCGAAATGACTGGCGAACTGGGTCGTCCCTTTTCACAGATAACTTCCTTTTGGATTGAATCACGCAGACAATAAGGTGTTAGGGTTCCACCTGGGCATAATCACGTCTGAAATTATAAATCAATAAATGAACTGACCAAGTTCTGTGCATCTTTTTTTTTTTCATTTGTGCTTTTTTTTTTTTAAGTCGATAGTGGGTACAAACAAACGGGGAGGTATACTCAGACTGTAGCTGGCTGGGGTGAAAGGTGGACATTTTTGAAAAACATACACATCATGCATCGTGTGTGTGTGTGTGTGTGTGTGTGTGTGTAAAAAGAAGAATAACTACATTGATGTGTGTGTGTGTAAAAAGAAGAATAACTACATTGAAACATATTTTAACGACGTCATTAGTAATATACAAAAATGGCATTTTTTTTAAAAAGTAACGTTGTGTACAGCTAGCTGTCTTTATAACTGTGGTTCTTGAGACTGTCAAAGAATGTTTTATTCTTTCTTTTTGATGGCCTGATTTTATTGTATAACAATGGACCACCTACATACTCCTCACATATCCTAACATAAAAGCTTGCCACAGCGATACATACAGAAGTATGGTAACTATCTTTGTAATAGCTTGCTAGTTGGAGATGGGTGAAAGTTTGATGTTTTATAAAAGATAAATAAAATATGACCAAGCTGATTAAGAATCCTTTAGAATATAATTAACCAACATTAACACGAAAAACCTAGAAGATGAAGAAGTAAATATATTCTATGAAAATTTAATTAACACAATCCAAGCTGCTGCCACCTACAACATTTCTGAAACCTGTGGTACACAAACCAGACAAACTGTACCATGGTGGAATCACCTATACAAGCAGGCACATAAGGAAAAACGAAAAGCCCTTACAAAATTAAAACGATCAGGAAACTCTTTTGATTTTTCAACATACAAAGATAGGGAGAAGAAAAAACCCTAAAACAAATAATTAGGCAGGAAAAGGAAAGATCTTGGCAAAATTTGTGCTCTAAAATTAATATAAAAACTAGCTCCAAGCAACTATGAGACAAAATAAAATCAATCAAAGGAAAATCAGTAACCACCTCCCCTAAAATAGTCGATACCACCACAAAGAAGGAAAATGCAGACAATCTCGCGAACCATTTTACTGCATAGAGTAGTAACCTTAACCACACCCCAGCCTTTCAATAACATATCGATAAAGTAGGAGAAAAACCTACTCACACCTCTTTAAATACCCAGGGAGAAAAGAATCCAACCTAAATTGTGAAATATCCTTATATGAGTAGGAAATAGCCATATGATGTACAAATGAAATCATCACGTGGGGAAAATCAAATAGGTAATATTATATACAAACACCGGACTGAAAAGATTACCAAGTCTATACTAAATCTATTTAACAAATCTGAGCTGTAGCTAAACTGCATGATAAATAGAAACACGCCATAATGATCCCAATCCCTACACAAGGAAAAGACCCAAATGATATTAATTCTTATAGACCCATTTCCCTTACTAACAGCATCTGCAAAATTATAGAGACAATTATAACAAATCGCCTTAAATACCAGTTGGAAAGTAACCATCTACTCTCTGAAAATCAATGTAGATTTAGAAGTAGAAGGTCCACTACGGATCAACTCATTCGATTAGAAGCGGCAATTAAAGAAGCACCAACCTCACACCGCAAAGCAGACAGAAAAAATTAATAGCAGATCTTGAAAAAGCGTTTGTCCTCGTCTGGATTAAAAGACTGATAGCCAACAACATCATTTTGGAATCACAGGACGAATGTTCAACTTTATCGAAATCTTTCTAACTAACCGTAAAATATTAACTAGAGTGGGGGACACTTGTTCTGAACTATGCTCACTAGAAAACGGTACTCCGCAAGCGAGAAAATTCAACCGCACACTCTTTAACATCATGATAAATGACCTTGATCTAAATCTAACTACTAACCAAATTGAAATGTCACAATTTGCGGACGACAGTGGACTCTGACGATGAGGAAACCCTGAAAGTCAAACAGTTATCAGCGAAATCCAAAATAGTCTAAATAAAATAGGGAAATGGGCTGATAAATAGTAATCAAAATAGCTCACGAAAAACCCATTGCAGTCATATTCTCCCCAAACGTTAAATCAAATTAAAATACCCTAAACTTGCCATACAAAATAAAACAATTAAATTTGTTAAAGATGCTAGATTTCTGGGTATTTACTATGACGAACATCTAAATTGGGGACATCATATATACCAACTAGTCAACAATTGTAATAAGGATCTAAACTTGGGATCCAACCGGAAAACTTTATTAACACTATAAATGGAGTTAATAAGGTAAAAATTAGACCACGGGTGCCAACTATAAAATTCGGCACCATATAAACAGCTTAAGAAATTAGACTCGATTCAAAGAAAAGCACTAATAATATACACGTAAGAAGGCATGAGTTAACTTTAAAATACGCAGCTAGATTATCAAACCAATCCAATTCACCCCCCACCCGGGTAGACATCAATAAATGTAATAAACCATTCAGCAATAAATTAGTTCACAACGTAACTGCAGGGAAACACGTACGTCAAATAATTGGACAATTACCAATAGCTAACTTCCAGGTTGAAATCACTAAAATATATGACACAATGCCATGGACTAACATACAAATAACAATCAACACACAATTAGCGAAACTTGGCAACAAAAATGAATAAGAGCTTAAGATAAAACCAATTTCCACTGTAGAAATAATGGCTAAATACCCTAATTCAGTCAAAATTTACACTGATGGATCCAAAATGAATCCAAATTAGTACACATCCACACACTCCACCAGAACAGCAGCAGCAGTAGTAATCCCTGAATTTAACATTAAAATGGGAAATAGACTACCGAATCATCGTTCCATATACACAGCTGAATGCTAGGCCATTATGGAAGCCCTAAGAAAATAATATCAAACATGCAGTAATATTAAGTGACTCGCTAAGAGTCATTTCGTCTATCTTCAACAATAACACTGACTCAAGAGAAACGTTCCTTAAGCAATCTTATCTGTCAATTAAAAAGCTTAATAATAACCATAAAATAGTTGACTTCATGTGGAAACCATCCCACATTGACATCAAAGGAAATAAATTAGCTGACCAAGCAGCGAAGCAAACACTACATGACCCAACTTATACTAACCTCCACTACAGTGTCAGTGAATTAATAAGTATAACAAAAAATAATATCAATAGGAAATGGCAAGAAAAATGGAACTGAAATACTACAGGCAGAAAACTATACTCCATCATGAAAAACGTCACCAGATCTAGGAAACCACCAAAAGTGAACAATAACGATCAAAGGATCATAAACACAATTTATACAGGAAAAGCAAATTGGCCAGCAGCTTTAGACAATACATAGGACCCCAACCCACAACCAAAACTGCTACCATTGCTGGGTTTCACAAATCTATATATCAACACCTACCACAAACAAAAAAAAAAAAGAAATAACCAAACTAAAAATGGAGCAAAATAAGATTGGATCCGTGAAAACATATACAGAATTTTTTTTAATGAATAGCAACCCTAACCTCAATCTCACATATATAAATATAATTAAATTTATACATGAATCTGGGTTGCAAAACAAAATCATCACATTATTGGCAACTCAGTCTCGAAAGACCATGCGAATAGCGCCCTTGAGTTGTTGTCTGTCTCTGTTGGCATCGTCTGCTGTGGCTGTGCAGGCCTATACGTGAGTGACAGTCCCTGTTGCAGTTGGTGCAGACATACTGGGAAGTCTGCGTTACTGTGGTTGCTGCCGCGGTCTTCTTTCTCTTACGTTTCTCTGCCGCCAACTGGCCTCTTCTCGCATCAGCGACTGATATACCATTGTTTACCGTCAGTCTCCAGGTGTCTCGGTCCTTAGCCAGCTCTTCTCAGCCATCGGGTGAAAAATTGCATACCTTCATGTCCCTCTTGCATACATCCTTGAAACGGAGTGAGGGGCGTCCGACTCTTCTCATGCCAGTGGCCAGCTGTCCATATAGGATGTCCTTTGGCAGCCTGCCATCCTCCATGCGTCGGACATGTCCCAGCCATCGAAGTCGGCGTTTGCTCAGCAGGGAGTACATGATGGGGGTACTTGCACGCTGCAGGATCTCGCTGTGTGGAACACGGTCTCGCCAGCTGATTTTCAGGATGCGTTTTAGGCACCGTATATGGAAGGAGTTGAGCCGGCGTTCTTGCCTCATGTAGGTACTCCAGGTCTCACTTCCATATAGAAGGGTGCTAAGAACCCTGACCGTGGTGTGCTCTGTGAGCGTTGTTTTCCCACACCCTCTTCATTAATCGAGCCATGATGGTGTTTGCCTTTCCAGCTCCATATCAATCGAGAGAGTGTTGCTGATGGTTGACCCTAGGTAGGTATAGTTGTTGACTGTTTCCAGGGTGACACCGTTGATTTTGATGGAAGGGACAATGATGGTATCTTGCACGCTGACATTTGTTTTTTCCATGCTGATGGTGAGACCAAACTGCATGCATGCATCAGCAAAACGGTCTCCCAGTCTCTGGAGGGCTTTCTCGGTGTGGATCCCAAAAAGTGTTGGTGCCAGCACGCAGCCCTGCTTCACGCCGCTGTTAATTGGGAAGGAGGTTGAGGTGAATCCATCATACAGGACTGTTCCCTTCATATCTGCATGGAAAGAGATTAACAAGCTGAGGAGTTTTGGGGGGCAACCAATCTTACTCAGAAGTTCAAAAAGGCCCTTCCTGCTGACCAAGTCAGAGGCCTTGGTGTATGGATAGTAGATAATATGTGAAGTGATTGTAAGGAATGTTTTCTTTCACGTCTGTGCTTGACACATATAAAGTCAAAGCGTTCGTCGTTCGCGCCATTCTACACATAATAGCATACGATGACAATGTAGTTGTTTAAAAAGCTAAAGGACAGTTGGTACTGGATGATGGATGCCGCCTATGTTGTGCAACGGCTACAACATGAGTGAGGTATCCATTTACCAAAGACTTTGTGACAAGTCAATTGACCAGCCTGAAAGTAGCCAGGGATCTGGTCCAGGGCTTGATCGAAGAGGAAGTCGAATAGTTACGAGGCTTCAATAAAAACATACGTGAGAGTCGGCACATTGATAATGTGATGAAAGTTAAGTGTTTTTAGAAGAGACATTGGACTGGAAAGAGTGGTCCTCTGTGAAGTGGGGGCTGGACCAGCTAAAGAAAGCAGAAGAACTAATGAGAAAAGTGCTTGAAAAAGAAGTGAAGAAGATAAAAGATATATGGTCTAAAGAAAGAAAACAAAAATAAAAAAGAGAAGTTTAGCAAACTAAATAAAAATTGGATGAAGATGCAGGAAACATTTAGATCGATGGGTCATCCTGACTGGATGCCAGAGAAAGAGAAAAAGAAGAATAACGGAATGATTGACGAAGTGAGGAAATGGTGGAAGAAGTGGAGAAAATAAAAGAACCCAAAGACACTTTTCATGGCCATTCATATGCCTCGAAAAGATTTTCTTTCTTGCCTAAAATATGTTTAAGTTAGTTGTATCATTGTTTGTGTTTGTATGTTGTCTGTTGTATGTGTTATCTCCGTCTTTGTCCCTCTATTAATAGCAAGTCTCCTGTTCGGAAACAACACAATCTTCCCATGTTCAATTTACCTTGTCGCAAGACAGTCCCATATCCTTGTCGCTAGACAGTCACATACCCTTGTCGCTCGACAGTCCCATTCTTTTTTGTCACTCTTTCGTCCCATCCATCTTAAATTTCCCCATGTTAAATTCACCTTGTCGCCAAACATTCCCACGACTTTTTTGACTGGGTTTTTCATCGTCGCTAGTGTATCCCACTATACTACTCACGGCGTCTGTTACCGAAATCGACTAAGTTTGCCAGTACACGAACGTTTACGTCTGAATGCAGAAATAAAAAAGAAAGAAACCAAAATCCCTCAAAGTAAACTAACAACAATCATTAAGATATATTGTTTAATGATGTTACGCTCTGAAGTATGTTCTCTTATGACTTTACATCATCCCAACCACAGCTATGTTCATTGTATGAATCTGCGCAAATAATGCATAACGAAAATAAAGGTCTCTTCTATTTTGTATAAATGCAATCAATTATTTGACAAAATGCACAGTTGGAAACATTATATGTACAATCTAAATATATAAAAATGTATCTTTCTTAAAATTATTGTATAATTCCGGAACTTTCTTTCCTCGATATAGTAATGCTGATGAGTTGCAGTTTTGCAAATAAATCCAGGTGAACTGACGACGTGATCAACATTCATATTCATATTTACTGTCTGCCCTGGGCCGTAGAAAGCGATCACGAGCCCTTGGGTAAGAAACACCCGGGCTTCTCCTAGTTCTTGTTCAAACAAAATGTTTGTTTTATGAGATTAAAAATGTTGTTTGGCCCGGGCCATCTTACGGGCCTAGACCCTGGGACCCTGGGGATATATCCCCGGTTGCCCCCCCCCCCTTGTCGGCCCTGTGTCTACTGTGTTATTTTTAAACTGGTTTCCGGGACCAAGGAAATAGAACAGATAGGTTCTACTCGACAATTTCACGATAAAAAATTAATTCTTACATTAGAACATTTAAAAATGATTCAACATGATTAGCTCACGGTTTGAGTAATTGAGTTGAAATTTTAAAAAGTTTAGTAGATCACAACTTATTAAGATTTTGTGTAGAGAAAAGGAGACGTGTGTACTTCATTCATTTTGTGGCTGTTGTTGTTGTTGGAAAATTCGTTTGTCATCACAGACAGGACATGACCACCAAATTTTGATATTTTTTAAGAATATTTCATACTTCACAAACTCGTCTTACATGTGAGAATAACAATTCTGAATTGAACCTACAAGAAACCCATATGTTGGACAGATAGAGATTTGGTTTAAATCGTAGGAGATAAAAATAGACCCACGTACTGGGATTTTTCAACTCAAAGATTGAACGTCACGAAGACAATATCCCGGAAGAGAAATTGTTTGTAAACTGCGGAGCATAAGTGGTCATATTTCATGCTGGAACTTCAACAAATCAGACAGTTTTCTGACGAGGAAGTGTGCGAAGTGATTAATTAGTACGCCGGGAAATTTGTTTATACACGCATTTGAACAGATGTTTGTGAGTATAACATTTATATTGCTCTTCTCCGGAGGACCCATAAAACCGTTAGATTTGCTTATATTGTATATCTGCATATAAGGTGAACTCTCTCTCTCTCTCTCTCTCTCTCTCTCTCTCTCTCTCTCTCTAGCGCGCGCGCACACACAGAGAAGCACTCTTTCTCTCACGACAGACCGCTCCGGTGGGCTAGTGGTTAGAGCGTCCGCCTTGCATTCGGGATGTCGCGGATTCATACCCCGTCCGAAAAGACTTTTAAAATGGTACTTACAGCTGCCCCGCTAGGCACTCAGCATTAAGAGATTAGTGTTAGAACTGGAAAAATCGTTAAAGCTACGTTAAAAATCCAATCACACACACACACACACACAGAGACAGACAAATGAAAATTAGTACAGCCCATCATCATACATGTAGATGCAGACATTTCAAACATAGAAGTGGAGACTGCTTATTAATTGTTATGACAAATCGGCACCAGTTTTAAGAAATGAAATATAGCTTTAGAGTTTAGACAATCAATGTTCTCTGTTTCTTGTAATTAAAGGAACAATAAGAATCTGAATTCAGTGTACGAACAAAGAAAATCACAATATAAACAGCAAATACTGCATGATACACCAGACTGCGATCGTATTATGTAATGTCAATGGTTCGTCTATCTCAGCTTCTGTTTACATTTCCTAAAGTCATACATATAGTACAAGTGAATTTACACAGACTATTGTGGAAGCTCATTACAATATCGGAACCCATAACACTGAAACATCGTCTCATTAATTATAGAAGAATTTTCTCTGTCAATTATTATTATTATTATTATTATTATTATTATCTTCTTTTTATTGTACTTTTTCAAAGCATTTATATGGGAACGGGCTTGTCATTATTTTTCCTATGATCCGACCGCGAGCTGTACCCTTGTATTTCATTGGTGTACCCTTCCGCCACGAACAATCGTGCTGTTTTCATGAAAAATGTCTTCTAAAGGAGGTCACGTTTTAAAAACTATTTTTGGCCTTATCGGGTTATTCTCGAAATTTCATGTCCTCTTGCTTCCATATCAGTGGATGTACTAGATTTGATCGAAAGCTCTATGGTAAGGCAACTTATTTTCCTATTATCTCTTGTTCCTCGCGCTCTGTGCGATCCACAGCATGTATGTATGTATGTATGTATGCCTGCATGTATGTATTTATGTATGTATGTATGTATGTATGTATGTATGTATGTATGTATGTATGTATTTACATATGTATGTGTGTATGTATGTATGTATGTATGTATGTATGTGTGTGTGTGTAGGTATGTATGTATGTATTTATGTATGTATGTGTATGTATGTATGTATTTACATATGTATGTATTTATGTATGTATGCATGTATGTATGTATGTATGCCTGTATATGCGTGTGTGTGTGTGTGTGTGTGTGTGTGTGTGCTTACATGTTTCGTCTCCCCATTCACAAGTAATTTTTTATTCCAATGTTTCATTGTGTGTCCCGTGTGGACGCTACCAGTTGTTCTACTCTGTTTTTGTGTCCTTGCATTAATGTAAGAAAATAAAGAGTTTGTTGTTTAACATATTATATTGTCGTGGACTTCTGCACTGTATTTCCTTTAATTCGATCATGCCACTTGGTTGTGGGGTTTTTGCCATAGTTTTGAGATACCTGTCAGTTTAACGCTATAGCCACTTTGTCAAGTCGATTTTGTACTTCTGAATGACTTATTTGCTGTACTCCCTTATTATATTTGTTTTCAAACTTTTAGTAAATGGCGAGATGTCTTGCTGTTTACACTCGCTTGAATTTCTTCACTTGAGTGACGGTTCTTAAATTATCAGTTCACATGATGCCTTTTTTGTTTTTTGTGCTGATACTATTGTTATTGTTGCTCTTGTTAGACTATTATTATTATTATTATTATTATTATCATTATTATTCATTTTAGCTGCCACAGAAATCCAGAGCTCAAGATTAAGTCAAGCAGAATTTGTAATTGTGATTAGACACAATGTGTCAGTTCTGTATCATCACTGCCACACTCATCGTGCTCGTAGTGAAAGTTTGCAGCCTAAATAATGGCAACATTTGCGTTCCATCAAACGAAACACTCGTATGTAATGGCATCAAATCTACCACAGACATACCTGTTGATATTTCAAAGTCCACTACTGTTGTCTTCTTCCAGGGAGCTCTTGATTCATTATCTTTCAATACGTTTCCAGATGGCATCTTTGAACATCCTTCATGGAGAAATGTATTTACCCTGACGCTCTCCGATTTTAAATTCGTCACACAAATTGGACAACATGCCTTTGCAGGTCTTCCAAATTTAAAAAGTTTGTCTATCCTAAGGTTTGGTAGCCTACGGGAACTTAATTCTAATGCATTTAAAATTACTCCAATCCTGGAGAAGCTAGATTTGAGTTTTAACCCTGCATTGTCTTTCTCTGAGGTGGAAAATGCTATCACCGAAAAAATTCCGCATTTGGACCATCTCTCTTTGGTTGGCCTCAACAAACTATCGACAGTTCCTTATGTCATCGGATCCACCTTCACAGCTGCTCTGGCCAAAAAGAGGCTAACATACCTGGATATGAGCAATGCGAATTTTGCAAAATTGGACAAAGAAATAATTATGAATGGCTTCATGAACCTTCGGTTTCTTAACCTGTCTTATACAATATTGGCGTGGTTACCTTCGCATTTGAATGGATCTATGCCCAAATTGGAGACATTAGATTTAAGCTACTGCCTTTTCGCACTAAGCATGAATTCGGACAACCGAAACAAAAGCAAACGTAATAAAAATAAAATCGGCCACAGCTTATCGTCCCTTAAACATTTGTACGCCAATGGATTAAAGCAGTTTGACAATTCCAGATCTCGAAAAAGTATTACATTGGAACCGGGGTGGCTAAATCCAAGTTTAGAAAATTTCGAACTACGCGAATCAGAGATCAGGGTGCTGAATGTCACCATTCTTGGTCATTTGGACAAGTTTAAGAAACTGGACATGTCAAATGGAGAATTTGAGTTTATATCGCCGAAGTTTTTCGCGTATTTTGCTCCAATGAAGACGCTTGTTCTTGGCGGAAACAGACTCGGGAAGATGGAACATATGATGGAATTTCACGAATTGCTGTCTCACCTTCACCAGCTTGAATGGCTTAACTTAGATAACAACGAGCTGACCTCTGTTCCAAAGCGATTTCTTTCAAGCAACCGCGAAATCAAGTTTTTGGACCTTCACGCCAATCTTCTGGATGATTTGAAGATAGATGTAACGCACCTCAGGTATTTGAAATACTTAGACTTGAGTGAAAATAGACTGAGAAAATTGCCAGTGGAGATCACTGCGGCACTTGATGGTGTTTTAGCCCAGCAGTCTAGTTATTTAGTTAATACTTATTCGAATGGCGTTACTTCGTTGAAGAAGATCCGGTATGAAAGTCATCGCTCGAAGCTTGGAAGACCAGATCATATGACAGACCTCCCTGACATTTTAACAGTAGATATAAGTGGAAATCCATTGGAATGCTCGTGCGACAACCTGTACTTCGTAGAGTGGATTTCTAACACACGCGTGAATCTGGTCAACAGATCGGACCTGGCATGTCATTTTCAGGACGCTGAATTAAAGCTTAATAAGGAAGGAGTGAGTCTTCTTCAGTACCACTGCTCCAAGTGGACGGTCATCATAGTATCCAGCATCTCGGTTCCTGTCATGCTGCTCGTTGGATCAGCCATTGCCTGCTGCCTGAAAAGACACTGCTGCAGTAAGAAAAGTAGAAGACCAAAGTTGGCAAAGGATAGCCATGCGACATACGAGGCTAACATCAAATATAATCGATGTGATTCAAATGGAGATATGTCGTAGAGTGAACCATACACTCCATGTGTATTTTCTCTAAACTGCATTTTAGAAAATTTCTTCTTAGGCTACGTCACTAAAAGAATTTGTATATTTGTATGGGAAATATGAAAAATATCATTAAACCTATGGAAATATAAATAATAATTCCAATATTGGAACTTAAGTTTAAACTTTGTTTTAACACGAAAGTCTCTTTTTTCAGATGATTTGGCGCAACGTTTTATTTTAAAACCAGACAGTATAAAATTCAGGATAGATTTACATGTGAAATAAAAAATTTCACGGATTATGATAGGCCGATAATAAAAGATTACATTTTATAAACTGAAAATAAAAGCAGATCTATTATGTGCTACTACATTTTGTATAGAAGTGAAAGGCTTGGAGATAAATTAATAAGATGTGTATACACAGATTTTGTATTCCACACTAAGCTTTCACATCTTTTAAATTTAGATCCTTTAACGGAAATTCTATCCGATCACAACTTGTTATAATTAGTGTGTGTGAGTGTGTGTATGTGTGTGTGTGTGTGTGTGTGTGATTTTTTTAGCTTTAACGTAGTTTTAACACTTTTTCAGTCAAATCGCTACGATATCTGCAAAATGGCAGTTTATAGTGATGTCTAGCAGACATTTAGCATCATGTCCCACCCATTCACATTATCATGAATCCAGGCATACCAGTCCTAACACTATCATCTTAATATTGAGCCAGCTGATAGTACAATTGTCATAAGTATGGGGTATGACCCCGCGACCTCCCTCGTCAGAGGCGGGAGTTTGTTATAATTATTTACAATGTATATATATATATATATATATATATATATATATATATATATATATGTATATGTATATATATATATATATGTATATATATGTATATATATATATATATATATATATATATATATATATATATATATATATATATATATATATATATATATATATATATATATATATATATATTCGCTAGTGTACTTTTGAATATCTTGACACTTGTTCTGATAAGTATCTCCCAAAATAAGTTTGTTACTCGATGCCATCTGTAGTCATCAGGTGCTCTCATTCGTAAAGAAATGGAGGCTTATAGTAATCATATTCCAGACAATAATTGTCATATTTATTTAATTGGTTTAGTTGGATGGGTGGGTATCGGCTTTTCATTATCATATTGTTTAGTTGGATGGGTGGGTATTGGCTTTATATTATCATATTGTTTAGTTGGATGGGTAGGTATTAGCTTTTCATTATCATATTGTTTAGTTGGATGGGTGGGTATCGGCTTTATATTATCATATTGTTTAGTTGGATGGGTGGGTATCGGCTTTTCATTATCATATTGTTTAGTTGGATGGGTGGGTATCGGCTTTATATTATCATAGTGTTTAGTTGGATGGGTTGGTATCGGCTTTTCATTATCATATTGTTTAGTTGGATGGGTGGGTATCGGCTTTATATTATCATAGTGTTTAGTTGGATGGGTGGGTATTGGATTTTCATTATCATATTGTTTAGTTGGATGGGTGGGTATCGGCTTTTCATTATCATATTGTTTAGTTGGATGGGTTGGTATTGGCTTTATATTATCATAAAGGCATTTGCAGAATGGTAGGTATATGTTTTACCATGGTGGTATTTGTTGTTAATCATCAGTACATCTTGTAACATGTAGAAAACATTTTGTAAATATTTCATGTTAAATCCATCTCGTTTTATGACATTTTATATACGCTATGAACATTAGGCAAAATTAATTAACTTTGTAACCTACATTGTCTAAGAGATTTAAATTTCCTTTTAAAGTTATATCGTTGTCGTTATTCTTGTTAATCTTCTTCCTGGAAACTCGACGGTATTGGTCGAGCATACCCGCGGGCGTTGACAAGTTTAGTGATGAAATGATTACATTCCACCTACAGTATGGTTGAGTAAAGATGACTCCCTTTATTTGATCATGGAAGTTGATATCGTCATATTTCCAAATATATTTAGCTATGTTATTTTCTATGGCGGGTTGTTCAGTAAATAAGGATACGAGGCATTGCCGAAAGGCAATCACATAGTTTGCGCCAGTGGTATTTGCTGTTGTCAATCATCGTAAATAAGATACAGGCAGTTTTAAGACACAATATAAGGTTTTATTTATGTCCCTATTTTGCATGTACTTACCTACTGATTAATGTTAAAGGTTCAAATTTAATCAAACAAATTAAACCCTTCGAGACAACCTAGCAAGATCTATAAGTTCTTAAAGAATGGCCAAAAGGACAAATACATTTCGAGTGTAAGGCATGCAAATAAGAAACGGAAGTTTAAAAAAAATTACCAATATATACGAGCCACAGATGGAAATATTCCAGAAGTAAATTTGACATTTTTCCCCAACAACTTTACCTGTGTATATTACAGTAAACAATCTATTTAAAACAGATTAATAGGGACTAGTACTAGTTTTAGTAAAACGTACCTCAAACTAGACCAATATAGACAAGGAATTGTTTTGAACTCAGAATGTTTAATTTTTAGTGAATTCTCCGCCACCAATCAGATGAAATATTGATACTTCTCACACTTTTCATTCTGAATTATTGATTGCATTGCTATATTGATTGCATGTTATATTATCCTTAATTAAAGAGAAAAGTCTTTCATCGAGCAACTCGGTTTTGTGAAAGATGGGGATTTTCGCGAATTGTGACAATGCCAATTCATATATATATATATACAGGTCAAAGGGGGTTACGTGACCCCCTGTAAATCTTACTTCATATATATATATATATATATATATATATATATATATATATATATATATATATATATATATATATATATATATATATATATATATATATATATATATATATATTCCGGCAAGTTTAATCATGCATATGAAGCTGAAAATATGTCACAAGATTCTGTTAAAGAAGCTTAGTAAATATTAGCTTTAGTTTCAGACTACTTACCAGTACTATACTAACTACGCAACTATCTCCTCCCAGCCGTGACTGACTGACCCCCTCCTGCAAAACACCATGCGGGTGCCCATGCATATAAAAACAAAGACATAGAGACGTGGTTAGAGACAGGGTTAGAGACATAGACATAGAGACGTGGTTAGAGACAGGGTTAGAGACAAAGACATAGAGACGTGGTTAGAGACAGGGTTAGAGACAAAGACATAGAGACGTGGTTAGAGACAGGGTTAGAGACAAAGACATAGAGACGTGGTTAGAGACAGGGTTAGAGATATAGACATACATAGATTTATATGCGTCTTTTCGAGACAGGTGAGGGGAACTGAAAAGGGCCTTTGAGTTTTCTTCATTTTCTACTGTCTTCTATTCCACCGATTCCTTATCTTCTTCGCTACATTTTTGTCTTCTTCTTCGTTTCCTCTTCATCTTCCTCCTTTTTCTCTTTGTTCTCATTTCACTCTCCTCCTCTTTCCTTATTTACTCATTGGATTTTCTCATTGGATTTCCTTATCTGTTCTTTTTCCTTCAGATCATCCTTTTCTTCTCTTTCGTGTTTTACAAGCTTCCTCACTATTTCCTTCCCTCTTCTTAAATTATTTATTTTCATGTTGAGTCTGCGGGACAATAGGAACCATACTCCATTCTGACAAGCATCTCCTCCACCATCCCTATGGCATCCACTACCTCTTGTAGTTTCTGCATGTTATCAATGTAGTTCGTTGCCATCTTTGTTGTTCAGTATTCAGTGGCGTGATAGACGAACGCTTCACTTTATGTACCTCAAACACGGAAGTGAATGAAAACATCCCTCTCACACCAGCTACCCGTATGACATACCAAAGAATTCACAGAGATAAGAGTGCTAACCTATTTGTTTTGTTTACAAATCAACACACTAATACCATACAAAATTCAAAGTACTCCATACCAACAGATAGTAGAGAAGGCAACTGTTTTTTTTTTTAATATACAAAATACACAATTAGCTATCATAACACCAGGAAAGAATGTAGCTTTTATAATCACACTACTCCACTTTCGCACAAAACAAACACTCATGATGGTATGGACATGGGGTTTTACGAAAAAAAACACACACACACACATACACACACACTACTACCAAACACTAATACTTTTGGCAACTCTATCAGTCTCTTTTCTAGAGAACTGGTTAGCCCTAAGAATGGCGTTTTAAAACTCCAAATACACTTGTCAGTGATGACACCTCCCAGGCATGGCCCCACACACGTAACGTTGGCTCCAGTCGTCGTCTCAATTTATGCGTATGACTGGGAGTGCGGAGGCAGCATAATTGGCTTGAGCACCCAATCTTCAGTTTGATGGATAGTGAAGACGTGTTTTTGTCTCCTTCTTCGACTCCACACACGTGGATGCTTTGGTCTTTGAGGTTCCCATTTCTCTTCTACACTATCCTAAAACCCACGGAAACGAAGTGTTTATAGGCACTCTTCTATTCCTTCACTTATAATCACACTCAAAGACCAACACACAAACACAGACAATTTTGGGGGCGCTCACCAGTTAATATGTACTTTTGAGAGAGTGACGTATGTAAGGTGAAGTAGTTCGCATTTAAAACATGCACAATGGCGAGAATGTTGATATACCTCTATGCTACATTAATGTAATGTGGATGATATTTCTTTGGATATTGTACTTTTGGAAATTTTACATGATTTAAGCACACTACTAACTAAAATGACTGCTCCCTTGAGTTAAAAAATCAGTCTGAATTAGTCTAAAGTACACTATACATAGCAGCTATTAAAATAGGGAAAATGAATTTTGCCAGACTAGACAATACCAGCTTCTGAAAGCGCAATGAATGAATTACCAAATATATAAAATATAAAAAAAAGTTATCTATTCTTTTTTATGCTATTTACCTCTGAAGTTCACGAAGTGAAAATGACCAAGTAGAGCTAGCACGTTTTTGAAAGTTGCACATCTGAAGTAAGGCCAAGCTGTATACTCTATAACCCAGAGTACACCCATCAATTATACACCAAAATAAAGTGAATTAAAGGTTCTTTGAATTATATCTAAGATATACAAGGTCTTTTTTTAAATAGCCAGTAAAACCAGCGAGGAAAGCCGGGGAATTTTGTTTTCTTTAAAATCCTAAATGCAAAATACGAAACAGTAGAGCGCCACCTTTGGCAATATAGTAGTGTGTCTTTTCTTGATGTTTGGGGTAGCCCTAAAAAGAGCTGTTTTGTTGGTTAAGAGTTTGGGCAATCACGTATCATCTAAGACTACGTCCCCGTCACGTTGCAGGCTTTCCGGCGGGTTTAAGGCCTGCTTATGCAGAAGGAGAAGGAGAACTCTTTAGTGTCCACACTGCACTCGACAAATCCTTTTTCTGGCTCCTGCTGATGTTGTTGTTGTTGCTGCTGCTGCTGCTGTTGCTGCTTCTGAGCTCTGTACCTCTCGCTCCACTCCTCTTGCTCCTTTCAATTCTTCTCTGAAGAACTCTTCTATGAGGTCTTGTGCCACTTTCAACATTCTCACATTTTCTATCTCTTCAGGCTTTGGCATCGAGTTTTGCCTGACACGATGTAAATGTACGTGGGCTTCGTTCAGCTAGTTAGTTTTGAAGACATGTTCACGAGATGGAGAGTCAACAATGGATGAACAGACTGGAAATTGCACTAATTAATATGTCTCAAGCATAGAAAATATCATTTTGTTGTTTTTTTGTAGGAAGCTGTAGCTCATCTAAAGTAGAGGGATAGAACGAAGTCAAAGAACATATATAGTGATAAAAATGTGCTAAAACAAATCACAAACAATAACTTGTTGATAACATTTTTTGTTCAACCAACAAACAACTAACAGATAATATAACATCAATACATTTTCTTTTTCAAATAATTTTTTTGGCCAAAGTTGACAACGTAGGTCATCTGGATATTGATGCACATAACATTTCCTAGCTGAATACAAGACATATCCATAATGGTCACAAAATTATCTATCTACATTGCGATCAAAATAAGTCGTTAAATGTTATAAGGGTTATCTAAGACTGCGTTGATGAAGAAAATACACGCAATATTGTCCACATACCATGGAATCTGTGCCTTGTAATTTGACATTATTGAATCGTGTCGTCCTGGCATTTCTTCTCATAAATTCGACGATGTCGTCTTCCAAAGGCGGTAATCTATACGAATCAAATACTCCACAAAAGTATCGTGGGGAAAGTAGACGGATACCCAGTGTGTTCCTGGGAAATGACCGTCGTCCGTGTTGATGACATAAGTTTGTTGGTCTTGAGGTTTGCGATGAGGAAGTTTATCTTTAGCTTACACGACAGAATTCCAAGAAGTGGTGTATGCTTTTTCAAAAGGTAATAAAGTTCACAAGGATCCATTTTGTTTCTTATTCATGTTTCGCAGGTAATGATTAGTTATCAATTCAATGCTGGCTCTTTGCTTGAAAATCTCCATCAAGTAAACGTCTCTTCGCTTCGCCTCCGTACTCTGTGCCAAGAGAGATTCAATGCGACGGGTCTTCAGAGTAGTCAATATGTGGGAATGAATGATCACGCAAGTAATTATATCCCTGATTCAATACTGCTTCTTATGGGATGAACCCCAAGCTTCATCCAGATACTAATCCAAATGTTCTTCTTGACTCATCATTAGCCATGTATCATGTTGAATTTGACTGAGATGATCGTTTTGACATCCATAACTGGGTACAGTATCTGAAAACTAAAGTTCCAAACGCATATGGACAGATTTTATAGGGTGGAAATGTCCCTCGTCGCTGCCTTGGTCTGGAGTAAAATCAAAAGCCCACAAAGCTTAGCCTCCTTCCTAATTGCCGTACGACAACCAGTGGATAATGTTGGTCTCCAACTGCCCAGTTGCCTCGGACAAGGACAAGTATGATCTCAAGTAATTCTGCTGGGTTTAATTATGTTCGAAGGGTCGGGTAAACAAGGTCTTGCAGTCTCGACTGACTTCGATTTTGAACACGCCAAAGTGATGAAAAAAAAGGATTTTTATTGAGAGATCCGTTGAAGGCTGAATTCTAGACGATGCCAATGATTTAACGTTTGGGAAATTGTCCTCGGAACAGATGATCTTCGATCATGGATTGCTCTCCCTTTGGAATGGTGAAGGTTTTCACTTCCACGCTTCGTATCGGATATTTGGCGATCGTTGTGCTAAAAGTGGGTCTGATGTCGTTTCTCATTTTAGGTAAGACTTCCGCGCGTCATACGTAAAGTCGGGCTTCTTTGATTTTAGTTTTGTACATGTTCTCGTGAGCCATCAAATCGAATGTGGTACTCCTCCGATTCAGTGTCAGTTGGACATCCATTCCGTTCAACAAATATTTGTCTAGCAGCCACATGTCTAAATGCAAGCGTGTCATCAGATCTAAACTACGAATTAGTGCAATTTTCTTTCGACGCTAGATAAATTCCACATTTTTGTCGTCCCCAGCAATAGCAGTGCTGTTGAACTTGGTGATGCACAGTGCGTCAGGTTTCTTTACCACACAAGCATCCAGATGAGTATATTTGGCTTCGTTTCCGTACGTCAAGAGATTTTCTAGGTACGCTCGATAAGGGTAAGTATCCATCCTACTGCTGATCAGTTTGTTATTCATGTAATAAACCACTCCACTGAACAAGGAATGCATGAAATTGTCGACTGGAGCGAATGCATGATATTGTCGATTGAATAGGATCGTCGCCCGTTTTTATAAAACTTTGTCTTTCAAGTACAAGTAACTGCTATTCAGAATCCATGTTGAAAGGAATGACTCGCAGCAACGATACCGATATGTGTTCCGCCACGCTGTGCTCCACCACATCAGATTACACAAATATCAAATTTAATCCTTGGTTCAGTTTTACAGGGTAAAGAAAAAACGTCGCAAAATTCAAGTTGTTGATGATGGGTCGTATGCGTGGTCTCTTGACCATCTTGAGGGAAACACATCCATGGAACTGTCACTGGGTAAAGTTATGTAAAATTGATTATTCATAATTCCCAGAGTTCTCTTTTCCTAGGGGTCACTCGAAGTAAAAAAAAAAATCCAAAAGAGGGTTATTGTTGTTCAGGTGGTGACTGTTGGGAAGGTGACTGACGTTGGTCATAAGAACCCCGTTCCTACCGTTAGAGTATTTCAGAGAACGATTGAAAAGAAAGTAACCGATAAAATGCTCTGTAAAAGGTCCACAATTGCTTGTCTCTTTGTTGCAAACTCAAATTGCCAATGGCAGCACCGATAACACAATACTCCACAACAATTTGGCCAAAAAAGCCGATGTGGATTTTATGCACACGTTTTCCACACCACACCCACAAGAGATGCATGGCCAAGTAACTCATCGAATCTTTAAACTGCACTTGTCGCACTTGCATGGAAATTAGCTTGAATCCGTTCAAAGTTACTTTAGGCCGTTCGGTGCTTTGTTCCGTACAGTATCTGAGAAGAAACTGTCCATCGTATTCCGATAAATGGATGAGCCATCAAGTGGCATAGCGATGGCAATCTCCGTAATGTTTCATGTCCTCTTGACTCCACGTCTCGTCGATACGATCCACTGGGCTAAATCGGTCCGCGTGTTATGTCCCCGAAAGAAGTCTTGCTACAGTGAGGACAATGACTAAAGATAGGTTCTTGGATGCACTTCTCGCACGCTCGATGAGCCGCGTAGAGTTTAGAAATGTAAATGCCGTTCTTTTGCATGACTTAAAAATCGAAAATGATGAAATTGCCTTTCTTCTTGTGGTCATCTTCCTCTTCCTCCTCCTACTACTGTTGTGGTTGGTATGTTTGAATGTATAATTCGTGTTCGGCGATTTGGTGGCAAATGTGACATCGTTTCTATCCTGAACATGCGTGCGCCTTGGTACTATGGCTACGTATAACATGTCCACAAGTCGGGCACAGTCAAGGGATTTGACAAGCACTTTTCTTATATGAACCTTGCGTCTTCAGATATTGTTGGTAACCGTTTTGACTGACAAATGTTCGTTGAAAAGTTCATCAAAGTGCACGTTTTTGTCCTTCGTCGTGACAGGGTTTAGAGGTCAAACATCCCTCACATTTTCATCCACAACGCTTGTGTTGTACTCAGTTGTTATAGCCATATTCACATGTCTCACAATAGTAACCGTATCCCAGGAAACGTGATACAGGTAATAGTGTATCGTTGAGTCAATACTTCTTGCAATTTTTGCATTTCAAGAATGACACAGAGTGTGTATTTGAACAGGCCAGCTTGCTATAACAGGGGATCTGTTTCTCTTTCCTGTTTTGCTCGGTTCCACGTTTGAATAGTTTGCCAGGCAATTTTCCATTATGCCGTTTATTTTTTGGCGGCATACGTTCGTCCCACCACGATGGCACGGTCGAAACACATCTGTTCCTGATAATTGTTAATTGGGACGAGACTGTGTTTAGTTCTGCGATGGTCATCCACCAAAGACACTTTTTTGCGTTGTCCGGTCGCTTTGGGAAGGGAAACGTGGGTCATGTACAGTGTCTCCTTTCCGTCGGTGATGTTAAACTTGTCGTTGGATTGTTGTACGTGTTCAATCTTGTTGCTGACTTTGGAAGGTGTCATTTCTACAGAGCTGCTAAACTCGATACACACAGGCGATTGCAAGCTGTCTTGGTAAATGGAAAGTCTCAAGAGATCTTCTTCTTTGGCTACACATTGTCGCTTCAGTGTGTTTATCAAAGTATACCACATATCGATGATGAACCCCTCTGTACGTTGGACTTGAAATTTTTCAATTTCACCGTGTACGTGTAAGCCGTAGCTCTAAAATTTCTACAGGGGCGTTTATCCGACTCGCAAATGTGGTAGTAGTTTATAAGTGTTACTGGCGGTGGACTTGGTTTGGCGTAGAAAATCTGAATCTGGATTCTGTCTCACTCATGTCATCTTAAAAGCCACTGACATGGATTTGAGCCAAGACCTCAGCGTCTGTGTGAGACGATAGGTCACGTTTCTGCCTCTCACTTGGTGCTCCTTTGTTCACGAAATCGTGCAATCGTTTCATCTTGATTTTAAGAATCAAATGACCACATTTTAAACGCTATGGTCCCCTATATATCAGTGTAAGCTGATTGTCTTCCCTATATACAGTGTCAGTGTCTTCAACTCAGTATATTCATTTCACTATCAATCTTACTACAAAGTTGGAAGAGCCAACACAGATCGAACTTCCGATCAGATCTTTGCAAGGTGTCATACGAATGTTTTCTTCAGAGAATCCAACGGACTAATCCCCCTACTTTCGAGATAAAAGTGAAGATACTTGCTCTATCTGTCAGAAGAAAGAGCATTGGTCTTCTGAATGTTCATAACGTCAAAGTGAGACAAGCGTTAAGAGAGGCACAGGTCAAGATGCCTGCTATCGTTGTCAGGAGAAAGGGCATTGGTCTTCATACTGCCTTAAGAAACGACAGGAGCAACAGGAAGAGATGTTGAGGTACCCCCAAAAGTGGAAGAACCCAGACCCATCCAGAAAGAGAATAAAGGAGGATTGGAATAACGTGAGGAATAAGAGGGGGAAAACTGTGACAATGAAGAAATTCAAATAAAGGAGAGAGTGAAAACACAAAGAGGAAGTCGATGAACTTTTTAAAGTATTGTGTAAATCTTTAGAGAGAATATACCTGAGAGAAAAACGGAACTGTCGCTTGCTTTTGATTTTTATAATTTTAATAAGAACATACACTCACGCACTCACACACGTACATCATTGGAAAAAAGGATTTGAATTTTAATTGATTGTGTCAAACGTTTAGTAGTCTCCTTTCGAGAGAGGTGGGTGGCCCTGAAAAGGACCATCAGGTGTTTTTTTTATACAAAAAAAAAACTCAGGAACGGGAGGTAATGCGCGTTAACTGTCTTATCCCTTTGCCACGGCTATGGGCTACTTCTGGACCTGCTACTGTTGATGATTTGGTTTAAATCACTATCGTGGGTATTTAAGGCCTAGTAGGTGTTTGGACGAAGCTGAAATGTTTGGCTCGGGAACGTCTTTTTCTCTTGGGTCGTATTAAAGAAGTCTGATACATTTGTTTAAGACTCCTTAACTCTGCCAAAATGCATAAGAGTACCGTCACCGCTGGACTTTTACCGTCCTCCTTCTCTCCTAGAACTCGTTTCTTGGTTTCTTCTCTGCTTCTTCTTCCTGTCGTTTTCCTCTTGCCTCTTCTTCTTTTCGCTGTTGGTGTTGAATGAGAAAGGTTTGTTTTGCTTCTTTCTGCTGTTTTAAAAATTTCTGCAATTCTTCTTTCTGCCTCTATTTCAAGTCCTCTTGCGAAAAGAGAAAATCCGCTAAATCCCAATGAAACTCTTTCTCTTCTGAAAGTAGTTTTTTCCATACAAAACCCATGTCCCTGCTCCCATGAGTATTTGTTTTGTGTGAAAGTGGAGTAGTGTGATTATAAAGACTACCTCCTTTGCTGATGTGATTGTAGGTAATGGTGTGTTTTGTAAATAAAATGTTGCCTTTTCCACTATCTGTCGGTATGGAGTATATTGGATTATGTTGGTATTAGTGTGTTGATTTGTGCAAAATTATTTTAGGTTAGCACTCTTATCTCTGTGAATTGTTTGGTATGTGATATGGGCAGATAGTGTGAGAGGGATGTTTTCTTTCACGTACGTGTTTGAGGTATATGAAGTGTAGCTACAAGTGGTAGTGGATACCATAAGGATGGTGGATGAGATGCGTGTCAGAATGGAGAATGGTTTCTATAGTCCCCAAAGACTCACCATGGAAATAAATAATTTAAAGAGAAGGAATGAAATATTCAGGGAGGTTAGAAAAAGAGAATAAAATGAGGATCTGCAGGAAAAAGAACAGATAAGAAAATACAATGAGTAAATAACGAAAAAGCATGGATATGAAAGGAGAAAAAAGAGAAGAAGGAAGAGAAGAAGGAAGAGAAGAAGAAGAAGAAGAAAAATGATGTGAAGAAGATACGGAACTGGCAGAAGAGACGACAGTAGAAGAAGAAACACCAAATGCCTTTTTCTGGGCCCCTCACCTGTTTTGAAAAGATGTCTAATATCTCTTGCCTAAGTTTTTTAGTCGATAGTTGTTTGTTTGGATAGATTTATGTACATAAATTTCTGTATGTCCATGTCTCTATCTATTTCTCTAACCCTGTCTATAAACAAATCTCTATATATCTATATGTCAATGTCTCTATCTGTTCCTAGAGTAGCGCATATTCAGGTCAGCCCCTTGCCACACTGTTCCACCCGATTGAGGTCAGTCCTTGCAAAACTACTGTCATTGTTTCCCATGTGTCCAGTACCGTGACCTCACCCCTGTTCAATTTATATTGTCCGTATTTAGTCCCACCCACGTTAAATTTCCCTAGTCTTGCCCGTATAGGGCAAAATCATTATTTTAACAGTAAAGTCCCATTGCCCGTAAAACGTCCCCATTCACTATTTATGTAGGTTTTAGAGTACATCTACACAAATATGGCTATTCAGAGCTGAGTTGCCTAACGCATCTTCAAAAAGCAAGTCTAAACAAAGATAAAGGCAAGCAGCTGTGAAAGTCTTAAAATACAGTACCAAACTTGTGACATAAACACCATTCTTTTAATAAGTACAACCACATTCAGCTGGACGGTGGTCACAAGACGCCAATATACACACTTAGTTACCCTTTTATGTGTGCGGTCTATTTTCATTAGGTTCTCAAGCCTGACAGCTAATGCTATCTTTACAGTGATAATAGGCTATTGATAATACGCTTGGGTAGATGTGGTGTAGTCAAATATCAGGTATTGTAGATAATAAGATTAAACTTATATATTATTAAGTTAAAACTGTCACATTTTGTATTTGTTGTATTTATATGAGTAATGCAATCCTTTTACCGTGAAACCAGTGTGGTTAAATTGAGCTTAGAGTTTTATTGAGCTGCGAGAGTCTTAAAATAGGTCGCTGAATGTAACCTTTCAATTTTTGTTTGGACAAGTTTTGGCTTATTTTGCCCCAGTTAAGACGATTATACTTGGCTGAAAAGGGCTTATAAAGATGGAACCTGAGATTTAATTTCTGTCTAAATTTCGCCGACTTCAGTTTCTAGACTTCAATAACAGTAATTGGACCTTGAACCAAAGCAGTGTTTTTAAACGAAACAACAACCGAGATTTACATATAGATATGACGCACTTCGGAGGTTTTAGGTACATGGATTTGATGTGAAATTATACATTATATTTCTGAACATTTCCATCTGCTTTTGATCTAAACAATAATTTATAAGTTCTTTTATTCAGCCATCTCACCCAAAGAAAGTGTTGCTGCTGTTGTTGTAGGGATTAACACGATAGGCTATACCTTGCGTCCAGTATTAATGGTGGAGTAAGAACTCAGAAAAACACCAGAAAGAACCACCGACTCACTAGAAGTTACTGGCAAGCTTTCTCACATACCCACATTGGCCGAATCCGAGACTCGAACCCATGCCGGTAGAGGTTAGATGGCAGTGATCCTTAACGGGGAGCGCTTTAGACCACTCAGCCACTTGCCCCCCCCCCCAAAGAAAGTGTATGTAATGGATAGTATTCGAATTATCAGAAAAGTTTTACCGACCGGGAAAAGTATCATACATGTCTACTTTTGACGAATCATTGTGTTCCTACGTATAAAATCCTTTTCTTGAAGTAAAGCATCTTATTTCTCAAGGCAGAGATCCGATATAGCAACTCCAATGTCAAAGTTTCACATGAGTGTGTATGTTCTTTAATTGTATTTATTGAAAAAAGAATTGTCAGGCTATAGTTATATTTGGAATGACAGATTGAACATATTAGTGGCTAAAGGTTAATAAAATACAGCTCAAATAACGAATGAATTCATTTGATAAACTAATAATAAACGTGTGTAGCACGTTCTTTTTAAATTTAACAAAACTTTCAGATGGGTGAGAGATGCATTAAACATATATGAAAGCAAACTAAGTTTGTACAAATTATAATTTTTCACACCCTCTTTGCCATGGTTTAAGTTCAATAACAATACGTATGGTCCTTCTCTCCGTGTGACTGACTGATGTTTTGTCAGCTACACTATAGATAGGCATGGTATGTACGCTATGAACACTGGTGAAACATTTATTGACCATTTGACCTAAATTGTCTAAGAGATGTGATCATCCTCTTAAAAAAACTGCTATAATTGTTGTTCTTGATCTTCTTGCAAACTCGACGTCATTGGTTTCGGTATGCCACATTCGATGGCGAGATTTAAATTGAACCGATGTTATATCACTGATACAAGAGTTATGAAAACCTTTTTGCCGGTCCATATATTTATACAGCTGGCGTCATTCAAGATACTATACACATTGTCTGGAAGTATAAAAGAATATATTGTAAACAAAGAAAAAATTATGTTGTAATGCAATGACAAAATTTTATATTTGTTTTTACCAAAGAAGGTTAGAAAAGAAAAGATAGAATTTCTTAATGATATGCAGATTCAAAATTAGTTTTATTTACAAAAAGACATTTTCAACTTACCGCCTTAAGGTTAAGACCATCAATACTTTCATGTAATGAAAACTAAAACTGCTGACTTTGAAAGTATTGTAAATTAATTATGTGTCTGTATAATAACATAAGCTGTCTCTATAATAAAATATATGTAATTACTGTCAGCGTTTTAAATTTGCCCTGAACTTGGCTTGAAATTGGAATTGGTGCTTTCAATATGCTGGGAAGATCTCGCACAGAACCAATCCACCTTTCGCAGTCTCGTCGATAATGGTGCTACAGACTATGAGCTGATGAGATTTCCTCTACAAGTCATGCAATCCCAGTGTGCCGCAGACAGTTCAGAAAACGAACTGGCCTAATGAACAGCTCACTTGCTCTTAGAAACCAAATTAGTGATATCACGGTCATCTTAGAACTCGAACAACAGACAACAAATATGGTGCAAGAAAAGAGTTTACTGACAGATCCAAAACCCATGTTACATTTGAGAGTTAAAGAATTATCTAATCACCTAAACTAAAGAATAAGTCATCGCTTTAGCGACGCGAACAAACCAATGACCAAAATGCACCATAATTTTTTACGTACAGTCCCCCTTACGTACGTCTCGTGACGGTTTTTTCTATAGCTTGTACATTATCTTTCATAAACCCCACACATCTTACTTTTTTAAGGACATTAGAAGAAAACCATACATAAATCAAAGAAACGCAAAACAGCATAGAACAACTTCCGATCGAAAATGTTCCATATAGTCAAATTAGTCATCTGCAGTAAGCTGTTTTGGTGTACTCTAAAGTTGGGTACATTTTGAAATTTGATATTTCAGTGCACATATCAACATTTAACCAAAATGTGCCTAAAACCATATATTCATAAACGTTATCAAACATTTGGCCTTGACGTAATGGGCTAACACTTTAGCCACAATTTTGCTACGCCTTCATTGTGAATAACTTAGCAAAGATATGCCTAATACTTCTCAGTCTGAAGCTTAAACTAAAAGCGTTGATAGTTTAAAACATTAACCAAACTTAGGCAGGCGTGTATGGCTCTGAGAAAAAACAATGTATAACTTTGCGAATTTTCGGCATTTGGGTGTTTATGAAGATAATGGACAACTTGTCCCATCCAGCACTGACATTGGATATTTTACAACACACATTCTGCTAATGTTTATTATGGTGAATAGGTAGCAGTTCAGTGACCATATTAAATCGAGGACGAATTAAAACGAAAGTAGTATACTTTTGTAACAAGAAGATGAATCAAATGGCCATACTAACAGTTCCGTGGACAAATGTTAAATTCCCCTCCTAAGCGTACAGCAATACTAAAGTTAATCCTATGGAGTAACATTAAATTCCCTTTGTCAGCATAGAAACACACTTTCAAGATGGCGGACCTAATGTTAATTGGCCTTTTCAGCATAGGCCATCTTTGTCAGTATATTACCACCCTATACTGCTTTTTATTCTCTTTTTCTAAAGAGCGTGAGCACGGTTTTATTGATGTACATGTTGAAGGTAAACTTCCTCTCACTCGTGGAAATAAACGAGCACCCTTTATCTCGCAACAAGGTAATACAGCAAATATGTTCTCTTCTTCTTTTTTGTGAAGGGTATTCTCTCCTGTTTTGATCTTTGCAGACCAGATAGGGAGGCCCTCCTGCCCTATTTGTAAGCGTTTGCTATATATATAGTTTTCCAATTTGGTACATTTTTTGTGTGTGTGTATATATATCTATATATATATATATATATATATATATATATATATATATATATATATATATATATATATATATATATATATATATATATTATTTTTTTATTTTTATTTTTTCATTTTTTGTTTTATAGTCCTAAATATTCATCCATCGTTAAAAAGGCTCCTTCTACTTCTTCTGCCATCCTTCGTTCTTCTTCTTTTTTCTGCCTTATTTTTTCCTTCCTTCTAATTATGTCTCTTTCTCTTCTTTGCGATATGGTTCCTGTAATTGGCGTTGAGTTTGGGGAGTTGGGTATCTGATTTTTTCGTGCAGGTTGTATTTGCTCTGCCATAACTGTTGATGATTTAGTTTGTAGAGTTTCTTCTTGTCGTTGTTGCTGGTGCTGTTGACATTGTTGATTTGGAAACTGACAATTTTGCAGTTTTACTGTTGTTCGCTGTTCTTGTATTTTTATTTTCTTTGGATTTTCTTTGGATTGTCCCTTTTTCCGTTCTAATTGTTGTTGATGTAGTGGCTTCCCTTGTTTGGGGTTTTGTTCTTTAGTTTGCTCCTCTTGTTATCTTTGTTGTTGCTGTTGTAATTTTTGCCTTTGATTTGAAGTTGGGTTTTCTCGCTGCTGTTGGTTTTGTACTGTCTATTCCGTGTGGATTCGTTCCTCTTCTCGTTGCTGGCTTTGTTGTTGTTGTTGTTATATTGTAGGTTGCCTTTCTACTCTTTGTTCATCTACTGATGTTGTTGTTGTTGTCTTTGTATTCCCCTTGTTGTCTCTTGATTTTAGGGGCATTTGTGTTTTGTATGTCCGGTCTCTTGACATCTACTGCACTTCTGTGATATATACACCCTCTGTACCACGATTTGGTTAAAAAAAAATGTAGGAAGATCGCTCTTTTTACTTCCATTAGCTTAGTTTTCTCTATTTCCAGAATTCTATTGCCGTTGTATATGGATGTCGAAGGCATTGTTTCCAGTCGTGACGAGATAACTTTTATCTTCAATTTCTCTTAAAATTTTTGGACTGTAGCCTCTAAAGGTATTAATGTCAGATAGGTGCAACTCTCCAGTTTGCCTTTTTATCTTTCGCAGAATTGGTCTAGGTTCTCTGATTAACGCTTTTTCTCCAACAATCTGAAATTCTCCGTAGGGTAGTACTGGTTTTGTCCCATTTGGGCTCACAATATACCCTTGATATCCCTTCTGGTTTATTGAGTAGATTTTGTTCAAGCAGTCTGGGTATTGGACTTCAATTGCTATCATAACTGAGGCTACTCCCTTCACTCTGTCTCTCGATAATCCTAACATTGTCTATCTCTTGAGCTCCTTTTTTGTACGTACATTCCAAAAAAGATCCATCATTTGTTTCTATCCGTCTAGTGTTCAAGTATCTTTTCTAATTTCCTTATCTCTTTGTTCGCTCTGTGTGTCGCCATTTTCCTCGTGCGTCTTGTGCTTGTGAAGATTTCCACTGTATATGTTCGATTTGTTTCTTCTCAATTTGTAAATATTTTTCATCAATGTGATTCTTGACTCTTCTGTCGAAGCATTTGTGCATTTGGGGTGGGTTTATTTGTCACTCTGTTAATCATTATCGGGTTTGAGGAAGTTCGATGCAGCGTCAAGTCGAGACTTTTTTTCTGTTTATTTTCACTACGTGCGTACCGCGATAAGTGATCCACACAAATGTATGCGGGTCAACTTCTGCGCGACCTGTTCCATAAATAAATGGTGTTACTTTGCAAGGAGTAGATCAAAGGTCTTAAGTTAGTTCTTCGCAGAGTTCATTTTGTTGTACTGTGTGTGCTGTGAACATAGGCAAAATTAGTTAACGTCTTTACCCATACATTCTGAGAGATTTTATTATTCTGAGACAGTTACAACATAATTACTGTTGTTATTATTGTTACTCGTATAGTTGGAAACTCGAGAGTATAGGCTGGGCACGCCCACGTGTGATGCCTTTGTTTGTGTTGAATTGATTATTTTACTTACAAACTATTGTTGTAAAAATCGACTTTACATGATTTCACATTTATTTTTTTAAATTTTATTTCAAGTGGTTCGGTCTCATCCAAGAAATAATCCTTTTTTCCCCGAATGGAAGGAAACGTAGAAACATACAGAAAATGCATGGAAAACACGACAGTGTTGTTAACTAGCATATTTTATTACCTTCAAGAAAATATCATGAAAAACAGAAAATATTGTTCGAAAGTTCTAAAATAGAAAAAGGGATATAAAAAAAACTTCCGGGTACATGATAGACACAAAGAAAGCTTTGCAGGAGTATACGTGGTGCATTTTCCCCCAGCTGATTGAATTGCAACATTGTAGGTCGAGATCATTATCAACGAGCTTGTTAAAAATGCCAATTTAACAAGTAACACACGGAAGAAAATATATCATCACGGGACAGACACTATTGGTTTCATTTACCGTAATTATTTGATTACACGTAACTGAAAAATACGCATTTAAGGACAACAAACCTGATCAGAAACCGCGACTGTTCAATTATATAATAGTTGTACGACACCATTCAGATGTACTATGTACACTGTCACGCTTTTAATGCTAAGTTACCCTTTTACAAGCTTAAGTATCGTGAGTTAAACACAAACCAATGTATGACAACTAGACAACTGGATGTTTGTTTATCAGTGAGAAGATTTATCCCGACTTTTAAGTCTAAATATCTCATGTACATAAACTGGGTTTAACCCAAAATCAGCACAATTCCGAGTTAGTTTAGGTTTTTGTAAAAAGCGTACAAAGTAACGATAAAGGCGAAAAAGCGTAAATATTAAAGTTGTTTGTCAAATATATTTTTAATATAGACCGTATTAAAAAAATGTCCAAGACTTTGCCAGCTGGGACATAATCACGTGACTCATTCCACTTCAAAATAGTTGCCTCCATTAAGACGCCTCTTGCTTTATATTCCACATCCATGAGCAATAGAACAAAGTTCTGTGGTTGTGGATGAAACCTTTATTAACGCTGGTGTAACGTAGATACTCTGTGTGTGTGTGTGTATGTGTGTGTGTGTGATTTGGATTTAACATAGCTTTAACAATTTTTCAGTTATATCGCTACGATGTCTGTTGCAGTTTATAGCGATGTCTAGCACTGGAGCATTATGCCACAGACATGTAGCATGACGTCCCACCCATAAATATTATCCTGACATCAGGTCGACCAGTCCTAATACTAATCTCTTAACACTGGGCGTCTAGCAAGGCAGCTGTTAGTACGATGTTTGTAAGTCCTTGGTATGACTCGACCCGGGTAAGGACCCGCGACCTCCTGCATCCGATGCGGACGCTCCAACCACTAGGCCACCGGAGCAGTCACATAGAAATTGAAGCAGCCTCAGACTATCTACTATATGTTATAATCCATGTATAACTGTATAAAGTACTAACGAGAACCTCCGTTACATTTCATTACACTGATGGCTGAGAGGTTGTATCCACAATTAAGGTATAAATCATGGTTTAATAAGAAAAGCAGCAATGACATCTCACTCTCTCTGACACATTTAGTTTCGTAAAACCTGCGAAACTGAGACATAAGATTTTTGCCGTAAACATGGGGATATCCATACTTCAACAAAACTATAGACGGGAATATCAGTTTTGCTATTATTTAGATATATATGTATCCGATTTTGAAGAAACGTATTTGTCAGGAGTGTGTTAAATAAAAAACAAGTTTTGAAAAGGATAAAAGATCTGCATGCCGTATGTTTAGTTAAATAATTTTTCTGTCATGTATACAATTTTGGCCTAAAAGTTCAACAGAATTACAAACGATTTCAAGCTTTGTGTGTTCAAATTTACATTTGAAATGGAATCTACTCAAATAATAGCATGATAATGTGTCATCAATAGGAAATACCCCAAGTATATGTTAATAAAATGTCTCATTCAGGAGAAAACCGTTTTTCTATTTTATAATATAATAACTTTTTATGCTGTGCCTTGCCAACATCGTATTGTAACTTTCAAGATGACTCACTACTTTGAGGTCCGTGTTTTAAGGATTCTTAAACGCGCAGATTTAAAAAAAATTATCTAATCACTTAATGACGAATCGTCACTGAATTTGTAAATTCACACTTGCATGGGTTTTCTTGTTTCACATTTGTACGACTAATCGGTAATGCGTTCCAAGCCAAAGATTGATACTTTCGGACATGCACTAAAGGAAAAACAACATCCAAACACCAAATACAAAGAGTTATTATTATCTGAAATTGCTAAACACTATTACATTAGAATATCCCTGAAATTTCTTAGGGATGGTCCATTTTGCGAAACTAATTAATGCTACCTTATAGTGTTGTGCATAATCTACATTATGAAGTCTACTATTAGACATTGGCCAATAACTATGCTTGAGAAATATCTTCCAATAATGTTTGAGAAATATCTTCCAATTACCAACCAATAATCGCTAAAATCTAAAATAAATATAAACCGACATGTGAATGCATATACGACATACCCTACGTTTATTACAGTATGATTGAAAATATCCTTGTTTGTTTTGTTTGCAGTATGTCATTGTTGTGTATGAATTTGGTGACGTTTTTCAAGTACCATGTCATAGCTGTTTGCCAAGTTTATATAAAACAGAATGTCCTTGTTTCGTATACATAGGATCTCAAATGGGTAACGATTTAATATTGAATTTATAAAACTAGTTGAATAATGTCCTGCTATTGACAGCCTTGGCTCGCAAAAGGTTGACATTATTCAACGAGTTTCATAAGCTCAGTATTAAACCAGGACCCATTTGAAAGTCCGTTTGTCACGTGGGTTTTACTTTTAAGGAAATTGGAGAGAAGAAAAGAAGAATCAGTTTCGTTCTTTCTGACTCATCTGATGCACATTTCAATTGCTTGCGTGTTTACATTAGCACCTGACAATTGTGGAATATTTTGCGAATTTGTATATATATATATATATATATATATAACCTTTATATAGTTAACTGCAATTGTACTTCCAAAAAAACAGAATTTGACTTCGGCAATAGAATGTTTCAGCACATAATGTCTGTGCGACTGAAGTATGATGTCACATAGTTTAACAATACAAAACTTCATTTAGAGAAACAGAAAGTTTGTCCGTTTCACTACTAATCGTTCAAGCTCTTGGATATTCGTGTAAAGGGACAATTATGGACATGGAAATTCCAGACTTACAGTAACGTATTTGTGATCAGATGAGTTTTGCTTTGCATATTTAATTTGCATTATTTGTTGTCTTTTAAAATGATTGTGTTAAAAACATTTGTAGTTTTTGCTTGACTTGTCTAAAAGTTAAATTCACTGTGTACCTGAAAACATAATACATAGCTAATATTTCTCTGTAAGTATATATTAATTATTATGAACAAGATCAATGGGGGTAAACATGTTTATTTTAATCTGAGTCTAGGGCATTGGAATTCCCCAAATGACGAGTCTGATGTACCTGATGTAAAACATGTTCTTTGCCATAATTTTAGTAACAGACCATACCTTGTTCAAACTTAGAAATCTCTAGAAATGAATTGTTGACCTCATCCTGGTTCCAGCTTTGCGTCTTAACTTTAAATATCATGTTGTTTACTTGAGAACTTATACATTCTTGCCTTAACATCTTGAAGAAAAATCATCTAATTGTGTTAAGTTTTTCATTTGGGTGGAATTATTAATTCAACTTAAAATTCATTGGAAATACAAAGTGCTTATCAATAATATTCTTCGACTAGAACATTATTTTGGAATTACTATGAATTGAGACATAGGCATTTTTATTCTATTATTGTGAATCATCTAAAGAGTTGGCACATCATCAAATTTAGGACACTGGCACATTATCACATTCGAGTCTACAGGCACGTCAACATATTCAATATTGGAATGTATGTAGAATACCACTGGAATTCAGTTAGATCTTAATACATGTTTACATGTGATAAAACTTCTTTGAGTTTGTGGGATTTAATTGACAATAATGTTGGTTCTTTTTACATTTTCCATTTGTATTAAAGGGAAATAAATTGTTGAATTTTACAAAACTTGTTGGTTCTCGCTCTTTCTTGTTACATAGTTTAGACCATAGAGTCGTAACAGAAAAATAAGACTCGTTCTATGGATACGAAATTCTTTAAAATAGTTGTGTTTGAAATTGAAATTCGCGTTAGTCCATGGTATTATTTCACACATTGTATAAATCCTTTTAATTATTAAATACATGTACATGGGATTTGTTTTTTGTGTACAACGATCTCCAATGGTGATTTATGTATATACGCACAATATTTCGAAACAATGAGTTCGGATCATCGTATGCCGCACGTGCGAAGTGCTTTCGATTGGAAGAACTGAATACTTCCAGCGCACAGACGATGTATTGCGACATCGTTTGTGTATAAATGCCTCACCGTAAGACTAAATATACACATTACGGAACGGCTTGTCAGTTTCAAGTTTGAAAACTATCTCTCAATTTGCTTGAGTTGCTTACTGTGTAAAACCGGCTTGGTGTATAATTTTAAAAGTTCTACTGAGTGCGGCCACCACCATCACCAATTAACATAGAATGAAGGAACAGGAAAACAAGAGCAAAGAAATAATACTAAGAAGAGAAAACGATTAGCAACCCGCCAAGCCGTGAACAAAAAAGGTGCACAGAACAAAGGAACTCTCAAACAAAAGAACGATAGGAACAGAAAACAAAGAAAAGAGAGACTTGGAACGGAGGAGCAGACTGGGCGTCAGGACAAAAACAAAAGATAAGTCATCATTCAACGCTAGACGCAATTTAAGTAGAAGAATGCAAACTAGGTCCTAACAAATGGCTCTATTCAATCCAAACACGTAAACACACAAACCACCAAACAATTCTATCGACAAGTAAGTAAAAATAATGGATGTATCACAACTTCAAACTGTACCAATAAAGCATGTAAAACAAGCAAGATTAACGCAAGTCGTACCAACCACAGCAAACTCCAATTCAACCAACATCACACTGGGACCCCAAATTCTGGTCACAAACACAGACCAAACAAACCACAAACCAGCAGACATAACTAACACCCCACCCCACCAACAGAAACTACTAAAAATACAAAAATACACTCCAGGGGAACAATATAAATACAATGTCAATACTATCGCCAATCCTTTTCAAAGAAGCGGAAAAACCACACACAAATGAAGATATAGACACCAATATTCCAAACCTAACAAATGAATTTGACAGTAACCTACTTACCTTAAACTCCCCACAATTAGACCACATAACCATAACCAGCACCCCAAAATTCACCAGAAAATGAAATAACCAATCCTAGATACATGCAAACAAACCAACAGCAGGAAACCAAGCAAACAACATTAAATCAAAACATTAGGAAAGAAACTATACGCTCAAGCCAAACTCCTTTACCATCTGGGATAATAACGCCAAGGGAACCGCCAACCTATGGGAACAAATCCAATGAATTAGACACTACCAAACTGGCTAGTGTCCAAAACTGCTTTGACAAAATTGGAAATGCAAAATATGTCACCAAGTTTGATCATTTGAAAGGATTTAGGAACATTCAATTGATAGAAAGTGTAAAGATGAATTTTCATTAATGACTCCAGATTGGTTTCATCAATATAAAGTAATGCCGTTTGGGATGAAAGGTTCGAGTTGTACTTTTCACCGTTTAATGAAGATGATTACATCTGGTCTAGATAATTGTGACGGTAAAGTCCGGGATGTCGTCATCGATAACGACGCCTCCAAAGAGCACTTGAGCGATCATTAGGAAATTCTTTGATAGACTCAATGATGCAAATTTGACAATTAATTCAAGGAAAATTGAGTTTTGCCATGATAGTGTCACACTTCTGGGACATATTATGGGACACAGACAAGTTAAACCTATAGAATGGAAGGCAATCTGAGTTCATTGGGCCTATCAGTGAAAAGAAACTGATGAGATGTTTGGGTATGGCTGGATAGTATCGGAACTTTTGATCCAAATTTTCCATAATTGCTGAACCCTTGACCAATATGTCGGTTGATAAAGGAAACCAGGTTTCATTTGGCTGAAAAATGCAAGGAGGCTTATGTTAAGTTAAGGGCCGTACTTAAGAGTGCAACTGTTCTTTCAGCTCCAAATTTCAGTCACTCATTTAAAATGCATGTTGATGCAGATGATGTTGGGGCTGGTGGAGTATTGATTCAGGAACACAAAATCGATGCTGATCATCCAGTGCTATTTTTCTAAAACCAGCACCAGAGTTATTACTAAACAATCTATGACATTGGAATTCTCCCACGGAATAAACGGATCTACCTGATGTTTTCCATGTTCTTTATTATGATTTTAGTAATACACTGTATCATGCTGACAGCTTAGAATATTCTAGAAATGAACTTTTGACCCTGCTTCTACTTATGTGTATTAGTTTTTTTATAATGTTCTTTACTTTTAAAAAGTAACGATTCTTGCATTTAACTTGAGAGGCAAATTGAGTCTTATTGTTGTCTTTAGTATTTCATTGGGTGGAATTATTTATTCACATTAGTATTCGCTGGAAATACAAAGTGCACGTCTATAATATTCTTGGACTGGAACATTAATTTAGAATCATAGTGATTTCTGAGAAGAACAATTTTGGATTATATTATTGTGATACATCAAAAACATTAGTACATCGCCACCCTACAGGCCAATGGCAGATTAGTATATTCGAGACAAAAGGCAAGTCAACACATTCAGTATTGGTACTTTTTTGAATACCACTGGAATTCAGCGGGAACTTCACGAATTAGGATAAATCTTCTAGAACTACTATTTGGGATTTAATCCTCATTACCGTAAATTCTTTTAAAATTTTCACTTTTTATGCTATGGAAATAGTATATATATATATATATATATATATATATATATATATATATATATATATATATATATATATATATATATATATATATATATATATATATGAGACTTAGATAATAGTTGATACTGTTAATGAGTCTTGGACATTCATATGGATTGTCTTAAAAATATTAGGACTATAAATTATCCTCGTTGCATGGAAAGTCAAATTATTTATCCCCAGAATCAGGAGCTTACTTAACTAATTAATTGTAAGTAATTACATTTAGTGGAAAAAAACGCTGTGTACTAGTACATTTTGAGAAAAACGATGGCGACCAGTATGTTTTTTTATTAGCATCAAAACTATTGTCTCGGATTTGTGCAAACCATCGTGACATTTAATACATAGATCCTCCTTTCTTACCTCAAATATTTTAAGAAAAAATATTTAAAAACACTTTTCGATAAGGTTTAATTTTGAAGTGCATGGTGCTTATATTCTTTCTGTCTGTCTGTCTGTCTCTGTCTCTCTGTCTCTCTCTCTCAATAATAAGGTGAGAAAAAAGAGAAGTCATGTATTTATTTGTTGACAAAGTAAGCTACACATTCGACAGTTGGAATTAACGCTTTAGAGATATTTTCCAACTTGTACAGTCATTCGTTTTATATCAGAATATTATTTGCTTTTTTCTTCCAATGCGGTTCGATTTTAAAACTGAGGCAGTTGATTTCGCTTAAAATGAAAATTTATCTTTTTTAGTTGATAAAGTGTATTACTTTTACAAGAAAAGGGGTTCGATTGAGCAATGCGAGCCTCCCTAAATTGACTTGTGCTACAGACCAGATCCATTTGGTATAGTAGTGAAATGTAAATTTATTAATTTCAACTTAATTTAATTCTTATATTTCTCCTAATCAACAAGCGCTTCCTTAAAGTATTGTTAGAAATATTGAATTTGGAATGTATTTTAACTTCAGCGAAATGTAATACAAATAAAATAATAGGAAGAAAAAAACACATACATTTGAAACAAATGTGACATTATTTTAAATACCAATCCTATAAGAAACAAAACAATATATAATATTATATGCATTGAAATGCGTGTGTGTGCGTTCTGGAAGAGTTCTTGGGGCACACATGCATCATACACTTGATTGAGAATTGACGCCATTTTATGAATCATTTAAACATTTACTTAGCCAGAACTATGACAACGTTAGGTCAGTCAGTTCACGATGAGTAGGCTTACTTCAGCTTATGTTATCGTCACCTTGTGAAATGGATTACGGAATTCTACTGATATCAACATATTTCTCCATAAGCACTCTGACCACTCTGATCACATACATCCTAACATGGGTATAGAACATCTGTGTTGTTTACGATTTTCAGGCATTTGATCGATCAATCGATGGATCAGTGTACAGAGTATTTAATGCCAATGGTATTTAGTTCTCGAAATAATCATCACAAAAATATTACTGATGGCATACTGATTTGAATGAATAAAACTGATGTGGTAGGCGTAGAGAATAACAAGATCGTTCACAAGTACATCAGTTTTTACGGTACTGATTATCTTTTACTGAGACGATAATGTATTATTGCAGAAAACAAAACATAAATTTTGGAAGGGTTTCAATAAGTTCTTTATATATTGCCGACTATGGAGATTACAAGTAAATGTTGAAAACAAAATTGGTACCAAGGCAATTTAACTCTGTCTTTTTTCAATTTGGAAATACATCACTGAGAAATAGGTTAGTGTTTATATATAGGGCTGATTTTAATCACATTGATTCATTTCATTCAATAAAAGGAGAACCACGTTAGATCATAGTAAATATTGACGATTCAAACTTTTTAAAATATTTGTTTGTCGTTGCTGCTAATATGATATCAGACCCGGAGTTTTAATGATAATTATGTTATTAAACATGTACTTAGAGAATGTTTTACGAAATGTTTTGTTTCTGAGAAAAGCATTCCAAAGCATTTGTATCAAACAGAGCTTATTAGTTTGGGTGTAATGTGTTAATGAAAAAGTAACATTAAAAAAAAGATTATATTATGTCATACTCTGATGCTGCTAGATATGCAATTTTAAGTCGCTTTCTTGTAATAATAATAATAATAATAATAATAATGAAAACAATAATAATGAGGACTTCGTATAGCGCCTAATCTTTAGAAGCTCTAAGCGCTTTACAACATTAGACAACACCTATAAGATAAGAAACATATAATGATATGATTATAAAAACAAACACAATGAAATTAGAAAACATTACAAAAGAAAACATGCTGAGAAATACTTAAGGTAGGAAACAGTATTAGGTCTTTAAGTTTGTTCTTGCAGTCGACATAAGTGAGTTTTGAGAGCCCTTTTGAATGTGATCACTGTGTCTTTGTGTCTAAGTTCAGTGGACAATTCATTCCACGTTGCTGAGCCCTGGTATGCAAAAGAACGCTGTCCATATGACTTTGTTTTCATAGTGGGAATAATGGGTATGCGATTGTCAGAAGAGGAGTGTAAGTATCTTGCTGGTGTGTACACATGGGTGAGGTCGTATAGGTATGTTGGACTAGAGTCAGACAGTGAAACGTAGCACATAAAACACATTTTGTGTTTGATTCTGGATCGAATGGATAGCCAGTTTAGGGTACAGAGCAGCGGAGAGGTGTACTCTGATCGAGGTACTCTAAGTACGATCCGAGCAGCTGTGTTTTGAACATTTTGAAGTTTCTGGAGCAGATATTGAGATGAACCAGACAGAACTGAGTTACAATAGTCCAGTCTTGAAAGTACTAATGAATACACACGTGTTTTAGTGGCATCAACTGAAAGATATTTCCGAACTGAGCTCATGCGTCCCAGCTCAAGATATGCAGCCTTGCATATGTTCATGATATGTTGGTGCAATGTGAATTTAATGTTGATGTTGCTGATATTTATTGTTTGAGGTAATGGATGTGAATGAAAAAGTCTTTGTGTTGTGATCAGAATGGCCTCAGTTTAACATCATTCATCTGGAGCTTGTTACATGTCATCCATGATTTCACATCAGACATGCACCTCACTACATCTTGGATCGTAGCATTAACTTCAGTTGGGTGGCTACATTTGTATATTTGGGTGTCATCAGTGTACAATTGGTGAGACATTGGATGATGATCTATGACATTTGAGAGCGACTGAGTGTACATAATGACGAGAACATGTCCAAGAACAGACCCCTGTGGAACACCACAACATAGATCAACTGGGCTGTAGTGTATTCCATTTGCAGGTACAATTTGTGTCCTGTTGACCAAGTAGGACTTGAACCACGGTAAGGCTGTATCATGAATGCCAAATACATGCTGGAGTCGGTGAAGAAATATATCATGGTATATTGTGTCAAATGCTGCAGACAAGTCAAGGAGGGTGAGGACTGTAATCTTTCCACTATCCAACGCAGAGAGAAAGTCATTAACTACTTTTAGAAGAGTAGTTTCAGTACTGTGGCAAGAGCGATATGCAGATTGCACATTGCTAAAAAGACTGTTTGAATTTAGATGAGATACAAGCTGGGATAGAACAACCTCTTCTACGATTATTTTTATATGAATGGGAGATTAGAAACTGGGCGGTAGTTCTTTAAATCGTTATGGTCTAGTATTGGTTTCTTCAGCAGAGGCTTTACGATGTCAGTTTTGAAAAATGATGGGAATTCCCGGAAGAGATAGAGGTATTAGTAACATCAGTTAGTGAAGGCAATACTGGATCTAAGCACTTAAGCAGCAGTGATGTTGGAATTGGATCAAGTTCACATGACTTGTAAGTACGAAATCCATAGAGACAGGTTCAAATGCTGCTAATGGTTGCCGCTCAAATTATGTATCACAACTGCATGGTGACGACGAGTCAATTGAAATTGTGGTGTCAAGCTTATATCTAATGGTATGTACTTTGTCAGGGAAGAAATTTGAAAACATGTCCGGAAGGTTGACTGGAGAGAAGGTAGTTGGAAGGGGTGTGTATTTATTCCTTGACATTAGCTTGTTATTAATCTCGAAGAGCTCTTTGCAGCTGGAACTTTCCATGATCTTAGTAGTATAGTGGGCTGATTTTGCTGCATGGACTATATTTGTGACATTCTTCATATACAAATTCTGAGTAATTCGCGACTGAAAATGTATATGCTTATCCCAGTCATTCTCTCTGATGATAGGCTCCAAGAGAAATATATACAAAATTTACATTTTAGTGTTTGTGATTCCTCTAAAAGTTGAGGTTATGCGATATTTCAAAAATCATTTAATTTGTAACCATTTTGACGTAAATGCCACAAATTAGCGAACAAGTTAACAAAGTTACTTAGAAGGAATCCTAGATTTCTGAATGAAACTGGAGATTAGCAACATTTTGATATATCTGAAAAAATATGAAATTATGTGCCGCACAAGAAATATTTGACGAATTTCACTATTTGTTAAAATGTTAATAATTTGTTGAAATAAGAAAATAATATAAAAGGCGTATTTAAAAAATCTTAGTACAAACAAATTTAGTGATTTGCAAAATAATAATTAAAAATCCTAAAGTACAGGTCAGAACAAGTTAATTTGTAAAACTCATATTTAAATCATTTTGTTCCCTTATAAACTCAGAACAGTTATGTTTCTCACATCGCATGTTATCATCAATGTCCAAAATATTGATGGCAAACTTCTCCTACCCTTCGCTTCTCCGTCCGTTTTACCACTATCACTCATAAAGTGTAATTGTTCCTAATGCCATATGCCTATTGTTAAATCATGATACTTAATATTTAATATTCGTTCTTAATCTCGTATGCCTATTTTTAGACATAACCTAATAATAAAGTTAAGTGTTGTTCTGTTTGTTCGGTCATAAGTGGCTGTTGTTTCTATATTATAAGTGTGTAACTGAGATCAGATTTTGTAAAGGATACTTTATTAGCAAGAATTGTTTACTATATGATGGGGTGGTGGTGGTAGAAACCCGCAGTCAAAGAACATAAACACAACTTGTATGCTCATTCATCTGTCTTTTCACCAAAATATTTGTATATCTGATATTAATATTAATTTGACTGATATTATGATCAATTTGACTGATATTATGATTAATTTGACTGATATTAAGATTAATTTGACTAAAAAGATAAAAGTGCTTCTTTTAATTCCTCAAGATATATCTCCATTCTCCATAATACGAATTTTAAAATTTTCAAAATGTCTTTTTTGTCTCTGAAAGTTTGCAATTATATATACATTCAAACTATAAAAATAATCGGTTCCATTTCCTAACTAAACATTTGTATTTTCTAAGACCGAAACGTTTACATCTGAAACGACCATGTTTAGTTTCCTGCTTGTAATGTTCACAAAATAAGTGACAGTGCAAATGATCATACATATGGTCCAGTGTCCTAGTAGTGGTTAGAGCGTCCGCCTCGGATGCAGAAGGTCACGGGTTTGAACCCGGGCCGAATCATACCAAAGACATAAAAATGGTACTAACAGCTGCTTCGCTAGGCGCTCAGCACTAAGAGGTTAGTATTAGGACTGGTCGGCCTAGTGACAGGATAATGTGACTGATTGGGACAGCATGCTACATGTATGTGGCATGATGCCCCTGTGCTACACATAACTATAAACTGCCACACCGCATACATCGTAGCGATATGACGGAAAAAATTCTACCAAAAGTTCCACGGTGAACTGACGCCGATCTTAAACGCTTTGTGTAATAATATCTTTTTATTAGTACAAATAAAATGACTAAATCTATGCGGGAGGGGGTTATCACAATTATATACAAAGGGAAATGGGATAGAGATGAGATTAAAAACTGGAGGCCCATATCACTTTTAAACATGGACAATAAGATTTTAAGTAGGATTTTAACAAATAGAGTAAAGGGTGGGATAAACAAAATAATTAATGTAAATGAAACTTGTTGGGGAAAAGGGAGGGATATACAAAACAATATTTTAAACATTAAAACTATAATTGACTTCATAAATGAAACTGGTACGAAGGATGTTATGGTACTATTCGACCAAGGGAAAGCTTTCGATCGATTAGACTAAACTATATACAGAATGTATTAAATAAATTTGGTTTCGGACCCAACTTCCGGAAATGGACCGAAATCCCATACACTGGGATAACTTCATGCGTACAGGTAAACGGGAAATGCACAAAAGAATTTTAAATACAACGATCAGTGAGGCAAGGATGTTCACTATCAATGCTACTATACGTAATGGCAATATAAATCCTAAGTCATGAGATAAGAAACAACCCAAGAATACAAGGCATACAAATACCAAACCTAAAAAAAGAATTAAAAATGCTCCAACATGCAGATGATTGCACCAACTTTATAAGAGAGGGGAAATGCTATAAGCATCTAGTAGAAGAATTTGAAAAATTTGGTTAAGCGTCGGGTTCCAAAGTAAACCACGATAAGACCGAAATCTTAAAAATAGGTAACTGGAGGGGCAACCACCCTGGATTACCCCTTATGAGAGACACGGTGGAGGCTCTAGGGGTTTACTCTGGTAAAAAAGAAGCTGTAGAAAACTATAAACATATTATCAACAAAATAAGAGAAAATGTGAAAATCTGGGCCATGGCGCCATTATGTATCATGGAGCGGGCCCAAGTGGCTAAGACTTATTTATACTCAAATATTTACTATATTATAAAATCCATAGATATGGATAATTAATTTTAAAAAAAAAAAAATAGACAATTAAAACATAGATTATTTATGGAATCATAAAATGCATTATGTAAAATAGAGACATTATATAGGGCCAAAAGTAGAGGGGGTTGGGGTTGCCGAGCCGCCTACTACTAAAATTAACTAACATAATCGATATATTTTTAAAAAATTACAATCAGACCCTGCTACAGCGTGGGAAGCACTGTACAGCTACTGGTTCGGTTTCACCTTGAGAAATCTACCAGAGATATACAAAAATAACAAATTAATTTTTAAAAAATTCGAAGTACCACGCAAATTTAAACATATAAGAGAACTAATTTTAAAATATAGGGACAAAAAAGAACTATGGAAAAATAGAAATAAGCAAAAGTTACGCTTGGATTAGGGAGGAGGTAACCAAAAACATAAAATGTAGAGTAGAGCAGGGCAACTGGGGGGTAAATAAATTGGACAACAACTTGGAAAAATTGGGGGAAAATAAGATCTGTCAAAACAGAAAGTATAATTTTCAAAAACCTGCACAACGCCTGGCTAACAGGCGAAGAAGCAATCAAACGTCGTATGATGAGGATAATGCCGAAATTCCCTTTATGTAAAACAGCGAACTTCACCAAACTACATGCGATTGCCCAATGTGATAAAACTTAACGTAATAGGATAATGTTAATAATGGAAATTCGCAAAAAATATAAGTATAACAAAAATAACATTTTATTCATAGATGTAGACTACAAAAACAAAATCGTTCTAAAAATTATAGACTATATAGTAACTACGATGATATCCTGTTGACAGGTGATACAAATTTTTAAATAAGATACGTGGTACAAATAAGGATATTAACCACATTACGAACTCAATACGTTTTACGACGACCAGATACTTACCGTCAGGATGATGTAACGCAATTTATATTGGATTTGTTGGAGAGAGGGGGAGGGAGGAATCGGTATTACAGACCGAAGGGTCGAGTAGCGCAATCGCGAGCCGATGCCATACCCATACCCCCACCTCTCAACCGACAACAGCCATAATTCAAAGACAATTTTTAAATTATATTTCCAATATTTAAAAAACAAACCATATAACCTTTCTTTAAAAAGGAGAGAAAAAGAAAGAAAGAATTCTTTAATTAAAATTTTTTGGTAATTGTATCATTATTATTTTTTAAAATTTAAATTTGTTTGGGTTTTTTCTGAGAGAAAATTCTAAAGACATGTATAATAAGGGATACAGGGAAACTATACGAGGAAGTAAAAGGCGATGCATCATGTGGCTAAGTCACATGGCGCTACGCGAAGTGGACAGGCTCATGAAAGAGTCTTTGAAAACACCCCATGTAGAACATAAACAGACAAAACAGAGACACAAATACATACTGAATAACACTTAGTTTAAAACCCTACTAACTTCTTCTATATCTTAAAAGCCATACAACTCCCGCACTGTATGGTTGACCACTATACAAAAATGTGGTCTCATTAAACAATTTTGGATCTTTCAATAAAGAATAATCAGATAAACTAAATAAAGGAGGCCTAACTCGACCCAGGAGAAACACATAGAGAATAAAGAAGTTTGGACCTTGGATCGAGCGTAACCTACCTATCAGCATTCTTAAAAACTATTACGAGGAACGACACATATTATAACTCGAATAATACTATAGGAATTTTTTTTTTAAATCTAAATAGTACACCGTTACATCGTCAAAATTCGAAAACCATAAAACAAATTAAAAGATAAAATATAACATATCATAACGGATCTTAAATTCAAATTAGGAAGAAATACAACTGGGAAAGATTTATGATCTATACTTGCTGTCTCAAACATGCAGAAAATATAGCATACACACAGTATATCACCACTACATATAGCAAACACTGAGACCTAGGCGACCTCTAGCAAAGGTCACAAAAATTTAAAGGGAATGAACTTCGAGCAAGGTGAGGGAAACCATGCTCGGACGAACAATCCTTTAGATAACACTAAGGCAAGATAAATACCCCATCAAAAATTCTAAAAACTAAATTTTTGATATAAAATTTTGTTTTTAAATAAAACATACAACACATCTGAGGGGAAACACACAAACATAAAATACTTTATGTTTTTGGAAATGGGGGGCATCTGTCTGGTGCCCCAAAGAAAGAAGAAAAAATCGTTTAAGCTATGTTAAAAATCCAAATCACACACACACACACACACACACACACACACAACAACAACAACAACGAACTCTTTTACCAACTGAAACTTGTGATTATATTTCAAAATATGTTTTGTTTTGTTTGTGTTGTCTTTAACACTACTTTTAAAACCGTATTTGCTGTTACATGCAGCAGAATGGGAGTTAATTGCTTTTTTCAAGAACACGGCGGCAACCAGCTACGGCTGGCCTGGATTGGTTATAAAACCCGCCATTTTATAATATACGAGTCCGATGGTTTACCACCTGAGCTATGTTAATATCCTTGTAATAACGATGGGATGTAATTGTATACAGGCCGTAAAACTGTACAGTTTTGAAGAGAAATCCTGTGAGACCAACGTAGTTATTTAATCAGATACTGTAAAGACAAGAATTTAAATCAGAAAAGCATTTCGCCCAATCTGTGTCTGTTCGGTAAACTATTTCTCATCAGCATGGCTGTCTATAGCACTTGCGCAAAATTATCAATGCAACTATACTATTCCCATATTAAAATCAGCTGAAAGGTAAATTCAATGCCTTTTGTAAGTAGACATGGCAATTTTATCCTGTTTGATGAGCTGTGGCGTTAGTTTAACCTACTTTCCTTCTTTCACACCTAAACGTAAATACACTCTTATCACGTGTCAACGTTTTGTAAGTGTATAACATGGGTGTGTCACGGTCTCCTTTCAGTCAAACTTTATCGACACTTGTAAGCGTGAGAGAAATAATATATTCATATGTTAGTAAACTCCTCCAATGTTTATGCGTCCATTCTCTTCGTTTACACAGTAGTTTATACCACACCGTTATAAAACCATATTACTAAAATGATAATTTCCGCTGTGTGGTTCACATACGTATCGTTTTATCTCATGTACGTTACCGTTTAAATTTTGCAATCGTACTTTATAACCGTATAATATAGACCGAGTCGATTTAGTCTTGTATGCGTCAACCAGATTTAGCATTTGTGATAAAAGGGACTTCTTCGATATAGCCATAAACAAAATATCTCATATTACCATGGAATATAAGACACATTTTAAATGAAAGGAGATTTGACTGGTTCAATGTTGTGAAAATTAATTTTGATAAATTATCAGTCTCTGATGAATTACTAGTACAGCCCTACAAGTAACCTTGATATATTATCAGTCCCTGATGAATTACTAGTACAGCACTAAAAGTAACTTTGATATAGTATCAGTTTTTGATGAATTACTAGTACAGCCCTAAAAGTAACTTTGATATAGTATCTGTCTCTGATGAATTACTAGTACAGCCCTAAAAGTAACCTTGATATATTATCAGTCCCTGATGAATTACTAGTACAGCCCTAAAAGTAACTTTCATATATTATCAGTCCCTGATGGATTACTAGTACAGCCCTAAAAGTAACTTTGATATAGTATCAGTCTCTGATGAATTACTAGTACAGCCCTAAAAGTAACTTTCATATATTATCAGTCCCTGATGAATTACTAGTACAGCCCTAAAAGTAACTTTGATATAGTATCAGTCTCTGATGAATTACTAGTACAGCCCTAAAAGTAACTTTCATATATTATCAGTCCCTGATGGATTACTAGTACAGCCCTAAAAGTAACCTTGATATATTATCAGTCCCTGATGAATTACTAGTACAGCCCTAAAAGTAACTTTCATATATTATCAGTCCCTGATGGATTACTAGTACAGCCCTAAAAGTAACTTTGATATAGTATCAGTCTCTGATGAACTACTAGCACAGCCCTAAAGTAACTTTGATATAGTATCAGTCTCTGATGAATTACTAGTACAGCCCTAAAGTAACTTTGATATATTATCAGTCCCTGATGAATTACTAGTACAGCCCTAAAAGTAACTTTGATATAGTATCAGTCTCTGATGAATTACTAGCACAGCCCTAAAGTAACTTTGATATAGTATCTGTCTCTGATGAATTACTAGTATATCCCTAAAACTAACCTTGATATATTATCAGTCCCTGATGATTTACTAGTACAGCCCTAAAGTAACTTTGATATATTATCAGTCCCTGATGGATTACTAGTACAGCCCTAAAAGTAACTTTGATATAGTATCAGTCTCTGATGAACTACTAGCACAGCCCTAAAGTAACTTTGATATAGTATCAGTCTCTGATGAATTACTAGTACAGCCCTAAAGTAACTTTCATATATTATCAGTCCCTGATGGATTACTAGTACAGCCCTAAAAGTAACTTTGATATAGTATCAGTCTCTGATGAATTACTAGTACAGCCCTAAAAGTAACTTTCATATATTATCAGTCCCTGATGAATTACTAGTAATGCCCTAAAAGTAACTTTGATATAGTATCAGTCTCTGATGAATTACTAGTACAGCCCTAAAGTAACTTTGATATATTATCAGTCCCTGATGAATTACTAGTACAGCCCTAAAAGTAACTTTGATATAGTATCAGTCTCTGATGAATTACTAGCACAGCCCTAAAGTAACTTTGATATAGTATCTGTCTCTGATGAATTACTAGTACAGCCCTAAAGTAACTTTGATATATTATCAGTCCCTGATGAATTACTAGTACAGCCCTAAAAGTAACTTTGATATAGTATCAGTCTCTGATGAACTACTAGCACAGCCCTAAAGTAACTTTGATATAGTTTCAGTCTCTGATGAATTACTAGTACAGCCCTAAAGTAACTTTGATATATTATCAGTCCCTGATGAATTACTAGTACAGCCCTAAAAGTAACTTTGATATAGTATCAGTCTCTGATGAACTACTAGCACAGCCCTAAAGTAACTTTGATATAGTATCAGTCTCTGATGAATTACTAGTACAGCCCTAAAGTAACTTTGATATATTATCAGTCCCTGATGAATTACTAGTACAGCCCTGAAAGTAACTTTGATATAGTATCAGTCTCTGATGAACTACTAGCACAGCCCTAAAGTAACTTTGATATAGTATCAGTCTCTGATGAATTACTAGTACAGCCCTAAAGTAACTTTGATATATTATCAGTCCCTGATGAATTACTAGTACAGCCCTGAAAGTAACTTTCATATATTATCAGTCTCTGATGAACTACTAGCACAGCCCTAAAAGTAACTTTGATATAGTATCTGTCTCTGATGAACTACTAGCACAGCCCTAAAGTAACTTTGATATAGTATCAGTCTCTGATGAATTACTAGTACAGCCCTAAAAGTAACCTTGATATATTATCAGTCTCTGATGAATTACTAGTACAGCCCTAAAAGTAACTTTGATATAGTATCTGTCTCTGATGAACTACTAGCACAGCCCTAAAGTAACTTTGATATAGTATCAGTCTCTGATGAATTACTAGTACAGCCCTAAAGTAACTTTGATATATTATCAGTCACTGATGAATTACTAGCACAGCCCTAAAAGTAACTTTGATATAGTATCAGTCTCTGATGAATTACTAGTATATCCCTAAAACTAACCTTGATATATTATCAGTCCCTGATGATTTACTAGTACAGCCCTAAAAGTAACCTTGATATATTATCAGTCTCTGATGAATTACTAGTACAGCCCTAAAAGTAACTTTCATATATTATCAGTCTCTGATGAACTACTAGCACAGCCCTAAAAGTAACTTTGATATAGTATCTGTCTCTGATGAACTACTAGCACAGCCCTAAAGTAACTTTGATATAGTATCAGTCTCTGATGAATTACTAGTACAGCCCTAAAAGTAACTTTCATATATTATCAGTCTCTGATGAACTACTAGCACAGCCCTAAAGTAACTTTGATATAGTATCAGTCTCTGATGAATTACTAGTACAGCCCTAAAAGTAACCTTGATATATTATCAGTCTCTGATGAATTACTAGTACAGCCCTAAAAGTAACTTTCATATATTATCAGTCTCTGATGAACTACTAGCACAGCCCTAAAAGTAACTTTGATATAGTATCAGTCTCTGATGAATTACTAGTACAGCCCTAAAAGTAACTTTCATATATTATCTGTCCCTGATGGATTACTAGTACAGCCCTAAAAGTAACTTTGATATAGTATCAGTCTCTGATGAACTCCTAGCACAGCCCTAAAGTAACCTTGATATAGTATCAGTCTCTGATGAATTACTAGTACAGCCCTAAAAGTAACCTTGATATATTATCAGTCCCTGATAAATTACTAGTACAGCCCTAAAAGTAACTTTCATATATTATCAGTCCCTGATGGATTACTAGTACAGCCCTAAAAGTAACTTTGATATAGTATCAGTCTCTGATGAACTACTAGCACAGCCCTAAAGTAACTTTGATATAGTATCAGTCTCTGATGAATTACTAGTACAGCCCTAAAGTAACTTTGATATATTATCAGTCCCTGATGAATTACTAGTACAGCCCTAAAAGTAACTTTGATATAGTATCAGTCTCTGATGAATTACTAGCACAGCCCTAAAGTAACTTTGATATAGTATCTGTCTCTGATGAATTACTAGTATATCCCTAAAACTAACCTTGATATATTATCAGTCCCTGATGATTTACTAGTACAGCCCTAAAGTAACCTTGATATATTATCAGTCCCTGATGAATTACTAGTACAGCCCTAAAAGTAACTTTCATATATTATCAGTCCCTGATGGATTACTAGTACAGCCCTAAAAGTAACTTTGATATATTATCAGTCCCTGATGAATTACTAGTACAGCCCTAAAAGTAACTTTGATATAGTATCAGTCTCTGATGAACTACTAGCACAGCCCTAAAGTAACTTTGATATAGTATCAGTCTCTGATGAATTACTAGTACAGCCCCAAAGTAACCTTGATATATTATCAGTCCCTGATGAATTACTAGTACAGCCCTAAAAGTAACTTTCATATATTATCAGTCCCTGATGGATTACTAGTACAGCCCTAAAAGTAACTTTGATATAGTATCAGTCTCTGATGAACTACTAGCACAGCCCTAAAGTAACTTTGATATAGTATCAGTCTCTGATGAATTACTAGTACAGCCCTACAAGTAACCTTGATATATTATCAGTCCCTGATGAATTACTAGTACAGCCCTAAAAGTAACTTTGATATAGTATCAGTCTCTGATGAATTACTAGTACAGCCCTAAAGTAACTTTAATATAGTATCATTCCCTGATGAATTACTAGTACAGCCCTAAAAGTAACCTTGATATATTATCAGTCCCTGATGAATTACTAGTACAGCCCTAAAAGTAACTTTCATATATTATCAGTCCCTGATGAATTACTAGTACAGCCCTAAAAGTAACTTTGATATAGTATCAGTCTCTGATGAATTACTAGCACAGCCCTAAAAGTAACTTTGATATATTATCAGTCCCTGATGAATTACAAGTACAGCCCTAAAAGTAACTTTGATATAGTATCAGTCTCTGATGAATTACTAGTACAGCCCTAAAAGTAACTTTCATATATTATCAGTCCCTGATGAATTACTAGTACAGCCCTAAAAGTAACTTTGATATATTATCAGTCCCTAATGAATTACTAGTACAGTTCTAAAAGTAACTTTGATATAGTATCAGTCCCTGATGAATTACTAGTACAGCCATAGCGATTAACAAGTTGAAGAACAAATATTTGCATTGTGCTTGAATCTGTCAAAAACTTGTGCTATTATCTTTGGATTTCTTACAAAGAATAAAAAACAAATAAGTTAGAAAAAGAAATAATGAAGAAAATCGGGGAAATTAATAATATTAAAAGTGCAAACAGGTAAATGAAAGGAAAAGATAGACAACAGAATGATATAAAGAAAGAAATAAGTATTTCATATTTTAACTTTGAGTTAGCAGAATCATATAAGTGTTTTGCTTTATATTAATTGTACTGATACATGCTTTCCCGTGTATGATGCATAGGGAAACAATTATATTATATTATATTATATTATATTATATTATATTATATTATGTGATGTGATGTGATGTATGCGATGTGATGTGATGTGATGTGATGTGATGGTGGTGATGATGGTTGTGGTGATGGTGGTGGAGGTGGTGATGGTCGTGGTGATGATGGTGGTCGTGGTGATTCTGGTGATGATGATGGTGGTGGTGGTGGTGGTGATGGTGTTTGTTGTGATGATGATGATGGTGATAATGATGATGATGATGATGATGATGGTGATAATGATGTTTGTGATGATCATGATGGTGATGGTGGTGGTGGTGATGGTGGTGGTGATGATGATCACGATGATGATGATGATAGTGGTGATGATGACGGTGGTGGTGATAGTGGTGGTGGTGATGATGATGATGATGATGATGATGATGATGATGGTGGTGGTGTTGATGATGATTGTTTGTAGTAGTAGTAGTAGTGGTAAACTTAATTTGTAAAAAGTTTTATTCTGCATGCAAAACTGCCAAATTACCGTAGTTACAATATCTTACTGAACATTTAAATCATAGCACAGATGCTTTCAAAGATACAAAACAAGTCATTTGATATAACAAACCACATTGCAAGCTTTCAAGTTTTGCAAAGTATTTCTATTCGATACGCAAATGACTCGAATGTAACAAAAATATATATTCTACAAGCAGAGCAGAATGGTCGGGGTCTCTTTTCCACCGTAATTTTTCTGAACAATACGTGCATTAATCGTATCAATTTATCTGACAAAGTGGTATTAACTACATTTTGAAAAACAGTTTATTTACTTGTCATTTGTTACCCATCTTTCTAAGTTCGTTTAAATAATATATATATTTGTTGTTGGCAAAAAAAATGCCAAGCATAAACTTTCTTCAAACTGTCTCCTCATTACCAACAATATTACCTTTATAATGAGTCTAATGTGAACAACGAAGGCACAATATTCCAAACACTAAAACTTGCTAATGAAGTATTAAAGCCACAAATTGAAAATACAATATATTACAATAATATCAGACAGTAACTAGTAAACATTTACAGCAGAAAAAAAGTTATTGCACACATGGAAATCAAGAAGAGGGAGAAAAGAAAGAAAAATATAAAGATGTTGGTACTTATGAAGTGGGGGATAAAAGATAAAGGACTTTTCACTTCAGCTCGGGTTATATATATATATATATATATATATATATATATATATATATATATATATATATATATATATATATAGTCAACGTGAAAGCATCAATATGATTAGGAAAATCTCTTAGATAGAATTGTGTTCTTACGGACAGCCTTGAAAATCTCGTTGACCTCAACCGATTGTAAGGGGTTATCCGTTAATAACAAGGTTATTTCTGTGATAGGATGCAATATTATTGTTTGGTTTCTGAGAGTAACATATTATGTACAGACTAAAAGAAAATGATTTGCGGTTTTCGGTTACCGCATGAACGTTTATTGATAGGTTAGAAATGGTCTTTGAAAAGATCGTCGTTTAACTACAACCAAGTCGAATTTATGCTATTCTTTCTCAGTGATATCAATAAATTGCGAGTTTTCCTCGATTCCTGTTTAGGTGCGATTTAAAAGAGTGCAACAAAGGGTTGTTTCGAACTATGATAGGAAGAAGGTTCCATTCAGAAACAGACTTTGATAAAATGTACTTTGGTATGGATTTGTTCTGTCGAAAGGCTTGCGGAGGTTTCTTCCATTATGAAGTTATTTATTACTTACTTCCTGAACAAATTGGCTGAATCAAAGTCTGCATGTTTTTCTCATACCCATGCCATGATACATTAAAGCAATTACCATTTTATGTTTGTAGCGCCTTGATGAAAGTTTTTCACATTTCGTCTTCTCCAAAATTCTAGCACAATCGATTCTACCTACTTTGGCTTGTATTATTTTTCTTCCTTCTATTTCATAATGAGTGCCGTTATCCCAGATAATAAACTCATACTCTAAAAGAGGTCTTATAAAGTTGAAGAAAAAAAAGTTATAATAAATTCCTATCACGTTTAAATTTCAATCTGCTGTATGTCCAACCTTTTTGCATGTTTATATAGTTTCATATATATATATATATATATATATATATATATATATATATATATATATATATATATATATATATATATATATATATATATATATATATATATATATAGTTATTGTTGGGTTTAACGCCATTTTTCAGCTCACGATAGACTATTCATGGTGGCCAGTATTAATGGTGGAGAAAGAACCCGGAGAAACCCCGGGAAGAACCTCCGACTACCGATAAGCTACTGGCAAGCTTTCTCACATATCCACATTGGCCGAATCCTAGACTTGAAAATACGTAGGCAGAGGTGAGATGGCAGCGATCCGTAAAGGAGAGCGCTTTAGACCACTCGTCCACTCGGGGCCCCCATATAAGCCAAGTTAATGGTTCATTTCAAGTTAGACCCACGTGTTTATGCGAAGTGACCTTCCTAATTACGGTGCCATTCATTAACAGCTCTGGGTGTTGTTCTCTTAAGAGATCTTTTAGATATCTTTTGATTCAATATTGATGAATTAATTTCGACTAACCATTGATTGATTGTTTATTGACTGATACATGCGAAATTTGAAGTCTAGTAGTACATATATATATATATTTGCGTATAGTATGATGTGAAAAATACCGACCAGACAGGGATCATGCTCAGCTACGCTTAGTTTAAGGTTTTTATAACTAAGTTCGTTTCCAGTTGTGCGCTCGGTATGTATTCATACCGATACACCCGTTTTAGACCTTTTATAAACCTCACCAAGTCCAATGATATAGATTTTACTTCGTCCAAATGTTATACGGTTGAAAAGAACAGGAAGAATCCCGAACTAAAATAAGTTCTCAAAAAAAACCAAGGCAAATCATTGGCTAGCATACAGCTATAAATAGAAATTACCGTCCGCGATTTGTGTGCAGGGATTTTCCCAATAAGAAATGGTCTAGGGTGAGTGACGGATTATATATGTCAAAATCTGATTTAAGCGTGTCATCAACGAACATGCATGCATCAGCAGGAAAGGAAAACTAGGTAAGGAAACTACTTCTTGTAATCATCAGTTAAAGCATATAATTCTAATGTCTTTAAGATTAGGTTTTTTCTTTCTTTTTCTTTCTGAAGGTTTCGTGTATGCAATATGCATTAAGGGTATTGTTGTTGTTATTGCTTTGGGTTTAATGCCATTTTGCAGCACTCCTATACATGGCAGCCAGTATATCTGATGGAAGTTGAGACCAGGAAAATCTAGTACTAATATTAATACGCCTACTTCATGGGGGGGGGGGGGGGGGAGAAAACGAATATATATGTATCAATAGAGTAACCGTGTGCATTGCACACTCTGCGCTTGTTTAGGATATTGTCGAAAAGTTTGAAGTTGTTCATACCTGTACTGAAAGAAATTAAATAGTGTTGTTTTTTTTAAAGCTAAAATTGCAGCATTTCTTTGTAGAAATAAGCGTAAAAGAGTGTTTACCTTCCTTTTTCTTTTGGATCATCCGCCATAATAATTCATATAGTAACTACATCCATTTGTATCCTCTTTTTGAAGTGTGCCATATTAGGACACTGCATCTTTACTTGGACACGTAAGCAGATCGTAGTAAATATGGTATGCATTGTATAATTGTAGAATATCCAGATACAGAATATCAAGTCTTATTTTGAAAACGAATTACTGCGAAAATCTCGTGTTTTCTGTCATGGCGGACTAAATACTGTTAGCGTAAACATAATAGGATCAATAACTTTATCATTAGCCAAAGGTCCTGAAAAACATAACTTTACGAAAGTGTTAGATTTTAGCTCGTCATATTTTATCTTGGACAATAGTTATAATTGCTCCATTGCTAGTTATAGGATCACTTCGTATCCTCGACCACGTTCTACAATGAATATTGTTATCAGCTACAGCCATTTGCAATAAATGAAAAGTAAGAATAGACACCTTTCTGTATAATAATAGGTTATGACTCGTTAGCTTTCGACCTTATTACTAGGCCTTCATCAGAGGAATGTCTATTTGAATATAGTCACGTGATTAACTAAATGACGACCACGTGACAAAATCATTCTGTACACTGGCGGAAGTTCCAACAAGGAATCCGGAGGATGGGCTGCAGTTGAACTGGCAATGAGTTCAAAGTCTTCCATATACAAATTTGCCACAGTAGGAGACACTGGAGAGCTCATTGGCGCCCCGAACTCCAGTTGATAAAATTCTATCTGATAGACAAAATAAGTAGTGTCCGAGACCCATTTCAACAGACTAATTATTTGTTCTTTGAACGTAATGCTATTTCCACTGCAGCACATCCTCCGAATGTGTGGTTTCGTTCTGTAGATGGCACTTTCACTATGAAGCATGAAGAATTCACAGAACATCTCAATTCCATTGATGAAACTATACAGTTCACTTATTTAGTGGAAGATGATGGGAACTAACCATTTTTTCGGTATGATTGTGTTCAAATTTTCGATGATGGGGAAACTAAAGTTATTTTTTGCCGCAAAAGTTACCCACATAGACCAGTATCTAAACTTCACCTCCAGCCACCATCTTGTACATAAGAGATCAGTGGTGAGAACTCTGTTGCATCTGCCGGATTACCAAATAGGCAGAGTAGGCACAGGCCTAAGGACCCTACGCTTTTTAGGGACCCCGCGACAACGGATCAAAATAATATTGATTTGATCTTCAAATAAATTACATTCAAGCTTTTTTAAATTCTTTCCTAAAGATTGGAAAAAAATGAATCAAGAAACGAAAACTTTGCGTTAAAGGCTCCTTAGAGAAAACACTGTATTAAAGTAGGGGCGGGGGGGGGGGGGGGCAAGATTTCGACTGCATAAGGGCCTCCACAGGGTTTACAAAGACTGGATGTTGGTGTTTCCGGAAAAAGAACGGAGTTTGGGGGAACATATGAAGGAGAAAGGATACAAATGTTTACCGCATATTGGCGTACTCTGAAAGATTATTAAAAGTCTTCTGAAAGCGTGGAGCTAATGTGATCAACAAACCCTTTAACACCATCAACTCAATCTTGGTACATGTAAAAGACCAAAGTCCTTGGAAGAAGAACTGCTCAGTCATCTGTAAAATCCAGTGTGATAATTGTGAAAAGGACTACATTTGGGAAACCACTAGAAGCCTGAAAACTAGTGAAAGAACATTTGTACACTAGACTGATGAACGCTGCAAACAGTCGGTCATACTTTTTCGTGGGATAACATCAGATTATTCCCGACAGAGAATAATACCCTCAAGGGGAAAATAAAGAGAAGCTATTGAATCATAAAGGGGTAGCTAGTGTTGAACCGTGATTTTGGACAGAAGTAGTTTGTCACGTGGTCAACATTTAGTTTATCACGTGACTATATTCCAAGAGTCATTCCTCTGATGAAGGCCTTGTGATAAGGTTGAAATCTAAGGAGTCATAACCTAGTATACCACTGAAAGGTATCCATTATTAGTTTCATTGATTGGAAAATATTGTTGTATCCAACTTGTATCTCATCTGAATTCAAATTATCTACATATTGCCCTCGCCACATTGCTAAAACTGCCCTTCTGAGAGTAATTAACGACCTTATCTCTGCTTTGGCTCGTAGAAAGATTGTAGTCTTCACCCTCTTTGACTTGTCTGCAACATTAGACTCAATAAACCATGAAAACGTTACTTCAACGTCTCTAGTATGTATTTGGCATTCACGATACAGCCTTATTATGGTTCAAGTCCTAAGTAATCATCAGGACACAAATTGTGTTTGTAAATGGAAAACATTCCAGCCCTGTTTATACATGTTTTTGTGTTCCACAAGGCTCTGTTGTCGGTCCCGTTCTCTTCCTTATATACAAATCTGGCTGCCGAAATGAATTTGAGACTATCATCCAAGACATAGTGAGGTGCATTTCCGAGGTGAAGTCATATATAACACGTAACAAGCTGCAGATGAATGATGATAAAACTGAAGCCATACTGGTCACCACGCAAAGACTTTTTCATTCACATCCTTTACATTAAACAACAAGTATCAGCAATACCAACACTAAATTCACAGTCAATACGAAACTTAGGTGTTACTCTCGACGGTACTATCATTACTCTATAAGGTAATGAACAAATGCAAGGCGGCATAACTGGAGCTGAATCGCATCAGCTCCATTTACAGTTTCCTTTCAGTTGATGCCAATAAAACACTTGTGTGTTCCTTAGTACTTTCAAGACTGGACTACTGCAATATTCACTCCTGGTTCGTCTCAGTATCTACTAGAGAAATATTAAAAGGTTTAATACACGGCTGCTCGGATCATCATTTTGAGTATAAATAAGTGAGCACACCAATCCCTGTTCTGTAACCTTCACCCATTCGATCCAGATTCAAAACAGTGTTGACTGTGCTACATACCTGTCCTCACTCATGTGTACTACCAATCTAGACACTTAGGCTCCTCTATCGACACTTGTATTCTCATTGTTCTCACTGTTAAAAATAGTCATACATACAACGTTCTTTTGCATACCTGGGCCAGCTACGTGAAACAACTTGCTCATAGATCTTAGACACAAAGACACTGTGTTCTCACTCAAGAGAGCTCTTGAACTCGTATATTTTGACATATCGATTTAATAATGTTTACTGTCTTAATTATTGTAAGCATGTTTTGGTTTTTGTAATTTCATGGCATTTGTTTTGTAATTTTGTCGTTGTACATGTTTTTATGTAATCTAATATTGTAATGCTTTTAGAGCTTTTATAGATTAGACGTTATACTAAGTCCACGTTATATTATTATTATTATTATTATTATTATTATTATTATTATTATTTATAAAGGCGAGCGCCTTAGACCACTCTGTCACCTGGGCCCCTTCATTGAGAGTGTTTTAGTGCCTAGCTTACGTTTCACTTGGTTTATGTCCTTTTCCTGACACAAAACACAAATGTTCCTCAAGCGAACAGGCAAGCTATAACTTCCTGATTAATAATTGAAACTTCCTTGTAACTCACCTTTAAGAATAATAAAAAGTCACACTGAATTACACGTCGGTTTCAGTTTTCGGTTAAAGACACAAGCAAACAACATATATGATGTTTTGACTGTACATTATTGGTGGTTTTTTGTCAATCAGGTGTGCTAAATCAACAAATAAAATTCAATTTTACTCGTCACGTACAGTTTTCTATAAAAATACATGTTATGGGCGGTACATTTGGTCATATAAATATGCATTTGGCGGCCAAAGAATGAAAAACATGGGAGTATTGAGGACAAGACCACCCTTGTTATTTTTCATGCTTGTTCAACAATGCAGCAATATTTTGTATAAATAACCTTGACATATTTAAACGACTTCTGCAAAGCTGGGTTTTCCAGGTTCTCTCCTCACAGCTTATTCTGGCCGCCATGTATGTCCTATCATGCGTTGAAAATAAATGGCGTTCAACCCAAATTAACAAGTAAGAACAAATGTGGGCCCACGGTCTGCTATTTAGAGTTTGAAACCAGTATTTTGATCACTAATACTCTTTTTGGATTTCTGATATTACACACTAGCAACAATATATTATGACAGAAACAAAATATAATTATATCTTAGCAAAATCAAATTTCAGCTTTTAAGCAATAGTTCAGTAGTAATTAATTTGTAGGTAGAACACACACACACACACATACACACACACACGTACACACACACACACACACACACACACACACACTGAAGCAGCCTCATAAAACTACCCGCTCTATGTTATACCGTATGTATATATGTGGGAAGCTCTCATTAGAATCTTCATAACAGAAGCTACCGCTCCGGTGGCCTAGTGGTTAGAGCGTCCGCCTCGGATGCGGGAGGTCGTGGGTTCGATCCCCGGCCGAGTCATACCAAAGACTTACAAAAACGGTACTAACAGCTACCTCGCTTGGCGCTCAGCATTAAGAGGTTAGTGTTAGGACTGGTCGGCCCGGTGTCAGGATAATGTGACTGGGTGGGACATCATGCTACATGTCTGCGGCATGATGCCCCAGTGCTAGACATCACTATAAACTGCCACATTGCAGACATCGTAGCGATATGACTGAAAAATTGTTAAAGCTACGTTAAAAAACCAAATCATATCACACATCACATAACAGAAGCGCCCGCAGCATTATGAGCATTATTAGTAATGGGCCAGCTACTAATTATTACAACTGTAGGCCAAAACATGTTTAGATGAGAAATAGGGGTGGGGGCACTGCCTCCCCCTCACCCCCGTGTGTTCAGGTTTGTTTTTAATGTTCTAAGAATAACTAACTGTTGAGTTGGTCATATCCATGGTTATGGTTCGACAATGCTAGCAGCAAATACTCCCCTACCCCCTTGTATAAACTCAGACGCACCAACAACAAACGAGCCAAATCATACAATAGATTTAACTTCGTCCAACTGTTACACCTTTAATGTGACGCGGAAGAGTTTCAGGGGCAAAAAGCGAACTGTTAATTTGACATGCCTGTTTAGAAGTTGTTTTCACGAGTATATATAACTATAAATAGAAATTACGAACTTAAGACTGTGTGTAGGGGTTTTCCTAACAGAAAGTGAAACAAGATGTGTAAACGAGGATCGATAATAACATCAGCTTCATCTTATCAGAAACGGATGTGGATGCAGAACCAAGGAAATTAGGTAAGGGAATAAGATCACGCTATCTTCAACAAAACATATCCTCCAGATATAACGGACTACCCAGGATCCCCTTATGAATTATATATTACTGATGTAATGAGTAGCTGCTTTTATTTGGAAAGGTTACGGAATAACAATTTAATTTAGGATATTATTCTGCTTGCTAATTTTGCATTTAGTTTAAGAAGAAACTTTGCAGGCAAAATATGGATCGGAAATCAATTTTGAAACTGACTTTCAAACCTTTCGAGTTTATCTTACACAGAGCTCAGTAAAATGTTTTTTTCACCGTATTTATGGGTACAGTGGCGAAGCTATTTCCTTATTCTGTACAAAATAAAATGACCCACTGTTTCTGTGTGAATTGTATACTATTCATCCTTTATTTATTTATTTATTTATTTATTTAGGATCAACATGTAACACTGTTAATAAGTTAATAATACGTTTTGCTCTTTAAATTGATTTGAAGGATCGATTCATTTCTTTAGGCACTGACGCCCTTGCATAAAATTATTAAAAAAAACGTTGCGATGTTTGTCAGCGGTAACAGTAATTTATATCTATGATCAGTGAAGATAGTAAAACCATCATTCGATTTTTTTCTTCTTCAATTTTTAGGAACTGTGGTGGTTGGTGTACACTATATAACTCAGTTGTCTTCTTGTGCCGTAAAGCACCAAACCCGATCAAATTCTTCTTGTTATAGTTAGAAAAGAAAACAATAACACAAAAACACTTAAGAACACCACCATCAACAACAACAGCAAACAATACCTTAAAAGATCTCGCTCAACTGATAGTGAGTATTCTGTAATAAGCAAACTCTGGTTACGATGGTTTTATCTGCCTATTCATTTTAAACCGTAGGAATACTTGCTAGAGTTTGTATGATAGATCGGTGATTTCCGGCGAGGAAGTTCGCCTATGTATCACCACAACTAATATATTTACTGCATGACAGGTTGAACACTTACTACGCTTGATTGAATCGCATGGAAATAATACTGTCTAAACGACTCCGTCTGGAGAAACATTTAGGTCGTGTGAGTGTGAATCATTTGCTATCATAGTGCATTTTAATTTTTCTTCACGAAGATACTATTTTTAGATCACTATGACTATATTGCTGAGGTATAACATAAACACAACTGAAAGAAACTAACTAACCAAAAATGAATCAAATGAACCTAAGCTGAAAATACATTTAAAAGAACCAAAGATGAACTCAAAAAGGGCAAAACACTTAAATTTAAAAGTTAAATTTCAGTGTAATGTGCTAATACTATATATATATATATATATATATATATATATATATATATATATATATATATATATATACTTATGGTGATTGTTATCTTGAGGAATAGTGAAATAAAAAAATGAGTTAACTATTAAGGTAATTAATGTGACCATGGAATAAGATTCTTTCACCAAGAATAGGTTAGCTTGTTAAGGGTGAAGTATGGAAAGTCGGATTAGGTACAAGTCTATGCCTTCAGAATGTTAGATAAATCAAAGGATCAAAGTTACAAATCTGTTGTTTAATCGATTAAAATATAAATGAATGTTAGTAAATATATTTGAAGAAGTTAAACAAGGACAAGGAAATGTGGTATGGTAAGGTTTCATTTCCCATTTTTAAATTACACCTGACAATTGAACACATAATCATTTTCATCTAATTAAAACATTTTAATTAGTAAGTCAAAAATATACTTTTTATACGCTTTGGGTTCATTTGCAGTCCTGCCCGCTTCCCCCCCCCCCCTTCATTTTTACTTGAGTTGTGTTCATTTTCTTTTGACTTACTTTGCGTTCAGTGTCACAAATTAGGAACACCCATTAACATATGGCAACAATAGTCCTTAGTTATAATTATTCAACTTTTAAATTTGGTAATTATGACTAATAAAAAAGACCGTAGCAATATGTCACACCTTGATTACGCTTTGCTTTGATGACAATGGAGGCAGGAGGATTCATGAACAAATGCCTCGTTATATTTGCGTATAATAAATGCATGAATGACCATCTTAGTAGATTCTTAATCAGTCACTGCTTTTGTTTACAGATGCAATTACTTCCTGAATGGAACAGAAGACTCGAAAATAGACGGACATGGGATTTCAGCGCTTACTCCTGTTATTTTCTTTACTTTGCGCATTCCGTCACCATTTAGGGTTGCCAGTGTCGGATATTTGCACTTTGACTAATAGTTCATTAACATGCATTGGCGTCCTGAATCAGGGTGACTTTCCGATAGTGTTACCATATAATTCGATTACAACATCGGCAGTCTTCGAGGGAACCGAGTACTTGCTCGATTTTCCTCGTTATCCATTTGAACATACTTCTTGGCAATACCTGCAAAAGCTCGAGCTACAGAATTTTGTTAGAATTGAAAGTTTGGATGAAAATACATTCTTGGGACTTTGGAATTTGACGGAACTTCGCATAATAAATTTCACATACCTGAGGAAAATCGACAATAGTGCCTTACTATTACTCCCCAAGCTAGAAATTTTGGACTTTGGGCACAATGTCAATCTCTCTTTTTTCTCGGTAGAGGCCCTTATTGAGAATACTGTGCCAAACCTTCGTCAGTTGTTTCTCTCCCATCTAAATAATGCCGCTGTCCAACCTAACGTCATTGGCAGGAGCTTCATATCAGCAATCGGTACAAAAAATGTAACCCATCTGGATCTCAGCGGTGCCAAGATCAATCTGATTAAACAAAATTTCAAGGAATCAACATTTGGGAACCTTCGTTACCTGAACTTGTCAGATACAGGCATATCCTGGACGAATACTGATTTTGTTTGCCTGCCGAATCTTGAGACCTTGGACATAACGCGCACTCACTATGTGTACATGAAGAAAATTGTAGGTCTGACCGAAAAAATCACAATACGTCTTGGGAAATCATTGAAAAGAATCTATGCAAACGAAATGATTTTTAATGATTCAGATAGCGCTAACTATTCTGTAACTGTTGAACTTGACGAAGGTATCCCTTTAGAATCATTGATGATTCAAAAATTTAGAGTAACTGAAACGGCGTACAACGTTAGCTTTAATGGACTTTTCCACAATATGTCTAAACTCGATCTTTCTGATGGAAATATTCCCTATTTGTCACAGTCAATGCTTAAAATGTTTCCTAGTCTTAAGATAGCTATTCTAGGAGGCAACATGTTAGGCAAGATGGAAAATACAACTGAGTTTGTAGCTTTATTTAAAGACAATTCTCAACTGCAGCAAATAAGTCTGGCTAAAAACGGGATATGCAAGCTTCCAGAAGACATCTTCGGGAATAATGCAATGTTGCTCGTCATAGATTTGCACGGAAATCACCTGATCAATTTTAATATCAACTTAACTCGTCAATCTAACATCAGATACCTCGATCTGAGTGAAAATAATCTAAGAAACATTTCAAAGTCCTTGATTCATATCCTTGAAAGCCATTTCAAAAATCAGAGTGGACAATTTATAGATGTTTTTACATGTAAAAATCTTTCCAAGGTTGAAAGTGATCTCAGTCAGGATAGTTGTCAAGAACTTCTAATGCCCCAAAACCTAACTTTGAATTTGGCAGGAAATCCTTTCGAATGCGATTGTGACAACATTTACTTTATTGAATGGATTTTAACCACCAAGATAAACATGCTTAGCAAACACAGCTTAAAGTGTAGCTTTATGGGCAATAACCTGACAATGTGTGCAGAATCTCTGCAATTTATGGAGTCCATGTGTAAGGGACCTTCCACAACAGCTCCCGGAGCAACCATTACAACCGTGACAATTGCCGTGATTGTGTTTGTCGTCTTCCTTGTACTCGTTGTCTTAGCAGTTGTGACAAGGAAAAAGATAAAACGATATTGTGTGCAGAAATATACACCCGACGGAGAGAGTGTCATGCCCCAAGACAGTGCCATGGAAGGGATTGTGACGCAAGGCAGTGACGTGGAGGGGCTTTTGCATTAGTATCATAAATTAACAAGGGTATTATATGGTTATATTTAGAAAGTACGTTGGTATGTTTGCAAAAGGAGAACTGGGAAAGAGAACTTTGGTAGAGTCTTGTAAATGTACATGAACAACAGTGAAAACAGTGTCATGACATATGCATTACCAACACTCCAGAGACTTCAGTTCTAGGCAACGTTTTAAAAAAGTCCTTTACATCTCGATCAACTTTTAGTTTTCTTTGTATGGTAGAGATTTCGATTTACAATCATTTAAAGTGTAGGAGGCATACTCTGGTACATCCAATATTTCTCCGAATTAGCAATACCGATGAGTTTAGGAAGAGCTTGAGAGATCAAAAGTTATAATTGGCATTCTGAAAACTATGGATAAAACATTCATAATCATGGTCTGGTAATTTATCCAAGATGTGAAGAGCACGTCTTCTATTGCATATTAAACTGATGCGAAGGAAACTTCAGTCTTGCAGAATATCATACTATCTAACTAACGTGATATATCTGCGTTGGGCATTTCAATATTTTTCTCCAGATCAATTCAGAAAGTGTAGAAAATATTATTTGTGTCCTTATTCTAATTAAAAATTAATCATATCCCTAATTGAGATGTGGCAACATATTAGTAATCCCATTTTCGGTACCATAATTCAGTCCGTCCACTCATGCTTCATGTAATCAACGTAGCTCATCAACCCTTGCAGGGCGCAGAGGGCTCAGTGTAACTGCTGCACTAGGGTGCGGGTTCAAATCTTACCTTTGGATCAGCTCGCGTCGGCTACCGTACTGTCACTAACCAAGGTAATTCACCCACTTTTCTTCATCAGTAACCTTATTTTGCCTCTGTTCGGTGCAAAACAAAAACCGTACACATAACTGGATGCTATTTCGTAGGTGAATTGTCTAATGCATATTGTTATGTTTATTCAAGGTTTTGTCTTTTCAGGTCCAAATTTTGACGTAGTTATTTGCCCTCGATTCAACTATCTTACATCCCATCTACAGCAAATCATTGTAACTAGCATAGTTTATGAAGTGTTCAATATACACTGATCTAATTTTGTGTATAAATTGTCTAATGGACCTAGATATGCTTTACATGGTTTTTGTTTGGTCGCTGACATTTTGAACTGGGTTGTCTTTGACAGCCAATGTGATATCTTCATATGTGATGTTATTTGTTGCGTAGACCAACAAGTAGATGTCCATTGTTTCCCCATTTTGACATTGCGGAGGAGACCAACGTTGCTTGACACTATTTCTTCCGGAGTTTTCCGCCAAAATTATGTCGGACTATTTGCCGCTCACTGGTAATTAATAAATAAATTTCGACTGACCTTTCTATACGGATAGTAAGTAGAATCCCTTTTATTTTGAGCCAGGGTATTAAATCCATCCGAACACCTGTGTATCCACCATTTATTGACTTAGAAAGTTTTTGAATTACTAATGCATGTGCGGAATCTAGTGGCACGATAGTCTGTTAAATGCAGAGGAAGTAAACTCCAGCACAAACAATGCCAGTTATAGATGACCTCGGCTACCTGTAATGTCAGAAGAAGAAAAAAACGATGGAGATCTACTTGTTGGTCTAATTTGTATCATAGTTTTGACTCTTATAAATAGCTGAACATCATCTATGAATTGCCTGCAACATTTTACGTGCCTTGTAAACTTTTGTTGTCTTTAGATCTATTTTGGCCAAAAATATGGCCTTTTCCCATCAATATTAAATACTGACTGCATCACCAACAAGCTCAAGAATCATTAAAATAATTTGATGCAATATGGCATGTAACTTGTCCTTAGACCGAGATTTGCCATTTATGGGCTTTGTCTTGTGAACTCATCTTGGATAGGGTTGACTTTTTCTAACACACAGACTTTAATATGAGATTAACTGGCATAGATCAATGACCATTCAACAAATTCTGCTATAAATTTGGCATGAACATGGTCTCACAGTCCTTTGCATGCCTTTCATGTGTTTATTCACTTTTAGAAGAGTTGTAGCTCTCTGACTGCTTGTCCTCTTAACTTTGGATTTTTGCAAACTTCACCAACTTTGTATTTGATTTCAACCAAATATGGAATGTGGCTTCAGATTAACGACAATAAATTAATTTCCAGCATTCCATGTAATAGCCTCTCATTATCCATTCTCCTTACTTCAATTTCCATGTTACAAATTTACCATGTTTTGGAAGGTTTCAACCATGTTTGGAATTTATCATGTTTTGAGGGATTTTAACCATGTTTGGCATGCAACTTTATACAGCTGAGATCTTGAATGAGTTTAATTTCAAATGTTACACATTAGTGGAGACAAGGACCTCGATTGCCTCTCCTCCAAACGTTGTTTTCTTTGGCAGAACTTTTCCATTGATGAAACCTCTTGTAAGATTTGGTTTTCACCATCAGTAAGAGTTATGACCTATGAATGCATGTTGTCTTCAACCTTTAGTTGTACAACATAATTTTATCTGTTGAAACCCCTGCCAAGCAAATTTCTTAAAAGGAGTCCTATTTGTGGATTCGATTTAGCTTTAATTTTAGCCATGCTTTTAACATAATATGAAAGTACATGTAATTATAACTACATTTTGACTGTTAAGATGTACCTTCTGTGTTTTTTATTTGGAGTCAGCATACACTGGTGTGGCCTGACACAAAAGTATGAATATATGATTCTGCAAGGAGTGAATTTAAATGCATTACTTGATTCATTTGTTAGACATTACCATCAAACAATCATGTGGAATATGTCAGTTCTCTGGTTGGATAATCCGCCTTCATTTTATTTAGATATTTGTATGTGATCGGTACTAGCAGTAGGGACGGTGAACCCTACAAAGACTTCTCTAATTGGGTTAGTTCATTATTTTGACGTTTGTGTTTTGTTTCTTTTTCGTGTTTGTTTACCCACCCGCCCACATAATTTTTGACGTCACTGTCCCTGCTGCTGTCTCTTAACCGAACATTTTATCAAGACCTACGCGATATAAAGACCGAGGATCGTGTACATTTATCGTGATAAATCCGTAGGGGTAGCTTGCGCACGTAAAAAGAAGTTTTTTAACTTAATCATATCCATATCCCCATAACACCAAATTTGATGAATGTTTCGCAGAGCATGTGTATCGACTCCATTAAACATAACCAAAATATTGCAGTTATCTCTAATCACTTTAGGGATTTCTGTATATCGCTGAGTAACATATAAAACATCAGTATTATGTGTCCACCTCGGGAAAATATCCGAGCTGGATTTTATTGTTTGTGCAGCATCACATCATCGTATACTAAGAGATTATTATTAAATCCATCCAAGTCATCTACAGAGGGTTATTCTTCAATATCGGTGATAAAATCAATAATATCATTGCCGTCCTCGTCCAACAATTTTGCATTTTCATTAAAATCCTTAAGCACATCGACGCATAGCTGATCAACTACGGATGGTGCCACTAAATATAATTTATCCCACTTGAGCGATCTCATTATCAGATTAAGCAACAACTGCGTCTTTCCTGATCCACCAGATGGATCTATGATAATTGCTCTAATAGAATTTTGGAGTACTGGATGATGCTTGACTATCTCTTGCTTTCGCGTCGCCGAGAAATCAATATTATTATTGTACAAATTATAATAAATACTATGGATTTATATTGTGTTCGATGCAGAACACCCAACCCCACCAGTGGATTAACAACACTTATAACAAAAAACAAAACGCGCACTTACAATCAAGTGTGTGAAATGTGGTACAAAAAAATAATAAAATATGTCGTCTCATACGATGACAGGTGGTGGTATCGCTTCTTCACTAGAAAAATTACTAGGAGCTCCATGGGCTAAATACCTAGGAGAAAAACATCTTCCTGAGCAGCAGAGAGGGTGAACAGACCATAGAATTCCGACAAAACAAATAAAACAAACAAATAAAATCATCTCGTAGAATGGTCCAGATTTTTACAAATTAACGTTTCCTTGAGATGTTTTATTTCTGTAATGGCCGATTATATTAATAAAACCTTAATTCGAAATAGTAGCTGAAAAAATAAAGTACTCTACGTGTTTATTTATCCTTGTTTATTTTTTTGACGACCAACGTTGGTAGGTACCCTCTCTGCTGCTATTAATTTATGGAAATTTACCACCATACCAAGTTTGATGAATATTTCTCAACGCGTTCTCGCTGTTGTTTTTCCTCATCTGTTTCATCTTTATTTGTTCTATGTTTCAAGTAATATTCAAGTTCTGATGGTGGTTTTTCGATTTTTGGATTTATGTTCTTTCTTTTTCTGTAATAGTTCATCAAACTTATGTATCGATCTCCACCGCAATTTTTGCAAATCTGATATAATCCTCTAACGCCGTTGTTACAACCAACACAACTTCGTGGACCAGCATGAGGATTTTTCTTCATAAGATAATTATGTTTTTTACAATATTCTCCACGGCATTTTTATCACATTTGTTAGTGGTTCCTTGACGCAGCCACGCACAGTTGAATGATATCTTTTTTATTAAATTTACACCCCTTCTGCTGATATCAATTAAAAGATTGTTATATTAAAAAATAATGGTGCATTCGGAATCTCATACTGCAAGAATAGCTCGAGAACGATTAGAAGCAATTAAAATATTTCTTCCTGTCAGAGACTCATTCAGAAAAAATCTACAAGCGCAGCAAGAAGCACAAGTTGAGTATGAAGAAGAAACTAAAAAACTGTTTAAGCCCGTCACTGCAGCTACTAAGAAAGTTACAACTGTCATCAAAAAGGATCTTCTTCCGGTATCAAGACAAACTGCAGCGCAGACTGAGGAGATAGCAAGAGGAACTAGACAGACAATGGATATTTTACGAGATTTTCCACCTGACATAGCTAAGGAAATAATTGCGGCTCAGCCTAAATCTGTTGGTAAAACAGGTGAGATGAAAGATCATGTACCAGAAACAGAAACAGAAACAAGACAAATCAAGGAAAAGGTTTATATAAAAGATAAATTTAATGAAGATCATATTAATTACATAAAGGAAATTAAAAATATAGATAAATTAGCTGAATATGCCGCACGGAGTTATGATCGTCGAAAAGAAGTTTTAAAAACCGAGTATGCCGATGATACTATAAGTCGTGAAAATTGGTACAAGTGGATATTTCGTATATATTATAATGTTGACCAGGCTAGAAGCAATGATACTAAATATATTGCATTTGTTAATGCAATAGATTCATTTTTTGATCAACTGCAAAAACAACAACAGAAAAAAACAAACTCCATCACCGCAGCAACAACAAATACAACCTTCTTCTCCATCACTGCAGCAACAGAAAAAACACAAACTCCATCACCGCAGCAACAACAAATACAACCTTCTTCTCCATCACTGCAGCAACAGAAAAAACAAACTTCATCACTGCAGCAACAGAAAAAACAACTTCCACCACCGCAGCAACAACCTCCTCGAACGCAATCTCCAGAAGAAGAATTTTACGATGTACCGGGTGCTACTGGCAGTGGTCTGGGAGATGATTTTGTTTGTCCTGACAATATCATCAATGATGTGTCACGGTTAGAAGTTCTCATAGGAGGAAAACGTGCCGGAAATAATTCACCAGAAATAATTAATGAAGCAGCTGATATTTGCCAGCGATTATGTCGCGGCGGCGTCATGGATATCGGAGTTTACCGAGAATTTATCGATGAACTTGATGAAGTTGTTAGATAAATGGTAAATAAAATTAAGATGATAATACATAATAATCATCGCAAACCTGTACAGGTCAGAGCGGTAAACTCACGATTACCAGTCTATAGAGCTACTTACGGAGATGGACTTGGTGATGTTATTCAGGGATTATTTACAAGGATAGCTCCAAAAGTAGCACCTGTTGCAAAACAATTATCGATGAAGGCCATTGATATTGTTCGTGATAAAGCTCCTGGTGCAATTGTCAATGTTGCTGGTAAGGCGTTCTCGGCGATCAAAGAAAGACTAGCACGATTATTGCGACGAAAACGACAACCACCAGTAAAATTACCAAGTACTCAGGTGATGCCTGCAGATGTCAGTAAAATAATAAATCAAGCTGCAAATCAAAAACTAGCGGAATTATCTGAAGAAGCGGAAAAAAATATAACAGCAAATTTAATAGCAGGAAGCGGTCTTCGTCGACGATGATCACCATTTGGAAAAATGATAATTATAATAAAAATGTTCAAGCGCGAATCAGACCCAGCATTTGATATGGAGGCACCTGTCCTTAAGTATGAATCGGTACGTGATTATCAATTTTATTCCTATGACGCAAGACAACCAGACCAGCGGGGGAGAATCGAATTACAGGTTCATGATACAAGTAGATATTTTTTGCCCGCTGAGGCGTTTATTGAAGTAGAAGGTAGACTTGTAAAGGGGGATGATACGGCATATGGTGGCAATTTGCGTGTTGGTTTTGTCAACAACGGGATTATGGCGTTGTTTGATAGCGCCTCATACATGATTGATGGAATAAATATTGAATCAGTTCAGAAGGATGTTGATGTTGCTACAACAATAATTGGTCTAGCGAGTTATTCTGACGACTTTACAAGATCGGCCGGTTCAACAATGATGTTTGCCAAGGATATCACCGACAACGCCAACCATAATCAGTATATCCAGTTACTCACACCACGGGATACTTCTGTTGCTAATCAGGCAGAAGCTGTCAACCCCGATCGTGAAACTAGACCAGCAGGTGAATTTGAAATCATAAAAGATATTGCCCCGACTTACAACTTAGGGTTTGCAACACGCTGAGCAGCGTTGTTGGGAAATAATAGAAATTTTTCGTGTGCAATTCCATTATCTCACATCTTTGGATTTTGCAGAAATGTTAGAAAGGTAATCTTTGGAGCTAAACACACAAATGTGCTCGTAAGAAAAAATGATGATAATGATGCAATCTGGCGAGGTGCTGATGTTTCTGATGCTGCTAAAGTAAATATAACAAAACTTTCATTGTGGATGCCAGTAATGACACCATCAATTACTGAGGAACAAAAATTACTCTCTTTTATGGATCAAGGTGGTAAATCATTGCTATCATGGTTAACAGTAACCACAGATGCTATTCAAAGCAATGTTAATGGTTTATTTACATGGCATATAGCATCACAACAGGGTGTTTCTGCACCACGACATATTTTTATTGCGCTGCAAAATATTGACCGGATAAATAATCAAGAACGTTCACATATGGTATTTGATAACCTTGGAGTTAATGAAGTTTCCTTGAGGATAAATGGACATCAAGAACCGGCTGATGATATATTGTTAAATTTTAATCAAAATCATGTAGCGCGTGCATATCATCGTTTGATGTCATTTATGGGACGTGATCAAAATATAGATACCGGTTTGCAAATATCACAACTAGATTTTACAGGTCTATATCCGATTTATTATTTTTCGCTGGAGCATCTTGATTTATCCAAGCAATCTGTCGTTGATATACACTTTCGAGCTCATGTTACTAACCCGCCAGGTGGTGGTGCTTTCTACAGAACAATCGCGGTCATACTTAGCGATAAAGCCATGTTACTTGAAGGGGGTAGTGGTCGAATGAGAGTCGTTGATGCACCAGTGGAAAATCTTTAATTATTCAGAAAAATATTATTTATATAAAAATGTCGTATAGTCATGTTAATGTTACTCTGACTCCTGGTCAGGTAAAAAAGCTTCAATCAAAAACCGCCAACAAATGCGGAACTAAAATATCACTAAAACGAGATCAGATTAGTGGTGGTCCAAACAAATTATCGTTGACAAATAATCAGATTAAACATTTCAATAAAGCCCTGGAATCAAAAACTGGAGTTCAATTTCATCTTTCTCCGAGCGCCATCAAAGACATGGTTAAAATAGGTGGTATATTTCCACTTCTCGCAGCGCTACCAGCGATGATAGCTGCTGCTGCTCCAGCCGTAGCAAAAGCAGCCGCGTTAGGTGCTGTTGGAACAGCTGCTGGAATGGCACTAAAGAAAGCAACAGGAAATGGATACAAAAAAAAGGGACGCGGCTTAAGATTGCCGGGATCTCGTTGGCGGAGAGGCCTAAGGGTTCCACGTTAGATGTTCCAGCATCAAATTTTGATTTACTTGATGCTGCTAAAAAATTAAAAATAAAAGCCTTTAGAGGTGTTTTTATGCGAGATTAATTACCGAAACAACCAAACAAACTCGAAACAGGTATTATTAATCTTGACGAACGTTCCGGACCCGGTACTCATTGGGTATCATACGCGGTTGATCCACGTGGAATCGTTTATTTTGTTTCGTACGGGTTAGCTCCACCTGTTGAATTTATCAAGTACGTTGCACCACTCCACGCAAGAACCAGAGGTTCCAAAGCTTGGTATTCAACACTACCCACACAAACAATGACAGATCCGCCAATATGTGGCTGTGAAGTAATTAATGTACTCGACGCTATATCAAAATCATCCAAACCACCACATAAAGTTGTGCATGATTATACAAGTAACCGATTCGTTGCGCGTAAAGCGTTTTAAACAACAGGTCTTATTATAATGGTTGACATTTACGGAAGATCTTCTACTAGCAAGAAAATAAAATCCGATGTTGATCTGTCGAAGTATGTGACTAAAGATGACTTCGCTGTTATTATGAACCTGGCTGGAGTTGACCCAGATGAGGTTGTTATTTTTCAAGATCGATATGGTAAACTAAAAACCAGCAATATCAAATGGAATGATATAGTTCGACGAGTACTTGGTGCAGTTACGGATAATATTCCCGTGTTTACTGTCGGTGGTAGAATCAGAGATTCAAGTATATCGTTTGCAACAATTAGAGATGAAATTGCAAAAAGTGTTGCTAATCGCGTGAGAAACACCGGTGACACAATGACAGGTGAACTTAACGTGAACGGGAACAAAATAGTAGCTGTAACAACTCCAAAATCTGACAATGACGTCGCAAACAAACTATACGTCGATGACGTAGACAGTAAACTATCCACGCTGCGGGCCGAGTATGATGTTCATGTAAGCGCGTTTACAAGACTTCGAAGAAACTTTCAAAAAACCGATGATGCCACGGGTAAGTTCTTTGGAACTCCTCCCGTCATCGACATAAAACTTTCTGATATCAAAACTAACCTAGACACGATCAAACGAACACAGCTAGACATCATAGCGGGAATTCCTGAGATTGTCAACAAAACCAATTTGATTAAAATTTCAGCTGGAATAACTCCCGGACATATCACAAACATCGTATACACGGTATCATCGGGATTTGCAACATGGTCGCAGCAAAATAATACTATCAAATATACCGCAACAGTCACTGGCGTGTACAGGCTGTCTGTGTTCAGTGCTGCAAAATTTGAAATATTTACAACGTTTCCATGGCGTCATTCCACCGACAGGTTTTCCGGGGTTGTATCTGTTATATTAAATAGCGGAAACGAGGAAATATTTATTCTGGAAGCAGCTGATAAGAAATTAACCGCAACATCTTACTGGTGGTGTTTGGAATTTGTAGCTGAAACACCTCAATTGGTTACTGCATAAAAATATATATGGACGGTGCACAATACAGGTACAATCAAGCTCGTGAATGGCAGGCGGCGCTAAAAGATCAAGTCGATCAATATACAGTAAAAGTAAAAAAATACCGACGACGATTAGTTATCGTTGATGTGATTGTTTATTCAGTATCCGCTGTTGTTGCTGGAACCGGTGTAATATTATCAGCGTTGACAATGATGGCACCAGCAGCTGTAACTATTTGTATTTCAGCAGCAACAACTATTGCAGGTGTGCTTAATATCATCGCAAAAAAGATATGTACTTGCACGAACGAAAAATTATCCGATTACATAATAAAATTACACACAGCGACGGTAGCATACTCGAAATTATCCTCGTTGTTATCAGCGAGTCTCAGTGATGGAATTATATCTGATTTCGAGTTTTCAATGATGGCCAAAATATACGACGAAGGTATCGGTATTAAAGATACAAGTATTAATAATGACAGAATTACTCCAGCAGATCGTGACCAACACAACTCCGCCAAAGATAACGATGATCTCGGTAAGTTCGTCTAATCCTGAATTTAGTGTTAATTTTCCTACTGCAATTCCAGTAAAAGAAATAGCACTAGCGCAATTACGAGTATATTACAGCTGGCCAAATATCAGATCAAAATCATTTAATGGTACGCCAGCAAATAATTCGCTTGTATTTGCTAGTAAAAATAAACCCGATGGAACACCTGACTGGGTTGTTGTTGGAATACCAACTGGCAGTTATGAGATCGAACAAATCAATGATGAATTTGCGCGTAGAATAAAATCAATAACGGGAAAAGAAGCAAAAATATCAATTAATGTTCATGAACCGACCCTGTCCTCGACGGTTGAAATACATTCTCCCGATTATGCCGTTGATATTTATCAATCCACGATAAGATCCGTACTAGGTTGGCCGGATGCCCCCCCCCCCCCCCGGTGTATCATGGACCACTAGAACCGAAAAAATCTGATTATGTCACAGATATACAATCATATCATGAAATTAATCCATCATACAAACAACATCTACTTAATATAAAAAAGCAACGTTGTTGGGTTATAGTTTCTTATTTGTTGATAAGGACCGCATGCGGTGGAGTTTTATTTATGAACAAAAACCTGGAGTAAGAACCGAATCTTATGTTATTCACCTGATTGAACTAAAAACATATTTTGAGATCATTAATCGAGAACATAAGATACAGCTAGAAAAACTACAACAAGCTCTTCAAGAGTATCAACTTAATTTGTCATCAGGCAAAGTTTTCCTGGATGAAATTATCAAACAACAAGAAATATTAAATCAGCTTGTATCCGACATGGAATATTTTCACCAGCGAGTAATTGATGCAACAATAAATTATACCGACGGCGACAATAAAGATAAAGAAAGATTTTTAACCGCATACAATATAAAACAAGCTGACCTAGTGAATTTTAAATTTCCAGGATATAACGTAGACAAACTAAAAAATCTGTCAGTGATGTCATTGATGAGAACTTTCCTAAAATACATGATGCATGGAGAAAAATAGCACCACCTCCAACTGTTCTTAGATATGATAATGATCCACATGGCGGCGGAAGACACGTATCTCCGGGAATCGTTAATATAACGTCGACGGTCGCGGTTAATCTAGTTTGTGACGTAATCGATGGCAGCTATCAAATAGATCTTGGAAGATCAAATCAGGCTCAACAAGGATACATCCTATACACGTTCACACCACAAGTTTCCCCCGGAAGTTTAATCGTGCAAGAACCAACTAATCCTGTGTATCTACGGTGTCACAATAATATGTTAACACGAATAAATTTTAAACTCACAGACCACCTTAATCGCTTAATTGACATACGTGGAGAAGAACTTGTGATAAATCTGTATGTGAAATCTTAAATATTATGTAATGGAGGGTTTTTATTGTTGTTGTTGTTGTGGGGTTTAACGCCATTTTTCAGCACGATAGGCTATACATGGCGGCCAGTATTAATGGTGGAGGAAGAACCCGGAAAACCCCGGAAAGAACCACCGACCCACGAGAAGCTACTGGCAAGCTTTCTCACATGCCCACATTGGCTGAATCTTAGACTCGAACCGCCGCAGACAGAGGTGAGATGGCAGTGATCCGTAACGAAGAGCGCTTTAGACCACTCGGCCACTCGGGGCCCCGGAGGGTTTTTATACACGAGGATTTCAGACTCAAATTCGATCAACTTAAAAAAAAAAAAAAAAAAATATTTTACTATTATTACTGGTACAAATTAATCAGATTGTGTGTTTGGTACAAATTAATCAGCCTTGCAAAAAAAAATATTTTTTTTCTGAAAATTTAATTCTAGCCCACACGTGGTCAGCGTTGACAGGGACCCCAGTTACCAAAACTTTCATTTTCATTATTACTTTGGATCGTTTCACCAGTAACGGGGTTACTTTGGATCGTTTCACCAGTAACGGGGTTACTCTCTGACATAATTTTTCTTAATTGTCTTATACGAGTACTAATCGTTTTCTTTGCCTCGTACTCGTGGGATAATAGCGATTTAATTCTTTCTACGGCGGCAGAGAGAGGAACGAATTCCTTCACCTGATTATCTTCTACGGTAGCTAACGACTGAAACATTGCCGCCTAAATCCGTTTCATGAGCTTGTATTCAGATGATAGTGTGTGTGTTCCCTGGTTTTTACGTTCTTGTAAAATCTCAAAATCAGAAACTATTTTTTCAGGATTTAGTCCATTGGAAATATTAATTCCATCTTTTTTCAATTTTTTAATAGCAACAATTACATCATTGATATTTTCATGGTTCATTATGTAATATATAAATCTTTAAAATAAAAAAAATTATCCCCACAGAACCCCTATCGAGTCTTTAGCGAGTTCAAGGGGGGGGGGACAGTACAAACATACACGCTCAGCAAAATCCCACCCACAATAATTAATCCAGTGGGTGATACGAAAATATGTATCAACCACCAGTCAATATTGTGGTTGAATTTTGCTGAGCGGGGGGTTTTGCGGTTCCCCCATTATTATAAAATATCGCAATTATGCGCACCACCGACAAATTGTCAGCCCTGGGGATTCGATCCTGGACCGCGAGCGTCACAGTCCAATACCATACTGATTGAGCTATCGAACCTTGTTACGAACATATGTTTCGGAAGTTAATATATAGCTAAGGAACCAATATTTACACTAAAACAGCGGTTTCTGAATAATAACTACTTCTGCATTAAAATAACGGTTTCTGTATTATAACAACAGTTTCTGAATATATAAACAGCGTTTTTCCTAAGCAGACTGCAAATACAACCTGCGAATCAATAAGCGGCATGAACACACCTGCAGATCGATTTATACCATAACAACGGTTTCTGTTCTGTACCTATATTACAGCTTCCTTGCGGATCAATAACATTGTCATGATTTCTCGTAATGTTGTATGATGGGAAATATTTAAAAACCATAAATATACTTCCACGAGTAATTAATTACGACGTAATTAGTTAAACTGACTAATTACGATCATAAAAAATCAAAAATCTACGAAGAAAACTATATATTAAAAAAATAATCCCCCCTTATAAATCAAAAATTCAGTAGTATACGATCAGACAGTACTGGGTCTCCTCAAATAATGATATAATTCAATGTGGTGATGATAATTATTGATACTGAAAGGTGATTTTCTGTTTATATTTTTTCGAGAAAGCGGTTTTATATATATTTTCTGCTACTTTTTGTACTGAATGCGGGTGAATATCAAAATATTTCGCAGCAGAACATATTGAACGAAATATAATTACTTCGCCAGTTTCTGTGTTTGTAGAATTTACCGCCCTCTTTCCGATTGTCTTGCATCTTCCAGTATTACCACATGCAGAGTTCACGCTTTGTGTGACAACTGGAAGGTTGGATAAATTATTGTTTTGAGGATTCCCATCAATATGATCAATAACAAGACCGTCATTGATCACTCCAAATAAACATTCGTAGATGAAACGATGACAATGATATCTTTTCTTCCTAACAGTAGATCTAAGATAGCCATTACTATCAACAGTACCAACTGGTCTTTTCAACCTGCAGTGTCTAATGACACCATTAATATCTGATTCATAGTTTGTTATTGTGGGATGTGGGACAAATTTATTTTGCTCCATTATAATAATATTATTTGCTTAAATCATTGTTTGTCTGAAATCTTGATATATAATCCTCCAACGATTTTATAGCGTTTTCACCATTATTATTTTTTTTGTCATAATATCTTTTAAGTTCTCTGAACCGTTTTCCACCGCACTTTCCACATAATCCTGTTTTTCCTCGCACTCCAATACCACACCGCAGACATGGTATTGGTCCTAGACTTCCTCGTCGTATGTTTTGTGAGTGCATCCAGCAAAATTCCTTTCTGCAGGATTTGTTGCATCGATTTACTGAGCCGATCATCAACCATTTGCATTGAGACATTGTATATATAATATTTTTTATTTTAAATATTTGTTTTAATTATATGAACGAGTTTGAGAGATTATCCCAAACTAGGCCTGTTAAATATAAATTCAACCTCGACAGATTATCTCACTTGCCAGTGCGAGATTTGGTTGATCCGAAAAATAAAAGTTTGATCTCGAAAATTCACGACGCCAAGAAGGAATTTTACACGGATGGTGCATCTCATACATGGTCAACGTTCAAGATTATACGCAACACTGACTTTGTCACGGACGCCACAATGAATGACAAGCGAGCGGCAACTATCATTAACTACATCGCTGAATACGAGGGCAATCAAAAATATTTCTTCAGAGTAAAATTTATTGTATTAACAGAAACAGGTAGTTGGATTATCCGTGACAAATATGATCCTGTCCTTGGCAATAATAAAACTGTCATATTAAGTAAAAATTCCAGACCGGGTCTACTGACGGGTATTGACAAACCGTATTATGAGCGAGCGTATCCTGTAACAGCGGTTATTTATGGAATCTATGAGATAAATAAAAATCCCAACGTTGATAAACTAGCGCCGATGAAATTTTCAAGGTTAAATTGTGTAGCCGAACGAGTAATAGAACACTTTACAAACGCGATGCGTGGAAATGGATTAACTGATTTAAGGCGTGAAAAAATAAACTCGTGGGCTGATTCAGTTAAGGATACCGGTGCTACAATAAAAGATGTTGCTGAACTAGGAAAACTATTAAAATTTCCAATAACCGTAGCGACAATAACGGGAGAGGTACTGTACGAATCTAAATATAAATCGAAAGGAGCTCCAATAAATATTATTGATCATAACGCGCATGCATGGACTAGCGCAGTAACATTATTTCCACGTGATCGAACTGTTAGATTTTACCCCCCAGATAATTCTGGGGGAGGTATGTTTGATTTTATTAATGAAATAAGTAAAAACGATCCTGTATCGGTTTGGTTATTTAAAAGTAATGAGGAAGGTGAATTTGATCAGTTTGTTAGACCAAATGGTGAAATATATCGAACAGAATCCCTCCATGACGAGATGAAAAATCTTGCGGAGATGTTTTTAGAGTGCAAGCACGCGGAAAATACTGACAAATTACTAACTAATTGTTTTACCGTTCCATCTGTTGCGGCTCATTTCGCGAGAGAAAACAATTCATGGAAACCAACACGATTTGATTTACTCGAGGACGTACGCGCAAGTTGCGTCGAATACGGACACGGCGGATTATGGAATACCAAATACAATTACAATGATGTTATTTCGGTTGATATGGTTGCATGTTATCCGGGAAGTTTTCTAGGATACGGAGATTGTTCTGTATACTTTAAAAGATTTGGTCACCCAACAAACGAGATGACGCGAGTGGCAATTAATGGACCATTACCTGATTTTGATCTGACTGGATTCGCCTGTATTGAATCATTCGAGTTTATCGAAAATCTTCACAAGATTTGTTATGTTTGGTTTGGTAGACATTTTTGTGAAAAACGTTGGGCACCTATAGTTTTATTACGATATATGCTAGATTGTGCGATACTGACATCGTTGGTGGTCAGTGAGGCGATTATATCATATCGTGCACAGACCAAAGTTTGGTTGCCCATGTCAGATTCTGAAGTTATTAGCGAGTTTAAGGATGTTTCCGAAGATGATATTCCTAAAATTCTCAAAACCTCAAAAGATCTCGGTAGAAAAAGTATAGGTAAATTTACTCAAGGTGGTGCATATGATTATAAAAGACATCACGCACGATTAATTTTAGATGATGCCGAGTACGATTTTATAATCGCTGATACAACAGCAAGAAATATATTTGTAAATCGAGAAAGTGTTTATTTATCCGACGGAACAAAATTGGGTACGATCGTTAGTTACATAAATGACGTCTCCCCACAGTATACTCATCTAAGATCTTCCATGTTGGCTTATGTTTCCATAAATTTATTATCGATGATTAATAGATTTCCTGAGACCACAGTCAGAGTCGCAACAGATTCGTTTTATATTTCAAGTAAATTTTTAGAATCTGTTATGAAATTTACAAGTAATGATGAACGATGGGGTTCGTGGAGAATAAAAAAGGAACTATTACACAATTATACAGAATCAGCAGATGTTCCAATGAGAGATTTTTATCGTAAGGGTAATAAAATATCAGAAATGTCGAAAGCGCCATCATTGAGTGATCCAATAACCAGATATAAGACAGTATATCTTAATGGACCTGGTGGATGCGGCAAAACGACTCAAGCAATTAATGTTTTTAGAAATTCAGATATTATCGTGCTGACACCCACACATAGACTTGCACGTGAGATGAAACAGCGGCAAGTACAATCGTGTACGTATCATAGTTTCTTTCGGTGGCGCGGGGATACATGGACTCCTGAACGAATGGGAGAAAAATATATACCTAAAATAATTATTTGGGACGAGATATGTACGGTGTCATTGGATACATTAAAAACGTTTCTTGATTGGTTGTTGACGAAAAATACCGCTATAATAATGTGTGGCGATCACGGTCAACCGCCGCCTTTTGTTGGACCATCTCCACATGATTGGTTAAAAAATCTCGTTGATTATTACGAGGAAATAGATGATGATCATAGAGCTCTTGATGCAAATTTGAAGGAGTTTAAAAAATTAATCAGATTACAATCAAACAAAATTCAGTGTGAAATAATACGTGGAGTGATCTCAGAGACCTCAATGAGTGATTTTTTAAATTTATGGAGACCCACCGATTTGATCGTAGCAAGTAGAAAAATAATCAGAGACGATTTACAACAACAGTTATTTCAGCTGCATAAAGAAAAATATTCAGAATTACCCGTTCCGTTGTGTTATAGACCATCAGATACACGAAAACAGAATATTAATGTTGATATTCCAGGACAGACTGAAAAACAGAATCTCGTATTAAATGATATTGTCGCTGTTGATATCAGAGTGGTCGAAGATGCATTACACGCTGACAAATCTCCATAGGTGTTGGGATACGCTATGACGATCCACTCGTCTCAGGGATTAACTATTTCTGACACACGAGTCTGGATTGTAGACGATCGTATCGAGTGGTCAAATTTAGTTTATTTAGCGGTATCGAGGGTCAGAAAAATATCTCAATTACGTAGAATTATAATTCCTGAAATCGTTGATAAATTTAACATCATCGATGATGATATAATAAGAAAAAAATTAATCGGATACAAACAATCTGATAAAAAAAATAAACGCGACTTTGATCTTGATGTTGAATTTATTATTGAGTTAAAACAGCAGCAGAATAATCATTATGCCAGTTGTAATTGTATAATGTTATGGCGGTATTCGAGTAATGATTCAAGACAATTTACCGTAGATAGAAAAGATAATAGTCGCGGTCATACACGAGAAAATACCATGTTGACCTGTCTTGAGTGTAATCGACGTAGAGGCGCTAGTGCTAGTTAAGTGATCGCGGTGGTAGTTGTGTATCCTCGGGAATTATTTGTAGTTGTTCACGTGTAAATCCACGTTGAGGAGCAGCCGAATCTAATCTGTAGATTGCAGGTCTACCTGAGGATCTTGTCACGGTGGATATTTTGTGTGTGGTAACACTCCAAATAGGATCAGTCGCTCTCGCTTTACCACCTTCAGGTTCACCAGGCTCATATAAATATCTGACTGTAACATCACCCAATATTTTTTGTTTTTCAACATCTTTTCGTTGTGTTGGTATATTTTTTTTTGTAATTGCATTAATGGGTTTCATGTTGGTTGTTCGTGTAATCTCATTATTTAATGCAGCTATCACGCTTGGTAATCTTGCAACCCACTCGCGAGATCTTTTATCCTGAATAAATTCCCTGGCGTATTGATATCCAAATAACCGCTCAGCGAGTGTTCGATTAAATCGCTCAACAATTGCTTGATCACGGTGAATTGCGGTATGACCTCGTCGTATTTTGGTATTATGTTGTTTCATCAACGATGATACTGGACCAAGAAATTCCTTACCAGGATCAACCTGTAGTAGCTGTGGCCATCGCAGACCACCTCGTTGATAAATTCGTTCAAACGCATCGGCTACTTCAGATGATGTTTTCGCTGATAGCGGCTCTGCTTCTTTATATCTACGTGCAACATCAACTACGGTTAACGCGTATTTGTATGTTTTTCTACGCACAGTATCATGCGGTAAAAACAGAATATCAGCTTGATGAACTTCATTAGGAACACTGACATCGAAATACGCGTACTGAATTCGTTTCGGTGGTGGTAGATAAATTTGCCATATTGCTTGTTTGGATAACCACGTTTTAGCAGTAGAATGTTTAACCGCTGCTGCATCAGCAAGTTTGCCAATTGCTGCTTTGCCCCTCCAGTATCCTCTTGGTGAATAATAAATCGATTCCATTATTAATTACCAGCCCCAATCGCTAATTTACCTTTCATCGAGGATCTTACTAACCAATTAGCTAATGATTCTCTAATATTTTTATTTTTTATGGAATTTAATGCATGAATTAATTTCACATCTGCAATATGTCTATATTGTAGATTTTGACTTTTATAAGCTACATCATGAGCATGACAAGCTCGATAAATAGCGTTTATTGGTTCCTCGCCTGGTTTTGGTTGATCTTGATTATCGAGCCTGATATCAAGTCTGGTACCAGGACCGCAATAATTATATCCTGGTAGATGTTTTTCTCCACTGTATTTAGCCCATGGAGCACCTGGAAACTTTGACATCAAATTAGCAATATCACCACTGCGCTTATTAGGTAAAAACGAAAATTTCTTTCTTCCGCGTACAGAACATTTTCCACCATATGCTATTTTTTATTTTTTGTTGTAACCGTAGCTAAATCAGTAGTTGGAGTTTTAACTCTACAACGTAAGCAATATAAATTCATGACATAATATATATATGGATATAATTGATTTCTCAGCAACAAGAAAACGAGAGCCAGTTAAACACCACCCTGCGTTACCAAATTCCATCAGAATGATTATCATAGGACCATCTGGATCGGGTAAGACGCAGTTATTACTTAATCTGATAATGAGATGGTTGAAATGGGATAAATTGTATTTAGTAGCACCATACGCTGATGATCAACGATGTTATGATGTACTTAAAGATTTCAATGAAAACGCGCGATTACTGCATGAGGGTAATAATGTTATAGAGTTTATAACCGATATTGATGAAGCACCGTCCGTAGATTCCATAGACGGATTTATTAATAATTTAGTTGTATACGACGATGTGATGCTAGATAAACAATCAAATCCAGCCAGAATATTTTCCCGAGGAAGACATAAAAATACAGACGTGATCTATGTTACTCAACGATATACACAAATTCCGAAGGTGATCAGAGACAACTGCAACATTTTAGTTGTGTTTAATGGCGTGGACACACACCATCTTAGAAATATTCATCAAACTTGGTGTGGTGGTGACCTGGATATAATTAATTTCAAAAATTTCTTCTCACGAGCGCAAGCTACTCCTCACGGATTTATAACAATAAATTTGCATGATCCAAGAACAAGATATCGTGTGGGTCTTGATAAAATATTTGGGTAAATTTAATTAAAAAGATATCATTCAACTGTGCGTGGCTGCGTCAAGGAACCACTAACAAATGTGATAAAAAATGCCGTGGAGAATATTGTAAGAAACATAATTATCTTATAAAGAAAAATCCTCATGCTGGTCCACGAAGTTGTGTTGGTTGTAACAACGGTGTTAGAGGATTATATCAGATTTGCAAAAATTGCGGTGGAGATCGATACAGAAGTTTGATGAACTATTACAGAAAAAGAAAGAACATAAATCCAAAAATCGAAAAACCACCATCAGAACTTGAATATTACTTGAAACATAGAACAAATAAAGATGAAACAGATGAGGAAAAACAACAGCGAGAACGCGTTGAGAAATATTCATCAAACTTGGTATGGTGGTAAATTTCCATAAATTAATAGCAGCAGAGAGGGTACCTACCAACGTTGGTCGTCAAAAAAATAAACAAGAATAAATAAACACGTAGAGTACTTTATTTTTCAGCTACTATTTCGAATTAAGGTTTTATTAGTATAATCGGCCATTACAGAAATAAAACATCTCAAGGAAACGTTAATTTGTAAAATTCTGGACCTTTCTACGAGATGATTTTATTTGTTTGTTTTATTTGTTTTGTCGGAATTCTATGGTCTGTTCACCCTCTCTGCTGCTTCCTGGATATAATAGATGTGGTCCTGGAACCCGACTTGACATCCGACTTGACGAACGAAATCAACCAAAACCTTGGGAATATCCAATAAATGCGATTGATATAGCGTGCCACGTTCATGATGTCGCGTATAAAAATCAAGATCTGCAACAACGACATATTGCACACGTGACGTTGTTAGACACGTTACAGTTTGTAAAAAAATAAATCTCCCAGACAATCGCTTGCTAATTTTTTGGTAAGATCCGCGATGAAAGGTAAACTAGTTGTAGGTGCTGGTAATTAATCAACCGATTATTATTATTATTGTTATTATTATTATTAATATTATTATTATTATTATTAATATTATTATTGAATCAATTTATGATAGCAAAATAGGATATTAGAGAGGTAGAGCAGCGATTAGTAAACTTGCTGATGAAGCATATACCACACGTTCTGTTGTTGCAAATTGGTTCGCACGACAGGCAAAATTGCAGATTGAATTACCACCACCTATAACAATTCAGTACGCACATTTTGATATCAGCACTCTCAGTGAAGTTCATCAAGCAGATATTTTGTTTTTACAACACGATACCTTTAAAACTGGTAGACCTCAATCACGCACATACAAATTGCCACAACCCCGTTACTGTATTATAAATAATACTGATCCCCTACGGTATTATAAATAATAATGCAGAAGGTGTGTATTAAAATTTAATAACTCACGAGCCCCTAGTCATCAGTTCAGACTCTCTAAATACATATAACAACTCAAGGTTGAATAAATAAAAATTTTATCAAATATACGAATGCAAGAATTGCATGGACATAAATCTTCAGTTCAAAATAACATAATCCAATAATGGCCGGGTTGACCAATGCCCTTTACTCTTTACTTCGTCATATAGAAATTACTGTCCTATTGTGAGATAGTCTCTGTTCAGTGAGTTTTCCCAAGTACTCATCTAATTTCTCTTCTTTCCCCCTTCCTTCCTCTTCCTCCTTCTATACACTGTGCCTCTTGTGTACACACTGGAAGTCTCCACGACTTCCTTCTTATTCTCTCGGTGCCGTCACTTCCTACACCCTGGACTATCTCAGCACTGACTCTCACGTCATCCTGGGAGCTTCCTGAAGAAATATAAGGGAATAAGGGACGTACACCTTTGTCTCCCTACTATACTCTTTGAAATTAACCAATCTCTCACGGACCTTCCATCAGACTAACGGGCGAACAATTTTACCAGGCCCTATGTACATATAATTTTCCAGTTATCGGATTCATGCCTTGCACTCTACGCACGAATATCATTACTCAATGAATTTTTGTAACACACTCACACTGTATCTACCCATCGTTATTATGTAATCATTCCTATTGCATGCGTCCTAAGAATTACAGAATTATACATATAAATACATATGCACAAAAATCCATCTCAGTCTAATTTCGCATAGTGCTCAATCTAGTACATGTCATAATTCAATTATTTAATAAATTTAACAATATGATGCGATTAAATATTCTAATAAATGCAACTATACGTGAGGATACAATATTCTAATATATTCAACTATCTACTCAAATCAAGCAAAAAACTCAGCCAAGATACCGTCTTACCTTTGAGAAGCTTGTTTACCCAGTTCAATTCCTTCTTTTTATGAGTTAAGTCTCGGAGTGGCTTTTAGCTAAAATTCCCCCCTCAGCATAAGCTTCCTGCTTTACTAGACAATACGTCTCTCTCCCCCGAGAATTAGCAGCTCACTGACTGGTCTGTACGCGTTTACGAATAAGAATGAAGCATTTCCCGCCTAAAGTATTAGCCCCTCCCAGTGGAAGATCTAGCTTCTCTCATCCCTGATTAGTCGACACGCCTACCGTTCGATGCTCTTTCCGCCTAGGTCCAGGTTTCTTCACACCATCTTGGTGCGCTATGGGGTATCCGGCCCGAATATGCCCTTCGACAGAAGCCCCGCTTGCACAAGGATTAAATACCTTTGAAGCCAATTTAGAGATCCAAAATTATGTAACTCCTAGTAAGTAAGACGTCCGGCCCACATGCTCTGATTCTGCAAAATACTGCCTTCGGTTCGTTACACAAATACACGTTGACTGTCGTTGACGTTGCAAGTAGGTATAAAGAAGCAGAACCACTATCAACTAAAACAGCAACTGAAGTTTGAACGAATTTACCAACATGGTGGTCTACGATGGCCACAGTTGCTGAAGATTGATCCTGTCAAGGAATTTCTTGGTGCAGTATCATCTCTGATGAAAGCACATAACGTAAAAATCAGACAAGGACATATCTCAATTCATCGCGATCAGGAAATGGTTGAGCGATTTAATCAAACACTTGCTACGAGGTTATTTGGATATCAGTATGCGCAAGAAATATCACTGAAGAAAGTTCAGAAAGACAAGAGATCTCGTGAATGGGTTAAAGACTACCAACTTAATAGCTGCAAAAAAATATGAAATTACTCGTGCAATTTCTATGAAACCTACCAAAGTAAATACAAAAAAAAACCACAACATATACCAATACAACAACAGGACTTGTCAAAAACAACCAGCACTAGGTAATGTGACTGTAAGCTATTTATATGAACGTAGTGAGCTTGAAGGTGGTAAAAAAGAACAACTGAACCTGTTTGGAATGTGATGATGCATACAATTTCCAGCATGGTAAGAACAACGGGTAAACCTGCAAACTGCAATCTATGGAGTAGATTCAACTGTTCCTCACCATGGATTTGTATGTGAACAATTATAAATAATTCCTGAGGATACACAATTACCAATGCCTTCACTTTTGTGAGCTGGCGCCTCAACGTCGATTACATTCAAGAGAGGTCAGTATCATATTTTTGTGTGTGTGACCAAGACTACAATTAATTCTATCCACAGTAAACTGTCTTGGATTAAAAATTGAATATTGCCACTCTTATGTTACGTGTTTAGGCTCTAAAAAACAGTAACAAAAAAAAGTGAAAACAAGAGATCAGGGGCAGCTGTAGTTAATTGGTTCTGTCATATAATGAGATACTGGCAAGTGTTGAAGGAACACCAAGCCATCTATAAAAATGCCTGTTGGTCACCTGTGTTAACTCCTCTGCTGTACTGGTATGGATCTCATTAACCATCAGTGGCCATATAAGCCTCGCAAGAAGCCATTCTGGTAGATTCAGGTCTTAAACTTCCCTGGAAGTCCTGATTTGTCTATCTTCAACAGAACTTTTCCGCCTGATGCCTGAGTGTACCTAAATTATTCCTGTCAGGGCTGAGTCAGACCATTTTCCAAGGCATGTGATGGGGATTGTATGTTTTCACATTGTATCATCAGTGTAAACTGTTTTGTGTCATGCCCTTCTTTTACCTCCAAACACCTGGACTTCTTTGGTTTAAACATCATTCATGCCCTTCCAAATATCTCATCTAAGAATCCATCTAGCAAAGATATAAGTCTGTTGTTATAATTTCATCATCCATAAAGAATCCATTGGAAGGGAGACAAATGCCAGAGTTTGTTTTGAGACCTCTGGACTCTCTTTCAGCAGCTTTCATAATGAGGTTCATTCCTATCACAAACAAAATTACTGAGATAGTACACCCAGTTACAATGCCCTTTTCCAGTTTAGCCCTGTATTTGTGAACTTGTTAGTAATGAGAATCTTAAGTGTATATTGTTGAAGTAGCTTCTGATCAACTTGACGGCATTGATAGGGACTTAGATGTTGTTGTTGTAGGTTTTAACACCTATTTTCAGCACATGATAGGCTATACATGGCGGCCAGTATTAATGGTTGAGGAAGAACCCCGGAAAACACTGGAAAGAACCACCGATGCACAAGAAGTTATTGGCAAGCTTTCTCACATACCCACATTGGTTGATAGGGACTTGGTAGTGATGCAGAGCTCTCGATCAGTTGATAAGGTATTAAAACATACGCATTGGCTTATTAGGTCAAGTCACATGACTGTTAGGTCTTTCTGGTTTACTCTAGCTTCATGCAACAGCTGGGTCAGGATGCTGGTATGTTCAACACAGCCAGAAATCATGGAATTCCATCCATTTGGACAGAAGTGTCTGTATATCTGTCATAAATGCTGTCATCCATCTTGAGAGGATAGAGAAGATCTTCCCTTCAATGCTCAACAGTGAGATGGTTGTCCTGAATTACTCAGTTGACCTTGAGTCTTTCTTCTTTGGTTCCAAGTAACCTTCAGCCATTTGCCAACAACCTAGAACTTTCTCCTCCTCTATACTGAAATCTGAACTATTTTTATAATAGCATTCTTACATAATTTTATGATTTCAGCATGAATGTGGAATGAGAATTTCACATGCCACTGGATTACGCACAGTATGTGTATCATGTTACAGTGCTCTACATGCATATATAAAGTCAACCATTCTGTTTAGTTTCTGCACAAGAACATACATTTTGCTTAAACTCGACTCAATTTTGTGGATACACTGTAATTTGCTGACCACACTGACCAAATTTTATTGATGGCTTGCACCTACAATTTAAAATTAAACTTACTGCTTAAGAGGTTAAAACATTAAAGGTTAAAGTCCATGTAATACTGTGACTGTAGAAAAGCTGTCTACACACAATAACTTTAGTTCCAGACCATGTACCATTACATCTTTGTGGATACCTTTCTCTTTGAGGTCAAAAGATCAAAGTCTTGTGACTCAAACTAACATAATAATAATAATAATAATGATGATGAGGACTTTGTATAACACCTAATCTTTAGAAGCTCTAAGCGCTTTACAACATTAGACAGCACCTATAACATAAAAAACATTTATAATGACATGGTTACAAAAACAAATGCCATGAAATTAGAAAACTTAAAAGACATGCTGAAAATATTTAAGGTATGAAACATTATTAGGTCTTTAAGTTTGTTCTTGCTGTTGAAATAAGTGAGTTTTAAGAGCACTCTTGAATGTGATCACTGTGTCTTTGTGTCTAAGATAAATGGTTTATGCACAATAACTTAGTTTTAGACTATTTAGCTTGACCCATCTTTTGGACAATTTGCAAATGATGTGAAATGGACACCAATTGATTTTGGGGTCAAAAGGAAAGAGGTCAAGATCATTGTAACTCAGAATAACAAAACTCATTGGTTCATAAAAGTAAAACGTATCCAGTTGACCAATGCAGCTAAGCAGTCTTAAGTACTACTGTAGAAATACAACTATTTCCAAACTTCTTATATCTGATTTTACTTATATCAGTAAAGCACTGATATTAGTGTAATACCTATATTAGTATAGTATCAATATTAATATAGTCTCTTTGAGGTCAAAAGACCAAAATCTTGTGACTCAAATTAACGTAAAATGGTTTCTGTACAACAACTTAGTTCTAGACTGTGTACCTTGACCATACTTTATGGACAGTTTGCAATCAATGTGAAAAAGTTATCAATTGATTTTGGGATCAGAGGTTAACATTACTGCAACTTAGAATAACAAAACTCATTGGTTCACAAAATTTAAACTTAACAGTTGAACAATGCAATTAAGCAGGCTTATGTAGAACACAACTAGATTAAAGAGGTACGAAGCTCAGCCAATCAATGCAAGACCACATCATTTGTATGTGCAACTCACACTTATTATAGAACCAAAGACAATGATGACACAAGTTTATTAGCTCTGCTGATCATAGACCAGGACAGCTTATGGGATGGTCCATCATCTGTCAGTATGCATCCGTTTGCTGGCACAAGTTTGTGATCTGTCAGTGTCCATCCATTCGCTGACACAAGTTTGTTATCTGTCAATGCCCATCCATTCGCTGACACAAATTTATGTCAGTACCAATCAGTTCGCTGACACAAGTTTGTTTTCTGTCAGTGCCTATCAGTTTGCTGGCATAAGTTTGTTATCACGGCTACTCCAAAACTATTCTCATGGTCTTGTTGGTCTAAAATGAAAATGATAGTGCTTGGGCATCCACTATGGCTGTAACTTGCTACTCCTCCTGAACAGATGGTCAAATGAGCATTGGGTCTTTGATGAATGACTTTTTATGATATCTAGTTAGTCTGAAATGAAAACAGTGCTGATCTGATGTCCAATATGACTGCCATGATAGCCATCTAAAAATACCTTGCTACTTCTCCTCAACAGAAAGTCAAGACTTCTTATGATGTCCAGGTGGTCCTAAATGAAAATGGTACTTGCCACAGTAACCTTCTTTAAAATCATGCCATCATAACTCTTACTGAATGGATAGTAAGTCAGGTCGACATGGAATTTTCACTGAAAGAATGCTTCTGTTGTACCTACATGAAAATGGTGCTGCTTTCACATCCAATATTGACACATCAGCTATCTTGTAAATCTTGTTATAACCATTCATCCTGAATGGATAATCATTTCAACATGTAGTTTACTAAAGAACTTATGATATCTAGTTGGTCCAAAATAAAAATGGTGCTGCTCAGACATTCAATATGGCTTCCACAGTAGCCATCTTGAAAATCATTTTATCACCACTTCTAATGAATGAATGATTATGTCTGCATAGGGTTTTCTGAAATACTTCTAATGATTTTTGCTTAATCATAAATGAAAATAGTACCAATCTGACTTCCAATATGGCCACCACAAGGACCATCTTGAAAATTGTTATCATTACTTGTCCTATATAGCTGGTCATATTGATATTTCTTATTATGTCTAGTTGATTCTAAATGGAAATAGTGTCACGCTGATATCCAGTATGGCCAACATGACAGTCAGTATGAAAATCTTGTTATACAGTATAATTGACATGATTTATCAAAACCCCATGCTTCATGGTCGTGGTCTTATCCCCATCCACTTTCATTCCACTACGAACTCATGTGTAGAAGCAATCATATCTACAAATCACCACCATACCTTGGCAGGAATGCTGGTGGCAACTTTACTGTAGAGGAAATGGTTAACAGTACTGACTAACATTTAAACAACCAATAAATCAAAAGCACCCATAGAAAGACTGAGGTTTCAAGAGCGATTTTATTAACAATCATATATAATTTGAAGAATCAATCATCCTTATCTTCATCATATAATTGGACAATAAAAAAATAATTTCAAAGGTTGAATGACTTCTTTTAGAATAATTGTACAATTTGACTTTATTCAAAGAAATCTGAGCTACACACTAACTTGATGAGACACACACCTTGTTGAGCTTCTCTTGAACCACATAAATGTATCTTATAGGTCTCAAAGGAAAAGTAATCCTGAGATATGGGCAATTCAATTCTGAATTGCTAACGGCTTCTGTTTTAAAAAAGAATCGAATAGAAAATGCTGAATTTACACTGAAATGTGAAAAATATTAATGGCATGGACACAATGTCAGATTTTGGTGTGTTGTACTTTACAGCCCAAATTATGGTTCTGCCTTTAACAATGGAAGTTTGAAAACTGTTTGTAATTAATCTGGACTGAACTTATTGATGAATGAATAATAAAGTGGTAAATTTTCAAATCTCAGATATTCAGAGATTTTTTTATTTTCAACAAATTAGGGCATTCTGCATGTATGTATTGTCTTTACATGTGTCCTTTTACTTGTTCATTTTTGTAAGAGGAAAATGTAAGAATGAAATTTTTATCATCGTAAATAAATTGTAAATCACATGGAAATGATATTCCAATAACCTAACCATAGTATTGATCTACTTGTAATAATTATTTCAATGTAGATATTAAAGTATGCAGTTTGTGACTGTTGGAGAATCAAGCCCATCACTGTCTGCAGTCACAGATTAGTTTCACTCACACTCTACAACAGTATACATTTTTTGTACGTTCTAAAAAAAATTGTTTACAGTTTTTGGGTACAACAATGATCTATAAATATAATGAATATTATGTTTCATTATAAAATGCTATGTTAGGTTTTATGTGCATAAGAAAACAATTTCATATCATTATGGGCAAAGCATCAGTTGAAAATAAAAAGGAAAAGTATACATGCTGCTATCAAATAAATGATTACATAACTCTAAACTTTGCTTGTAATGTTTGCAGGGAACAATTTCAAACGACACACGTCTTCCATTTCATAAGAAAGACTAGTTCTACTATTAATACTGAGTTTTCTAAAACTGCTTATTAATAAATCACAAACATAAAAAGGAACTAGAGTGTGATGGACATTATATTAAATGATCCCCACCTCGTTTAATAGTCCTCTATGTAGCACATAGAAGTAGAGCTTCACTGACTGGAGATTATTGATTAAAAGATCTCAGTGACCTTGACCTTTGCTCTAGGCATGTGGTCTTTAAACAAAGTGTAGAAACCATTTTTTTAATAGAATTACTATGAACTTAACCTTTGACTTTTAGACTCAAAATCTAAAGAATTCTTTCTTATTTTAAAGTGTGAATGATTAACAAAGTTTGTCATGGAACCTACTCTACAACAATAGCTATTATGCAATCACTTAGCCCATTGAGATTTTTTCCCACCCCCAAATCAGTAGGCCTTTTACTTATCTTAAGGGGCTGACTATTTAGTACGTATGCATGGAGGGGGAGTTAACCCAAATGTGTACGCTTGCGTATGGGGGGATCTACTGATAATGTAAATATGCATAGGAAATGGGTGTGTGTGTGTGAAACCTTGATAATAATTTGTATATGTAACCTGTTCAACTGGGTTCAGTCAGTGTTTGAATTTTAGCGGACACTAGATGAACCTTTTAAAGTTAAGAAGCATATTTCTTTGATGCAGCCAGACATTCAATGTCGGTGGACTATCTGTTTTATTAACACATTAATATTATTAATCCTTGATAATTTCTGCATGGATTAAATATAAACCATTCTATTTAATGGGGGGGGGGGGCATCAAGCATACATATGTAGGTGGGGGGGTGTAAAAATGTATGCATGTGCACAGGGATGGGGGAGGGTTTGAGCTTTGCCAGATTTTTGCATATGTACTATATGGATTGCCCCTAAGTACATGTACTCCCCAAACTTTTGTCAGGGTATGCAATCTAGAATTAAAGTTATTATCCACATGCCATTTTTCTTCTTTGATTGGCAGTAACTATGACAAATGACCATTTGACCACAATATCAATGGGCTTCTTTCTTGTGCTAAGTAAAAGCCATCCACAAACTTAGGTGAAGGTACATGATCAAGAACTGAAACTTTTGTGCAGGAACCATTTTCATTTTTCAGTCACAGTGATTTTGATCTCTGTCCCATTCACCACAAAGTCTTCTTGTCTCAAACAGATCCATCCACAAAGTTTGATCATGGTTTGTGGGATAGGATTTGAGTTATTTTGTGGAAACCATTTTCCTTCTAGATCTTGCTCTGACCCTGACCTTTAACCCTTAAATCAATAGGTATATTTTACATCTCAAACACAAAGAATCTGTGAACATTTAATCAATGCATGCAGATCTTAAGTACTTTTGTGGAAATTGTTTTCCTTTTAGTACCTGCAATGTTGACCTTCGACCTTTTAAACAAACAGGTGTTCCCTTGTCTCAAATTCAAGCCTCCCACAAAGTTTGTTCAAAGTGGGTGATAAAGAACTTAAGATATTGTATAAAAAATGTCTTTCTTAGAATCACTGAGCCCTTGACCTTTGATCTTTTGACCACAAATCAACTGGTTTCTTTCTTATCTCAAATGCAAACCAGCTGCAAAATTTCAGCAAGGTATCTGGTATACAAGTCAAGTTTTTGTGAAGAAACAGTTTTTCTTGTTTCAGTTGCTGTGACCTTTAACTTTGACCTTTTTGAGCCAAAAACTGCAAATAAAGGCTACTTACAAAGAATGATAATGGTTGATGGAAGAGAAATGAGTTATTGTATGAAAATAAATTAGGAAAAATATGGACAGCATCACAGTATGATATACTTCACCTCATGATGGGTGTATATCAAATAAAAACATGGAAGATCTTCAACAAGTGCTACATTTACAAATGCAACAATATTGAAAGGATGAAAATGGCTGTATTGCTGATAATGTTCAATTACATTACAATACAAATTAAGTTCTGAATAATAGGGGTTACTGTGATAAAGAAAACCATACAAGTTTCATTTTGATGAAATTCATCAGCCAGCTCCAGAAAACAACTCTGTGAATTCTTTTCTGTTTAATGGGTACCAATTCTGGAGGATTTCATGTTTTCCAGAAACCCCAAATTGAAGGCACCAAAGAATCCTTCTATATAAACAAGAAGGCCACTTTACCAATCTGTGAATTTAAGTCCTATTACAAATGTCATTCCTTTATTTTCTAAATTAAACTATGAAAACTGATACCCATGAAGATAAATTAAGTCACAGAATAATCTTTTATTTTTTTTAAAAATATAGCTTTAGGGCTGTTCCATTTAAACATACATCATAAAGGAAGGCCTTTTAAAAAAAAAATATGCCAGGGTACTTTGATTTCACAGAGTTCATATTAAAATGATAAGAAATTTTAAATTGCATCTATGGGTGAGTACCCCAATTTAAAAGTGCCTTCCCTGGGTCCCATGTATTTTTTTAATGGAACAACCCTAGACAATTTCATTTAAACATAATATAGGCTTCAATGAAATGTTGGTTATCTGACTTTGAAGTAAGATATAAAAATTACAGAGTAATTAGTAGTTCCAGTAATCAGGTCTGTACACAATCTAAACATTTGAGGGAAATAAAATAAACATTTGGAAAATCAAACCTCTATTGAAGTATATGCGATCATATTTAATTTACTGCATTTAAATCATGTACACACTAAATTTTACTCATGTTTTGGAAATAAATACATTACATACTAAGATGTTTCCATAACAATGTGGCCTGTGGCCTTGTTATCTTCTGTTACAAGAAATTCATCACAGGTGTGAATAGTACACCAATTTTAGCCACACCATTCAATGGCTGATTAATGGCAAATTAAATGAGAATGGAAAAGAATCAACATTCTTCTTATACAAGTGAACATATCTACTGCCAATTATTTTATATTGTACAATTTTCATTGACCTAAACTGCTAAATATACGATGGTCAAAGGAATTTGTGAAATATTATTGTATACTGGTACCACAACCCTAATCCTAAATAGATATTCCAGAAAATAATTATTGAACTAGATTTTATCCACACTGGTAGTGTATATCCTTTGCTTTCATGTCATTCATCCACACTATTTTTTGATTGTTCTAAACTTAAATACAGTTACATACCATTAGAGCAATTAAAATGTCTCCATACAAACTAAGGACCAATTAACTGTCTCCATACAAACTAAAGACCAATTAAAGTAAAACGTAACCAAAGGAACTTAGGTCCAATTAAAGTAAAACCTCAACATACAAACTAAGGGCCAATTAAAGTAAAATGTCTCCATACAAACATAGGGCCAATTAAAGTAAAATGTCTCCATACAAACTGAGGACCAATTAAGGTAAAACCTCAACATACAAACTAAGGGCCAATTGAAGTAAAATGTCTCCATACAAACTGAGGACCAATTAAAGTAAAACATCTCCAAACAAATGTAGGGCCAATTAAAGTAAAATGTCTCCATACAAACATAGGGCCAATTAAAGTAAAATGTCTCCATACAAACTGATGACCAATTAAAGTAAAACCTCAACATACAAACTAAGGGCCAATTAAAGTAAAATGTCTCCATACAAACATAGGGCCAATTAAAGTAAAACATCTCCAAACAAATGTAGGGCCAATTAAAGTAAAATGTCTCCATACAAACTTAGGACCAATTAAAGTAAAATGTCTCCATACAAACTAAGGGCCAATTAAAGTAAAATGTCTCCATACAAACTTAGGACCAATTAATTAAAAGTAAAATGTCTCCATACAAACTTAGGACCAATTAAAGCAAAATGTCTCCATACAAACTAAGGGCCAATTGAAGTAAAATGTCTCCATACAAACTTAGGGCCAATTAAAGTAAAATGTCTCCATACAAACTAAGGGCCAATTAAAGTAAAATGTCTCCATACAAACTTAGGACCAATTAATTAAAAGTAAAATGTCTCCATACAAACTTAGGACCAATTAAAGTAAAATGTCTCCATACAAACTAAGGACCAATTAAAGTAAAATGTCTCCATACAAACTAAGGGCCAATTAAAGTAAAATGTCTCCATACAAACTAAGGACCAATTAAAGTAAAATGTCTCCATACAAACTTAGGACCAATTAAAGTAAAATGTCTCCATACAAACTTAGGGCCAATTAAAGTAAAATGTCTCCATACAAACTTAGGACCAATTAAAGTAAAATGTCTCCATACAAACTTAGGACCAATTAATTAAAAGTAAAATGTCTCCATACAAACTAAGGACCAATTAAAGTAAAATGTCTCCATACAAACTTAGGACCAATTAAAGTAAAATGTCTCCATACAAACTAAGGACCAATTAATGTAAAATGTCTCCATACAAACTTAGGACCAATTAATTAAAAGTAAAATGTCTCCATACAAATTAAGGACCAATTAGAGCAAAATGTCTCCATACAAATTAAGGATCAATTAAAGTAAAATGTCTCCATATAAACTTAGGACCAATTAAAGTAAAATGTCTCCATACAAACTAAGGACCAATTAGAGCAAAATGTCTCCATACAAATTAAGGATCAATTAATGTAAAATGTCTCCATACAAACTAAGAATCAATTAAAGTAAACTGTCTCCAAACAAATTAATGAGAAATGAAAGTTATTATAATGCATCCATCTGATCAAGCAAGGTGTCCACTTATGGATCTTAAAAATTTGAAACTAAACTGACAAAGAATCTGACAATCTGTGACCTACATATGCTATAAACAATGCATGAATGAGGCTGAATTTAAGAATTAAACAAGCTGCTATGTAAATTGAATCCGGATTACATTTGCTTAAAATACAACCTGAAAAACATATAATACAATGTTGTGATTTTAGTCAATGATAAATTAAAATACATTTCCTATATCAAAAACATGTTCTTATACAGCAAATTCCAGGCTTTCCACAATGGACTGTCTATAATATGTTCCTAATGATAAGAAAAAATTTAGTAATAGAACCTCTGATGTCTGTATGAGTGATTGTTGATTTATTATTTACTATTGCCATCATTAATAATATTGCTTATAACTGAAATTACTGTTCCCTTCATAACTGTTGGGACATAACAGCCCTTACAACAGGGCAATTATCAGCATTTAAGTGCTTAAAAAGGTTGCCCTATAGGTAGAGAAGTCAGTTCCAAGCTTCTAGCTACTTTGAACTCATCAATGCTTTTGTATGTTTTAAATTCCTGGACAGTAAGTGTCTGACCTAGTCCAGTGGTGTGAGTAATCATTAGTTGATATATGTCCTAGTTCTCCAGCTGGTGTGAGTAATCAGTAGTTGATATAGTAGTCAGCAATTGACTTCTGTTAGAGTGAGTAGTCAGTAGTGTTGTTGACTTTGGTTACGTTTGGTTCAGCTGAAAGGTCAGTAGTTGACTTCTGATCTAGCTCTCCTGCTGGCTTGGCTTGAGTGGTCATTAGTTGTCAGTAGTAATGGTCAGTAGTTGACCTCTTGCCTGGCCCTGCTGCTGTCTAACTGAAGTTCCTCCAGCTGGACAATGGTCCTGTGCTGGTCAAGGTCAAGTTCATTAAGAAGTTGGTCAGCAATGCGACTTCGTAGACGACTTCCAACCTGCAGGCAATAAGATAAAATTCAGTACTGTATGGTACTCAGAGTTACAAGAAAGAACTAGTACCAGTGTTTGAGACGAAAATAGCATCTGTTGTGCTGCATTAGATGGACTATACAAGCTTATATTTTTGATGAATTTTAATTCTACTTACAGTTTTAGGCCTCTGTATTAACTTTGAATCCTCATAGTTGATCCTGCCTATCTCGGGTGTGAGGACTCTATTGGCTGGCCACATGACAGGAGGAGGCCAAAGTCCCCCAATTGAAGAAGGGGTTCCACGGCTGGGGGCCTGACTCCTTTTCTGAGTGGCTGACTGGGCTCTTGACCGACTTTTGGCTTAAGGATGAAAATAATTAAATTTTCTAAAATCTGTTATTGCTGATAGATTGTCTTTCTTGTACTTTACAAAATTATATTTTGTAAGTACAAGTACTTAGTTTTTAAAACAAGGGACTGTCAAAGGAAGTACTAGAATTACCAAAGGTAAACTGATTAATCAGCATATTATTACAAAATGACAACTGTTACTAATCAAAACATGACAATGCCAAAAAGTAACTGATTGATCAAAACATGACATTGCTAAAGAGTAACTGTGACTAAGCAACATATAGTACTGCAAAAGAGTGTGACTGATATAAACATGGTACATGTATTGCCAAAGGGCAACTGTGATTGATCAACCAAATGTATTGCTAAAGACTAACTGTGACTGAGCAACATATGGTACTTCCCAAGGGTAATTTTGTTAATCACTGCTTGATATTGTGTCTAACAGCAACTTTGATAAACAGCATTTATGCAACACAAGTGTCATGAAAATAATTACATGTATATAGATATGCAGTATACTCCATGATCCATCAAATGTCTGCAGGTGTTGAGTGCAGATGGTTCCTGGCATTTTTAGGGGCAATTCATGTGACTCTAGTGATAGGGTATTTAACATGCATGTTGCAGATTAAATATATCCAAAGATTTCAGAGTAAAATATCACATATTTATACTTGTCATTTGTTCCAATCTGTTCCAATCTCTACACGTGGGCAAATCATTAACCTATGTCCACAATTGCCATAGAAAACAATTAAAATCACAATAATGTAGATCCTTCTTCAAAGTCAACCTTCTCAATGGACAACATGATTTTCTATCACAATTTGACATTAATTATTAAATGCTATGCCAGTTTGTAATACTTTTATTAGATATGTAATTCTTGGGATCAAGTCTGAGTCAACAGAATAAGGCCCAAATATAACTTACTGAAAAAGCAAGTTACAGATACGAGTACAAATTATATTGTTGGCTAGCAATGATGAGACATTACTTGGACAATGTGAACATTACAGTTCTCCCTATATATAATGCTTTTCACAGAAGTCATCAAAACACCCTGTCCTATAAATCATAGACTCTTATAAAGAAGTATGTTCTAGCTAGGCCATGTCATAATAATTCATTAAAACAATAAAGCACCAAATAATAAGGAGTCACATTTCATTAGGTCTGATTTTAAACCGTGTATTATTCATATGTATTGGCTGAAGAATTACGGGTGCATCTGAAAACTTGTGGTTATATATTGCCAATTAAAAGTAAAGTTATAAAAATGTAAAAGATGATGAACTGTAAGGAAAAATAAATGTAAACATGAAATATTACAAAATAAAATGGAAAGATATTAAAATACAAAAATAAAGGGTCTAATTTTTTACAAATAAACTACATTTCCTCAAACAGTCCAAGATTTTCTCATGTGATGTAACATCATAAAGTTCTTTATCAAAGTCTTAAATAGTCAAATTTAATACATGGCCTCATATGTTGCTGTGGTAGATACTTACATGTGGGAGCAGGAGAGAGGGTCATGGCAGATTGTGATCTACTGACGACTGTCTCATAGTCATACACCTGCAACAAGAGTAGTTCTATTTATTGATTATGTAGAGTTGAACAACTAGCATAATTATAGCCTGTCTAAAACACTTTTTCAGGTTTATAAGAAAATGTAAACTACTGAACTTTTAAAACACTTTACTGATGATTTAACTGTGACAACATTTAAAAAGCTCCATTAAAATGAACAGATATTATCAAATGCACTGCAAGTTGGAGAGTGAATATGAAAGGAAATGCATCAAAAGGAACACAGACATTATCAAATGCGCAACACATCAGAGAGTGAATATGAAAGGAAGTGCATCAAATTGAACAGGAAAGACTGTCAAATATGCTGCAAGTCTGGGTGTTAATGTGAAAGAGGAACATTGAAATGAACATGGAAGACTATCAAATATCTTGGAAATTTAAGAGTGAATATAAATAATGAACATCAAAATGAACACGGAAGGCTATCAAATATCTTGGAAATTTAAGAGTGAATATAAATAAGGAACATCAAAATGAACATTCTGACTATCAAATATCTTGGAAGTCTCAGCATGAACATGAAAGAGGAACATCAAAAGAAAATGAAGGTTCAAAAATCTTGGAAGTCCGAGTGTGAACATGAAAGTGGGAACCTCTAAATGAACATGGAGACTTCCAAATATGCTGAAAGTCAAATATGCTGGAAGTCTGATGTAAAAATGAAAGAACATCAAAATGAAATATGCTGGAAGTCCGATGTAAACATGAAAGAGGAACCATCAAATTGAAATATGCTGGAAGTTTGAGCATAAACAAGGTTATTTTTATTCTAATGTTTTTGGCTGTTGTCATGGCAATATCTTGTTATAAGAAAAGCAGAGTACACTATTCAGATGTTTCAATACACAAAACTGGAGACACAAAGCCATAAAAACAAGGACTGTTCATAGAGCTATCATTAATATGCAAGCTGTTCTCTCTCCTCTATGAAATATAAAATATTTAAAGTAGAAAACAGTATAAAAATATCTAAGATAGCATCTGCTGTTAGATCAAAACTTTCTACTTACCACCACTGTAATCCATCCATATTTGCTACAAAGTTATTAACTATATCACGAATAAAAGAGCAATTAAATGCTACAGCTGTATTGAACAGCTTACTGCCCTACAGACCTGGGCTTGTAGCTCATCCACTCTCTGGAAGGCATCCAATTTTAGATTCCTCTCATGGTTAAGAAGCTTCTTCACAGTGCCTGATTCCTTTTTCACCTTCTCATTCAACCTCTTCTGATGGATTTCATTCTTCATTTTCTCCTCCGAGAGATCTGTCAGACGCTTCTCCCGGTCCTGAAGTTCTTCCAACTAAAACAGTATAAAATCAGGTTTAAGCATGAACCAGGTGATCTCAAAAGCTACAAATAACATAATATTTAGTCCAACTTAGATGTAATTATGGTACAACTGAAGTAAACAGTTATATACCATATTAAATCCTAAATTGTACATAAGTTCTGATTATTATCATATAAATTCATACTGGCATTTTATAAACAAGAGATTCTAGCTAACAGTATTTAAAATTCTTAAATTATGAAAAATTGTTTTAAAATACAGGAAAAAATAGATTATTAGTTATGGATTATTAAAAGGCATAAAGGGTAATAAACATTACAAAATAAACGCTGAAAGTAGAAACCTTGACTACTCAATGATATACTGTTCCTAATGGAAAGGGTCATGTACTTAGTTGTGCTGTCATGATTATTTGAAAACACACCACTGTCTTGACTCAAAGAATTTGGCCCTGCTAATTCACTTAGAATTCAGGAAGTTTTGCATCTTTCTGTACCACCATTTATTGATTTTATGTTCTAATATTTCCAGACTGTAAAAGGTTATTCTCTACAATGAACAGATCAAGAGTGTGTTAAGGTACCAGTTGATACATCAAGAGTGTGTTAAGGTACCAGTTGACACATCAAGAGTGTGTTAAGGTACCAGTTGACACATCAAGAGTGTGTTAAGGTACCAGTTGACACATCAAGAGTGTGTTAAAGTACCAGCAGACACAGAGGATTCTGAATTACTTGAAGACAAATAGTACAAACAGAACTTAAATTATAACGTGGTGATAATTTTTTTTACAGGGAAGTGAAGAAATGAATGACATAGTTTATTTAAATGAAAAAATGAATTTGACATTAAATCATGTTATAACATAAGGAAAAAAAGAATACTATATAAATATATATATACTTATCTTATGTATCACTGATATTAATTGTTTCTCTTTTATGATGATAACAGACATATTTTAAAATATTTTAAGATGCTAACACACATTTACCCTGATGCTATCAAAAATGTTTGCGGAGATTACTGAATGGTACAAGCATTTAAGATAATACTATAATTGTTTAATTAATGATTTTTAACCACAATTATAATAATATCTGACAATGACGGAAAAGCTGAGGATAGTTGAGTATTGATTCGACACCAAAATGAAGTGACTTTTACAGTCTGGGTGCAGCATCTGTTACAGAATGCCAGATTGCCAGGATTACAGAATTAACATCCGAATACCAACATTAAGAAAGCAATGAAATAAAATCCAAAATGGCAAACTCTATATCATTTAAGTGTTCAGTTTAATCATCTTACACTCTGGAGTCTTTTGAAAACAACCATTCTATGATGATTCTTTAGTATCCCACCCCAACAGTGTTCGCTGTATCAATCACAACAAGAAGTGTATTAATAGAAATAAAAAAACTATTCTTTCAGGTATAAAAACAGTCATTAATTTGATACAATACACAGTCATTAATTTGATACTATACAGTCATTAATTTGATACAATACACAGTCATTAATTAATTTGATGCAATACACAGTCATTAATTTGACACTATACACAGTCATTAATTTGATATTATTGTCATTAATTTGATACAATACACAGTTGTTAATTAATCTGATATGATACACAGTCATTAATTAATTTGATACAATACACAGTCATTAATTTGACACTATACAGTCATTAATTTGATATTATAGTCATTAATTTGATACAATATACAGTCATTAATTTGATACAATACACAGTCGTTAATTAATTTGATGTAATACACAGTCATTAATTTGACACTATACACAGTCATTAATTTGATATTATTGTCATTAATTTGATACAATACACAGTCGTTAATTAATTTGATACAATACACAGTCATTAATTTGACACTATACACAGTTATTAATTTGATATTATTGTCATTAATTTGATACAATACACAGTCGTTAATTATTTGATACAATACACAGTCATTAATTTGACACTATACAGTCAATAATTTGATATTAGTCATTAATTTGATATAATATGCAGTAATTAATTTGATACTATACACAGTCATTAATTTGATACAATACACAGTAATTAATTCTATACAATACACAGTCATTAGTTTGATACAATACACAGTCATTAGTTTGATACTATACAGTCATTAATTTGATACTATACACAGTCGTTAATTAATTTGATGTAATACACAGTCATTAATTTGACACTATACACAGTCATTAATTTGATATTATTGTCATTAATTTGATACAATACACAGTCGTTAATTAATTTGATACAATACACAGTCATTAATTTGACACTATACACAGTTATTAATTTGATATTATTGTCATTAATTTGATACAATACACAGTCGTTAATTATTTGATACAATACACAGTCATTAATTTGACACTATACAGTCATTAATTTGATATTAGTCATTAATTTGATATAATATGCAGTAATTAATTTGATACTATACACAGTCATTAATTTGATACAATACACAGTAATTAATTCTATACAATACACAGTCATTAGTTTGATACAATACACAGTCATTAGTTTGATACTATACAGTCATTAATTTGATACAATATGCAGTCATTAATTTGATACTATACATAGTCATTAGTTTGATACTATACAGTCACTAATTAATTTGATACTATAGTCATTAGTTTGATACTATACACAGTCATTAGTCTGATAATATACACAGTCATTAATGTGATACAATACACAGTCATTAATTTGGTAATTTACACAGTCATTAATCTGATACAATACACAGTCATTAATTTGATACAATACACAGTCATTAATTTGATACAATACACAGTCATTAATTTGATACAATACACAGTCATTAATTTGATAATTTACACAGCCATTTGATACAATACACAGTCATTAATTTGATACAATACAGTCATTAATTTGATAATTTACACAGCCATTTGATACAATACACAGTCATTAATTTGATACAATACACAGTCATTAATTTGATACAATACACAGTCATTAATTTGATACAATACACAGCCATTTGATACTATACAGTCTGAAGCATTACATGTAGAAGCCTAATTGCTATTATTATTGACAAATTTCTTAACATCTTCTTGTTGATTTAGTAATGCAAGCATTAATTTGATTTGCACACAATGGGAACAAAATACAGCTTGAAAATTTTCACCTTAAGAAATATATCAAACAAGAAATACATTTTTTATTAGTAGATACATTTTGTATTGTCACTTGAGACTTGTGACAATATGAGGTTTCCACAGTGAAATATTTCCTTGAATCTATTAAAAAAGTATAGACCTCTTCAGCAGCTGCATCATCTTGGCTAGAACAGTCTCTGTCTTTTATTCATATGCTTCAAACATGTTAGCAAAATCTGCTGGACAAGTCAAACATGATCTGCAAAGGTTATATATAGAAAATAGCAAAAATGCTTGAAATTTGGTGCAATAAATAAGTTGTCATCGTACAACCAATTGCAATACATTATTCTATATGATGCAACTTTTTATTATAAAACTTTAGAAAAATAAACCATTTTCTAACCAGTTTCTCAATGTTGGCCTGTTTAGCTTGCTCCAGCTGTCTTAGACCCCGCAGTCGCTGCTGCTCCTCATGATCCTTCTCCTGCTTATCCTTCATCTGAAGTAAAGAAGAAACAATGTACGGGATATTTTCTACAAATCAATACGCCAGATCCTGCAGCATATCCTGCATCACTTTAGTCATTTTCTGTCAGATTTCTCTATCCTTAATCTAAACTGATAGACTGTTTTCCTACAAATGCTACGGTATATTCTTTCATTTGTCTCCCTTTTTTCAGGTTGCTGCACTAGCTGAAATTCATGCTAGAAGTGAACAATTCTGTTCAATTTCAGTTGGAAATGTTATGCTAGATATTGTGTACCTATATTCTTGGCAGTGGAGTATGCTTAGTTACTGTATTCTCTTTATGTCATTTATTGATTTATGGAGTCTGTAATTATTACTGTAACAAATGATTGTGCTTCAGAAGAACCAAATAAATTCATTATGTATGAATCAAGGTTGTGCAACAATCACTAAGTCAAAGTTGTCTATCAACTAGTATCAGTCAAAGTTGTGCACCAGATAGTATCAGTCATAGTTAACTAACAAATAAAATGAGTCAATATTCTTTAACACATTAACCCCTAGCAACGAATTAATGGGGCGGGAGGTAGTAGCCTATGCCGAGCTCTGTAGTGTCATCGTCATGCAAGATAAACAAAAGTGGGTGGTATTATAGAAAGGTAGACAGATGTAGCTGTACAATGATACCAAATAATCTGGAATATCTAGTTGCACTACAAAATACTGATTAAAAAAATCTCATTTTTGGACCAGACTTTTATTCTACCCAAAATTCGCCTGTGGTCGGAATCCAATTTTGTGTCTGGATTTTAGACTTTTTGGTCTCAGATCTAAGGCAAACCAGTATGAACTGCAAACAGACAGATGAGCCTTTGCAAAAAGTAGGATAAGATGGGCATTTGGAATAAAGAGTGGTCTCGATACAAAAATAATGGCTCCGTTTAGCAAAAAAAACAAAAACAAACAAACCCTCCAACTTTTACCCTTCTGCTCATGCATGAGTCAAATAGCCAATGAAAAACAATGTTTCTAACACAACTAGGTCATATGTGGTTGAAAGATCATGAGGGATTTGGTGTTTTCATATCTATTCAGAAATAGCTTTCAAAATGTATTTCCTACTTGATTTTCAGGCAAAAATGACAAAAACTTCCAGGGGTTAATGTGTTAACATTAGCATTAGTCAAAGCTGTGCACCAATTAAAGTAGGTCAGTGTTGTTTACCAATTAGTAAGAGTCAAAGTTGTCTACCAAATAGTATCAGAAAAAGCTGTGTACAAACTAAAATGTGTTAATATTGTTTACCAACTAGGATCAAAGTTGTGTATTAATTTGCAGGAGTCCAAAAAATTTTCTTCAATTAAATGAGTCAAAGTTTTGTACCAATTCAAGTTGATAAATTAAGGCAAACATTTCCTAATATTTTACAACATTCTTGTTTGTAGCCAGTTCTCTTAGATCAAAGCAATGAAATAAACAATATTGGTACACTCCTGTCTAAATGATTTTGCACATGTTTCTCAGCTTTACTTATTGACAGACTTTGTTTTGCTGCAGAAATGTTACATTGTACCATTTAATCAGCAACTCCAGTTTGCATTCTATTATGATGGAAAAAACTGGTAATAGTTATCCAAAAAAAACTCTGGCACTGGCAGTCTTCAAGCAGATAACAAATAAAAAGGTTACTGGTAAAAGTCACTGAAAAAATCTGCTTGGACAGAATTTATTTTCAAACTTTTTGATGTAAAAAGAAAAGAAAAATTTTAAAAAGAAAAATGCAGTTATCAAGATATATTATTATTCTATCAATCTGGTTTTGCAAAAAAAAAAAATGAAGGAAAAGAGTTTTAAAGAGCAGAAATAGTGTAAAAAATTTTTCTATAAATATTAAGGAATTATCACCAATATATAATAAAGATATCTTACCTGAATTTTCTCCATTTCATTAAAAGTGTTCACGATAAATCGAACATCAAACAACTCTGTTAATATGCAACATGGCATGCTGTACATTGAATGTGTGCACAGTTACCCACCTCTTTGTCCAATTTCTTTTTAAGGTCTTTCAGTTCCTTTTCAGCTGATGCCATCTTCTTTTTCATCACAGACATGTGTTGCTGCAGCAAAAGTGTATTGGTACTAGACAGCATTTTATTCTCTATTCCTTCTTTACGGTTCTTTTCTGCTCTCTTCTTCAGTGCATCAATCTATACAAATATGAGTAGAAATCAGAATGTAGAATCCTGAACAAGAAGTCAAAGAATAAACTACAACCAAAGCAGACCTAGATTTGCAATGGTTACTTAACTGCAATCAGAAGAGACCTATGACCCATATCTGCACTGACACTGACCTACATCAGCACTGGTCACATAACTGCAACCAGAACAAAGTTGTACACTGGTCACTTAACTGCAACCAATCCAGGGGCCCCGAGTAGCCGAGTGGTCTAAAGCGCTCACCGTTCCGGATCACTGCCATCTCACATCTGTCTGCGTGAGTTCGAGTCCAAGGCTCGGCTAGCGTGGGTACGTGGGAAAGCCTGCCAGTAGCTTCTCGTGGGTCGGTGGTTCTTCCCTGGGTTTTCCAGGGTTCTTCCTCCACCAGTTATACTGGCCGCCATGTATAGCCTATCTTGTGCTGAAAAATGGCGTTAAACCCTAGAACAACAAAAGCAACCAATACAGATCCAGACCTGAATTGGTTACTGACCCAAGCTTGAACTGGTCATTGAAAATAATAAGTAAAACTTGAACATCTGAAGTGGCTTGACATTGTAAATCCCAACAGTTTTCACTACATATTTAAAACCTTTCTCTTCCCAAGCTTCCCATTCACTTCTTCCCCTGAACAAGACAGAAGGGTCTTAATGCAATATTCATCACACATATGATACTCTTTTTTTACTCTGACTACATATATACAGTTGGATATTATCTTACAGGTGTTGTCTAATGCTGTAAAGTGCTTTGAGCTTCTAAAGATTAATCACTATACAAAGTCCTCATTATTATTATTTTATCATACAATATTTGAAAACGGAATTGTAATTGAAAATTTTTCCACATTTGATCTTTGCCTCATTCCATGGGCTCCCAAGTATAGTAGTAGCCAGATGGTCAACATAGGGACAGCATAAGTTTCCTAAATTTCCACCCCATAGTTTGGGAGGAGTTGTAGTAATGGACAGACTGACAGATGGGTGGCCACTTGACATGTTAAAATCACCCAACTAACAAGCTTAACAACAAGACATGATTTCATTCTTCCATTAAAGTCATACTGATGTCTTTAAGATGATAAAAATATCTAAATCTCAGTGAAACAAAACTTTTATAATCTAAACTGGAAAACATGTTCTACACTACATATTCCAAACCTCCTACTGTACTCATGAGGTTTTAACCTTTAGTTGCCAAGGAAAGTAAGCATCTGAGCCAACCATGTTCTTTATATGAATAGCTTGCATACAATTCAGACCTGTTGATCTGATGCAGATCATTTGAAATATCAGATAAATCTGAGTTTTTGGATAAATACATAAAATGTACAGGGCATTATTACTGTTACAATACTGGATAATGCAATAGATCTGCAGGGCAATATTACTGTTATGATACTGGATAAATGCATTAGATCTACAGGGCATTATTACTGTTACAATACTAGATAATGCAATAGATCTGTAGGGAATTATTACTGTTACAATACTGGATAATGCAATAGATCTGCAGGACATTATGACTGTTATGATACTGGATAAATGTATTAGATCTGCAGGGCAATATTACTGTTATGATACTGGATAAATGCATTAGATCTACAGGGCATTATTACTGTTACAATACTAGATAATGCAATAGATCTGTAGGGAATTATTACTGTTACAATACTGGATAATGCAATAGATCTGTAGGGAATTATTACTGTTACAATACTGGATAATGCAATAGATCTGCAGGACATTATGACTGTTATGATACTGGATAAATGTATTAGATCTACAGGGCATTATTACCATTACAATACTAGATAATGCAATAGATCTAAAGGGAATTATTACTGTTACAATATTGGATAATGCAATAGATCTGCAGAGCATTATGACTGTTACAATACTGGATAAATGATTGGATGTACAGGTAATTATTACTGTTATAATACTTGGATACATGCATTAAATCTACAAGGCATTATGACTGTTATAATACTTGGATACATGCATTAAATCTACAAGGCATTATGACTGTTATAATACATGGATACATGCATTAAATCTACAAGGCATTATGACTGTTATAATACTTGGATACATGCATTAAATCTACAAGGCATTATGACTTATAATACTGAGTAAATGCATTAGTCAGATCCATGAAAACTGGATAATATAAAGACTGTAAAAGTAATAATTTTTTCTTAAAACGTGATTTTTCTAAGATATCTCATTTACCAAGAAAGATTTATAGAAAATAGTTCACATGGAACAAACATTTTTGTACAGTCCAGATTTGTCCTGTAACTTGACAAATCTGGATACAGAATAGTGCTCTGTTACATTTATTAACAGGATATGCATTATAGATTACTTATAAAGTAAATAAAAAGTTGATTGCACAACTGCATCTTCTTGTGAACATTACATATATTCTACATGTAACAATTAAGTATATCTGATACATGACGTGTTCTACATGTAACAATTAAGTATACCTGATACATGGCATGTTCTATATGTAACAATTAAGTATATCTGATACATGGCATGTTCTACATGTAACAATTAAGTATATCTGATACATGACATGTTCTACATGTGACAATTCAGTATATCTGATACATGGCGTGTTCTACATGTAACAATTCAGTATATCTGATACATGACATGTGTTCTACATGTAACAATTAAGTATATCTGATACATGATGTGTTCTACATGTAACAATTCAGTATATCTGATACATGGCATGTTCTACAGGTAACAATTCAGTATATCTGATACATGACATGTGTACTACAGGTAACAATTAAGTATATCTGATACATGACATATAATCTACATGTAACAATAAGTATATCTGATGCATGACACATGTTCTACATGTAACAATTAAGTTATATCTGATACATGGCATGTTCTACATGTAACAATTCAGAATATCTGATACATGACATGTGTTCTACATGTAACAATTAAGTACATCTGATACATGGCATGTGTTCTACATGTAACAATTAAGTATATCTGATGCATGACATATATTCTACATGTAACAATTAAGTATATCTGATAGATAAATTAAGAGAAAAAAATTTGCTTTTTAAAAATTTTGTAAGCACAAGATTCAAAATCAACAATGATGTGTAATTGGGATATTTCTAAATCCATTAATGATAGATTATAAATATGGTGCCTGGATAACCTGGTAATCAGCTCATTTTGCATGTCTGTAATCCTGGGTTCATTATCCAGTTCTGATATGTATGATGGCAGTTGTTGTTCAACCTGTTTCTCTAACATCCACCAAATAAAAGATCATATAATGATGATGTGTGGGCATCGTATTAGCAGTTGTTAAACTTCTTGTTCAATTAAAGCAGAAAACGTAGGTAAAATAATTCTATGAATGGACTATATGACTCACAGTCCGATTGAAGTTAACATGATCATGGTTCCTCTTCCAGCTGTTCATTGACTTCATTCTTAGTACGAGTATGCTGAGCTCATGATTCTCTTGCTGCAATCTTCGCAGTTGTTCTGACTTGGTCAGCTTTGTGTCCACCTCGGACTCCTCTGTTATCAAGAAAAAGTAATTTTGTGCAATTTTCTTAAAAGTCTATATTTGTACTGTATATTTTTTACTGACTAGCATACAGTAAGTATATAACTTGAGTTTGTACAAAGTTCATTAGAGGAGTTGAGCAATTGCTATCATTAAAAGTGTTGGTGTGAACAAGATTCAAATTATTTTATGGTTATCACAAGAACAAAATTGCAGATTTAATTCTAGAATACAGAAAGGAACTTTATAATACATTCATTATTCTTGGACATCATACTTTGCCTTGAGACAAGTTTATGTGCACTGTAACTATAAATGTATGAGATATCAATGTAAGACAAGTCTATGTGCACTGTAACTATAAATGTATGAGATATCAATGTAAGACAAGTCTATGTGCACTGTAACTATAAATGTATGAGATATCAATGTAAGACAAGTTTATGTGCACTGTAACTATAAATGTATGAGATATAAATGTAAGACAAGTTGATGTGCAATGTAATTATAAATGTATGAGATATCAATATAAGACAAGTCTATGTGCACTGTAATTATAAATGTATGAGATATCAACATAAGACAAGTCTATGTGCAATGTAATTATAAATGTATGAGACACTAATAAGATTCCTAAATTTAAATGAAAACCAAAACAAGTTTAATATCAACTTTTAAGACAAATGGTGTCAAACACTCTCTATAACAATCCTGCCAGAGGTATTTCACTATCTGGGAATATAAAATGTAATCACTCAACAATGTTTTAAATGGTCATTGCTTCCCAACTCCCACTATTCGGTTATGATTAGATTTTTCTTTGACAATGCAATCAGTTCATCCAAATTATGAATGTTCACAATATAGAATAAATGTTACAAGTTTTGTTTTAAATATAATGATTTCATGTTTACTGCCTATTTGAAAAGAGACGACTGTGCCAAGAAATATGGAAAAAGTTAAGAAAGATGTTATTGTCTTCAAAATATTGCACTTTTTTACAAGCCCTTTTATTAAAAACATAACTGACACAATGAAATAAAATTAATGCCATCTCTTCAGTCTTGTCCAGTGTTAATGAGTGATTGGTACTTGGTACAGGTATATCATGGTGACTAATCAATGCAATGTGTGTCCCAGGTTCCAGTACTAGCTCTGATCTATCCATTGTAAATAATGAAAAGGTTTGTAAAATAAATTCTTCTCTTAATCAGCCAAATTGTGCTTTGTTTGTTGGATATGTGATCCTTTTGTGCTAAATGCATGTTTAAATATTAATGTTGCATTCAGATATAAAATTACCTGTTGTTGCACCATACTTCTGTTTGATCTTTGACACTGCTTCAAAGGCTTCTCTCCTCACATCACTGATCTTCTCGTGAACATCGTCATGAAGGTCATTCCTGACAATGGAGTGAAACAACACTGTAGTTAAAATTTATTAATTTATGAAGAGGTATTAAATATACATTGTAATAATTTAATAATCAGCTGCAACATTGCTATGAACATGCATACGATAATCTCATCAGTACTGATAATAATATTGATCTTATGGGTTCATGAACACTGAACTAGAGAGAGAAATATGATCTCAAAGATACTATCATGTTCACAATAACTGACAAAACTGAGAAATGATTGATTAAACCTACTACAAGGAATGGCATGGTGTATACTGTATATACCTGCTTATAAGACGAGTCCAACTGTGAACTGCACAGACCCAGGTCTGCTGACATAATGCACTAGCAGATCTGGGTCTATGCAGTTATTATGAATAATCAGTACAATAAATAAGACAGACACAGATCTGCAGGTGCATTATGCAACTGCAGATCAGGATCATTGTTGTTTGCAGTGACTTGAGTTGTAAGGGAGAATATAAGGTAGATGGAAGAATTGATATGGACGACCTACTGGTTTGATCTTTGATTACCTCATTAAATACATCAAATAAAGTATCATTCATTTGGCATTGAAGCAATTACTGAGCACAGGTAAGGTCATATTGGACCCAAACTTTTGTATTCACTGTTGCCAACCATATGACATAAGATTACTTTGTTAAAAGAGAACATGGCATCAAGAAATGCAGATGGCAGGTAATCAAAATCTCATTATTTGACATTTCTGAAGCAATGTTCAGTGGGATACCAGTGTTAATGTATAACTACCTATGTGAATAGCAGAGAGGTGTTTATTAACCAAGTACTATCATGGTTGAAATGTTGTTCATAGAAAAAGAAAAAAGAAAAATAATGATAACAGCTACATGAAGGGACTGTGACACATGCTTTGTACAATCATGAGTTGATTTTGTACCGAATAAACAACAAATCCCAAACCTGAATGCAAAAGAATATTTTCAAAAATGGCAACACCTACTTATGTACATATGATTTATCAACAAAGAAAGGGTACCAATATTTCTGCTGCTATGAAAACTTCACTGACAAAGCAATGTCACAGCTCAATTTTCATAGCTGCTATACACCACTCCCTCTATAACTCACACCCTGATAACTCACAAACTCACTTATAATGTGGGGTCAGGCATGGATGTCATTTTTTAAACCGAAAAATACACAAAAAATGAGCCCTATTTGTTGAACTTGAAGAAAATCTCAATCAAAATTGGTAATGGAAACTTTGATATATTGCTTGTTTTATTGTCAACAATGGAAGATAGGGCCTGCAAATTTTAATCAACATTATGAAATATCAACTTTTAATAAGAAGTCATATAATTTGTTATATCTTTTTTTCCAAACGACATTCTTAGTACACTGCAATTAATGATATTCATGGAAATTTTGATAAATGAAAATGTCACTTATGCCTCATGGAGGCAGTTCTTTAAAAAATATATACAAAATAAATAATTGTTTTCATCTGTTGCATGTTTAGGCTCGAATAAACAATAACACAGAAAGAGTGAAAACAACAAGCTTGTTAAAATTTAACAAACAATTTATTTCCCTGAAAAATTCTGTAAACAAAAAAAGAAAACTTACGGTTTCAAGAATCAAATCCAAAAATAAGCCAAGAATAATCCACAAATTAAATTGCAAAAAGTCCTAGTAATAGATGTTCAAATAATTTCAAGTTTGAATTCTGATGGAAAATCCAAGATGGATGATGATGACGTATGCTGTAGTCAGTACTGTTCTTATCTACAGTTCCTTGTAGAAATACAAATAATGGCACTCCAGTGTTGGAAATCCAAATTAAATTTGTAAGCAGTGTCTTTCACAAATTCCTGCATAAATACTCCTCAAAATATTTCCAGAAAAAAATTAATTAATCCTTTTGAAATCCAACTGATCTGAAGAAAATTATAACTCAAAATCTGGCTACAACAAAATAACTTGACATCAGTGTAAAAAGCTGAAATGAGAAATCTCTCTCTATGCATCTCTGTTAAAACTAACAAATGCACAATAATGGAAAAATCGGAATTGCAAAATCAAAAGGGGGGGTCACGTGATTGTGTTTTCATCATGTACACCAAAAATGACTCTGAAGAAAACCAATCATTTTAAAATAAAATAGAACTTGTTTACGAAGGTTACTATAAATTCTGAAGCAAGGTCAGGATTTGGATCTACACCTGGTGTTTACAAAAAGAATGATTCAGGTCAACTGATTTTCTGGGAAAATATCATCTCCAGTGAATAAATTTGCATTATAATAGCATATAATAGAATAAAATATTTAAAACTGACAAACTATTAAATTAAAATAAATATGAATTAAATCAGTTACATGTAACCCATCATTTGAAATTTGTGTTCTAGGTCTATCTTTTAGTTTCTTTTAAGTGTAATCATCATAAATGCAATGTGTCCTCTTTGTAATTAAATGTAAAATATATCTATCTACTGTAACAGCTATGTTTGTGAGCATTTCTCTAAAGAACCTAATTAAGTGCCCACCGTGTTTTTATATTGGACTAATGTAAGTTGTTGTTGTTGTTGTAGGGTTTAACGCCATTTCTCAGCACAAGATAGACTATACATGGCGGCCAGTATAACTGGTGGAGGAAGAACCCTGGAAAACCCAGGGAAGAACCACCGACCCACGAGAAGCTACTGGCAGGCTTTCCCACGTACCCACGCTAGCCGAGCCCTGGACTCGAACCCACGCAGACAGCGGTGAGATGGCAGTGATCCGGAACAGTGAACGCTTTAGACCACTCGGCCACTCGGGGCCCCGACTAATGTAAGAATTTTTATATTGTTGCACTAAATAAAAAGCAGGCCTCCTTTTCTATTATTATGTCAATTATGTCTTTCAAATCAAATAAAGGAGGTGGAATTAAAAAAAAGTTAAAAGGTGTACAAATTATACATGCTTAAGAACCAACGGCCCTGATCATATGTTGGGTAACTCATTTCAGTTGCTCAACTGAACACTGTTATAAATATTTTTCTCTAAGTAATTAAAATAAACTACCTTAAATTAACCTACTCAGTCATAACTGTAATTAAAGATAGGAAGGCAACCAAGCGAAATGAGTACTTCGTAAAATAAAGAGCTTCATTTCACAGATACGGACAATTGTGTGGAAAACGAGTTTCAGAGACTTCTTGAATTTGCATGTAGAGATATCAAGGATAAGAAGTTTCACTATTACTTGCAATGAAATTATGGCATCAATATTTTACTTTTTGAACAATACAAAACTTTAGTTTGATGTACACGATTGTCTCATGAAATATATGTTGCGTGTTTTTAATAAAAAAGGATCTTGTTTTGTAGTGTATCAACAGCTAGGCTGGTTCCCTGAGTCGTAGACTCCTTGTTCTGCAAAATACTATTAAACATCACTCCGTGAACCAGACTAGTCCACAAAACAAAAAGCTGTGATATAATACATGAATGTTTTCATGCACATTGTTTGTTGTGAAACCAGTTGGAATCATGTTATCGATCTTTCAGATGTTGGACAATTTGAAAATAAATTTAGTTTATACAGAATAACAAACACCTTCATCAGAAAAAGCGCTTTATTGACAATGATTCTCTATGTGATTGTAAAACGAGGATTCAGTCATTAAACAGCCTAGTCCCCCCCCCAACCCTGCAGTTCTCTGGATATCTAGTAGATTTTTTGTAGGTCCCTCAGTAACTCGCACTCTCGCTTATAGTGCGGTCTGTCTTTCTGGACCATGATGTGCGCGAGTTATCAAGGGAGAGGTGTAATATTGTGTTATGTAGATCTATATTGTGTGTTCAAATTTTGCCCATAATTGTAGATTGTAAAGGTCATTTTGCAAACAACATATTACATAGCAAACATTTTCCCATGAGTGTAGACAACATTTTTTAATAATATTTATAAACATGTTTACTTGGATTTGAGTTCACGGCATAAGTTAACCCCTTGGAAATTGCAAATTGCACCTCACTTTGTCTTTACGCATTAGTGACAATGAATACCCAGCACTGTGAGTAAGACACAACAGATATAGGTCTATTCTGTTCAGCCAGATGGATATCATATATTAGTCAATATATTAAACTAATTAAATTTTTATTATTTCAGTATGATTTCTAGCAATATGTCTGGTCAGGCCATTTTTACTTTCTTTGGTTTAGGCCTGTGTGAACTCAAAAACCAATTTCATTTAGCCCCACACAATGTCATTTTTGGACTTTTACAAAGAATTGTGGGTAACATATGCAAGCTACAATGACAAAATATTTGTTGACATCAACAATGATGGAAATATCATAAATTGGTTGGAATGAAGTATAATAAATAATTTTATAATAAACAAAAACTCAGAAGAAAAAAAGCTGAAAGAGATGTATGGGCTCTAACATTCTAAATTACAAAAAGCGCTGAAAGAGAGGTGTGGGCTCTAACATGGGCTATGTATGCACAGGGATAAATGATTGCAATCCAGTGAAATGAATCATTAGACTGGACAAGAATTTTGGTCAAGTAGACTTTAATTTTCCTCTGTCTCAGTGGACTATAATATTGGTGTCAAGTTGTCCATTAAATTTGGCTGAGATGATGCAGATCTGGGCTTAGTGTAATCAGGCTGAACTTCTATTAGTTCTTCTGGTAACAGCCATCAAACACTACAAAGCAAAACCAGGCTTTACCATGTTTGTTCCACTTATAATTTTAAGTAACTAATTAAGCCACTAATCTGTCAGTGCATGATATCTTAGAAAATCTGAGTATTTACTGTTCCCAGTGAAGATGGTGTCTTTAATGCAGATATAGTACTTCTGATGAACTCATAAGTTGGCACATCGTTAAAAATCTTGGAGCTATGCCTTCACTGATCATAGTTAAAGGTGTGACTTATATACAGATGAATGTGGTAAATGTGAACTTGCTAGAACTTCTAACTTTGTGTGTTGTTCAGGGTCTTGGAGCCAAGTGTTTACGGTTAAGGGCGTGTGTGTGTCTTATATGCAGATATATATGGTCATTGTGAACTTTATTAGAACTCCTGATGTAACGGTAAGATGGTGCACTGTTCAGTCTTGGAGCCAGGTCTTCACTGTTCACAGCTAAATGTGGTCTCTTACATGCACATATATATTCTAATTATGTCAACATAACTGAATCTCTTGATGTCAGCATGCATACTGCATCATAATCTTGGAGACATGTCACATAGTTCATTTAAATATCGTCCAAAAATGGGTGAAAGTGCAACTGGAAAATTCCTTTTATTGCTTGGATAACATACAACAGGTTCTAATTTCCACACAGGTCCAAATTTTCATTTTTAGGGCTTGACAGGATGCATACAGATTTTGTATAGGGTCTGACTGGTCTGAAACTGAGACCAAGAAACATATACTAAGCCCCAAACTCTGCAAATTCTTCCAGTAAAATCCAGTTTCTAAGTGATACCAAGGATTAAATACTAGGCCCATAACTAAATTCCAGTAAGTGAGACCAAGGAGTAAATAATAGGCCCCAAACTCTGTAAATTCTTCCAGCAAAAGCCACAAAGTCTGAAAATGAGACCAAGACAAACTATAAGCCCCAAACTCCATATATACTTCCAGTGCAATCCAGTCTCAAAGTGAGACCAAGAAACAAATATAAGGCCCAAACTCCGTAAATTCTTTCAGTACAATCCAGTCTCAAAGTGAGACCAGGAAGCAAATACAATACCCCAAACACTGCATTCTTCCAGTAAAATCTACAGTCTCAAAGTGAGATCAAGAAGCAAATACAAAGCTCCAAACTCAGCAAATTCTTCCAGCAAACAACAAAGTCTGAAAGTTTTTATATTTCTATGACTTTACTCAGGATACAGCTTGAACAAATTAGGCCTCAATGATTTAATTTTTGGGACTAAATCTCTCCTAATTTCATTTTTGATTTTTATGACAAATGATAAACCTTGTATTTGATTTGGGGTTATTTAAACTAATTTTTAAGACCCTTAATCTGGGACTTTATAACCTTAAATGTTTGAATGAGACAAAAACAAGATTTTAAGTTTGCACAGGGACAGAATTTGCATTTTTCTGTATTTTCCGATGTACAATTCATGCCAAACTGTACACATAGAACTTCTCATTATATTTGTTTTTTGATATAGATGCTTCAGATTAACAAGTGCAAGTCTGCATCAATGCACAGTGCAAATAAAAATGTTACTGTATTCTAAAGTAGATGTTACAATATTACAATTTGTAAAAGTACATATTTATTAAGCAGGCTGCCAGCTGTTATAAAGAATACTTAACAGTCTTAACTGAAATCTGTAGATGGATGAATGTACTGACATATCAGGGATGGATCTGTTTTGTCTTTGTATTATTCCAAGCAAATGACCAAGATCTGCCAATCTACTAAGCAATGATAAATCAAGATCACTGCTGTGTACAGTATACAAGGAAATACAGGATGCTGTACCTGAACTCCTCTAGCTTGCCCTTCAGCTGGAAACTTGAGTTAAAAAGATTCTGAATAAGGTCATTGTAGTCTTCACGCACTCTGTCGCGGATGTCATGTTGCATTGTAACTGACATCTCACGCATTTCAGCAATCTTGGCTCTCAAGGCAGTGATTTCTGTGGCATGGAAAAAAAAGAAACTTTTAAATATAGCATTTTAAATACAGATCTGTTTTTGCATTAAATGAAAACATATATACGGCAGACTCCAGTTTCACTTACAATACATATGTAACAATAAGCTTTTGAAGTGATTTTAATGTAGTGTTCTAACACCTTATTCATAAAAAATAAAATACATGTCTGTCATCTTTAATTGTTCAGGTGGAATGAGGGTTAAATTATTTTGAAGTTCTATTCACTGTCTAAATGAGTTTGTAGAACTAATGGAGTTCACAAAATTAAATAAATCATTAAGATGCAAATTTTCTCAAATCTTATCTTTTTTCAATCTATTTTCAAGCATTTTGTTTTACAATGTTCTGTAGGAAGAATGAATAAATTTAAGATCAATGAACAGAACTGCATGAGCTGCAATAAGGTGTAGCAAAACATACCCATCAGTATGTCATGAGTCTGGTTAGCCATTTCCCACTGGACCTCAACTTGGATGTTGTGTTGCATCCCTTTCATCTGGTCTCTCAGCTGCTTCACCTCCTGACATCATATCAATATATGTTAACCTTGTCTCAAATAAGACCTTGTTAGATATGGAAAACAAGCAACAATTGTGTCCCCACAGACCAACCTTCTCTTCATAAGTGGTCACTTTTTGTGTATAACTGTTGCGGAAACTAATTAATGTATACAAAAAGTGAAATTTTGTGAATAAATAAACAATACGAATAAACTATAACCACGTATATAGCTTTCTGATATGACAGTATTATATACTGATGACATAATATCAGACTTATATAGCCAAGTCAATTGAGAAAAAATGACCTGTAGTGATTTATATGTGAAATTAAGTACAGAAAGATTAGAGTTTATTAATATCAAATGTAACCTACTTGTTCACATTCATATCAAATGTAATTACCTGATCACATAGATATCAAATGAAACCTACATGTTCATGCTGGTATCAAATATAAACTACCTGTACAAGTTGATATCAAATCTAACCTCCCTGTTCACATTGATATTAGATGTAACATGTTAATATCAAATGAAACCTCCCTGTTCACACTGATATCAGATGTAACCTACCTGTTCACACTTATATCATATGTAACATGTTGATGTCAAATGAAACCTCCCTGTTCACACTGATATCAGATGTAACCTACCTGTTCACGTTGATATAACAACTGATGCTGTGACTTCAGTAGATTTTCATAGAACATGGTATAGCTGCAGATAAACAAAAGAAAGCTAAGTTATTGTGATAAAACAATCATCACTATTTATTGATATAGGGTACATTATCATGAAGCTGTATAAAAATTAATTTATTGTCAATGTACAACAAAACAATATATCTGAAGATTAATTATTTTATAACCCTTTCAGACTGAAAATAAATATCTAACAGGTGTGAAAAGAGGTTTTAGACATATTAATACAATTGAAAAAAGTTTTGGCGTAACTATGAATGATGCTAAAACTAAAAGTGGAATAATAATAGCTTTATCATCACGGTGATCTTTATGTCTGGTAACCAGTGGATACATCTGTCTGTCAAGTTTAGCAAATGTGCTTATAACAGGATAACTTTTAAATCAAGTTTTACTTAGCAATTACCATACTGAAACTTTGATTTAACAAAAATTACATTTAAATCAGTGATTACAGATTTGTGGATTTGGGAAAAGAGGGATTCTACTGCCTAAACAGAAGGTTGTTATTTGTTGGCTCTATAAATTTGTGTTTAGTGGCAACCACAAACTCCTTGAATATTGGTAACAAGGAACATGCTTCACATTATTCACTTTATCAAAATATATATTTCTATTATTATAGGCAAATTTAAAGTCCCCATAGAAAAAAAAGTCAAATTCATAAACTGCCCAAATTGATTCATATTTGAATTATATCTTGATGACAATCTTACACTAATTCTTATAAAGATAGTGGATGCAATTGCTATGCACTACAACAAAACAAAAAGTCACATGCTAATATTGAATCACTACATCTGTCTAGAATACAAATAAATACTTGTTTTTCATCTGAAAGTATCAGCTTCATAAGAAATTATAACCTTTCATAATTTTGTTTCTCCCTTGCCATGATTTTCTGTGCGAGGTCAGTGACACACTTATTGAGATGCTTCATGGAGAAAGTGATGTCCTCCTCGGTCTTGTTACAGTCCGTCATCAGCAAATCTACAAACTGCTCTGCAATATGAGGCTTAGCTATGGTAAAACTCTCCTTCATCACCTGCAATGATATACATTAACCTGGATTGCATGATCTTTAGACTCATTCTTTGCTGATCAAGTCAAAGATAAGGTGGATAAAGTAAGACAACGTGCCCACAACATAGGGTGTTACAGTCCAAAGTTTCATTTATGAAAGTTACAATTACAAGATCATTTAAAAATTATTTGTATATACAAATTGTTATGTAAATTACATGTTTTCCATAGAAAGCATTGTAGATACCATTGTATTATCCACATCTATAGATTCATCCATCATACATTCTGCCTCTCTCTGGTTGTCTATCATTATTCTCCTCATGCATTGTATTGTAGAATTTTACCAGACTTGGTACAAACTTACCAACATAATGAAAAGCTGTAATATAGGGTATTATCTTTTTTACTCCAATGCCGCTGGACCCAAGAAGAAGGTGGAAAGATCTTATTTATTGAAACTCAAATCATATTGCAATTGTTGGTTAGCTTTCAATAAAAATGTGTGCAAGCATTAAGTAAGGTAGTTTTAAATATGTAACTGCTGGGGATACCACTCCTGGGACATGATTCAGAAGTGTTACTGTTTGTGGATACCATTCTTGGGATATGAGCACAGGATTTTTGGCTTTGACAAATAGTCAGATAATTAAAACCTGATATAATGTAATCTACAAATCACCAAAGTTTTTCCATTTTGAAAATCAATCAGTGTGGTGGACAAATTTATTAGCAGCATTGACCTAACTACATAAAACCAGTCTGTCAATTCTAACTGACAGAACAATAGGAAAACAGAATTACTTTAAAACAGTTCTCAGGATTTCACTTGTTTTATGATAACTCATGAAAATGTACAATAATGTTTGGATTTATTATTCTTTTATTCAATGCCAATAGATGTATAACAAAAATGAAGGCAAAATTGTTTCTTTGATATTTTACAGGTATATTGAAATTTAAGGATGACAGGTCTGGAAATTATAAAACTTCTAAGTTGGGATTTCAGTTGGAGTTTCATGACCAACCAATCAAAACTGATATTACAAAAGGGGAGTCACTTTGACTGACTGAGCACAATTCTGAAAACTCCAAATCAAGAGATCTGTGACCTATATAGTCATGAATCTATCTAAAACTCGAAATTTAAAAATGTAAAATCCTACTTATCATTTAAATTTGGCAGGCATGTGGAGATAATAACATAATCTTGATATCAAAATCTGATTGTTTCCAGACCCAATCAGCCTAATGTTATAGAAGTCCAATTCTTGTGGTTGGATAGTTTTATAACTTCAGGACTTAAGGCAGGTCTTATATTTCTCATGTAATTTCTATCTTAATTACCTGTTTATCTTGATCAGGAATACATTAATAGCCTTGTAATAGTAACATACATCTTAATCAGGAATACATTAATAGCCTTGTAATAGTAACACACATCTTAATCAGGAATACATTAATAGCCTTGTACTAGTAACATACATCTTGATCAGGAATACATTAATAGCCTTGTAATAGTAACACACATCTTAATCAGGAATACATTAATAGCCTTGTAATAGTAACATACATCTTAATCAGGAATACATTAATAGCCTTGTAATAGTAACATACATCTGAATCAGGAATACATTAATAGCCTTGTAATAGTAACACACATCTTAATCAGGAATACATTAATAGCCTTGTAATAGTAACATACATCTTGATCAGGAATACATTAATAGCCTTGTAATAGTAACACACATCTTAATCAGGAATACATTAATAGCCTTGTAATAGTAACATACATCTTAATCAGGAATACATTAATAGCCTTGTAATAGTAACACACATCTTAATCAGGAATACATTAATAGCCTTGTAATAGTAACACACATCTTAATCAGGAATACATTAATAGCCTTGTAATAGTAACATACATCTTAATCGGGAATACATTAATAGCCTTGTAATATTAACACACATCTTAATCACGAATACATTAATAGCCTTGTAATAGTAACACACATCTTGATCAGGAGGAATACATTAATAGCCTTGTAATATTAACATACATCTTAATCAGGAATCCATTAATAGCCTTGTAATAGTAACACACATCTTGATCAGGAATACATTAAAAGCCTTGTAACAGTAACACACATCTTAACCAGGAATACATTAATAGCCTTGTAATAGTAACACACATCTTAATCAGGAATACATTAATAGCCTTGTAATAGTAACACACATCTTAATCAGGAATACTACATTAAAAGCCTTGTAATATTAACATACATCTTAATCAGGAATACATTAATAGCCTTGTAATAGTAACATACATCTTGATCAGGAATACATTAAAAGCCTTGTAACAGTAACACACATCTTAACCAGGAATACATTAATAGCCTTGTAATAGTAACACACATCTTAATCAGGAATACATTAATAGCCTTGTAATAGTAACACACATCTTAATCAGGAATACATTAATAGCCTTGTAATATTAACACACATCATCAGACTAAGAGAACAATTTAGGTGATAGATAGTGCAAAATATCACAAATCTCACTGGTTTCTTCCAGAGATCTGTAGCGAGGGCTGTTTCTTCTCCTCTTCCTCTTTCTGCTAAAACTAGAGTTAACTCCCTTGCCAGCCTCTTTTTTACTTCAGTGATCATGTAGCATTCTAAGTTTTCCATCAGCTTAATCAGCTGTAAGAAAAGACAAATTTAAAGTCCAATACGTTGCAGCAATGTATTGAGAGAATATAATTTATATTTTTGTTCTGATATTGATCCAATCACAAATAGACAGTGGTCCATTCTTGCATTAGATGAAAATGTAACATTTGATACAGCTACACAGAAATTCGCTTTCTTCCTCTGTGAATGGAGGTTGTGCATTTTCAAAAGAGACTCCTGACCTGTTTCCTTTAATATATAATATTTAGAAATTCAAAGAATGATTCATTCAATGTTTTGTACTGCATTCTTGCTACTGCATGTTAGCTTTGTATATAACATAATTATTACATCAAAATAGACATTCTGAATGGTACTGTTGTTCTTGGAAGGGTTTTATGAGAAGATTGATTCATTTTTTAATTTAATAATCATTCATTGAAATTACAGTGCTCTAATATTCAATTAAGGACTTTTTGGATTAATAGCTTTACATAAGTAATGCAAATTCATTCAAAGACATTTGGATAAAAATCTGTAATGGAAGTACTGTGAATTCATTTAAAGACATTTAGTGATTATAACAGTTATTTATTCTGTACTATTAACACCTCTGTACAGTAGCAAAATCATTCAGAATATCTTTGGAACTTATTCAGATTACTGTGAACTATTGGAAACAATAGAACGTTTAGGATTTTAGGAATTCATTTGCCATGCTGCAAGTTATTTTTATTTATTTCATTTTCAATTTCAGGGAAATAAATAATATTGTTCATTTATACAAAACTTGTTGGTTTTCTCTTTCTTGTTATTTAATTTAAGCCCATATAATTGTAACACTTTCCACTGCATACTAAATTCTAAATAGATACGATGGATTTTGTTTTGTTTGTGCATTTTAGTGTCATTTTTAACACATCAGCAGTGGAAATCAGAGATAAGTGCATTTCCCAAGGACACACCATGGCAGCCAACCAAAACTTGCCTGGTGGATAAGGAACACATGACAATTTGATATTCTACAAACTGAGCAGATGAAGCTATCTCTGATATGCCATAAGTATTTATAAACATTCTGTCTCCAAATGTAGCCACCATGAATAAGATTTAAGGTAAAATCTGCAATTTGATCAAAGCTGAAATCTCAAACAAAATGAAGATGTGACAGACACTTAAATAAGCTGATGTTCTGTTAAACCTTTTGATTCACTAATCAAATTACAGCTTTTATATTTATAAAAGTCAAACACTTCATTCTGAAAACTTCTAATGATGGCTCTCGTCAACACAAAATGTAACGCTTATGGCAGAACCAACAAGTGAAGCAGGAATTCACAAAATAGGCAGAATGTTAACCATTATCAGTGTCTATCAGGTATATTTATTACAAATAAGTTTTGATTTTAATCAGATTGTACAATTTGTAATATTTATTTTATTTAAATTGTAAAATTTGCAAAATTATTTAAAATTCATGATTTTAAATTTCAATGAGATTGTAAAATTCACAATTTCAGTTTTAATTAGATTGTAAAATAATGGATTATGATTTAATCAGATTGTACAATTTGTGATTTTGATTTTTAACTAAAATGAAACACTTTTAATTTTCCTTTTTTATCTGTTTGTAAAATTTGTGATACAAATTAAACTTATAAAAAGGTGTACATGTGATACTTTAATATTTAGGGGTGTCATTATTAATTTTATTCAAAATATAAATTATTTTCTGATATGTCATATGCATTATAAAAAATTATGATTTCTTTTCATTATATCTAGTTAGGTATTGTAAATGCTGCTAGTACCTGTTTAAACCTGACTTCAATTTCTGAAGCTCCCTTTGGCATCACCAATGGATCTGTTTCCAGTGCAATGCCCTCATACATTTCACCTTGACCCAGTCGCCTAGCAATACTCTGTAGTACAGGCAGAAGAATTTCTGTCTTGTACAATTTGCTTGAAGAGAAATAAAAATTATATTCAGCAACAAAGAAAAAAGTTTTATATCAATAGGTTCAACTAGCCATCTAAAAGTTAGACAAACAAGCAAACGTTTACTTTTGGTCTGTTAAAAATTCATTGGAAATGACTCCAACTTTAATGACTTTTACATAGTAATAAATTCTTTCTTCTTAGTTCCTAGTTAAGGTAAATCATCACTTAATGTGCAGTTAAAGATTATGGAAATGTTTCACTATGACATTATCAATATGATGTCACTACCAAAAGTCCCTGTAAAGTGCTGCATTATCGATGGCCTCAACACCTAACCGTCTCCTGCCCCAGTCTGCCTTTAAGTACTCTACACACTTCCACAGCAGCAGGAAAAACTTTAGCAGCTTGTATGACTCTATTGGCTCCTGGGTGCGAGATAAACTGGCATTCTGGATTTCTGAAATAAATAAAGCAGATATTACTTGATGATCACTCACTGAACACATTGTCTGCCCCTCTTGTGAGACCAACCCTTCTGCACTGACAGTTGGCCTTATAAAAATGTAAGCCTATCTTGTGGAGGACAAAATGGAAACTATTTTGGTGTTGGGAAAGGTGGCCTCAAATTATGGGGGGGGACCTTGCTGGGGAGGGGCATCTCAAGAGTAGTGTATTTCAAAATATCCACTTTGTTCCTTGATGATGGAAAAACTGAGGTTGTTATGGTAACCCTGCCTTCAAAGATCAAGAAGCACAATAAAAGACAAAGGTTTACAATAACAGAAATCAACAAGTAATGCATGGTCATATGATTAATTTCAAAACTTTGAGGGCACAAAGTATGAACTCAGACAAAGTTAATATGTATCAGGACTCAAATATATTAAAACCTATGAAAAGGAAACAAACACAGAAGAATACTGTATTTTTGTGTTTTTTAATTGATTTCTTCTTTAATGTATTGGTTGCAAAAGTTTACATTTCAGTCCAAGTTCAAAATTACTAATAAAAGTAATGAAATACTATTGGTATATGTAACAAAACTAAACTCTGTACATACTCGTTCATTTAAAATTGAACAATATGATCAATGACACTAAAATCCTTGAAAATAAAATCAACCTATCAAATTTCTTAAATTTAAAAGCAAACTGGAGCAGAAGGAGTGCTTGAGATATTATTATAAAGTGACTGGTTCTCACCTTATTATAATTCATCAGAATATCTAACATAGATGCTGTTTACTTTAAACAATGTCAAACCTATTTATTAAACTTACCTAGCTTTGCCAGGCTCACAACTGAATCTCTTTTGACATCTTTTGCACTACCAACTCTTGAGGCGGAGTTTTCCTTTACAGTTTCTCCATTTTGAGTCTCCTTAAGATAAGAAACATCTTGAAAACCAGTCTGAAGCACGTCTTCCATCAGCAGCGTCACCCCTAGTATCTCACCATTAGCAACATGCCTGCATATGTGAAGGTCCAAAAATGTTATATATAAAACAACTTTAAGAAAATAACACATCTTCAAGTTTTTATTAATACTAGCATTTTGTATTAGATGAAAATGTTTACAGTAAAGCTGAATTATTATAAGATCAATCTTTGGTAAACTTTCAAATGCCTTGCATCAATTGTGTTATGCTTAAATGCATTTCATAAAATAGCCAGTAATGTTCTATAGATTTGATTCTATAAGCGTACAAAAGACTCTTGTGACCCATACAAAATTTGTGGGCAGATTCTGCCTGGATTTTAGGTGGATTCAGGGTGTATTCCACCTAAAACAACCAAATTTCAGATGGACTTTAGGCGGACTGGGAATATGGTTATGGTGACAGATTGAATCCGTCTAATAGTTAAGCATACTATTTCTCATATTCCTCCTAAAGGATAAATGTAAGACCATAAAGCTCTGATTGTCCAGTTCCTTTTCCTACTTTAAGACAGATTTTGGACTTAGACTGATTTTAACAGAAATGTTAGGCATAATTTTGAACTTTATCAAGAGAACTACAAGCATAGATGAATCTTTGGACTTTAGAAATCAGTGCAAGGTCGATTTTGGACTTGATCTGATGTTTACTCTGAAAAATAAGTTTTTTGCTTCCTATTAAAATATGCTCTACAAAAATTATACCCTAGTGAAAATGTGACTAAAATTTCAGTGAAATTGCAGTGAAAATTTTGTGACATTCACTCAAATGTTATTTTTTTCACTAAAGTTATGGTATTTTACCAAATTTCAGTGAAATTTCACTGAGATTTTAATAAAATTTCATGAAAATATCAGTGAGAATTTGTGATTGAAATTTCACTCAGATTTTGCCAAACATTCTGAAAATATAGTGATATTTTGTGACTCCAATTTCACTGACATTTCAATAAAAAATATTTTTAAGATGTAATAAAATTTATTTTTTGTTTCTTCTACAATTTGAATGATTTTTAGCAACATTCATATTTCCTATTTCTGATAGCTGTAATTTTATTGTTCACTTTGGGAACAATAACTGCTTTCCACATCTTTCCTGGCCATGATTCTCTTTAAAATTTTTGTTATTGTTGTTGTTGACGTATTTTTGTTTATCAGTTGGATTTAACTGCCTTCAAACAAGATTGTTTTCTTGCCTTCCATTTTAAAGCAGAATTTCACTTGTCTCCTGACCTGAATCTGATTTTCCTTGATATGGACTCTATTTTAATTTCATCTCTAAAACTGTTTTTAAACAAATGTAAATGCTCTTTCAGGTCCCATTCTGCAATGAGCTTTCTAATAAGCATTTGTTCCATATATTAATTAGTAGATGATCACTGCAAAGAGCTTTCTGATTGGTCAAAAGATTGTACTTGCCCAATGAATCTTCACGTAATGGAAACTGATGGGAATAAGCATTCTTGTCCAACATGCTAATTCAAAGTTTTGAGTTTGAGTAACCATTAAAAAATGTGTGGCAATGAGAATAGCTTGAAAGCAAAGTTGATGGGAATGTAATTGGTCAATCTGTATGAAAAATGAATGCCAGGACTAGCATTTTGTTATTTGTGCTGTAACGAGCTTTACAGTAGTGGCTAATATGCCAAGGAATTAAACCAGGATGATTTCAGAGTTATGTAGACCAACAAGTAGGTCTCCATTTATTTTAATTCAGAATATAAGGAGGGACAACAAATAGATCACTGGTAGGAAGTGTTGATATTGTTGCCATAGTCCCATATCTATCAAAGACAGTCATATCTTTGTGGAGTTTTCTTGACCCACAAGTAGAATCATCCTTCAATATTGTGAGTGGCATTATTGTTTATATTATAAAAATGTTCATGGCTGCTTATGGAACAAGGACTACTTCAAGCAACCACAACAGCATCAGATTTTGTTCATAATAAATAATCAAGTCTGCAGTACAACTCCCACATTACATGGATGTCATATAATGACAACATCTGTATAATTTTATTTCATGTACACTGAAATATTACCCTGGTAAATAAAGTCCTGTTTAATTCATATCCATTATTTATTTGAAACCTTTTGAAATTTCTGTGAAAAATTACTGAAACTTCACTAAAATGCTAAATATGGTCAAATATTTTGTGAAATCTCACCAAAATTTAGTAAACTCTCACAAAATATTTTAGTGAGATCTTGCCAAACTTTCAACGAAATGAAAAAGACTTAAATGATGCCATCACAGATTAGTTTTGTATGCAAGAAAGAAAATGCGAACAAAAAAAACCTAAATCTTATTTGATAATGTCTGTCAAAACAAAATTTATCATCCATTTTAAAAATTATTTTGCATATTAATCATTGATTCCCAATAATGTCTAAGCATCATTATGCTGTTTAATAGAAATTGGAAGCAGATTTTTTATTGGATGATATTTATGTGGACATTTTAGGCAACCATTTTTACACGGAAACCTTAGGCGGATTTTTATTTCAGGTGGGAATTTTTTCTGGTAGAATTTTATTTCAGGTGGAAATTTTAGATAAATTTTTCATTTAAGCATAATCTTAGGACAACTAATCTGCAAAATTTGTCTAAAATTCCACCAGAAATCCACTTAAAGTCTGATTGAAATTTGCCTAAGCTTCTTTAAGTTTATGGTTAAACATAAAACGCTTAAGAAACCAATCTGAAATCCACCTTAAGTCAACCTGGAAACTTTGTACAGGATTTCAGGCAGATTTTTATTTCAGCCTGGGTTCAAACCCATGAATTCCTGCATCCAAGGCAGATACTCTAACCACAAGGCCACTGGAGCTGTCATGATGATATAGAGCTGTGTATCTTGATAGATATTATAAAAGTACAGAACTGTGTAACTTGATCCATATTATAATGGTATACAGCTGTGTAACTTGATACATATTATAATGGTATACAGCTGTGTAATTTGATACATATCACAATGGTATACAGCTGTGTAACTTGATACATATTATAATGGTATACAGCTGTTAATTTGATACATATTATAATGGTATACAGCTGTGCAACTTGATACATATTATAATAGTTCAGAACAGTATAACTTGATATGTATTATAATAGTATAGAACTGTAACTTGATGCATATTATAATAGTACAGAACTGTGTACCTTGGTACATATTATAATGGTATACAGCTCTGTATATTGATACATATTATAATGGTATACATCTGTGTAACTTGATACATAGTATAATGATATACAACTGTGTATCTTGATACATATTATAATGGTATATAGCTGTGTATCTTAATGCATTTTATTGTGGTATATAGCTGTGTAACTTGATACACATAATAGTACAACTGTGTAACTTGATACATATGATAATGATATACAGCTGTGTAACTTGATACATATTATAATGGTATACAGCTGTGTAACTTTATACATATTATAATAGTACTGACCTGTGTAACTTGATACATATTATAATGATATACAGCTGTGTAACTTTATACATATTATAATGGTATACAGCTGTGTAACTTTATACATATTATAATAGTACTGACCTGTGTAACTTGATACATATTATAATGATATACAGCTGTGTAACTTTATACATATTATAATGGTATAAAGCTGTGTAACTTTATACATATTATAATAGTACTGACCTGTGTAACTTGATACATATTATAATGGTATACAGCTGTGTAACTTTATACATATTATAATAGTACTGACCTGTGTAACTTGATACATATTATAATGATATACAGCTGTGTAACTTGATACATATTATAATGGTATACAGCTGTGTAACTTTATACATATTATAATAGTACTGACCTGTGTAACTTGATACATATTATAATGATATACAGCTGTGTAACTTTATACATATTATAATGGTATACAGCTGTGTAACTTTATACATATTATAATAGTACTGACCTGTGTAACTTGATACATATTATAATGGTATACAGCTGTGTAACTTTATACATATTATAATAGTACTGACCTGTGTAACTTGATACATATTATAATGATATACAGCTGTGTAACTTTATACATATTATAATGGTATACAGCTGTGTAACTTTATACATATTATAATAGTACTGACCTGTGTAACTTGATACATATTATAATGATATACAGCTGTGTAACTTTATACATATTATAATGGTATACAGCTGTGTAACTTTATACATATTATAATAGTACTGACCTGTGTAACTTTATACATATTATACTAGTTCAGAACTGTGTAACTTGATACTTATTATAATAGCAGAGAACTGTGTAACTTGATGCATATTGTAATAGTACAGAACTATGTAACTTGATACATATTATAATGGTATACACCTGTGTAACTTGATACATATTATAATGGTATACAACTGTGTATCTTGATACATATTATAATGGTATACATCTGTGTATCTTAATGCATATTATAATGGTATACATCTGTGTATCTTAATGCATGTTACTGTGGTATAGAGCTGTGTAACTTGATACATATTATAATGGTATACATCTGTGTATCTTAATGCATGTTATTGTGGTATAGAGCTGTGTAACTTGATACATATTATTATGGTATACATCTGTGTATCTTAATGCATGTCATTATGGTATACAACTGTGCATCTTGATACATATTATAATGGTATACATCTGTGTATCTTAATGCATGTTATTGTGGTATAGAGCTGTGTAACTTATACATATTATAATGGTATACATCTGTGCATCTTAATGCATGTTATTGTGGTATAGAGCTGTGCAACGTAATCCATGTTATTATGGTATACAGCTGTGTAACTTGATACATATTAAAATGGTATACAGCTGTGTAACTTGATACATATTATAATAGTATAGGTTGTGTATCTTGATATGTATTATGATGGTATAGACCTGCCCCAATCCTATCACAAAGAGTAGATTTTATTTCCAAGAAATTTGGACTGCAACAAAATCTGACAAACATTTAAAAGATTTACAAGTGTTAAAATACCAATCATATAGTTCTTGGGAACTGAACACTGTCTAAAAAGCAAGCTGAAGTTTCAAGCAGAGATTTGCACTGTACGTAAATCTAAATGTATAATGAGCATGAAAAATTGTACCAATTGCTATTAATATTGTTTCATTGAAATATAAATATATCTGCATTATGAACTACTGCTAGGTATCGGGAGGATGATGGCGTATGACATCTCACCTGTCCACCTCTTTTAGCCCTGCCAGACACAGCTGTATGTAATATTCAATCATGTGCCACTGCCAAAATATTGTTGGGAAGGGACCATTTCTGAAAAAAAGATCAGGCTAGATAGATGGTTCAATATTTTTTGTGTGTCTGGATCATATATAATGTGTTACAAATTGTATGGATAACAAGTCAATTGAAATTGAAAAAAAGTTAATTGTCTTTGAAATGATAACATAATATCAAGGTAATAGATACATTTTGTCAACAATGTTTCGCTTGGTACTACTAATGTAACTAGTTAGAGCTTATTTTAATGCAAACATTTGACTAAAATCACTAATTTGTAGAACTCAAAAAAGGCATCAGGATATCAGCAGCTTGCTAGAAGGATTTGAAAAGAATCATGCCACACATTTTATTCACATAAAGGTTATTATACTCTTAGTTTGTATATATGCATCTCTGTTCATTTTTTTCCAACATGGAATTTCATTATAAGGGTTCTGTCAGATATAAGAATAAAGAATTAAAAGCACTGGTCATCCAAACTAGGCATTTAAAATGACCAAAAATACTTAAGATATTGTGCACAAATCCTACCTTCCAATAAAAGATCTCCATGGAAAGAGTTCTCTGGCCTTCATATCACGAGGTTCTAGTGGCTCTGGTACAGGTAGGTATGTGGCCATAAGTGTGGGTCTCTGGACATTGCTCAGTGCTGGTAACGCATGGTGGATATTGTTAACAACTGACTGGAAGATTTTTAAAAATAGGAAAAGTAATCATGCAAAAGTTATTTTTTATATTGGTTATTTTAAAAAGCATAATGAATCCTACATAGCTTAGATGTATTTGAAACTCAACAGTTGGATTGTGAGATAGAGACTGGTATACATGCTTTTTTCTTGCAATTGTCAGACAGAGAAAACTAAGCTTGCTTATTAATGACAAAGAAATCCAAACAAATGTAAATTTTTAGGATGGTTTTCATGAGCGCCTGACACTCATTGATTTAGGTGTTTAGATGCTGTCATGGACAAGTTGTTTGATTATTTATTTGTACAGTCCAAATAGACAGAGAGGTGGTTAGATTTGCAAGCATAACAGTAGAAAGGTGAAGTGACAAAGATTTGGATTTGAGCACCATGGCACTGTATGTGCTTTCCACAGAAGTCCAAGTTAGTTCCTACTGCAAAGGGTGATAGGGCACCTGTACATAGTGTCTGAATACAGAATGTGTAAGCAATAACATAGTGATTCACTGATATTAAAGTCTGTCCAAGTAATTCAATTTGCCACTATAGAAATCAACTTTGTGGCAGACAGAAGTATAGCAAGTGATTTAGATGACTTTATAGCTCACAGTAGTTATGATGTCCAGAAAATAATTTAGATGACTCTACAGCTGACTGTAGTTTATGATGTCCAGAAAATAATTTAGATGACTCTACAGCTGACTGTAACTTATGATGTCCAGAAAATGATTTAGATGACTTTACTGCTAACTGTAGTTTATGATGTCCAGAAAGTGATTTAGATGACTTTACAGCTGGCTGTAGTTTATGATGTCCCAAAAGTGACTGAGATGACTTTACAGCTGACTGTAGCTTATGATGTCCAGAAAGTGATTGAGATGACTTTACTGCTGACTGCAGCTTATGATGTCCAGAAAGTGATTTAGATGACTTTACAGCTGACTGTAGTTTATGATGTCCCAAAAGTGACTGAGATGACTTTACAGCTGACTGTAGTTTATGATGTCCAGAAAGTGACTGAGCTAACTTTACAGCTGACTGTAGTTTATGATGTTCAGAAATTGATTGAGATGACTATGTCATATTTGACTGCAGTTATGATGTGCTATAGGATCTGATAAAAATAAACTTCCTTGCTACATTTGGAATTTTAATAGACAATATCAGTGATGTTATATCAATATTGACTCAATCATCTCATAGTATCAAATGATGCCTAAGTGGGTCAAGGGAGACAACTCAAAACGTCCATGTTTGGGACATAAACCAGTACAAATTTAATCAATTTGCAGTGCAATCTTCTTATAAATATATGCAATGTCCAGATCAGGTCATATTATACTATTAGCAGAATCATACGAATTTCTGAGTTAATAAACTAAATAAAATCAACTGACAAATAGATTGGTTTGTAAAACATGCCTTCAAGGGTAGTCTAAAAAGGTAAAAGAAAAGAAATTAAAATAAAAGAGAAAAAATGATACAAATTGAACAAATATTTATAATAAGTGGGAAGCTAATTAGGTCATCAACTGTATATGTCTGTTAAATTTTATTTGTCTACGTCAAGTGTTGTTTTGGATATTGGTGATAATAAGCAAGCCCTGAAAACAAGACACACACACACACACTTAAGCTTGTATAATTAAGTTTAAAGGGCATATATAAGCCTAGTGACATGTACCCATATCGTATCAAAATCATTTCATTTTTCATCTGAAGGGTATATACATCGTGCATAAATCTGAACATGGTAACATCTCTTTGACTGAACAACTGTGTACACAATTCCAACTGAGAAGACTTTGTTGATGATTGCAAGAAATGATTTCACTTTCACAATGGATTTTCAAGTTCAAAGTAATGCTCATGATCAACATTATCTATACCCCTAGTAATTAATGTTTCAAAGAGGTTACCACTAGTGATGTGTATCAGACACAATTTTATAAATAATCTTCAATTTATTCTGGGAGTTTGTTAGAATAAGGAGAACAAACAACATAGACCCTGATTTGGTGGTGCATTATCTGATGGCAGATCAGGATCTATACTGTTTGCAGTTATACTTGATTTATAGTTTAAGTATATAGAGCACTGCAAATAGGAAATGATGTCATATAAAACCATATAACACTCCTGATTCAACATCACACTGGCTGAAATAAAAACACTGCTCAAACACCTAAATTTTCCTTTCAACTTAGAAGTTTTATCTAATTACTGACCCATATACAGATACCATATGGAAATGGACACAGCAAGAATCACTGCTCTTTCATTTCCATAGTACATAAATGAAAAATAAACTATAATAAATACAACAATCAGGTACTAAATTGTCTGTAACAAAGGAAAGAATCCTTAGCACAGAAAATAATAATGTAAGTTCATTCTTCAAGATATTTACAAAGTTAAGATTCATGCTCTTGTGTTTCTGTACAATATTTCATAACTGAAAATACCCCACATATAATACAAATTGAATAAAAAACTGAATTGTATACATTATGATTAAGACATTTTAAATGTTTACCTCTCTACTTAGAAATTGCCATCTTCTTCCAAGTTTGTCTCTTCCTAAATAATTCAATTAATAATGTTGTACCCCTTCATTATGTTAAAACATGATTGTATGAATCCATGGAATAACAAACTTACTTTGTAGGCCTGTACATTCCCTGTGGAGAGGAATGTGTCAGCCATACAGTGGCGAACGGCTGTATCAAACTCTAGGAACATAATGTCACGTCTTAGTGTCATAAATTCTGACACAGCAGCTGGATCAGTTGGGTTGGGTAAGTTGTCAATCTGCTTTTGAATCTCTCTCAACTCAGCACCTGTGAAATAGGACTCCTGTCTCCATCACGGTAGTAAACTAGCATTTCATTCATAAAATCATAAATGATACAGTAAAATATTGATTCTGATAAGTTTGGTCTATATGAGTATCTGATTCCAATAAATCTGGTCTATATGAGTATTTGATTCCGATAAGTTTGGTCTATATGAGCATTTGATTCCAATAAATTTGGTCTATATGAGTATCTGATTCCAATAAGTTAGGTCTATATGAGTATTTGATTCCAATAAGTTTGGTCTATATGAGCATTTGATTCCAATAAATTTGGTCTATATGAGTATCTGATTCCAATAAGTTAGGTCTATATGAGTATTTGATTCCAATAAGTTTGGTCTATATGAGTATCTGATTCCAATAAATTTGGTCTATATGAGTATCTTATTCCAATATGTAAGGTCTATATGAGTATTTTATTCCAATAAGTTAGGTCTATATGAGTATTTGATTCCAATAAGTTTGGTCTATATGAGCATTTGATTCCAATAAGTTAGGTCTATATCAGTATCTGATTCCAATAAGTTTGGTCTATATGAGTATTTTATTCCAATAAGTTAGGTCTATATGAGTATCTGATTCCAATAAGTTAGGTCTATATGAGTATTTGATTCCAATAAGTTTGGTCTATATGAGTATTTGATTCTGATAAGTTAGGTGACTATATGAGTATCTGATTCCAATAAGCTAGGTCTATATGAATATTTGATTCCAATAAGTTAGGTCTATATGAGCATCTGATTCTAATAAGTTAGGTCTATATGAGTATTTGATTCCAATAAATTTGGTCTATATGAGTATTTGATTCCAATAAGTTTGGTCTATATGAGTGTCTGATTCCAATAAGTTAGGTCTATATAAGTATTTGATTCCAATAAATTTGGTCTATATGAGTATTTGATTCCAATAAGTTAGGTCTATATGAGTATTTGATTCCGATAAGTTAGGTCTATATGAGTATTTGATTCCAATAATTTTGGTCTATATGAGTATTTGATTCCAATAAGTTTGGTCTATATGAGCATTTGATTCCAATAAATTTGGTCTATATGAGTATTTGATTCCGATAAGTTAAGTCTATATGAGTATCTGATTCCAATAAGTTTGGTCTATATGAGTATCTGATTCCAATAAGTTTGGTCTATATGCGTATCTGATTCCAATAAGTTAGGTCTATATGAGTATTTGATTCAAATAAGTTTGGTCTATATGAGTATCTGATTCCAATAAATTTGGTCTATATGAGTATTTGATTCCGATAAGTTTGGTCTATATGAGTATTTGATTCCAATAAGTTTGGTCTATATGAGCATTTGATTCCGATAAGTTAGATCTATATGAGTATCTGATTCCAATAAGTTTGGTCTATATAAGTATTTGATTCCGATAAGTTTGGTCTATATGACTATCTGATTCCAATAAGTTTGGTCTATATGAGTATTTTGTTCCAATAAGTTAAGTCTATGACCATTTGATTCCAGTAAGTTTGGTCTAAATAAGTATTTGGTTCCAATAAATTTGGTCTATATGAGTATCTGATTCCAATATGTAAGGTCTATATGAGTATCTGATTCCAATACATTTGGTCAATATGAATATCTGATTCCAATAAATTTGGTCTATATGAGCATTTGATTCCAATAAGTTTGGTCTATATGAGTATCTGATTCCAATAAGTTTGGTCTATATGAGTATTTGATTCCAATAAGTTTGGTCTATATGAGTATCTAACACATTAATAATAATAGAAGAATGAATTCTATGTCAGTGGCAAGGAGGGAAAATTGTGGTCTCAAATGTCCAAAATTAATTCTAGCAGAAAATAGTTATTTGAGGATTCAATTCTAGTGGGGATTGATAGTAATCAAAGGCACTCCTGTAATGGATTTTTTTATTGTCTGCTGACAGTAAATACTATTCACCTTTCCAGCAGTATATACTTTAAATCATTGTTGCTAAGTCCGACAAAAGTACAGTTTTCTGCAATTTCGATGTCCACTAAAATGACCATGTCCTAAATTACAGACATGGTTATTTTAGCATGCAAAGAAAATGTAGAAAACCTTGCTGTGTTGTCATTCTTCAATGACTAACTCAAAGCATACAATGCTGTAAAAGTGAATACCAGCAATTAAGGTAGAAATTGATAAATTAATAACTTTATTCATTATATGAGTGCTGGAATAATTATATTTGTTCAATTCTTGAAGAAACATGAAACAGGTAAGGGTATTAGCAACACATCTTTTTCTAAATGACCCACTTTTAACCTGGTATGGTCCATTAGGCCCAGGTTTCGCTAAATGACCCCACTTTAAACCTGGTATGGTCCATTAATACCAGCTTTTCTAAATGACCCCACTTTTACCCTGGTATGGTCCACTAGGCCCATCTTTTACTAAATGACCCCACTTTTATCCTGGTATGGTCCACTAGGCCCATCTTTTTCTAAATGACCCCACTTTTAACCTGGTATGGTCCATTAGGCCCAGGTTTCTCTATAAGACCCCACTTTTAACCTGGTATAGTCCACTAGGCCCAACTTTTTCTAAATGACCCCACTTTTATCCTGGTATGGTCCACTAGGCCCATCTTTTTCTAAATGACCCCACTTTTATCCTGGTATGGTCCATTAGGCCCAGGTTTCTCTATAAGACCCCACTTTTAACCTGGTATGGTCCACTAGGCCCAACTTTTTCTAAATGACCCCACTTTTATCCTGGTATGGTCCACTAGGCCCATCTTTTTGTAAATGATTCCACTTTTAACCTGGTATGGTCCATTAGGCCCAGGTTTCTCTATAAGACCCCACTTTTAACCTGGTATGGTCCACTAGGCCCATCTTTTTCTAAATGACCCCACTTTTAACCTGGTATGGTCCATTAGGCCCAGGTTTCTCTATAAGACCCCACTTTTAACCTGGTATGGTCCACTAGGCCCAACTTTTTCTATATGACCCCACTTTTAACCTGGTATGGTCCATTAGGCCCAGGTTTCTCTAAATGACCCCACTTTAAACCTGGTATGGTCCATTAATACCAGCTTTTCTAAATGACCCCACTTTTATCCTGGTATGGTCCATTAATCCCAGCTTTTCTAAATGACCCCACTTTTATCCTGGTATGGTCCATTATTCTCAGCTATTCTAAATGACCTCACTTTAAACCTGGTATGGTCCATTAGACCCAGGTTTTTCTAAATGACCCCACTTTTATCTGGTATGGTCCATTAGTACCAGCTTTTCTAAATGACCCCACTTTTATCCTGGTATGGTCCATTATTCTCAGCTTTTCTAAATGATCCCACTTTTATCCTGGTATGGTCCATTATTTTCAGCTATTCTAAATGACCCCACTTTTAACCTGGTATGGTCCATTAATCCCAGCTTTTCTAAATGACCCACGTTTGACACAGTAAGGTCCATTAGGCCCAACTTGTTCCAGATCAGGAATGAACACTGCATAATCATATATTTCATATAAAGAATCTGTGGTTTACTGGGGTACCTTAAAGTGAAGGAACACTGTAGTTGTTTAATACATCACATGAGATTCTATGTGAGTTGAACTAAGTAAGTCTTTGACTCCATACAATGTAATGTTGACTGCAAAAGCAAATGACCTTTACATAACACTTTCACCTAAAAACAGTTATCAGATCATAAAAAAATATATTAGCAAAATCAGTCTTTCGGCAACCAGATTTACCTATTCCTTCTGTACCACCCCAGTCAGCAGAGACAAATTCCATCCTGCGTGAACCAAGGCGAGCATGAGCACTTCCAAGGCGGGAGTGAGCACAAAGGTAGTGAAGCATGTCATGGAGAGCAGAAATAATCATGAGACAGTACGAGAGTGCTTTGACACACACATCATTTTCACACTTTTTGAACATAACCAAAATCTCGGTGTGGTGAGGGATGAACCAAATGTTTAACACATGCTTCCCATCCTCCGACAGTAAGCGACGTGGACGCTTCCTCATAATCCTGTAACAATGCAAAAATAAAGTGAGATGTATATGATACTTAAATTGGCATTTGTGAAAATATTTAACATTACTATGAATAAAATCAGTAAATTGGGTTAAGATATATGGTAGCTGTGTGATTTTCAAGCATATGGCCATAAAGTTTCATTCTTCTGGCACTATATTCTGGAACTTTTTGGGCACAGAACCCAAGTCATAGCTCAAAATGATATAAACAGATATAATATCTGAACTACATCTGGGTCAGTGAAATTAATCAATCTTGGAGACAGATCTGAGAAAATAAAAAAAGTTTCACAAGTCTAACCTATTTACTATAGTTACAGACTGGTTATGGAACCGAGAGCTTCTGCTGAAGTTTCATGTACAAAAGGTCTTGATCACAAAAATCAGTAATGATCATTTTGTGATGATAAATTGAGATTCTAAAGTAGGAGATCTGAATTAAGCACATGTTGACTTGTCAATGTCAAAAATAGTGTAACCTTGACAGGTAACATTGATAAAATTTATTGGTTCAAAGAAAAAAATACTGTAAAGAATTCATAAACTAAATTAACCAAAGCTGTTATAGCTCTCCACTGCTATACTGGAGCACTTGGAGTTTATAGATGCTGACCAATAACTTACCGAACTGTGATAAAGTGAGAATGAAAGAAAATGATATGAATGTGTGTATGTGTTGGGGAGGGGGCTAAATAAAAGGCTATTCAACAATGAAAGCTTATGTAAATTAAGTATTTCTTTTTACTTTATGGTATTTGCACATTTCAATTTGTCCAATAACAATTTTTCAAAAAGGAAGAAAAGATATAATACTAAGCTTCATGTCATTTTCTTTCAACCCAAATTGTCATACAGACATTCAACCCATGTCGTCATACATTTGATAGACATTCAGCCTATCATATCATACATCTGATAGACATTAAATCCATGTTGTCATACATCTGATAGACATACAACTCATATTGTCATATATTTGATAGACATTCAATCCATATTGTCATACATTTGATAGACATTCAACCCATGTTGTCATACATCTGATAGACATACAACTCATATTGTCATATGTTTGATAGACATTCAATCCATATTGTCATATATTTGATAGACATTCAACCCATCATGTCATACATTTGAAAGTCATTCAACCAATGTTGTCATACATTTGATAGACATTCAACCCATACTGTCATACATTTAATAGACATTCAACCCATCATGTCATACATCTGACAGACATTCAACCAATGTTGTCATCCATTTAATAGACAATCAACCCATACTGTCATAAATTTGATAGACATTCAACCCGTGTTGTCAAACATTTGATAGACATTCAACCCACCTTTACCACATAAACTTGTCAGTACTAATTTACAATGTGCAGCTGCACTATCATTAAGTTTAAAATAATTTAAATTGATAAAAACCTCATTCACTTCTGAAAAAAATTTGTCTGATTAAATTTCAGTTGTACTTGAAGCCAATGCATCCTGACATTAAGACTGTAACTCATTTTTTTGATTTCAAAATCATATCTTTATCACTTCAAAACAAACTTTGCATATACACATGTCCCATCTCTAAATAGTACAATGATTAATGATGCTAGGTCATTTTGTTTTCAATTAAATATCTTGTATTCAGTTCAAAGCAGTTTGTATGTGTGCTTATTAGTGACTAAATGGTATCACAAGATGTGACTGAATGATATCACAAGATGTGACTGAATCATATCACAACATGTGACTGAATGATATCACAAGATGTGACTGAATCATATCACAACATGTGACTGAATGATATCACAACATGTGACTGAACAGCACTACATGTGACTTAATGATATCACAACATGTGCAGCATGCTTTAAGCCATTCTAAAACAAAACACAATAGAAATAACAAACTTACAACCATTTATATAATCCATTTAACATCTACTGATGTCTAACAGAACCACAGTTGTTGTCAGAAAGTACAAAACCAAATGTGCCAGTGCCAGTTTTACATTCAGTGGTGGGTCAATCCACATCTATGTTGATCCAGTGCTGAACACCATCAAGTGATTCCAAATGTTATCTAGTCACATCCTTAGCCGTAGCGATCTGATTTTGCATTTTACCTGATTTAAGTCATTTTAAAATTTACTACTCATCTTTGAAAGCTTTTCTTTTCCTTGATGTTGAATCGATATTAAAATCTCAACTCACTATTAATCCAAATAATTTTACTGAAGTGTTCTGTCTTAATTCACTAAATACAGGTAAAACCAAATTCATTAAATGCAGGTAAAATCAAATTCAGTAAATACAGATAAAACCAAATTCACTCTTATAATTAACTGATTTCACAAGAAAGTGACAGTTAATTGTTTTAATAGATGTTATTTGTAGATATAGAGATTCACAAATCCGCTGGCCTGACTACAACGACAAGCTCAAAATTTGGCTTGGGCAAGTTTCTATTAGACTTGTATGGGCAAGTCCAAAAAATTGATAGAGGGAGAGAGAAAGCGGGTCAAGTTCCATTTATAATGCTCTATGAACTTTAAGTTTTACATCATCCTATGATCTCATCATAGTAATTAGCATCTTTATTTAATGTTTATAACCTAACATAGCCTTCTGCAGTTTGTAGACATGCTTTGTTCCAATCAAATGGCTTGTCAAAAAGATTATTGATGCATGTCACTGATTTTAAAATGAGTAGGTATTAATTGTTAATAACTTGTGAAGTTTCTTTGACATGTGTTTCGAAATATTAGGTACTTATTTCTAACAAAAAATCAACAAGAGGATTTTTGTTCATAACCTTGATTTATGTACCAAAAATGTAGCACCTTTAATTGGTGTTTATAATTGGTTGTTTATGCAACAATTATAGGAGATTGATACATACTTACAGCTTGGCAAACAATTATATGGATAAAAATACATGTTCTTAATTATAAAAGTCATCATCTCAAACATGTTGATGCCTGTCACTGATTTCATGGTGACTAGATGATAATTATTAAGTGAAAGGATAAAAAAGTGTTCATAAATCCCTCAATTGTGAGTATAAATAAATCATTGCAAACAGTCCAGCTTTCATTATTGTTCATGTAGTTGATGAGATGAGTCAGCTATTCTCTCTGACACCCCCCAAAACATTCAATTTTCCAAAAATCCCTGAGCTACATTATGCAAACAATCAATGACTGTCGCTTTCTCTCTGGTGATTGGATAATGCACACTGGGCTGCAATGAAGCACTTAAGTCGCTGGTTTACATGATGAAATGCCAGAGATAAGGTTATTGCAGGACGTTATTAATTACACTTGGATGGCAATGGGTCATGGAAAGTGGTGGTTATAATGCACACAAGAAATGCAAACTCTAATCCTTTCTGTGACTTGTTGATGTCCAAGTGTCAATTAACAATGACCGACAATGAGAGCATCTTTTATATGATCACTGAGGCATGTTCATAAAAATTAAGTCACTGATTTTAACAATCCAGTGTACTGTCAACAAATACAACAGCTGACATGGACCAATTACAGCAGTGACTCATTAAAGACATGCAAAATTTCAAGTGTTTAGAATTCAATATTTGACACTGAATGAATAAAACAGTGGTTAATTAGAGTTCAATGCTGACTGTAAAACGTGTTATGGCATTGTTTAAGTCAAGTAATAAAGCTTTGATTTGATGTTTACACTGACAAATGCTCAAAAATTTCCACTGACATAACCAACCCCCATCAGAAATTATCCTAATTTTGGTCCATTGTGTTCCAGTGTTTTATTTGGTAGCATATTTTAGAGAAGTGTATTATAACAGAAGAGAAATGTACTTGTTATTTCAGACTACAAATATTATTTAAAGACACACAACCACCCAAGACCTTTTCAGTTGAAGTTTCAAGCAAACCTTGAAATTGAGAACAATACGTTATTATTACTGAGAATAATACTGAAAAAGTCTTGGAATGTCTTAACAAGAAAATAAGGTTGCAGCTGTCTATAATCTTGTGTTTGGAATGAGCTAGTGCACTGTCTTTGCTACCTTGGATCCGGTTCCATGCCTTTTGTGGAGTCCATCTCTCCTTTCTTCTCATTAGATTCCCCCATCATAAAGTATGTGTCCCTGAAATAAAGTGATGACTAGATGTTAAATCTGAAGCACTAACTGTGTCATTAAGTTTTTAAAAGATATTAGATTTAAAGCAATGACTACCTCATTAAGCGATGACAAGATTTCAGATTTAAAGACCTAACTTCCTCATTAAGTATTGAAATTATTTTCAATGACATAGCATTTCCCCCCAAAATGCTTTCTTTCTTTTCATTAAATGAACATGAAGCCATTCATTGATTATTTTAATGTTTTTGGTGTCAGTGCAGGAATGAGTCTTCCAATTGCTTATGATTATTTATACATGAATGTAGGTAAGGTCTCAAATTAAAGTTATAATTACCCATTAGCTAAGGGGTGACTTATTCTGTTATTGTCTATCTGTTTAAAGCAGCTATAAAAACATGTTCAGTTATTGTATAGCAGTATCATAGTAGCATGTCTCTTACTCTGTGCGTTTATAAAAATTGTAAAACTGTCCACACCTAACAGGTAAAATGACTGTGTACATCATAAGACTCAGAAAACTGATTAGGCTTTATATTTGATGTTGTGACTTTGTCAGTGACTGTCCATTTCTCTGTCTATGATTGTATCTGACGATGTGAAATACTCTGAATGGACCAGGATACTGTCACCATTAATATAGCTATGACTGTTTTTCTGTGTACCTGTATCTATCTGTCCCATATCTGTGTACCTGTATATATCTGTCCTATATATGTGTACCTGTATTTATCTATCCCATATATGTGTACCTGTATCTATCTGTCCCATATCTGTGTACCTGTATATATCTGTCCTATATATGTGTACCTGTATATATCTGTCCCATATATGAGTACCTGTATCTATCTGTCCCATATATGTGTACATGTATCTATCTGTCCCATATCTTACATTATGGAATACTTCGAAAACAGAATGTTCTCACAATAACCATAATCTGTGTCTGTTTATTGGTGTATGTTTGTGTATCTGTCCTAAACCTGAGAGAGTCTGTAAATTGATATTATGTGCATCCTATAGCAGCCATTCATAATAACTATCCATTAACAGCTGATCAGTCTGTGTGTCTGGCTGCCTGTTGCATTATTTACATCAGTATCTCTTTGTCTATCAATGGTCATACCTGACATTGGGAAAATCTTCCATAATATTGAGGATACTGTTGTAGTAAGCTAGCAGCTGTGCCCTCATGGAGTACTGAGCCATTCTCAGGTTAAACTGGTAACAGAACTGGGAAATCAGGCTCCTAAAACAGTGAGAGATCAAAAAATTACTGTGCACAGATATTGAAAAATCTATTAATGATTATGATATTCTTGGATTATAAACCACCTTGATACAATTCACTGTGTAGAAGGATATGTACACATAAATAACATATCAAATCTTTATAAACATGATAATATGGCTTTAGGTTAAAACAATAGAAGAATTACATTTAGCCATATAACTAAATTATAGCCTATATCTAACAAAATAGCATGGAAAATGAAAACATTTCTGTGCATAGTCTTACAAGTATTGTAATGTTCTAGAGAACAGGCATTGTAATGATGCCTATTATAAAAAAATATATAATTTGATGCCAAAATATGTATACCTGTGTATACATGGACAGTGTGGAAAATGTGACCATACCTGTGTATACATGGATAGAATGGAAAATGTGACCATACCTGTGTATACATGGATAGAATGGAAAATGTGACCATACCTGTGTATACATGGATAGAATGGAAAATGTGACCATACCTGTGTATACATGGATAGAATGGAAAATGTGACCATACCTGTGTATACATTCATGGTGTGGAAAATGTAACCATACCTGTGGATACATGCATAGTGTCAAAAAAGTGACCATACCCGTATATACATGGATAGTGTTTTTAAAAATATGACATTACCTGTGTATATGTGGATATTGTGGAAAATGTGATCACACTTGAGAATACATGAATAGTGTGGAAAATGTGACATTACCTGTAACATGTAACATTAAAACTGTGTCTTAAAGACAAACTCCTCATTGATCATCAATTCAGACAGACATTGATTTTTCAAGACTGGATGTTTAATCCACCCTAAGTGTCAGGATTAAGGGAGAATTACTACAATGACTGCTCCCAACAAAATCACTATAACTGCTCTTATTCATGTTACTTATTTGAATCAATACAATGCCTGTTCTCTTGAACATTACAATATTTGTCACAATTTCTTACTGTGAAATGTAATGTTACCTTTTCAGTTTTTCAGCCTCCTCGGGATTCCTAAGAACACTGCCCATCATATTCTTCTTGTCAATGTATTCATTTAGCATCAAATCTCTTATGGGAGTCTGAAATTGCACACAGTATAGTGGAATCATATGTAATAGTTTTTCTATGCAGAACAATTTTAGTATATCTAGTTTAAACAAAACGAATCAGATGTATATATTTCAATAAAGGCAGTAAACATATCATAATCTATATATGACATAGCAGTGGACAGGAGATGAAATGATCATTAAGAAAGTAAAAAATGAATATCTGTATAAAATGTATGAAGATTTGTCACCTTTATCCATGTCACAATAGGCCAAATCTGCATGTTGGCATCAGTGTAACTTTTGGTTAAAATAAATTTGAGCAAGTAAAGTAATATTCTTTTGTATAGCATAATTGCTAAAGTATTTAATGAAATGAAATTCACAGATTATAAAAAAGGATGTAATCATGGGTTATGCATAAAGAGGATCTCAAAAGGGTAATGATTTAATACTGAATTTATAAAACTTGTTGAATAATGCCCAGCTTTTGTTTGCCAAGGCTCGCAAAAGCTGGATATTATTCAACAAATTTCATAAATTTAATATTAAATCATTACCCATTTGAGATTCCTTTTATCACATAGTTTTAATTTCAGTGGAAATTATTTAGACAGAAAAAATAAAGAATAATTTTGTTCATTCTGACAGATGTTGTACTTTTCATTTGATGTACGTAAAAAATAGTCCCAAACAAGGTTGAACTAGTATTAATGTTTAAAAGTAGATTATACTTTTCTTACAATTGATAAGTCAAAGAACAAGTGTCCTTCTGAATACACAGAATATTTTACACAGACAAAATCATGTTCAACAAAATGTCCAATGCTTGTAATGTCACTTTGTTTGATGCAGTACTGATTAGAATGTATTAGATGGTTCATGTTTACATAACCTAACATGTCACTTTCACAACTAACCATTACATTGCTGCAATATTCATTTGAAAGCAGGTTTCCTGGATGCAGATATTCCCATATTTACTGTAATGTATTTGTGACCAGATATTTGCACTATTTGACCTGGAACAGCAGAATACAGAATATGGAAAGAAATTTCATTTTGAGTCGGACTCGCATCACTTATTTACTGCGAAACTATGCAGTGATTGGATAAACTTCTGTCAATTTGGAGACCAGTTCATTTCCAAGTTCTTCTGTGAACAGAGGTGGGTTTATTCACTCCTGTAAGTTAACATTTAAACCACATTTTTATATAAAGTGGATTCCTTGCTTCAGGTTTACCGCGCTCCAAAACGCCAACTTACACAATGCACTATGAAATGTGCAATACCCTTAGTTTTACTTGTTGTTTTTCTTGTTCTTGTCATGGGGCTTTAGCCATTTTTTATGTTATGATATATTATACATGACATAACAAGCCCCTGCAGTGGTAAATTGGTCATGTTCAGACAGATGAGACCATTTTCACCAATTTCCTATTGTGAATCAAATAAAACAACTGGCAGTCAAAATGTTATTGACAACAAAACATTCCAGATGGCAAGGTTTAAATTTTTTTGCCATGATCGCAGCCAAATTCAAGAAGGAGACTTCTGCACAATAATTTCATGGGTTTATTTGGACCAATCAGAATCACATAAAGTGATATGTTCACAAGTTATAGTATCAAAAAAATAAAACTGCTCATACTATAGGCAAAGTGTACTGACTATAGGATATAGTATAATATCAATACTTTTAACTGAGACATGTGATTCATCTTATCTTAACTGTAAGTCCTACCCAGAGAATCTTACCTTCTCCAGTTGGATTGAAATAAAAGCTTCTGGAGTCTTCTTCTTTGAAGATGAACTTTCATGTGCCAACTTGGCCCCTAACACTGTGGCTCCAGTTCCACTGGACATACCGGTCAGCTGGGTCATGGAGCTCTTCTCACTCTTGGTCTCTGTAGGGCTGGCACGCCCACTGTAGTGGAGAATTAGTAATTATTAAATCAGCTCTTGCACATCTGCTCTGTCCCACATTCATGAACTTTTATAGCACAAAACTGATCAATAGAATTAAATTCTTACTTAATTCACAATGCAACTAGATTCCTAAGAGCTGTTGATATTTTCATATCTAGTGTACCACTCCTTGCACACTTGATTTCAAAGATGAAATGAAACTCCCTATATGAAATCATTTTTGTAATTAAGGTTAAATTTTCACTAAAAACAAAGCACTGAATATGCAAATAAACTTTGTAACAGGGTACAGATTTCACCAATGAATCTTAAGTCTGGAACTTTTAATGCCTACCAATGAATCTTAAGTCTGGGACTTTAAATGCCTACCAGTGAATCATAAGTCTGGACATTTTAATGCCTACCAATGAATCATAAGTCTGGAACTTTAAATGCCTAAAAATGAATCTTAAGCTTGGAACTTTTAATGCCTAAAAATGAATCTTAAGTTTGGAACTTTAAATACCTACCAATGAATCTTAAGTCTGGAACTTTTAATGCCTACATCTTGAATTTAGCAATTGGATTAGTTTAAGTACAATCCTGATGAAGAGTGCACCAAAGTCATGTGAACTTGATCCAATTCCAACATCACTGCTGCTTGAGTACATAGATCCAGTATTGCCTTCACTAACTGATGTTATTAATACCTCTCTCATTCGGGGAATTCCCATAATTTTTCAAAACTGCCATTGTAAAGCCTCTGCTGAAGAAACCAACACTAGACCATAACAATTTAAAGAACTACCACCCAGTTTCTAATATCCCAATCCTAAGAAAAATCTTAGAAAAGGTTGTTCTATCCCAGCTTGTATCTCATCTAAATTCAAACAGTCTTTTTAACACTGTACAATCTGCATATCACCCTTGCCACAGTACTGAAACTACTCTTCTAAAAGTAGTTAATGACATTCTCTCTGCGCTGGATAGCGGAAAGATTACAATCCTCACCCTCCTTGATTTGTCTGCAGCATTTGACACAATAGACCATGATATATTACTTCACCGTCTCCAGCATGTATTTGGCATTCATGATACAGCCTTATTGTGGTTCAAGTCCTACTTGGTCAACAGGACACAAATTGTATCTGCAAATGGAATACACTTCAGCCCAGTTGATCTATGTTGTGGTGTTCCACAGGGGTCTGTTCTTGAACCTCTTCTCTTCATTCTGTACACTCATTCGCTCTCAAGTGTCATAGATCATCATCCAGTGTCTCACCAATTGTATGCTGATGACACCCAAATATACAAATGTAGCCACCCAGCTGAAGTTGATGCTACCATCCAAGGTGTAAAGAGGTGCATTTCTGATGTGAAATCATGGATGACATGTAACAAGCTGCAGATGAATGACGATAAAACTGAGGCCATTCTGATCACAACACAAAGACTTTCTCATTCACATCCTTTACCTCAAACAATAAATATCAGCAACACCAACATTAAATTCACACAATAGTACGAAATCTATGTGTTAATTTGTCCAGTACTCTCGCATTGCACCAACATGTCATGAACATATGCTAGAATGCTTATCTTGAGCTGAGACACATCAGCTCAATTCGCAAATATCTTTCAGTTGATGCCACTAAAACACTTGTGTGTTCATTAGTACTTTCAAGACTGGACTATTGTAACTCAATTCTGTCTGGTTCATCTCAATATCTGCTCTAGAAACTTCAAAAAGTTCAAAATACATCTGATCAGATTATACTTAGAGTACCACGATCAGAGTACACCTCCCTGCTGCTCTGTACCCTATACTGGCTATCCATTCTATCCAGAATCAAACACAAAATTTGTTCTCAGTGCTACGTTTCACTGTCGGACTCTAGTCTAACATACCTATCTGACCTCACCCATGTGTACACACCAGCAAGATACTTTCACTCCTCTTCTGACAATCGTATACTCATTATTCACAGTATGAAAACAAAGTCATATGGACAGTGTTCTTTTGGATACCAGGGCCCAGCAATGTGGAATGAATTGCCCACTGACCTTTGACAAAAAGACACAGTGATCACATTCAAGAGTGCTGTCAAAACTCACTTTTTTTGACTGCAAGAACAAACTTAAAGATCTAATAATGTTTCCTACCTTAAATATTCTCAGCATGTTTTTTAATGTTTTCTAACTTCATGGTGTTTGTTTTGTATTCATATCATTATATGTTTTTTATCTTATAGATGTTGTCTAATGTTGTAAAGCACTTAGAGCTTCTAAAGATTAGGCCCTATACAAAGTCCTCATTATTATTATTATTATTATTATTAAGTTATACTTAACTGACCAGTCAAATGTCGACACTAAACTTGAAGTCTTATGATTATAATCAGGGACAAGGTCTGCAGTATGATTAGTGTTCACTCACATTCATACTCAAACAGTATCAAAACAGAGACAGAATTTGACTTTGACAAGGGAATTAACTCTGCCAGCCCACATGAAAGGCAGAAGTAAAACAGCATGAGGTGGTAGTATGTAATCAACAGAAATTATATATTATGAATTAAGTATGAGATGATTACAAATTCTGAAAACCTATATGTGCAAAGCATAAGAAAAGTATTCATCAAATATTGATTCTAGTAAATCTAGTTAAAACCAGCACACCCTCATTTGGAACACCTTGATTCGTTCAGCAAACAGAATAACACCATGGATGTGACTGTCCAAAGCACTTGCCTCTCTATAAATAAGTCATGTCCATGTTCTTTTGCTTTGACACACAGAATGCCACATTCTGTTCCACTGAGTGCAGACTGGTTACCACAGTTAACAGGTCTGAGATCCATTATTTGAATGTTTTCACTAAACCAATACTTAGAGGACATAGTGTCATTTTTGATGTTGTGTCATGAAGTGGTTATTTGGTTTGCTTACGTCATTTCTATTTTATCTTCTTCATAGTGTTACACATTAAATGTGAACAATAATGTTTAGTGCATTTTATAACAAATGTTTTAACTTGAGAATGGGATTCTAAACTTGCAAAGACGAACATGGTTCATTGACAACTTTAAAGTCCTAGCTTGCTGCAACAATGAAATAAAAAAATTGGCATCCATGAAAAGTAGCAGATTCACAGTAGTTCAGTATTCAAAGAATTATACAATAGCTTCAATTACAGCTGTATTATTTTATTTTATTAGGTGCTAAGAAAGTGACTGCCTGGGAAAGGTGACTGTTCAGCATGTGTAATTCCCAAATACCTACTATACCGATAGGATTCAAGTCTTAATAAAGAACGCCATATAGTTTTGAAATTATTGATTAAAAGCTGATAATAAGGCCAGTTAATTTATCATTTAAGTTACCTTCTCCATTCCTGTTCTTTGACTGGCTGACAGTTTGTGGCCTGCAACACAGCACAGGTAAGAGCATTTTTGTGAACTATTTGGGCTTTAAGCACAACCTGGAAACTCTCAACACCACCTGGACGCAGCAACTGCAACATAAATTGTACAAAGAAATTGTAGAAAGAACCTTTGGGAGAATCCATCAAGTAAAGCAGTTTCCCTTGCCTTTAATTGTTATTAAAATATTTAATGTGATGAAATAGTTGGATACAGTGACCGATTGAAGGTCTGAGAAAAAAAACATTAAATAGTCAATGATGAACTTACATTGAGTATCCCATCCCGGCCCCTGAAGCTGAATCTCCCCACCTGAGCCTCATCTAACTCTTGTATGGACAAATACAGGTAGTTTGCAGGGATTCTGCAACATAAATACATACAATGCAAGTTAGTCTGAAAATAAAATGAAATTGCAGTTCTTTTATCTCTGCATGATATTAGGTTCAAACTGAAGTTTAAAAAAATTACTCTGAAAATATGATAGGCATTTCATCAATAATTATGTTCTGATGTTTATTAGCTCTTCAATACAATCAGAACGCAACTTGAACAGTGCTAGATATCCAAGTAATATGAATCATCTAATATAAAGATTATTCATTTGGGGGAGAAGGAGAGAATCTGCATTGATTCTAATCACAAATTGATTGTTTTGTTCCAGTACTGAAGCTATATGACAAATTTGTTAGTTTTAAAGTTGTTTCAAATGTTTTTATTTTGTGTAACTTTGACTACACTATAACTGGCTGAGAAGGTTGTGGGTCTGTGGTAAAAGTTTTCATTTCAGATCTGTTTTTTGTGAAGCAAATGTGAAAATGTGAGATTCTTACTCTTCTGTACAAGAAATGATTGTCATGTCATGGCTTCCACCCAGCAACTTATTCGGGGCAGAGATTCTAGGAATGGATACTGTATGACAGCTGCTGATTACAAACACCAACGTGGTGATGGTAAGTAACTTACTAATCTAATACTGTATGATAGAGTAGTAAAAGTATATGCTACACTACTGAATATAATCGGCAAAGAAACTTTGATTGGGATGCCAATGCCCAGACAAGATATTTATTGGAGAGGACCAGTAAACATTAAATACTCTTATTCAGCATGCAAGAAAATATTTAGTGGACTTGAGAAATTGCATATAGTTCAAGCAGAAAGCATGTGTGCTCTTGAAAATCTTAGGATAAAAATTACAGTCTTAAAAAGAAGTGCATATACTTAACACATTCATACATGCTAGTAAATAAGTAAAACATGACGTGGGGTTTTGGGGGGTTGGGTTGGCTTTTTTAATCTGAAAGTTTGATTTTACCCAAATCTGTTTCACAATTCATTTGGCCACCATGTTTGCATATGTGACAGGTGTCAAGGATGTGATTAAAGGATCATAAATATAACTATATTTGTCACCATTAATTTGTGACAAATACAACCATTTTGTAACAAAAATGATACATTTTAAACTATTCTGTCATGAATAATGAAAACACACAAATGAATATCATTAAAGTCATTTAAAGATTCCTCACTCTTATCAGGCTCTTAAATGTTAACTAAGCAAGCCCTAATAAAAATTCAATTTATGCCCTAAATAAAACAGATTCCATCCCTCACAGTCAACAATTTATGGGAAGTTTAACTAGTACATCAAAATTAGTGTTTACATATCATACTGACCCTGACAGAATGCACTGTAAAATTATTCTATAGAAATTATTTTAAAAAATTTTGTACCAGTATATTCAAAAATTGTTGATATCCTTATGTACTATTTTGAGAAAAAGGAAGGTATTTTCAAAATCAAGTTGTTGCTAGTGAAAATAATATTTTGAAACAGATGTGTTTTTATTTGTGTAATCTTGACTCTGATCACATTAATGGTTAAAAAAAATTGTATTAAATTTTGTCTTAACTCATTTGCATTTTATACACTGTGCACATCTATGGACTGATGGACTGTGGTTTCAAAACAACTGACTATTATTATCATTATATATTATTTTGTTGATTGTAAACAAATAGTTGATAGTTACTTGTCGACTGAGGAGTCATCCTGTTGTACGGCTGTGATAAAGATTGGAGGAGGTTTACCAGCATTCTCCTTGTATCCAGCTATCTCAAACTGGACAGAACGCAGGTTCAAGTGGAAGTCACCAAATCCCATCTCATTGGCCTGTTTCTTATATATCTGTAAGGCATCACTAATAATATTTCACACATTTCCTTTACCATTAAAGCGTAAAGCAATATTATAAATTTAATTAAAGTTACTAATACATAATTGGTTTATGTTTATCATGAAGTTTAGGTTTCTGTTTTATTACATTAACCCTTTACCTCATAGAGAATAGTGACAAAGTGCAGCGTGCCGTAAATAGAACAGCTGTTATTTATTTGACTCCATATGCATAGGCCTGCCTGTGAACTGTTAAGCAATTTAGTGTATGTTACGTTTAACAGCAATTTTAACCATTTTACATTTTTGGTATACATCTATTATATGTGGACAAATTTAAGAGAAAGTCTGAGTGTTATAGCTGTGTAATTATTTTTCATGGAAGAATATTTTATGTGCTTTAAAATCTTGAGAAAACTTGTTCACCGTCATGTCAGTGAGGCCATGTGACCAACCGTAGCTGCCATTTCCCATGCTCGAAACTTATAAGTTTTTCGTCTGTGTCTACATCACTAAGTCATCTGAATTTGACAATTTATAAAACTAACTGCTGCCTACATCACTGTCAAAGCCTTTACCTAAGTTATTGAATCTTTCATAGTTGTGATTCTAATCGTGAAAACTTCGTAAGTACTGAATGAAATCCACGACTGCCATTTTGGAGAGTGGAGATTATGACCCAGTTACTTCTAATAGCAGATATTGACCACTGCATAAACAGTGACCACGTGATCTGATGTAATTGTCATTCGCAGAAATGAATGTAGTATCTAATAGGGGGGTTTTCCCCAAAGGTGGTGCTATGAAAACCAGCTCAAAATGGCTGATGTTTACAGCAGGCATCAAAATACGCTTCCATGCGAATGGAGTAGAGGCGTCAAAAGGCGCTTCCATGTGAATGGAGTTGAAGTGTCCAAAGATGCTTGCATGAGGTAAAGGGTTAACACCATGCTGAAAATGTAATTAATCCCTCAGGTATCCCATAATATCTGCAATTTCACTTTAAACATTAATTTTCTACTACTTTCTCTGGTAATGAAATCTAACAATAAGCAAACATGTGACACAACAGAGATGTCAGCTTAGAACAGAACAGGACATTTGCAAAATTTGGTCAAGAGTTTTGCTTAAAAAAAGAGGCACGATTTTCATCAGCCCAATTTTAGCATGCACATAGTGAAAATCTACAACTATTGAAAAGATGTAAATTTTTTAATATTAAAATATGCACATCACATAAGTTCTCTCACAGTAACTTGCTGTTATTCATACTTCTTATATGCACCACAAGCATTCTTAGCATTTCTTACAAGATACCTTGTACCACAAGCATTCTTAGCATCTCTTAACGAGACACCTGCCTGAATTATATTTGTGGCAGTCCTGGTTATTATCGATTATAACACTTAGGAGATGATGTATTGTTACTGAATGCAGGATTTCTCTAGTGTTGGCTCGAATTTTCCTAAGAATGGAAAATTTCCTTTCAGTGTCTCTAATGGAATGTGGCAATGTTATTACAACTCTAATGAGTCCACCAAGAAATTTAATTGTTTCTTGTCTGTGAGTCAATTCATGCTGCCTGCCAAAAGTTATCAAGCTTGGTGCTATGTGAGTCAAATTTGGGATGTTACTCTTAAAACTGACAATATAAAATTGGCAATATAGGAATGGCAGACAGCATATTAATGCCTCTTTGGACTTGATTCTAACCAGTGAAATTCCTGTCTCAGATAATGCATGCTAGGCTAAGAACAAACTGTAGTCACTTAAATTACAATTTATATACGAATCATGTATCTAATAATCTGCTCCTGTGGTGAAATTGAGAATGCTAAATACTTTCTTTTAGACTGTTCAGAATATTCAAATCTTTGAAATCAATTCCAATACACACTCCCTTTCACGTTTACAATTGAAATATTATTATTTAGTAGCCCTATGTTAACTGTAGAAAACAACACACATATAGTTTTAGCTGTGCGTCATTGTATTAGGATGACTAAGAGATTTACTTAATTGACTGAACTCACAACTGTTTGAATCGCAATTAATTAGTTTTAATTCATTGTTATGCTTTGTATGTAAGTGTATGCATATTTTCTGTAAAACCATTAGTACTGGCATCAAGATCTTTGATGTTATATTTTCTTTCTTGTTACAGTTGGGGAGACAGTGCTAATAAGCTTATGCATTCTACTGAATCCCCCAAATCACATGTTTGTAAATGTATTTGACAAAGTTTCTCTAATAAATATACGGTAGTTTTAACTAAATTCCTGTTTCTATCCATTACTGAGCTTTGTGTGATATTTCAGTTGTTCAGAATTTGGTGTTTTAGTATTGGGAGATTATGCATCCTGAGATATCATGAAACTTATATTCCTGTACCAAACACACCTTAACCAAAAACACGATACCTTTGGTACTGTCTAATCCATCCATAATCCATTAACATCTTTAATTGTTCAGAATACTACTGAGCATATACAGTATAAACCAATGATTAATTTTAGATTATTGTCTGTCAAATTAACAATTAAAGTGTCATACTCACAGTCATGTGATCACAGAGCATCTTTAATGGAAATATATTACACTGGATACAAGGTGTAAAAAAAATAATTTAAAAAATGGGAAAATGTTTACTCTGGAATGTGTTTAATAATAATTTTGACACATGTATATTACTGGGCAGTGATGTAGTTTATAAAAATGACTCAATAAATAATGCTGGCATTTGTGGTCATCACTAAAACTGAAATATATAGGTAGTCACAGAAAACTTTTGACCTCTGCTAAATCCATCAGATAGCTAGCAGTGTTTACTGACCTTTGCTACAATCTCACATTCCCAGGCAGCATCAATCAGTCGATGCCTCAGTGTCAAGGCCTGAAATGTAGATAAAACAGACAGTCAAGTATTCATAACATAGCTTCCATAGTTTCTGACTTTTGTAGCTATGCTTCCAAAAAAGTATGGTTGCACAGTACCACAACTTAAGGATCCAATGAAACATGAGTCACATGTGATGATGATTTAAAGATCCAATGAAATATGAGTCACATGTGATGAAGAAAGTCCCAACCCCATTTTCTTACCGTTACATTTCTAGCAATCAACAAAGATCAGGCATTTAACCAACCACATTAATGTAATAAAATATTATCCTCTACACATGACTGTTTTAATTTAGCCCGTGCAGGAAAAAATAGTTGTAAAGCATTTTGTGTTTTGATTCAGTGCACATGTATGTATGTTATATCTGGTAGATACCAGATCCTCTCACTGCTTTAAATTAATACACGGACTCAGTAAGGAAAGACAGAATAATGAAATAGTGTCATTTAAATAAGTATGAGGTCAATTACAAATTAAAGAAAGGATAATGAAATAATAAAGAAAATTAGATGTAATGATTATTCAGATCGATCCTTTATCCAAGTGAAACTGCTGTTCAAACTATTTGCAGCAATTAATTTACACTTTTTTATGCTCTGCAATTTTCTGTGATTTCAGATTTAGCCATAATTCTAATCCATCTGAATGAATAATTTACATAAAATATTGATAAAAGTGGTTATTTATGCTTCTAATTACAGTTAGGAAGCATTCCCTTAAAAATTTAAATCCTGACCCGAAAGGGTGTCTCTTTTATTCACTAGCTTTCAATCCAATGGAACAAAAAATACCCTAAAATACTGCAACTATATGTTGAAGCACATTATACAATAATTACAACCCAGAGCTACAATCTCACATCGTTAATTTTCAAACAAAACCACTAAATAAACATCATGTCATTAATCTTTTCCTGCAAAAAAACCCCCAAAACTGCAGTATTACATAGCTCTAGCTATATTAAAACCATTGAGATACAGTGTAATTAGATCCAATCTCTTTGAGTTTTTCTTTGGGTGTTAATAACCTGAATTATACCACTCTTAATACCATTATCACTGAAACATACTGTCACCTAATTACACAACTTTATAGACAGACATATCAGTCAAAGATTGTACATATGTACTTCTTCAATAACCACTTGGCTTAATGTTGCTGACTGGAGCAGGTCTATTTGATGCTGAACACTCAGAGAAGACACTGCCAGGTGTTTGATTTGTGTTGGCCCAGAACAACCCTCACATATTCAGCAGACAAGTTAACATAAACACATATCCAGGATCCACCCTCAGATAAAAAGACAACAATTTAAATAGACATAGATAATTCCTCGCATAATGAGCTGTCAAGTTACAGCAATACAATCCCAGATCTATCCTCACATAATAAACCCTCAAGTTAAAGAGACATGGATCCAGATCTTGGCACCATATGGCCATTATACTACAATGCTGTAAAGTGCTACTACAAAAATGTACCCTCAAATAACAAGCTGTCAAGATATATCAACATGATCCCAGATCTATCCTCACATAATGAGCTGAAAGTTTGTGACACAATCCCAGATCTATCCTCACATAATGAGCTGAATGTTTATGACACAATCCCTGCTCATTTCCCCGCATAATGAGATGTCAAGTTACAGAAACACAGATCCAGACTTAACATCACATAATCAGCTGACAAGTTATATAGACAGATCCATTTCTACCTCACATAACATGTCAACTCACATGGACACAGATATCTACTCTTACCTAATATGCTGTCAAGTTACACAAAAAGCCAGATCTACCTCACATAAATATGTCAATTCACATAGACACAGATATCTACCCTCACCTAATATGCTGTCAAGTACACAAACAAAGATCTAGATCTACCTCACATAACATTGTCAACTCACATAGACACATATATCTACCCTTACCTAATATGCTGTCAAGTACACAAACAAAGATCTAGATCTACATCACATAACATGTCAACTCACACAGACACAGGTATCTACCCTCACCTAATATGCTGTCAAGTACACAAACAAAGATCTAGATCTACCTCACATAACATTGTCAACTCACATAGACACAGATATCTACCCTTACCTAATATGCTGTCAAGTACACAAACAAAGATCTAGATCTACCTCACATAACATTGTCAACTCACATAGACACAGATATCTACCCTCACCTAATATGCTGTCAAGTACACAAACAAAGATCTAGATTTACCTCACATAACATGTCAACTCACATAGACACAGATATCTACCCTCACCTAATATGCTGTCAAGTACACAAAGATCTAGATCTACCTCACATAACATTGTCAACTCACACAGACACAGATATCTACCCTCACCTAATATGCTGTCAAGTACACAAACAAAGATCTAGATCTACCTCACATAACATGTCAACTCACATAGACACAGATATCTACCGTTACCTAATATGCTGTCAAGTACACAAACAAAGATCCAGATCTATCCTCACATAATTAGATTTAAGTTACACATACATATACCCTGATCTACCCTCTCATAATGAACTGTCAAGTTATAGTTGAACTCATGATTACATCAAACAGCTGAGAACCTTATTCTATTAATCAGAAATGTCCTCTGTCTTTTCGGTCACATGCAGGAAAATGTGATGGAGTGACAAAAGACAAGTCACATGTACATGTTAATCCAAAGAGTGGGGAATGGACAAAAGAGAAGTGACATGTACATTTACACTTAACTGTGATGGGCTGGCAAATAACAAGTCACATGTACAGTTACTCTTAAAAATATCTACTCTGCCATACCATTAAATAATTATGGGAAATGTTTGCCTGGAGAGAAATTTATACAAAGGTAAAGAGCAAGTGTGAAATGAAGTTATTTTCTCCTATAGTTATAGTTACCATATTTCTGACCCTCTGACTTTAAACAATTTAACATCATTGTCTTTAAGAAAAGATGATACTAGTGTTTTTGATTGCATAAACTTGTGATAGATGGATAGAAAAATATATTTATCAATATCTGCATTAGCATGTCATATATATATATATATATATATATATATATATATATATATATATATATATATATATATATATATATATATATATATATATATATATATATATATTTAGGTGTGTGTGTCTGTGTGAGTTAGTTAATTTAGAATAATACAGCTAATATTCAATAACATGGATATTTTAAAAATTGAATATACATGAATTTATGAACTGAGTTAAGGGGATGTTGCTTAAAAATAACAATCAAAAGCAAGCTTTTCTTTGGTGTCTTGTTAAAATTTCAATATAAAGTAACAATCAAAAGCATGCTTTTTCTTTGGTGTCTTGTTACATTTCAATATAAAATAACAATCAAAAGCATGCTTTTTCTTTGGTGTCTCATTATATTTCAATACAGATTTCAATACAATTTCAAAAGTATTAAAGGCCTTGAATTTAACATAAATTTATTTGTAGCCACAATGGCTGCTAGATTGCTGAACTTACCAGTCCTGCTAATCTTCATTATTCCTTCACACAAAACAATTTCTGAGACGTATCCATATTAACCATTCAACAGACTCTTGAAATTATGTGAATAACCTCAGGCTAGCAGACAATGGCTAATTTTTTGTCTTGTATTCTCAGAATTATTACTGAATTCATCATAAAATTAATTAATAAACATGTAGTAAATTAATTTAGACTATTCTGAAGGCATGCAGATTAAATATTTTGCAGCACATTTTCAATACAACTAATCTTGCACACAATTATATCTGGTTCATATACCTCCAGAAGTCTGGCCACACTGCTGACCATAGCCAGTTGTTTTTCCTTGGCTGACTTCCTGCTCTTGTCCTGCTCAGCCTGGGCCACTAGAGTCTGGGCCACCTCACACATAAAGAGAGGATCCTCCACATACACCCCTGAAAACAGCTGTACAAGAAAAGAAAAAATCAATGTAAGAAGAAGAAGAAGAAAAACAGGCTTTTCTGAGAATGCCTCAGTATAAGTCTGCAGTGTCGTAATACTTTAGATGATACTTTTTTGTATTTGAGAATTTGACAATGTTTATGGTGATTCTCCTTTTGCAAATTGATTTTCTATAAAAAAAAATTGTAGGCAACAGACCATAAATACTATAGAATTAAATTATCATAGTTTGTATTTATCGATGTGGAAATTTTACCAAATCACTCACAAAGCAAATAAAGTCTGAAGGACTAAATGATGTTAACTTTGTGAGTGATTAGGTAAAATTTACACATCAATTAATACCCAACCATGATCATTTAATCCTTATAATTTCAATTTACTTACCTTGTGTCATTAGGTCAGCAGATTTCATCAAAAAAACATTCACTTCTATATGTAGATCAAAGCTTTCTTTCATTAGCCTCTTAACTGTGACAGAATACAAAGCCCGATCTTTGCTAACCAAGAGTTGTCGATTCCTTATACAGTAATGTAGGGTAGAGTGTCATAGCTGATCATGACAGTGATATATTGTTATGATCATCATTTTAATATCTATAAAAAATAGTTGATGCTGCTTGAATCAGGCTATTCCTTTCTTCCTTATAATTATGTGTGTGTATGGCATGTTATAGCATTCATTGTTACTTTCTACTCTTTTAGATCTCTTAAATGCAAAATCATGACCATTTTTTTTGAGATCCCTTGCTTGACATATGACCCTGACCTTTAATAACAGCTGCTGGACCATGCTGTTGAAGTGAAATGCAATAATTTCCAAAGATTGGCTTGTAAAGCCTGCCATTACTCTTCTTTGGCAAAGGGGGTGAGTGGTAAAGTGCAGTAAGGTCTGGGCAATTACATTGTTTTAACTTCTAAGGGTCAATTTTAATCTGGAGTTTAATGTACATTTTGATCAGAAATCACAAGAGTGGGGGGGTAGGGCTTGCTGTTATTATTATTAGGGTCTAAGACATTGATATAGATAAAACTTCACATCAAATGACATGGAAACAGGGAACCAAAAATGGTCCACATAATTTATCATTGTGTCAAAAATTCCAGACCAATATCACATGACCATTTATATCCAATCAAAACGTAGAAAATGTGGTCGATTCATAAAAATTGGAAGTATAAGACTGTTATATGCATTCTCACGAGTGTAAATAATTTCGTTTGTGAAATTGCATAAACTTTAAATGTCTGTAACACTAATCACTCACGGGAACCATGGTAACGCTCATACACACAAGAACCATGGTAACACTAATCACACACGGAACCATGGTAACACTCGTACACACAGGAACCATGGTACCTCAGTTAGTAGAGCATCAAATTCATAATCCATGGGTTGCAGTTTGATATCAAACCAGGTCAGCCTGAGTCAGATGCCTTGGTGTGTCACTGGGACATGCACTTAGCTCTCATTCCCTTGGCATGATGATATAGCTTACATCATGTTCAAAGTACCGTTGCATACATGCCACCCCCCCACCACCACCACCACTGAGAGGTATAAGCATAACTATTGCTATTATAAGCTGCAAAAAAGCATAATTTGGGTGTAAAAAGTGTAATCTCTATATTACATGCCAGTATTACAGCACATATGAATAAAATACATTTTTACTGCTAATCTGGTTCAACAGCTGGTCAAAATTCTTGTCAGAAAGGGCAAAATTCATATGGATTAGAACAAGAACACAAGCTTAAAATATACTGAAAAATTATTTATATTCAACACTCATTAACAATTGTACATGTGTAAATTTCACTGAATGAATGATTGTGAACTAGAAATATGCAGTGAGGTCAGGTGCTCAGGTTGCCATATTACATTTCTCTCATTTACTTCTTTTAAAGTTTTAAATGTAAAGCCGTGTTGATTTGTCACTTTTTCTGACATGTTTTGAAATTTGAAAAGATCCATCTGCTCTGACATTTTTTGTCACATAACATTCACAACTCAAACAGTAAAGCATTTCACTTAACATCTGGCACCATTTGTTTTAAAAGTACAGACAGCTCACAACTTCCATAGCTTATCAATAAAATGAATCTGTGAGGCAAAGTTCACGTTTGAGGAAATCCATCTCTTTTCTTGGGAATGGGTCATATACAGATACTATAAATAGCAAAAATAAGTACTTTTACGCTACTTGCATGCAGCAGTCACCTTTTTATGAATATTCTCAAATTTATATCAGTGAAATTAAAGAGATAATAATACAAATGACAAAAACAACTTTTAATTGCTTTATTTTTATTAAATTTTTAATGTACCAAAAAGCTGTAATCCATATACAGTCTAGCAAAATGTGTAATTTGGTAAAAACAAGCAAAATGATTATGCCAAAAGCATAATGGATGGCATGGTTACATACCAAACTAATCTCACTGAGCCAATGTCATCATAGATTTTACAAAATATGACTAAGTAGAAAGCCTGAAAAACATTTGTAGATGTGTCTAAACAGTATTTCTGACTTATTGTATATGAATGCAATATATAGCGCTTCAAAAAGTCTTCGATCTTTATAAAGTGTAGAGGACATTTACATAAACTGACATTTTGACTTTAGCAAGAATGGTCAATTTGTACTTGCCAGTGAGATTCTGGTCAGTGCTTTCAAACTCATGGTTCTACCTGTCTAATGAGCTAATATGCTAAAGCAGCTTCTGGTGCCTGAATGTCTCAAAAATGTAATGCCCATGATTTTCTGTTACAGGCTCTCATGTTTGCACCTCAAAAGGGTCATCTTTCTACACCGATTAGGGTTAATGTTCTTCACCACCAAGACCAGTTTCCAAAGATAACTTAAAAAGTGTTTCAGTGTATATTCTTAAAACATGTCCTATGATCAATAAAAACTTAATAAATACAAAAGTCAATGTACTCACATCCTTCTGTATCTGTGTGGAGTAAGATGCCCCAAGGTGCTCCATTTTGTTCCACTCTTCATGTGCCATTTCGTACAACTTCTTCTCTATTGTCAGGGAGTCCAGAACTGTGGCTGGCTTGTGGATGTGGATGAGCTCCTAACAGGTTATACAATATAGAAAAAAGCAATATTCAGGAAAGCAGAATATACTTTGACTGTCTTATCATAAATAAAATCATCCATCATTATTGGCCCAAGATGGATGATTAAAACAATATGTGCAAATAACAAAACTTCCTGTCAGCATATCTAATGGCTAAAGTGTGATGGGAAATAAAGATTTAAGTTGAACTATTACACATTTACTTATACATTTACTCACTTACATATCTATAACAGCCTTTAGATGGATTGATAATTTCACCCCCATTCCCTCCACCTGAAAATGACAGATCTTAGAAAGTAATGAATTAGTGCATATATAGATCACAGGTGGGCAGAATACAGCCCGTGGGCCAGATCAATCCCAAGACCTAGTTTTATCCATTTATTTACATCATAGGGTGTGGCTTTAAAAATGACTTATCCAGCCCATGCCCAGGAGGAAGTTGCCCATGCCTGACATAACCTATGTTGTATTTATCTTTACAGCTCAATCTATCACTATAAGATACTGTCACCATGGAAACAATTGCTGAAGAAAAGACCTAAAACAAACTAACTATAAAAAAAGTATGTTGGTAAATCACAAGAGCTTACTAAATATAAGACTGGAATTGGTGAAAGGGTGTCAACCTACCCTGAGAGCATAGCTTAAAGCCTCTGGGATTTTGCTTGCAATAGCAAGTGATGGGTGAAATTCCAGCATGAAGATGTTCTTTATTGCTGATCTGCAGAAAAATGAGAAAAGAAACTCAGTATTTTGTGAGATACATTGTCCAAATAGCATTTTTAATAAGCAAGGCAAAAGAAAATGCCTTCAATGACTTTTAAATACTTTTTAAACAAATCTGAAAGATTCATAATAAAAAAACGTTTTCATAGTTTAATTCATAAATAAAGATGTTTACGAGAGAAATGACAAAAAAATTTTTATTTCTTATAACATGTACATCATCTAATGTGTTAAGACATTTGTGCATTTTATTTATTAAGCGTTTTAAGTCTACTCCTTTTTTTCACATTCCTCAACATAAGTTTCCATAAATGATGATGATGTAGTCTTTCTAATGTGACCTTTATATCACCATTGTATTATTACAATGATATAAACTCGGGCAGTAAAATGGCATTCAATCATAATTAAGCTATTAATATGTGACAGTGGGTTATTATGATTATTAATTCCTTGTTAAAAGTAGGGCTGGAACTGAAATCTAGGAATGGATTATCCAAAGCTTAAGATCAATGTTATGATTATTATTTCATATTCCTTTCTGCCCCTTTTTCCCACCCTAATTATTTCATATTAATTTTTCTCCCCAAACATCTCTCCCTATTCATTTCATATACCTCTTTGCCCCTCATTTCTCTGCATATTTATTTTATATTCCTTTTCACCAAGCCTGCCATAACTGTTGATATGACAGACTATATTGCCAAGCCTGCCAGGACTGGAAATGACAGACTATATTGCCAAACCTACCAGGATTGTTGAAATGACAGACTATACTGCCAAGGCTGCCAGGACTGGAAATGACAGCTTAAATTGCCATGCCTACCATGACTGTTGAAATGACAGACTATATTGCCAAGTCTAAAATGACTGTTGAAATGACAGACTATTTTACCAAGCCTGCCAGGACTGGAAATGAATGCCTAAATTCGAAAGTCTGCCATGACTTGAAATGAAAGCCATTATCACCAAATGCATGATGGCCATGCAAGTGACACCACATGTTGAGCAATCTTAAAACAAATTCGCTACTACTGAAATTAACCCCACCACATACTTATATTTACCTGTAAAACAAGTTAGATGTAGACTGTACACTGATGAAGACTACCTATACTGGGGTTGAATTCTTTTTCAAACAGTTATAAGAATTTTCCATATTTATCTCAGGATTTTCATTCATGATTGTACATTGTGCCAACCAACATTCCAGCTTAAGTATCTGAAGGGTTAATGGCCAACAAAACTTACAGGTGGCTTGTGAACCAGAGTCATGAATGATACAATGGGTCATTTTATAGCACAAAAATAACATATTGTAAGTCTTTATTATCATGCTTTTAGAATGTGTTTTGGGTACAATATGGCATGCACCTTCATTAGTGCAAGTTCCAGGGGAAGGGGTAATCAATGAAAAGAGTTACTTTTAATAATCAGTTTATTAACTTCAGAATCAATCCTCCACCATTCTGATTTATAGAATAACTGTTCTACAAAATTGAATGCAGATAACACTAAATTTATGATATTTAAATACATTAATCCTGTTTTATTCTCAATATTAGAAGTTGTCAAGGAACAAACTTAGCTTAGACTGAGATTAAGTATAAAAAGCAGAACATGTTTTTTGAATTTAGAAATTCATCAATTGTTATTACACACATTTCTTCCATCGAGTGTCAAAAAAGCAAAACAACACAATTACAATTCATTGGTAGTGTGTGGTAACTTACTTGCTCTGGTTAATTGAAATTGGTTGCTTGGGAATCACTCTGTGTGGTAAGCCAAACTCTTTGTCACCTTCTCGACAAACTCTCTGGTTGTATTCCCTCTCTTCCTCAATCTGAAACAAAGAGCTGAATTATTCAACCCTTTCATATTCACTTAAAAACACCATAAATTCATTTAAAGATTACAGAATTTTACAAATATCTGCCTTTCCAGCAAATTTTTATAGCTGAGAAATAATCTGATCCTTATTGATACAGTGGAAACTGTCTTGAAAGACCACCCCACATAATGGTCTCTCAAGAGAGGTGGTGTCTCATAACAGGTCATAATACCACTGTATATAATCAATAAATTGGTACGTGGAGAACATGGTCTCTCATAGCAGAGGTCTCTCAAGACAGGTTTTAATACAGTAAGGTATAGATGGTATTTAAAAAAATGGTAAAGACTGGTTTGAAATAACACCATTTATAACAAACAACAAAATTCTGTTGCCATATAAGAAAACCAAGTTTTTTTGTTGTTGCAATAAATGGCCACCCCTTCTGCACTGGGAATGTGGCCATATAAGATGGGTGGCCTTTCCAGAGGGGGGACTAAATTTTTTACCAGAATGTGTTTGTAATAAGAAACTACAAATAACTTCAAAGCATTCAATATCTTCATTTAAAAATAGCATTAGTTATTAAATTATTCTTCTTGTATTTAGAACTGACTTATCTCAAGTTAACATAATCAAAAAAATAATAGCTCTTATTCTTAAGCGTGAAATGCGAGTGGGGTATTACTGACATGCACATGGCAAAACCATTCATAAAAATGCCATTTAAATCTTGGTAATACAGTACTTGGCATTTAAAAAAATTATCTTTCATTTACTCCATCTACCCACTGTCATAGAATATTCTCCTTATCAGTTATAAAATTGTGTATTTGAGTCTTCCTAACATAAAATTTTTCAGCAAGAACTCTTTAACTCTCCCCACTGTTATCTAGTCAAATAACTTTAAATTTTTCTTCTAAAGTATTAACCCTCAGTCAATATGATGACATGTTAAAGTTTTGTAATGATTTATTACTATGTTGCTAATTGTTTAGTACTGCAAATTAATTATGCAGATGAAACTTTTGTAGAGTCATTGAAATGCCTTGTTTTTAAAGGAATTGACTGTACTGCCATGTGATTTTTTGGTCTTTGTCCAGTACCCTGTTTTGTTCTTGGTTAATTTCTCTCTGTGTCTTAACCTGAAAAATCTATATTTAGCTTATGCTGACCATGTTATGATCTTGACAATTACATCCAGTTGCAATCATCAATGAAAAAAAACTTAACTATGTGTGAAGCCCAAAACTCTATCACAGCATTGTTGACACTATTTCCTGTAAACATTGGTGCTATGATATAATATTAACCTTAGTGGTACATTTACTTTTGCACACACTTCTTTCAGTAACAAAAACCTGACATTGGAGAACAGGCATTGGTAAACAGGCATCGGTAAGTGGATTACTTACCATACTGTATGAATTAAATATTGGTTGAGGACACATATTAAAATAAAATGTGACTGCTTGTGAGGTGTAAATTTTACATTTTTGCACTAATAAGCTGGCCATTCTTGAAGCCGGTACTTTTGAACACAAACTTGTTGGTGCCAAGGATTCGGGCCATAAAAAATGGGTGACAGCTGGTCATGGAGGCCATTTATGAGGGCAACCACTGTACGGAATGTGGAAAACATCTGGAAATCTAGATAATTTTATTGGGGAACCGTAATTATGTAAAATAAAACAGCCTATAGTAAGTATCCTCTATTTCCTGGAAAACTGAGAGCGTTAACAAGCTAGATTTTCATATCTTGACTTTATTATTTACAAAGTTGGCTGTAAGTTTATTCCATGACTGAATTGATACCACTCAGTGTTATAATCATCATTTGCTCTCTTATGAGCATACATGTTTTGTGTTATGGCAAACCAAAGTACATTATTAAAGTTGCTGTGAGGGCTTTAAGCAGGTCAGAGAATTATGTCCACAACATACTAGGATTAACCTCATGTGTCTCTATAGGCTTTTATAACCCTCAGAAAAAACACACCTCAGTATTGAAGACTGTAAAAACTCTTCAAATGATAGCAGTGATCTGAAAATACTGTTCTATCATCCAGAAAATGAATGTCTTTGATGTTTTTAAAGCAAAACTAGAAGAGTGTAAAGATGGTATAGATGGCATAACCAATATGATAAAGTTAGAAAAGGATGCATAATTAAAAGAAAAACTGAATAAAATGGCTAGGTCACACCTGACTCAGGTTTTTTTAAGGTCAGACTTGTATCTGATTGGATTTAAATCTATTAAGTCTTTCCCAAAAAAATTGACTGAGCCATAAAGACATGTAGAACTGATACATAGTCTAATAGTTATGGACATGGATAACACTATATACTACACCATAAAGATGTGTAGAACTACTACACAGTCTGATGGTTATGGACATGGATAACACTATATGCTACACCATAAAGATGTGTAGAACTGATACACAGTCTGATGGTTATGGACATGGATAACACTATATTCTACACCATAAAGATGTGTAGAACTACTACACAGTCTGATGGTTATGGACATGGATAACACTATATACTACACCATAAAGATGTGTAGAACTACTACACAGTCTGATGGTTATGGACATGGATAACACTATATACTACACCATAAAGATGTGTAGAACTGATACACAGTCTGATGATTATGGACATGGATAACACTATATACTACACCATAAAGATGTGTAGAACTGATACACAGTCTGATGGTTATGGACATGGATAACTCTATATACTACCTCCACAGAATAACTAACCTGTTTATCCAGAATGCTTTTGATGAGGTTTGCGTGATGGTGGAGGATGACACACTCAGTGCGGTACATCTTGATGAAGTAGTTGCTTCTGAAATCAAAACGTGGGCGCTTGTAGATGATGTTGGTAATGACCTGAGCAAGTTTCCGCTTCTCATCTCTATCAAAGACATGGTGGTAAGCCTCCATGTAACAGTCAAGCAACTGAAATAAAGATAACTCCATTTTCATTCTCATCTATCCAGCAGATTTGAATCTTCAGAGAATTTTCATGTAAATTTGAGACAGTAAATTCCAAGCAAGTCTTAAAACAAGGTTTGGAACAGTTTTTGGTAAATAATTACATGCATCAGAGAATTAACATTTGTGTTATTCTGTCAAATGCACGTGAAGTGCATATTTTAGCAACTTCTGAATAGATATATAAAAGGATGCAAAACTGAATAAATGTTATAAACATGATGGATTTAATAAAGATATTTTCTCACCTCACTTTTACACTCAAGGAAAGATGCTTCATTGGACCAAAGGTCACATAAAATTCCAAATCTGTCTACCTCCTGGTGAGCATAGCTGGGAATATCAAAGTCACCTGCCACCACCTGCTAGAATATAAAACAACTTATTGATCCAACCTGAATACAAAAAGGAATATCAACACAAAATTCTTGAAACAAACTAATAAATGCATACATTTAACCAGCTTTCCCAGAAAGTAATGCATGTCTAAGATGATATTTATTCAAATAAATATGGTGAGAAACTTTTTAAAAAATGTTTTAGTGTGGCATACATTGCAAATTATTGTTAGAGAACAAACTGTACATAGAACTTGATGAATACATCATATATAATTGATCAAAAATTAAACTTTAAAGTTGGCATACTGAAAAAATATTTGTACAACCCATCCTTTTATCCATATACAAAAAATATATCATAATAGTAGTTGCAGTCAAATATTCACCATAACAGTAGTGTAGTTAGGTGTGCATGTATAAATTATTTAAACTGTTTTATGATATAGAGTTGAGACGTATGCAATGCTATACCTGTCTGGATCTGGCAGACTCAGTAGTCTTACCGACATGGTGTTCCTTGTCTTTCTCAATGTAATGTGTGGCCACCAACTGCAGGTCTCTCTCAAGATTTCTATGTAGGAAAAGACAAATATTAACACTGGTCTAAAACAAACGACAGAATAATGATATTATTAACTGACAAGATCATGGACATGAAGGGATATTTTCCCAGTTTTAGCTGTTCAACAAGATCAAACATTTTCAAACTGTAAAATGTCAATTTTCTATCTGCAGAATAAATAAATTTTCGTTTTATCTTTACAAATCTGCTCTTTTCATTATGGAATAAATGGACCATTAAAGATAAAAAATAAAACAGTTGTATTAAATAATCTTGCATGCAGAGATCTTTAGATCAATCAGCTATATAGACAGGTAGGTAGGTAAGTACAAAGGAAAGGTAGGTATATGCAGGTAGGTGGGTACTATAGTACTTATGTTGGTAAAATGGTATCCTGTAGTAAAATAGATAAATATTGTATATGTATATCTACTACAAATGGCAAAGGGATTGGATGGATATATTATGTTGTTTTATTTCTTCCTCTTGATCATAAGTGTGAAAGAAATGACACAAAGGGAGATAACTTACTCCAAATCCTTGATGGCAGCATCATACATGATAAAGTAACCCCTTTGGTCTTGCACATGTATACGACCCTCATCTTTCATGTAGAAATCATCATGATTATCTACATCAGCAAACTCTATAAACTCTGTCTCATTCAGCCTGAAGAAAAGAAAATTAATTGACATATATAATTGAATGTTAAATGTATTATTCTTGTTACTATAATAACTAGAACCCAAAGATATCTATAATGTTTCTTTTGCATGGGAACTATCCATCATTTTGTTATCCAGTTGTAATTTTAAGACAGACAGATGGAGATTTTGAAAGATTCCTGCCTCTTGGGCATAACTGCTTTCCATCTTGTCAGGGTATTATGAAATCTGCTACTGCATGTTTTGTCACTGATAACGCACTATTGTAGATATCAATTATTCCTGAGATTTGTATTGTTAGTTAGTATTTTGATGAGTGTAAAAAGATCCCTTGCAAATAATGAGTAGGAAAAAATGTGACATTTACAAGCCATAATGTCAGTCATGATACAATCTGTGATTGACAAGTAAATAAATTACACAAAGCACCATATCTTTGATTCTCTTGTTAATTAATTACACATATATGCACAATCTAAATGAATGGCACTCAAATTATAGCTGATCTAAAGAAAATGAACTCTTCTCATTCCAGCATAAAGTTAAAAGCATATCTAAGATTGAAATTTGGATTACGTACTTATAGTCCAGGGGGGTATTGTGCACATAAGAATGGGAGCCCAATCCTCCTCCTCCTCCCACTGTACCATCAGTCTCTGTCATGGTACGGTGATTCTGAGGGCTACAAGAATAGAAGAAAAAGAAGAACAAAAAGGGATCAAGAAAACACATTCTGTACATCAGCATATTTTCACATATTTCATATGAGAGTTATAAACTATATGTAACAATGATACACTTCATACACAATACCCTGATTACTTGCAAACCTGTTTGTAACACAGTGGCAGATGTGGACCCCATTTTTATTCTCATGGAAAGAGGAAAAAAATATGCTCTGTTTGCTTAACATTTTAAAATTGTAATGAACACTGGTGAATGAAAATGTGCTATACTGCATCTTTATTATTTGAAAATGGCTGCTAATTGGTTTTAATTTGGAACTTACGTGAAGAAAATCACAAATTTAAAAAAGTATATAATTTGTATAATCATCTTTAACAAAAATATTTTCTCAGTTAACATAATATGCAATAAAATATTGATCAATGAAAATGTTGGGAAATGCCAGCTGGTAAGAACTAAATACAAAATTACAATGAATCTTGTCTAGTGAACCTCATGTTTCAAGTTTATATTTTATTTCACTTTCATTGTATTAATTTTAAATATGATATAACATCTTCTATTCAAATGTAAAAAGAGTTGATCAGCTTTAATGGCAATGCCATTGAGCACTTCCACATGAACCAAATTAAGTGTGACTCAGAGGTTAAGCTGGATTTATTATAAAAACTGATGCAATAGTCCTTTGACATGACATCACAAACCAATTACAAGATTAACTGTCTCAGCCACTTATAATTCATGAAAGGTGTTGTCATCACATTAACATCCATGTGTAGGATGAATTTAACTAATTTTATGATAAAAATCACACGCTATCGACAGACAATGCCTAAGCTGATGCTTTTGTCTTATCTGTAGATTGTTTCTCAAAAGGCATATATCTAGTTGCTGTGTTCCTCAACTGTGCAACTGCAGTGTGTTAGCTGTTCTTATTAATACAAACGATATAGGATTGCATAACAAAAAATTAAAAGGGAAGCAACTCCAACTTTACTGATACAAGAATTTGATTGTTGTATATCAATTTATCTATATTAAAAGTTTGTCATCAATTATTGAGTTTTGAAAAGAATGATATTGATTAGAATGCAGATCAAACTAAAAGTAAATAAAAAATATGATTAAATTAAATTATCCACAACAAAGAATAACTGCATTATTCTAAATGGGTAATTATATTTTCAAAATAACTTGTAAGTGCAATATCTATATTAAATTTTGTTCTATCATACATCATCACAGGAAGATGAATTTTCACGTGTATGATAAATATCACTGTATATGACTAAGAGAGATGACTGATGAATTACCTGATATTTCTATAGCTGGAGGAATCCTCTGTCAGGCCTCTATCATTGATTGTCAATGTTCTCTCGATGGACCGAAAATAATTCAGGATACTCAGACACTGAAATGGACAGCTTTATGAATATAAAAATATTACTTTAATTGCAAATAAAAATATTTCTTTAATCAGAAATAAAAATATTGCTTTAATCAGAAATAAAAATATTACTTTAATCTGAAACAAAGATATTACTTTAATCAGAAATAAAAATATTACTTTAATCAGAACAAAAATGTTACTTCAATTGAAAATAAAAATATTACTTTAACTGGAAATAAAAAATATCCATTATCTGGTGTTCAATATTTTCCAGAAACATGCACATTTTCTGATTTTGTTCTTTGAATAAAATGGATTTCAATGCAAATTAAAACCTTATAAGATGTAGGGTCTATATTTAGGATACAATAATATTTGACTTTTATTATGCGAGAAATTTACCTTCAAGGGATTTGAAAAGTTTGTAAAATATATGAAAATACATGACAATTTAAAGGTGCACAATGTTTTAGCATACGGTTCTCCGCATGTCTCTTAAACGGAGGTGTCTGAGCTGAAGGAAGGACAGGTATGCTCCCTGGAGGGTGACAACATCATTCTCTGCTTCATCACCATCATCAAGACCTAGTAAATATGGTAGATACATTTGTGATAATTAGCAATCAAATGCTCCAAATTATCGGGGTTTTTAAAATCTATAATATGTTTCCCAGACACCCCTACATCACCTTTTAAATAGTTTTTCTGATTATTCAAATGGTGAACTACTAGAACTGCTTTCATGTCTGTGGGTTTAGATGATCAAGGAGTATTACAATATCATCTGCAGTCAGTACGATTTTAATTATGGATTTTTGTAATTATTATACATTTACTCTGATGTGTCAGTGAGAATATTTTGATCAACATAACTCTTTTCCAACATCAGAAGTATTTTAGAAAAGAATAATTCACCTGAAATTCCTTTAAATAGACTTAGTTTTATTTATGATGTACCACAGGTACTATTTACCACAGGTACTATTTAGCACAGGTGCTATTTACCACAGGTACAATTTACCACAGGTGCTATTTACCATAGGTACTATTTACCACAGGTGCTATTTACCACTGGTGCTATTTACCACAGATACTATTTTCCACAGTGGCCGAGTGGTCTAAAGTGCTCTCCCTTATGGATCACTGCCATCTCACCTTTGTCCGCGTGGGTTCGAGTCTAGGATTCGGCCAATGTGGGTATGTGAGAAAGCTTGCCAGTAGCTTCTCATGGGTCGGTGGTTCTTCCCGGGGTTTTCCTGGGTCCTTCCTGCACCATTAATACTGGGCGCCATGCATAGCCTATTGTGTGCTGAATAATGGTGTTAAACCCCACAACAACTATTTACCACAGGTACTATTTACCACAGGTGCTATTTACCATAGGTGCTATTTGCCACAGGTACTATTTACCACAGGTGCTATTTACCACATGTATTATTTACCACAGGTGCTATTTACCACATGTGCTATTTACCACAGGTTCTATTTACAACATGAACTAAAAAAGCCACACTGTACGTATTTATTCATTAACTTATTTTTGCAAGAAGCAGGTAATGATTTTCAAAGTACAGTGTCATATATTATTCTTAGTGGACTGATGTGAAATTAGTTAATTATACTTCAGTTTAGGGCATAAAAAGGAATATACACAACAAACTTACCCAACATCTGCACTGTGTTCAAGTAATCATAACTGTCTTTGCGTTTTTTGGCACTGGCTGAGCGACTGTGACCACTGAGGTTGATATTGTCAAGATCTTTGTCTTCCAAATCCTGCATGGTGACTGAATCAGCATTATCAGACCTAGCAAGGACAGTGATAATACCTTTTTATTATGTTTATTATAAAATTTCAATGTGATTTTGTATTCTACTTATTATGTACATGATATGCTTTTCATATTTTAACATAAATATTTATGCATATGTTTATGTATGATTGTATGTATGTATGTATGTATGTATGTATGTATGTATGTATGCATGTATGTATGTATGAAAGTATGTATGTATGTATGTATGTATGCATGTATGTATGTATGAAAGTATGTATGAATGTCTGTATGTATGTTTTTATTGTTATTGTTATTGTTGTTGTTGTTGTTGTAGGGTTTAATGCTATTTTTCAGCACAAAATAGGCTATACATGGTGGCCAGTATAACTGGTGGAGGAAGAACCATTAAAAACCCTGGGAAGAATGACTGACCCATGAGAAGCTACTGGCAGGCTTTCTCACATACCCACATTAGCCAAGCCTGAGACTTGAACCCACATAGCACAGACAGAGGCGATATGGTAGTGACCCAGAATGGTGATCACTTTAGACAACTCGGCCACTCAGGGTCCCTTATGTATGTATGTTTGTGTGTGTGTGTGTGTGTGTGTGTGTGTGTATGTATGTATGTATGTATGTATGTATGTATGTATGTATGAACATGTTGTTTGTTCTTCAAATTCAAAGATAACCATGACATCACTAATTGGCTTTGTTTCTGTGAGCATGTGGGTGGCTGATCAGGTCAGTTTGTGTTTTGAACTGTCTGTGGCACACAGGACAGGACATGTCCTTGGGGTTGCTTGATCAACAGAGGACATGCTAGTTTCAAGTTTTACGCTATAGCTCACATGTCTGTACTGCCTCTGCAAATCTTCTCAGTTCATAGTCTATAGTTCCTTAATGGACAAAACTGCATCGGATAAAAAGATCCTGTGCAAATTCTTCTCAAGACTCAGTGTCAATATTGAAGTGTTTCAAGGATAACTTGAGGGAGTCTTTGATGAGTTTCTTTTGACCACCCTGAGTTCACTTTCCCTCCTTCAGCTTGCTGTGGAACACCTTTGGTCGCCGCTTGTCTGACATCCTGGTGACATGGCCTGCCAATCTCATCTGTGATTTCATCAGATGCCATGATCTCTTCTTAAAGATTGTAATATTTTCTACTGAAATTATATGCAGTGGAAGATTGTTCCACAGAAGTGTACCAATGAATTGGAAGCGTTTCTTCAATTGCTACATTCTTGGTTCTGGTGGATGAAGGGTTTCCTGGTAATGTTGATCTCAGCTGGTAATATGTTGAGTAAGACCTGAATAAATCCTGAAGATACTCTGGTACAGCTTCACAAAGATGTTTATATACAAGAACTGCTTTGTCAAAATTAATTTTTCTTTATATTGTAAAGCATTTTAGTTTTATAAACAATGCCTTTGATGAATAAATAACAGATGTGTCTAATACAATGTATGCTGCCCTATTCTGAAGTTTATAAATCCTGTCATATGGAACAGTTTACCCATACAGTTGAATCACTGTTAGAAGAATGTAAGCATTGTAGCACAGAATGCTGGTTTCATTAGGCAAATATTTCCTGATTCTACTAAGTAGAGTAATTCTGTATGATATAGTACTTTACAAATCTTGAAAATATTGTCATACTATTATATGATCTACAGATAATACTAAAAACTTTTCATTTATGATATGCCTAACTGAGAATTATTTATTGTAAGCAATAAGTTTTGGTTACCGTATTTGTGTTGTTTGAGTGATACCCAAAAATAATACCTTTTGTTTTACCTTGTTGTGCCCAAGTTTGAACTCTAATAATGTACAAGTCTAATCTTGTATGGGAAACTTCAATAAAGGAACTAGATATATACAAGGCTGCCTCATCTGCAAACAAATCTGTATGTGCAAATTCACTACTTAATAGGAAAGAGGACAGGGGCTAAAGTAGAACCTTGAGGTATGCCTGAATGAATAATACAAGTTTGTGAGGTAATATTGTCAATAGTTACATGCTGACACCTTTGATTAAGTTATGACCTAAACAAGTTTAAAGAACAATTGTCAAATCTGTAACAGTTCAACTTTTGCAGCAGAATTCCATCATCAAGATCAAAGGCTTTCTTGAAAGGGAACCTGCTTAGCTATTTGCTTTTCAAATAATTTTGATAATATATTAGGTAGAATGGATATAGGTCTGTAATTCTCAGATCTTCCTCTTCTGATTTTACAGATAGGTGTAACTTCTGCATTTCTGAGAGTACCTGTAAAGTTACCAATCAATAAACCTAAGTTTGTTATAAGCATTAAGGACTTTGGTTTTATGTAAAGATGTAAGTTTTGATACCAGCAAGTTAAGGAATTGTGGACCATTGCCATCAAGTCCAAGAATTTATTTACATTCAACTTTTTAAGCATATAAGAGACTTTCAGCTTCACTAACATTATCTACTGACAAAAATATGTCATATAGTTTGCATAAATGATGCAAAGGCAACAAACACAACTGGAGCGTTAGCCTGGTTTTGAATACAATGACTTAAGTGTTAGCCTAGTTTTGAAAACAGTCAATGGAGTGTACATTAGCCTGGTTTTGAATACAGCAACTGGAGAGGCATATGAAGAAATTATCAAACTTTTCAACAATATTTTCAACAATATTGTCATGATTTTGTTTAAGCCTAGGTGGAAACCAATTGTTAGTGGATACAGTCACTTCTTTTAGATGCTTCAAAAGTGTCTTGCAACTCTAAATTTCATCAATAGCGTGTTTACAGTATTCTTCTTTTGCTCCACTTAGCTTTATGTCTCCATGTTCTATATTTTTACTTTTATTTGTGATATTTATTCCTTTGGTGATTAGCCTCATTGATCACAGGGTAATTCACCTGGATTTAAGTTGTTGTTTGACCCCTTTAATTTAAATGGGCATGATTATTTAAGACTGTATTTAATAAATAATGCCATATGTCTCAGGCAGTGTTGACAATAGCTATATTGATAAATGAGTGGAAAGATTTGCAAATTAAATCATTTAAGGACTTGTTCTCATCAAACTTTGTACAGTCCAATTGTCATTGAATGTGGTGACCATTTTCAAACAGTATGGGAACAAATCTAATTACTGAGCCTGGACAGATGTTGTTGTTGTAGGGTTTACCACCATTTTTTCAGCACAAGATAGGCTATATATGGCAGCAAGTATAAATGGTGGAGTAAGAACCCAGGAAGAACGACCTGCCCGCTACAAGCTACTGGCAAGCTTCTCACATACCCACACCGGATGAACCTGAGGCTCGAACTCACACAAACAGAGCTGAGATGCTAATGATCCGTAATGGTGAGCGCTTTAGACCACTCTGCCACTCGGGGCTCTGAGCCTGGACAGTAGTCACTCATTACATACACTGGCACATTAAAAACATTTGTATTCTCAGGTGCATTTGTATAGGTAATGATCACTGATGGCATCATTTGCATCCATTACTCTAGTCAGAGAGTTAATCATTTAGGTGAAACTGTAAGTTTCAGATGCAGAATACTGACTGATGCAGTTGCTTTAACATTAATTCAAGAAGATTTAATTAACATCAGTATGACTTAAAACAATAATTCAACATAAGCCTTGATTATAATGTTACCAACATTACACAAAACAAAAGAGGCATTACAGCAAGCATGATTACAAGGTTGATTATCAAGACATGTAAATATAAACTGGGCAAAATGCACCAGAGAAATGAGCAAGCAATGCATTTTAAAAGCCAGAGAGTAAACATGAATTTAGTATCTGGACAAACTAAAAAAAACAATTTAGGATTAAAAAATAAATTAAAATTATTGGTCAAAACTGAAGTCTAAAATAAATGCAGACGAAACAAATTAAGACTGAAAAGCATGCTCCAATGCAGCTTACACCTAACCAAAAAGAAATGAGTTAACAGTAGGGCACCAGCACAGTACTTAAGACAAGGACAAATAATTAAATGCTATGAAAACATTAGCTGTCATCATGACAGGGAGGGGGGTATTATTTACAGATATTACATTTACAGTCTTTACTATTCCAGGATAAAAGTAAAGATCTAAATGAATTAAAGTTAGATTGCTCTCTTGAGTAATTTTGTACCTCATGCTGCAAAGTGGCAGTTGCAGAGCAAAAATAGTATTTTGCCAAATGTTGAGGTTTTAATGCTTGGGAGACCTAAGAAATTTGAATATCTAAAATTATGTTTATTGTATCTAAACATTAAATCGTCCAAACATTTGGCAGCTCACTTATTCAGTATTTTGAAAGCCTCTGAAGTCATAACCCGAAGCCTGTGCAACTTTAAAGACAGCATTTATGTCATAAGTACAATTTTATCATTATACTCAAATCTCAAAGCACGCTCTTGTATATTTTTCAAGTTTATTAGTGTTCATCTTGTTGCAGAAATTCCAGGCTAAGGGACAAAAATTTTATTGGACAGGATAAATTTATATAAGATTGTTAGTTTGTTGAGTCAAGTTAGCATATAACCAATTCATTTTAAGAAATCTAGCTGCGTTGAACCATTCCTACAGAGATTTTTTTATATGTGAATCAAGTTGCAGTTGATAGTCAATGTTAATTCCAAGAAGTTTAATTCATGTTAAAGTATGAACAGCAATTTTTTGTGTCCAGATATGTTACATAAGTTGCATTGAATTCTCTTCCTCAATTATGTACATCAGAGATAATGCCCTGTTCTCCACAGTATCACCACCAGTCAGCCTCAGTGGACGTCAACATGTGAATGTAGCAGTTCAGGTTTCTGAGATATTCAGCCATGGTAGCTCAGCTGGTAGAGTGTTGGACTCATAATCCATGAGACTCACAGCTTCAATACACACAATACCTGCCTGTAGTCAGCTTCATCAGAGCATCTTTGGAAAAGGCATTTAGCTCCCTTGTCTTAAGCTAGATTTCGCCAACAATATATTACAAGTGAAATTGAAACTAACATAATACAAAACAAACATCAAAGACACAAATGAATGCCATCTTTGCAAAACAATAGGTTATTTATTTCATTTCTATCTTGTGTTAAGTACAAAACAAATAAAAGTAGGCATTGAAAATAAGATTTTAGTGATCTGTGGGCTGAGCTATGTTAATTTTTCAAGTTGTTCCTATAACCTTCAAATGCAAAAAAAATAGAAGATATTCAGTTTGGATAGCTAAGTTAAACAAATGCATATACTGCTATTAGTGATGAGAACTCACTGAGTCATTGTGATACATCTAAAATAATGTTATTTTGATGCAGAAGTAACCAGAGGCATGTATACAATTGAAAATGGTCAGTATTTATATCTGAGGCCTTATTCTGATTGCAGTTGACGAGTGGAATGACATTTAATCCTGGGGCCCCGAGTGGCCAAGTGGTCTAAAGCACTCTCCATTATGGATCACTGCCATATCACCTCTGTCTGCGTGGGTTCGAGTCTCGGATTCAGGCAATGTGGGTATGTGAGAAAGCTTGTCAGTAGCTTCTCGTGGGTCGGTGGTTCTTTACGGGGTTTTCCCGGGTTCTTCCTCCACCATTAATACTGGCCGCCATGTATAGCCTATTGTGTGCTGAAAAATGGCGTTAAACCCTACAACAACAACAACAACAACAACTTTATCATATAGTCGGTACACTTTGCCTATAGTATATGCAGTTTTATTTTTTTGATACTATAACTAGTGAACATATCACTTTATGTGATTCTGATTGGTCCAAATAAACCCATGAAATTATTGTGTAGAATTCTCTTTAATGATTGGCTGCGATTATGGGAAAAAATTAATACTGGCTGCCATGTATAGCCTATCGTGTGCTGAAAAATGGCGTTAAACCCTACAATAACAACAACAATGACATTTAATCCAGATGACCAATAGCAACATTTCAACTTTCATTTGAAACAGCAAATTTGCTGCTTTCAATATTTCATATTTACAAAAATATCATTGGAAGAAATAAATTACAATACTATATGAATTTTTACCTCCAAATTGTCCAATCTACTATTACAGAGCAAATAACTTGTAAATTAAATAAAAAGGTAAAGGCCAACTATAACAAAGTTTAGAAAACTGAATGAGGATTGTTCATTTTTATTTTGACTGTCGACATGAGATAGTAATTTATGGAAAACAAAAAAGAACAAACTATCTTCAGCTATATGTGTATTTAGCAAACTATATATCAAATAAAATCTACTGTATAAACTCGCTTATAAGACAAGACTAAATGCAAGCTGCAAAGACCTAGGTCTGCCATGCATAATACACTGGTAGATCTGGGTCTGTGCAGTTCATTAGTTGCAATCAGTGGAACAAATAATATAGACCCTGACAATTGGTGCATTATGCTCTAGCAGATCAGGATCTTTCTTATTTGCAATTTGACTTGACTTAAGAGTATATTCAGTAATTACAGTTTCATGCAAGTAACTATACTAAATATCCTTTGGCTGCCCAGTAAAGACCAAATTATAATCAAGTTTAGAAACTGAATGAAGATTTTTCAGTTTTATTTTCACTGTCAAAATAACACAGTATTTTATTGCAAACATACATTGACGTTGAAAAACTCTCAAATTAATAAAAAAATCAAGCAAAAACTAAAAATTATATAAAATGACATTTCAGTAATTATCTGATTAAAATGAGTACAATTCTGCATCCCAGACATATATCCCTGTGCTTTTCTCCGTTATGTTGAGCACCTTTCCTAAATACAACCATCCTGACCTCCATGTCATGTGTACTAGGCCAATCTTGAATATATATTAAGTGCTAAATTTTCACCTTCCTTGTATACCAAAATTATATCATGCTTAAATGTATTTATTGCATGGGGCTGGGACTTACTCTGAATGAAGATTTTCATAAGAGTAGATATTCTTCCACAGATTGGTGGTGTTCCGAGCATGACTTCCAGTTACCTGTACCATATTAACTTTGGGAGGATTTCGTACAAGGGCTGCATGATCTTTCAAGATATCCTGGACTTTCTGACAACAAAAACAAGAAATATGATGTTTTGTAAGAAATACATATTTGAGGTATTCTCTCCCTGTCAACACCAACCAGAGTAACATTCAACAGAATAAATAAGAACTGCATGTTTTGGATATTTCAATATGGCAAGGTATTTGTGAAGATACCACATGACTCTGAGATATTCTCACTCAAAACTGAATTTCACTCATAATAATTTTTCTTTAGTAAATGTTTAAACCTGTAACCTATGAAGAGTCATTTTAAGAATTTACTTTTAGAAATGACAAATATCAATTATTTGTCTCTACCCTCTATCTCTAAATCATCTGGCAAAACTAAATTTCATTGATGGTTTTATCTCTGTAATCTTATATTATCAATAAGAGTTCAAACAATACCTTCATGTTATCATATGCATGTGCCAACATTTTATCATGTCACAAAATGGTGCTGGAATGGTGAAAAACACACATTTTGCCAAAACATAGCCTGTCTAATGGTATTTTCACATGAAGTGACTTCATCATCCATTGTGGAATTGTACTTATGACCAGAAGAGTGTGGGTCCTGTTCCCACCATTGGATCACAGTGGGTACTATGGTGTGTCCTTGGGCAAATTATTTTACTCTACTTGCCTTGATATGATACATATAAATTTCCTGTCTTAGCAATCTGATGTATACACCATGGTACAAAAACTAAACACATTATTGATACATGGAATGTACGATGTTTAGCCTAATATTTACATTGTTTGGGTTTTGATCAAATACACAGTAAAAACCAACATCCAGGTGAAAAATAAGATGTTCTATGCAGTACCAATATAGAAGATAAGTACTGAAAAAAATCTCTCAAATGTGACAATGCATGGGTCTATTTTAGTCAAAACAGCTACCATGTACAAGGACTAGCGGCAGCCCCTGAAAGGTTGGTACTTTTTCCCAGGTTTTCTGTTCCCTTCCACTTAAAGGCAATATAAACTTACCTCAGGGTCTGTGATGTGCAGGAAATGTGCCTGCATTTTGATGAGAGGATCCAGATTGCTCAGCTGCCGCAGTTGGGTCCACTGTTTCTCCTGATGTGGATCACGCTCTGGCTTCAGCAAAATGTATGGCAGCCAGTTGGACTCCTGCCGCAGGGTATGTTGGGGGGACTCTGATCCCCATGACTCCTGGCCAGCCTGGTGAAGGCAAGGAAAAACAGGGATAAAAATATGATCATCATAATATTTGGTTCATTCATCAAATACAAAGCCATTCCTAGTGGACTTTGTCTATAGGTCTTCAGTGAAGGTTGAAAGAAATAAGCATTTTAAAAAGCAACTAGATACATTGATAGTTAACCAAAATGAAGCATACAATCATACCTCTATTCTGTCATATGTCTTGAATGTGTTATAGTGTTCCTGTCTTAGGAATATCTGTTTAAACTTGCGGTTGACCTCAGCAAACATTTCCATCTCATCACCAGTGTTGTGTATTGCATCAAGGTTCTGAAATGGTGGCAGAACTGGTAATCGGAATGACATTTGATTGATGGCATGTAAAAAGTTCTTAAAATGGTGGCTTGGATAATACATAATATGAAGCTAGTATAAATATGTGCTACAGTTGTGGAAAGGTTCCAAATGGAACAAAGTTTGTATTTCTAGAATCCAGGTTGAAATTATCATGTAAACAGAATTTAAATACAAAAATCTGTATTACCCATTATCCTTAGTGTGTAATCTTACACATGAAAACCTTTCACAACATTAATGAAGTAGGAATCATAAGCATACTGATGAAAAAATTTAAAAAAATTTAAAAAAAGAATTATCTCAAGTTAGATACACATCTCAGAATGTAATTGTATGCATCAACAAAAATATCATTTTTTTTGTATAAAAATAAAACCTGATACAGATAAAAACACATTAATTGTAAATGGAAATGTTGTAGAGTCAGATATATCAACAGTGGGCAATAAAACAAATCACTAAATTGAAAGAGGTCAAGGTCAGGTCACTGTATTGAGACCCATCCTAAAAATCATTACTTCCATTAAAATCACTAAAATCAAATGACCCAATGATTTCATAAAAGTCACTTACATCATAGGACTAAATGATTTCATAAAAGACACTAAAATCATAGGACTATATGATTTCATAAAAGTAACTTAAATCATAGGACTACCGTATATACTCGTGTATAAGCCTGTTCGCGTATAAGCCAACCCCCTCAAACTGAAGTGGTAAAACTGTTATAAAGTGCATGACCCGCGTATAAGCCGACCAATAATTTCTAGACTACTGGTACATCACAAGATGCATAAAGTGAGTTCTGAATACGTTTATTTAAATCACATTATTAAATAAAATGAAAGTAAGAAATCTAATTTATATGTTGAAATAAAAACAATTCTAAAGTGTTAAGTCTTAATGGAAATTTAATTAATCCTCATTCTAAAATCATGAATGATAAAAGTTCTATCACTTTTAGAATCCTTCAAAATCTGGCTCTGTATCAGACTGGCCAAACAGTTCATGAAATTCGGCTTCTGTGACGGGCGTGCTTTCATCATATACGTCGTCATTGTCATCATGGTCATCCAATAGTGTGATTCAATTGATCAAAATATGATTGGTTTCAGCGTGGACATTATTCAAGCATTGTGACAGTTTATAACTTTGAGCAGAAACCATGTCCACAACCATATCTCATTAAACAATACATCTGATTAGTAAAGTCATTGGCATTGTGCAACAAAACAAAACTATCAGAGATCTCGGAAACACTTAATTATGCATATTTGGATGCCAATTTTTGATCCGGGACCCAGAAAATCCCAGAGGCGGTAGTCCTCCGTATGCATGTTATAGGTGTGCGGCAAATTTCAAAGACTTGCCAGTCCTGCTTCAGCCACCTGCTTTGTGGGAAAATGTGATGATTAATTAGCTATGCTGATATTTACAATGACAGAATTCAGTGACTGAAAGACCCCTTGACGTACATATATGTTGCCATTATAAGAGTACATAAAAAAGAACATGCTGCAATAGCTGTGCGGCAAGATCAAAGGCTTTGTTTGACTGGCAGCCGGATGCGAGAATGTACTGATATTTACAGTCATTGAATTCAGAGTCAGAAAGACCCAGAGATGTACATGTGGTCATTTATAAAAGTACATCAAATAAACAACTTAAGCTTTCGTTACTGTGTTCATTTCCAAATGTATCAGAATAAGTAATGCATGAGAATCAAGACATGTTGAGACTTAGACAAAATGCCATTCGTAATTTGGATAAGTATTTTGGGGTTAAACGGCACGCTAATGAAGATTGTAACGAGATTCAGAAGAGTGCTAAAGCTGCTAGCATTGACAGTTCGGATAGGACAGTAGTCATGGACTCCTAGTTTTAAATCCTAGCGAGATCTCTGCATATTATCCCTGAGGCATTTACCACAGATTAAGCATATGGTAGCTATTGTACAACACTCAACCACTAACAAACCACTTTGCTTTACTAATAACTAAACAACAGTAGTATATAAACTGTGGCTGCTGATTACTTCTAAAACACCTGTCAAAGAAATTCCACAAATTATATTGTTTTACAATTATTCACGCTGACTCGTATATTGCCCTGTTATTTACCCTTCCTAAGCGTGCGTGCAACAAACCCCTAGGGAGCCTCTCAATATTGTTCCTTTAAGACTATCGTACATGTATTTCTACTCTTGATCAAAATGTTTGTCGTATATACCTTCAGGATTGTAAATTCTTTTTTTTTTTACGTAGATCCTTTTCATATTTACACTGAAATAAGCTAGCGTGCATTTGTACGATACCGTAGAGTTCAATGATTACTGATTAGCTGAGGGTAAATACTGGACTGGAGATTAATAATATGGCGGTTCTTTTGAAAAATACACGCACCACCGTGGCTCAAATAACATGTATGGCTGCATTTTCTGGTGGATGGACATCTGTCAAATAGATGTAAATACGTTAAAACATGTTTTTCATTCATTATCCTACCACGTAAGTTAGAAATAAAATATTTGTTTCACTTCACGAGAGCGCAAATCTTATGAGCCATGTGGCATCATTAGGCATGTGATCTCATCTTCGGCGATTGACAGAAACAATAAAAACTAAAAATTGAGGGAAAAAAGCGTTAAAAATTTCAGACTTGGACCTTGACCCGCAGATAAGCTGACCCCCCTTCTTCCAGGTCTTAATTTTTTCCTAAATTTTTTGGCTTATACGCGAGTATATATGGTAAAAGATTTTACTAAAGTCACTAAAATCAAATGACTAAATGATTTCATAAATCAAATGACTAAATGACTTCATAAAAGTCACTAAAATCAAATAACTAAATGATTTTACTAAAGGCACTTAAATCATATGACTAAATGATTTCAGAAAAGTCACTAAAATCAAATGACTAAATGATTTCATAAAAGTCACTAAAATCAAATGACTAAATAATTTCATTAATGTCACCTAAATCATATAAATGATTTCATAAAAGTCACTAAAATCAAATGACTAAATAATTTCATTAATGTCACCTAAATCATAGTACTAAATGATTTCATTAATGTCACCTAAATCATAGTACTAAATGATTTCATTAAAGTCACCTAAATCATAGTACTAAATGATTTCATTAAAGTCACTTACATCATAGGACTAAATTATTGTATTAATGTCACCTAAATCATAGGACTAAAGATTTTCATTAAAGTCACCTAAATCATAGGACTAAATGATTTAAATAAAGTCACTTACATCATAGGACTAAATGATTTTATTAATGTCACCTAAATCATAGGACTAAATTATTTTATTAATGTCACTTAAATCATGGGACTAAATGATTTCAGAAAATACCCAGGATTGAGCTGGGATGAATATGTCCATGTTCTAAATTCCTTTTCCTTCCAGAGGTTTGTGGAAATTTGAAGAAAGAGAACAGTTTTATGCAAATCACTAACTTGAGCCAGTGCTGAAAATTGTGTATTCTTTTATTACTTATTACAAAACTTAATGTGGCAGGGGCACATAAGGTCTGACCTTCTGCAAGTCCAGTTATGATTTGTGTTGTAGTGATGTATTCTTGTTCCATCAATATATTTGTAGTTTATAAGATCATGCATACAGACATTCAGAAACTGAAGGAAGCTCAAAAGAGATTTTAGTACATGGAAATCATACATGCTACTACAAGTACATAATTGCTAGTGTGGCTTAAGTCCTTGGAAATCACATATGCTGTTGCAGGTACATAGACAATGGCATGACCTAATTCCATGGAAATCACATATGCTATTGCAATTACATAGGCATTGGCAATATGGCTTAAGGTATTGGAGATCACATGATTATATGATATTGCAAGTACACAGACATTCAGAAGGAAAGCATGGTATGGATGAAGTCCTTGCTATTACAAGTACATAGACACTGGCATGGCTTAAGTCACTGCAAATCATATATACTATTACAAGTGCACAGACACTGGCATGGCTTAAGTCACTGAATATTGTATATACTATTACAAGTGCATAGACAATGGCATGGCTTAAGTCACTGAACATCATATATACTATCACATGTATATAGACACTGGCATGGCTTAAGTTACTTGAAATGACATATGCTATTTCAAGTACATAGACTATCAGAAGGAAAGCATGGTATGGATGAAGTCCTTGCTATTACAAGTACATAGACACTGGCATGGCTTAAGTCACTGCAAATCATTTATACCATTACAAGTATATAGACACTGGCATAGCTCAAGTCACTGAATATCATATATTACTATTACAAGTATATAGACACTGGCATCATAAGTTACTTGAAATGACATATGCTATTTCAAGTACATAGACTATCAGAAGGAAAGCATGGTATGGATGAAGTCCTTGCTATTACAAGTACAAAAATACTGGCATGGCTTAAGTCACTGCAAATCATTTATACCATTACAAGTATATAGACACTGGCATAGCTCAAGTCACTGAATATCATATATTACTATTACAAGTATATAGACACTGGCATCATAAGTTACTTGAAATGACATATGCTATTTCAAGTACATAGACTATCAGAAGGAAAGAATGGTATGGATGAAGTCCTTGCTATTACAAGTACATAGACACGAGCATGGCTTAAGTCACTGCAAATCATTTATACTTTTACAAGTATATAGACACTGGCATAGCTCAAGTCACTGAATATCATATATTACTATTACAAGTACATAGACACTGGCATCATAAGTTACTTGAAATGACATATGCTATTTCAAGTACATAGACTATCAGAAGGAATGCTAGGTGTGGCTTCAATTCAGGGAAATCATGTATCTGTGTTATTACATGTACTCACACATTTGATGCCATATACATTTAGAAGGAAAGCTAGGTGTGGCTTCAGTTGCTGGAAATCACACACATGGAATGGTATATCTTTATTCTCTTCATCTGTAGCTAAACCTCCACCTGGTTTATAAAAAAAATTGTTTCTTACTAGTTTGGATGATCTTGAATAAATTAATGTTTGCTATGTACTGGTTTGCATACAGTGTACTTAAAATGATCCATAATTTTAGTTAGATGCTTATTTTATTGCAATCAGAGTAACTGTTACAAACCATCTCAGAAATTCTGAAAACTGAGACAATAATGTGAAGGGGAACTAAACTAGCATCTCCAAGTAAAATCCTATTTATTTGTAGCATAAACCTAGTTGGCTTTATGATAATTTTATATGCAAAATAAAACTTTCAATAACATCATTTCTACATAAAAGATCTATGTATATGACCATTTATTTCTAAGGTTTACATTTTTCTTGAGTATTTTTATTCTGGCATCCCATATTTTGGAATGTGTCACAGCATGATGTGATGATTTTTTTTGATGAAGTATCTTTTTATGTGTCATTTCTGAGGTACAGTATTCCCTCACTATGACATGGTTCATGGAAACCATAAGAGTGTATCATCTAAACCACTGTCACAATGGGAATGAGGATCCCTATTCATTGACTTATCATCAATGACACAATAGAACTGGGTCCGACCTGCAAAGATGAGGCTATGGTGTCCAAAGTACAACTGCCCACGACATTCAGCTTGTGGAAGAATGATTCTGTGGATGCTGTCAGTCACCAAGCAAGGAAAACTTTTAGACAAGCAAAAATCCACCTATCAGTATAAGCTCACATTTTAGGTACTGATTTATTAGATCAGATCAAATACATCCACATCATCCTAATGCAGATGAATATTCAAATACCATTGTCAGGGTCTTGGCATGAATCCAATTTCTGTTTTTTGTCTTTGTTTGTTTCCTTTGAGAGATTAGCCTTTCTTGTATATGGTCCAACTCATGTTTGGTACATACAGGATAACAAATCTATCAAAAAGTATCCAAATACCTCCACACATTGGGAATCAGAGTAGCATTTTTCATCAGACACTGCAAAAACACTGAAGAGTTTTGAATGAAACTGCATAGCATCTATTGTACACAGACTATATGCAAATTATCTCCCTTATCATCTCACCAGCAGATTGATATGCTCTCTATTCTCAAGTGGTCATCACAAACAGGTCATTGTTTTTTTATTGTTCACGTGATTCTTTTGACACTAAAAAATATTTAATTTATAGATTAAATCTGCTCAATTACAGTTACAAGTCCACCTTAGGATGGACTAGATACTCAGTTTTGCACCAATCTGTCATGAAATCAGCTGGCACTGGACCAATGGGCTGGCAAAAATTGTGCACACTGGTTGTGGTGTATGAGTGATTGTGATGTATGATGGGTTGTGATGTGTGCTTTTATGCTGTATGAAGGACTGTGTTGTAGGATGAGCTGTGTGTTGTAGGATGAACTGAGTTGTGTGAGGAACTGGATGTTGTACAATGGGCCGAGTTGTATCAAGGATAGTGTTTTGCATGATGGGCTGTTTTTTATGATGGACAGTATGTTGTATGACTGACTGAGCTGTATGATGGATAGTGTGTTTAATGATGGGGTGAGTTGTATGAAGGACAGTGTGTTGTATGAAGGGCTTATGTTGTATTTTTGATGATTTTTGTATGATGGCCTAAGCTGCATGCATGTGTTGTATGATGGATGGGCTGAGTTGTATTAGGGACTAGATGTTGTATGATGGAAAGAGTTGTATGGGGACTGTGTTGTATGACGGCTGAGTTGTATGAAGGACTGTGTTGTATGACAAGTTGAGCTGTATGAGGGACTGGTGTATGATGGTGTGAGTTGTATGAGGGACTGGTGTATGATGGTTTGAGTTGTATGAGGGACTGGTGTATGATGGGTTGAGTTGTATGAGGGACTGGTGTATGATGGTTTGAGTTGTATGAGGGATTGTAATGTTGTATCATGGATTGAGCTTAATGAGGGACAAAGCTATTATGGGGATCTTTGATATGATTGGAACACTGTATCAGGAAAGTTAGTTTTATGCATAGTTGTTTAACCAGACAATAACTAAATAAACATTCTGCTGCTTAGTTCATATGACATATTTATTTTTTTGACTCAATAATCTGACAAGCAAGCAGACTCCTCTAAAAGGCTAAATTAAACATAATAAAACAAGTGAAATTTGCACACCTCTAAACTGAAATAAGTCTAACTGCTGAAATAGGTAAATACATGGACAGATATTACATATCATTAATTGATCTGTGAATTTTCATGACAAGAGAATGCAGCTGAGCAAGATTAAATTATTGTACATTCCAAAATGACACAAGATTAAGTTATTGTACATTCCAAACTTACACAAGATTAAATCATTGCAAATCGAAATTGACAAAAGACTTAGGAGTGTTTCATCTTGAAGGAATGTTTTGAAGAAAAATATTATTTGAAGAAAAAAACACAACATAGATGAGGACTACATCAAATTGTACAAACAGAGGATCATGTGTAGGTGTTCATTGTTTAAAACTTTTGTCAAACACATCCATAACATACATGTCACAGGTCGATTACAAGATTTTGTAAACACATCCATAACATTGCATGTCACTGGCTGATTATAAGATTTTGTAAACATGTCCATAACAGTGCATGTCACTGGTCGATTACAAGATTTAGGAAACACATCCATAATATCCATAACATTGCTGTTGTTGTTGTTGTGGGGTTAACGCCATTTTTCAGCACGATAGGCTATACATGGCGGCCAGTATTAATGGTGGAGGAAGAACCCGGAAAACCCCGGAAAGAACCACCGACCCACGAGAAGCTACTGGCAAGCTTTCTCACATGCCCACATTGGCTGAATCTTAGACTCGAACCGCCGCAGACAGAGGTGAGATGGCAGTGATCCATAACGAAGAGCGCTTTAGACCACTCGGCCACTCGGGGCCCCCCATAACATTGCATGTCACTTGCTGATTACAAGATTTTGTAAACATGTCCATAACAGTACATGTCACTGGTCGATTACAAGATTTATGAAACACATCCATAACATCCATAACATTACATGTCATTTGCTGATTACAAGATTTTGTAAACATGTCCATAACATTACATGTCACTGGTTGATTACAAGATTTATGAAACACATCCATAACATTGCATGTCACTTGCTGATTACAAAATTTTTTAAACACATCCATAACATTACATGTCACTGGTCGATTACAAGATTTATGAAAAACATCCATAACATCCATAACATTGCATGTCACTGGCTGATTACAAGATTTGTGAAACTTGTCCATAACATACATGTCACTGGTCGATTATAACATGTGGAATCATTCAACTAGTGAAAACAATCTTATATCCAATGAACCCAGATATGAGTTTTTCTTTTAATCAACTACTACATATATCTCAGCTTATAAGTCAAGTCAAAATGCAAACGACATAGACCCTGATCAGCCATAGCATTATGTCTCAGCTGATTATGGTCTATCTTGTTTGTTCTACTGACTACTTTTAACAAACTACAGAGACCCAGATCTGCTGGTACATTATGCAATCATGGCAGATTTGGGTCTGTGCAGTTTGCTATTAAAATTCATCTTATAAGTGAGTAAAGACAGTACATGAGAAGGCTTTTCAATATTCTGTGATATAGCTAATGTCTGTTACTAATTGTTTTGTCTCAGGATGATAAACATTATTCAAGGTAAGGAGTTATGAGACCAATATAAAAACCAATTTTGTGTGTTTATTAAGACATAACTCACCACAAGCTGCTGCTGCATATGACAAGGCTGATGAAGGCAATGGTGTGGTTGAGAGGAGAGTAGGATTGATAGGTGGAGGCTGTGGTATCGGTGACTGAGTAGTTGGGGAAATACCAGAACTGGGTCGAGATATCCCAGATTTGGGTCGCTGGAATCCTCCTACGTCATCCTGATACCTTGAAGACATTCTTGACCCAGGAGTGAGTTCTTCCTACAGAAAATAAGCAAGCATCCCCTTTTAGTCGATAATCACTGGCTGAGTCAACTATCTCTGCCTAAAAAATTCAGGCATAATAGTTTGGTGAAATCATGGAATGATCAACAGTATTCTCTCTTTAAAAGACTGCCCATGTTTCATTTACTATGAAATGTTTTTACAAAAATCACTATTAGTGATGCATATTTTTAAAATCAGTTAGAGGTTTAAAAAAACCTGGAAATAATTGTAAATAGACCTATTAGTCAATAAGTTATGAAAAAAACCATACTAATTTACATACAATTGTAATGTCCAAAAAATCCTAAATTTATAACAAACTGGATTTTTAATCCTCTTGCTTATTTTAATTTTCCTAATAATGTTTAACTGATTAAGCAATTTTTTCCCATTTCTGGTTTGAATGTGAATTTTATGATTTAATAGGGATGCAACTCCTTTATTCTCTAGGGACTGACATGAACTTATGCAAAACTGATGTAACAAAAATATAGAAATAAACTGTTAACAACTTTTCCAGTATATTTCATATAACTTCATTTATGTTATCAATTTCCATAACTTCCTTTATAAAATAAATTGACAAATTCTGAAGTTGACTGCTGGGGTGGAATTTGATAAAATATTCAGTGGCTGTTGGACTAGGATTTGACAAAAATCATAAGAGGCTTCTAGTGCAAGGATTTGACAAAAATTTGAAATGGCATTCAAGCATGGAATCTGACTGAAATCTGAGGTGGCTAGTAGGGACTAGATTTAACAAAATTCTGGAGCAGCCTGCTGTCATGGAAATGTATAAATCCCTTTGTTTATTAATACATGTACTCAGGTTTTGTTTTTTGTTTACAGCAATACCCAAGGGTGATTCCATGTATATTGTACAATATTTCAAAACAGTGAATCCAGTTCATCCTATGCCTCATGTGTGAAGTGCTTTTGATGGGAAAAAGCAATATTCATCAAGGGCACAGATATGTAGGGCTACATTGTGTATAAATACCTTACCATTATTTGAAATCATTACACTATGGAAACGTCTTTTCAGTGAGCAGTCTACTTAAGGACTTGCATCTTCAGCTGTAGAGGTATGTGAGTTATTTATTAAACACGCCCATAACATTACATGTCACTGGCCAATTACAGGTTATAACTATTGTACTCCCACATTTAGTTTTCTCTATTTTCTATGTAACTCCAGCTTGCATGGTATAATGCAAATATTTTCTATTCTTGTATGTGACTTAACAGGAGATCTATAATATTAGCAATAAAGTTGCATTTTATTGAGAAATGTTTAGTAAAATAGGATTCTTATCGGACATAGGTAGGTTCACTTCTGAACCCATTTATTGCTTTATAATGTTATGTCAATAATGTAATTTGCATAGCTTACTGTATATAATGTCATTAAATGTTATCGTATATGCCCATGTCATTCTTAGTGCATGGTATTAGATTTATTTTCAGTTGATTAGAGCTGACCATGGTGATCAGTGATGATCATGGCAGCTGCGGTGCTGATCCATGGTGGCCTGGGTTGATGTACCAGCTGTAGATCTGACCATAGAAGTTGACCATGAGGTCTGAGGTGCTGCTGATGGAGGTTTTGATGGAGCTGGTTGAATGACAGCCTTGCAGCTGACTGAACAGTGTGTAGCTGGTTGAGTAACAGGTAATCGGGCATTGCTGACTGATTGGAGGGTGCTGATTGCTTGATTGACCAAGGAATTGAATGGTGGTCAGTGACTACCTGTAATGCTGACTGCTTGATTGACCAGTGTGACTGGTAGCCAGGTATTCTAGTGATGGAGTGTTTTGCGTAACTCCATACATGTAATCTTTTAGCTGTGGGATAATTTTGGGGTTTGTTAGTTATACCCAGTGTTTTGGGACTGTAAAGGTGTATTGTATGATATCTGTCACAATTTTTCATCAATTTGCTATTTGAGTAAAGTACCTCATTTCTCACTATTAGAGTGAATACATTTTGCTATTTGAGTAAAGTACCTCATTTTTACTATTTGATTAAAACACATCATTTTCTTCGTTGTGTGAAATTACCGTGAATCATTAACCTTTGTCCTTGTACTGTGTAAGGTCATTTACTTGTATTCACATTTGTTACATTATTAGGTTCATGCGGATTGTGTCAATTTGTCCAATATTTGGATCTTACAAGTATTAATCATAATTCATTTTCTATTCAAGTCATTCATCAACAAACATTGTATTTATGTCACCATCAAAAGTGTTATGTTATAAATCCTGGTTATCTTGTTTGGAATTTGACAAAAATATGAAGAAGCCTGCAAGGTTGGATTCTTAAACAACTCTGAAGTGGTCAAAATGGTTTGAATCTGAAAAAAATCTGAAGTGGCCTGCAGGGTTGGTTTCTTACACAAATCTTAAGTGGTCAGCAGAGTCTGAATCTGACAGAAATCTAAAGAGGCATGTAAAACCATGATACACCAAAAAATATGAAATGGCCTGCAGGACTAGGATTTGCTAAAACTGTGTTCTTCAAGGCTCAGATCTGATCAATAATATATGAAGCAGCCTGAAGGACTAGGATTATATAAAAATCTGAAGCAACATGTTTGGCCTGGATTTGAAAAAAATTAAACATGGCCACAAGGTTTGGAAGGTAATAAAAACTTGACATGGTCTGCCAGGGCTGAAATTTGGCAAATAAATCTGATGTGATCTGCATGGATGGGATTTGATAGCTCTCTGCATAATATTGCATTTTACTCAGGTGAGTTACATGCATAAAACTGTGGACAGTATAGACCCAGCTCTGAAGCACATTATTCACATGAAAATCTTAAGGTCTAAATTGTTTCCTTAATATCACAAGTAAAACAAACATCATACATTCTGATCTACCTGTGCACCATGCAAAGACTGATCCAAGATGCTGTTCATTGCAAAGTACATATTGTAATATACCAATAAATATGGTACACTTAATAAAAAGGAGATCTTTTGTTAACTCACAGCTAGCTGCAAGGTTATAGATCCCTTTGCTCATTTTGCAACAGCCATACCTGTTCTTGGGTTTCCTTGTCAGGAGCAATGACTGTTTTGTGTAGTACTGGGATCCACTGCAGCACCTGCAAGAAACAATCCAAGTGATAGCAACATTCAAAACAAGAGTCACAAGAGAAACTAATGATCCTTGGATCCATCTCAAAAAAACAAGGCCATAAGATTGTCTTCTTGAATCACAGATACTCTTCTTGCATATTAGCACTGGGTAATACTTTCATCAAGTTACTTCTACATTGGACTGCTTCAGGAAAAACAGAGGTGTAAAGAAAAGAAATATATTCCAAACTGCTACTACTAATATTTTAATGTCATACTTAGATGCTGGGAATGCAATAACCTAAAGCAACTTTGTATGTTTAAAAGTGTCGGCATCCTGCTAGCCCTGCCTCCAAAAAAACTGACTAATTCCTCTAAACCCTGAGCAATTATTGTCTTTATTTCAGCTCATAAGAGTAACACATCAAAACTTTTAAATGGCTCTCCCTAGATTATATATTAGTCAAGTCTAACAAGGACAAATTCACTGTGTGTTGTCCATGTCTATATCTTACCTTTGCATACTGGTTAAATCTTTTCATGGAATGGAAATGACAGACAAGTGATCTCAGGTATATCAGCATGTCATCTAACTTGATGGCTTGCATCCCCACATCAGTGTTATCAAGACTAGCTTCTCTAGCAACTGCCAGTCTCTGAGCCCTCTGTATGCAATCATTGTATTCAGCCAGAATGTGACTGAAATAGAAACTGTTTTATTTGCAACAGCCTGATTGTCATTTTAATTATGCAAGGATCAGATCGGAAATTGAATAACATCAAACCAGTAATATTTAAGCAGCTTTAATATATGTGGCGAACATTTTACTAGTGGTCCTTGAATATATACATGTAGTATTTGTATCACATAATGGTTGTATGCAACAAGATAGCCTAGTTCCAATTCTAATGTAGAATATGAATGACATAGTGCCTGTTTGCAAAAAGATATTCTAGTTTCAATTCCAATATAGTGCTTCTATGATATAGTGGTTGTATGATAGCCTAGTTCCAATTCTAATGTAGAACTTGAATGACATAGCACTTGTTTGCAACAAGATTGCCTAGTTCCAATTCTAATGTAGAACTTGAATGACATAGTGCCTGTTTGCAACAAGATATTCTAGTTTCAATTCCAATGTAGTGCTTCTATGATATAGTGGTTGTATGATAGCCTAGTTCCAATTCTAATGTAGAACTTGAATGACATAGTGCCTGTTTGCAACAAGATATTCTAGTTTCAATTCCAATGTAGTGCTTCTATGATATAGTGGTTGTATGATAGCCTAGTTCCAATTCTAATGTAGAACTTGAATAACATAGCACTTGTTTGCAACAAGATTGCCTAGTTCCAATTCTAATGTAGAACTTGAATGACATAGCACTTGTTTGCAACAAGATTACCTAGTTCCAATTCTAATGTAGTACTTGCATGACATAGTGCTTGTTTGCAACAAGATATTCTTTCAGTTCTAATGTAGAACTTGAATGACATAATTAAAATAAGCACTTGTTTGCAACAAGATAGCCTAGTTTCAATTCTAATGTAGAACTTGAATGACATAGCACTTGTTTGCAACAAGATTGCCTAGTTCCAATTCTAATGTAGAACTTGAATGACATAGCACTTGTTTGCAACTAGATAGCCTAGTTCCAATTCTAATGTAGTACTTGCATGACATAGTGCTTGTTTGCAACAAGATATTCTTTCAGTTCTAATGTAGAACTTGAATGACATAATTAAAATAAGCACTCGTTTGCAACAAGATAGCCTAGTTTCAGTTCTAATGTAGAACTTGAATGACATAGCACTTGTTTGCAACAAGACTGTCTAGTTCCAATTCTAATGTAGAACCTGAATGACATAGCACTTGTTTGCAACTAGATAGCCTAGTTCCAATTCTAATGTAGTACTTGCATGACATAGTGCTTGTTTGCAACAAGATATTCTTTCAGTTCTAATGTAGAACTTGAATGACATAATTAAAATAAGCACTTGTTTGCAACAAGATAGCCTAGTTTCAATTCTAATGTAGAACTTGAATGACATAGCACTTGTTTGCAACAAGATAGCCTAGTTTCAATTCTAATGTAGTACTTGCATGACATAGTGCCTGTTTGCAACAAGATAGTCTAGTTTCAATGTAGCACTTGAATGACATAGTGCCTGTTTGCAACAAGATAGTCTAGTTTCAATTCCAATGTAGTGTTTGTATGACATAGTGCTTGTTTGCAACAAGATATTCTAGTTTAAATTCTAATGTAGAACTTGAATAACATAGCACTTGTTTGCAACAAGATAGCCTAGTTTAAATTCTAATGTAGTGCTTGAATGACATAGTGCTTGTTTGCAACAAGATAGTCTAGTTTCAATTCCAATGTAGTGCTTGTATGGTATAGTGGTTGTATGATAGCCTAGTTTAAATTCTAATGTAGTGCTTAAAAGACATAGTGCTTGTTTGCAACAAGATAGTCTAGTTTCAATTCCAATGTAGTGCTTGTATGGTATAGTGGTTGTATGATAGCGAACTTCCAATTCTAATGTAGAATATGAATAACACAGTACTTGTTTGCAACAAGATAGCCTAGTTCCAATTCTAATGTAGAACTTAAATGACATAGCACTTGTTTGCAACAAGATAGCCTAGTTTCAATTCTAATGTAGAACTTGAATGACATAGCACTTGTTTGCAACAAGATAGCCTAGTTCCAATTCTAATGTAGAACTTAAATGACATAGCACTTGTTTGCAACAAGATAGCCTAGTTCCAATTCTAATGTAGAACTTGAATGACATAGCACTTGTTTGTAACGAGATAGCCTAGTTCCAATTCTAATGTAGTACTTGAATGACATAGTGCTTGTTTGCAACAAGATATTCTAGTTTAAATTCCAATGTAGTGCTTGTATGGTATAGTGGTTGTATGATAGCGAAGTTCCAATTCTAATGTAGAATATGAATGACATAGTACTTGTTTGCAAAAAGATAGCTTAGTTTCAATTCTAATGTAGAACTTGAATGACATAGCACTTGTTTGCAACAAGATAGCCTAGTTTCAATTCTAATGTAGTACTTGAATGACATAGCACTTGTTTGCAACAAGACAGTCAAGTTCCAATTCGAATGTAGTACCTGAATTACACAGTACTTGTCTGCAACGAGATAGCCTAGTTCCAATTCTAATATACTACTTGAATGACATAGTACTTGTTTGCAACAAGATAGCCTAGTTCCAATTCTAATGTAGTAGTTGCATGACATAGCACTTGTTTGCAACTAGATAGCCTAGTTCCAATTCTAATGTACTACTTGAATGACATAGTGCTTGTTTGCAAGAAGATTGTCTAGTTCCAGTTCGAATGTAGTACTTAATGACATAGTGTCTAACTGTCTAGTTCTATCTCTAATGTAGTACTTGAATGGCATAGTGCTTGTCTGTCTAGTTCCACTTATAATGTAGTTCATGAATGACATAGTGCTTGTCTGTCTAGATCCAATTCGAATGTAGTACTTGAATGGCATAGTGCTTGTCTGTCTAGTTCCACTTATAATGTAGTTCATGAATGACATAGTGCTTGTCTGTCTAGATCCAATTCTAATGTAGTACTTGAATGGCATAGTGCTTGTCTGTCTAGTTCCACTTATAATGTAGTTCATGAATGACATAGTGCTTGTCTGTCTAGATCCAATTCTAATGTAGTACTTGAATGGCATAGTGCTTGTCTGTCTAGTTCCACTTATAATGTAGTTCATGAATGACAGTGCTTGTCTGTCTAGATCCAATTCTAATGTAGTTCTTGAATGACATAGTGTTTGTCTGTCTAGATCTAATTCTAATGTAGTACTTGAATGGCATAGTGCTTGTCTGTCTAGATCCAATTCTAATGTAGTACTTGAATCAGGGTGCTCTGGAGTATCTCTGTGGCCGAGATAATCTAGAAGCAGTTCTTTCCTGTAGCAGATTTAATAAAGTGAAGTCTATGTTTGACTACTAAGAATGTTTTTTGTTTACTCAAAAATACAAGTAGAAGTTTAATATAATGATTGACAACTGCTCCCAGAGGCTTGATGAATACAGCTTTCTGAATCAGTCTGAATAGTCTGACCCATTAATTGATATCTACTAAAAACAGACACAATGATAATTCACACTATTTCTTTCATTCAGAAGTGAATAATATCCAGATTATGAGAATCATTTTAGTTAATCAAACTTGACTAAAGATGCTTTGAATGGAATCACAAGCATACATACAGTGTGGCCATATGCATATATATATAAATTCAAATTATACACCAAACCGAGTGCAATGTGCTACCTCTTGATTCTACAATGCTTAATAACATTAACACAAGTCTTATAAAAAAAGTATTATTATCACACAGAAATGTTAATTGGTTTTCTTCTGATATATAAACACAAACACACACACACACACACACTGCATTTACTACCTGTATGAGGATGTACCTGAGTCTCTTTTGGTAGTGAGTGTAGAGAACCTCTATGGTGCTAGTGTGCTCACAGAACCTCTTCCACCTCAGCATATGAAGGAACTTACTCTGTACTAGCTGGTGGATGCGGTCAATGAAATACTGTCAACAAATGATAACACTAATAAATGTATTGCAAGGTAAGGCAATGAGAAACCAAACTCACATGGTGCATATTCATACATGCATGATAAACACATGTAACACACACTGATTTCAGTTTAGAAATATGTTATAATAACATTTGTTACAGATGTAGAGATCATAAGCAAATATAATAAACCAAGGGGATTTTAAGTTGCTGTATGATGTTGAAAATTTTGGGAAAACCAGACCAAATAACAATAAAAGTTATTGTAATTTTTTCATTCATGATTATAGTTTGTAAGGGTCGTTTAGTTAATGATATTTTAAATACTAAATTTCATATCAATCATAAGTTCACAATGTAAGATAAGTCATGTTTCAGGTGCATAGATTTTTATTAGTAAAGTTCCAAGGTTGTATTGCACTATTGTTGAAGTAAACATCATGTGATCCAACAAGGACATGAGTTTTTAAAAGGCCAGGCTTACCTAATTTCTGATTGGTTAACATCTGATCTTGTTTACTAGATGAATTTATTCTGGAAGGAATATGATGACTTAACTCTTTGTGTATAAGGGAATTAATAGAATTATGCATTCTTATTAGTACTACCAGTCTTGGAAGGTATTAAGTTATATTGACATGACTAGTTCATTTATTTAATTTAATCATTTGTTAAAATTACTGTTTGTGCAATATTCAGATTAACTGAAATAACAGCTGTCACAGAAATATTGTGAATTCACTTAAAGACTATTAAGATATTTGCTAGTTGTTTTGGAATTACTGTGAACTCATTTAAAGACATTTCTGGATTATATCATAATGATTCTTCTTTATTGTTGATGCATCAGTACACTATGTGGCATCATTTCGAGTACCTTTGGAACTCATTTGAATTAATCTATACTTTTGGAATTGATAGAGCATTTAAGACTTTAGGATTTCATTCACTGTAATGTAAGTTATTTTTAATTCTTTCACTTTGTATTTCAGGGAAATAAATTATATTTATTTTCAATTACATACATTTTTGGAATTTTGCACATTCTTATTACCTATTTCAAGACCACATAGTCATAACAGTAGGTAAATATGCTGCTTATAGTAAAAGGTTGTAGGTTTGTAAACTTGCTCTGTTCAATAAAGTGTTATTAGGTATGACACAAGCTGTATACAGAAAAATCTTTAGGCAGGTAGATAAACATGCATTTTATAGTAAAATACTAGGGTATGTACAGAACATATTGTGTACAATAAAATATTGGTGGATGTACATAGCATAACTGTACAGTAAAATATCAGTTTAGGTACATAACATGCTTTATAAAGTAAAATACTGGTGTAGGTACAGAACAATTCTTGCACAGTAAAATGATTATTATACAGTTAAAACTTTGATAGACTGTTTCTTCATATGGACCATCAGAATATCCCCCATATATGCAAATGATGTCTGTGTAATGCACCTCACCTGGTATAAATACAGAGTACATGCATCTAGAGGTCTATGCAATTAACCTCATCTGTTATAAAATCAGAGTACATTTATCTAGAGGTCTATGTAGTTCACCTCACCTGGTATAAAATCAGAGTACATGGATCTAGAGGTCTACGCAGTTCACCTCACCTGGTATACAATCAGAGTACATGTATCAAGAGGTCTATGCAGTTAACCTCACCTGGTATAAAAACAGAGTACATGTATCTAGAGGTCTATGCAGTTAACCTCATCTGGTATAAAATGAGTACATGTTTCTAGAGGTTTATTCAGATATTGCCTCACCTGGTATAAAATTAGTACATGTATCTAGAGGTTTATGTAGTGCAACTCAGTTGGTATAAAAACAGTACATGTCTCTATAAGTCTATGCAGTTCACCTCACCTGGTATAAAAACAGAGTGCATGTCTCTAGAGGTTTACATAGTGCAACTCAGTTGGTATAAGAACAGAGTACATGTATCTAGAGTTCTATTAATTGAACCTCACCAGTGTACAGAGGTCTATATGTGATGCACCAGTGTTACAGCATTGTATCTAGAATACTATGTGGTGACTAGTGTTACAGCACTGTATCTGGAATACTATGTGGTGACTAGTGTTACATCATTGTATCTAGAATACTGTGGTGACTAGTGTTACAGCATTGTATCTAGAATACTATATGGTGACTAGTGTTACAGTATTGTATCTAGAATACTATGTGGTGACTAGTGTTACAGCATTGTATCTAGAATACTATATGGTGACTAGTGTTACAGCATTGTATCTAGAATACTATGTGGTGACTAGTGTTACAGCATTGTATCTAGAATGCTATGTGGTGACTAGTGTTACAGCATTGTATCTAGAATACTATGTGGTGACTAGTGTTACAGCATTGTATCTAGAATACTATGTGGTGACTAGTGTTACAGCATTGTATCTAGAATACTATGTGGTGACTAGTGTTACAACATTGTATCTAGAATACTATGTGGTGACTAGTGTTACAGCACTGTATCTGGAATACTATGTGGTGACTAGTGTTACATCATTGTATCTAGAATACTATGTGGTGACTAGTGTTACAGCATTGTATCTAGAATACTATGTGGTGACTAGTGTTACATCATTGTATCTAGAATACTATGTGGTGACTAGTGTTACATCATTCTATCTAGAATACTATGTGGTGACTAGTGTTACAGCATTCTATCTAGAATACTATGTGGTGACTAGTGTTACAGCATTGTATCTAGAATACTATGTGGTGCACCTCACCTGGTGTAAGAGCAGAGGAAGACTATTGGTAGTGTATTCAAATTCCTCAGCAATCAGCATTTCTTCTCTTAATATTTCAGCATGCATGTTCAGATGGTGAGCCTCACTAACCTAAATCATGTAATATATATATATATATATATATATATATATATATATATATATATATATATATATATATATATATAGAATAACAAACATCCCAAATATAGAAGATCAGTGAACTTCACAAAACATAGTGTAGCAAGTCAGAAACACTGGCCTCAAAATGTATGGATCCCATTATCAAGACTCAAAAGAACAACTGAAATTACAAAAACATAAACTTGTGTATTTACAGAATGTTTTGTTACGGTGTGACCGAAATCATGCAACCTAATACTAAAAGAATCCCAAACAAGAGTCTATAAAAAAAACTGTCCAAAACAGAAATTATTAATGAAAACATGCTATTGTACAAAACACATTTTTTCATCATGTGATTTCAGTGATAACATTTGTGTTTTTTAGGCAGATTCTAATAATCACTGTATATAAAAGCATGTTTCAGCATGGACTTAAGTGCAAAGTACATTATCAATGAAAATCAAAACTGATACATACCTACTTTCAAACTCAACTTGAAATTGTGATGTTTTATTGGAAAATATCAAATCCTGACCAATCAGATGTCTTAAATCTAATCTAATTGGCTAACATCAAATCTGTAAACAATCATATGTCTGAATTCTGATGTCTGACTGGCTCACACCAAATTACTAACCAATCAAATGTCTCATTACTGCCATTTCACTGCAAATATCCAATCATTGACCACTCAAATGCATGAATTATCGATGTCTGATGGCAAATATCAGATCACTGACCAATCAAGTTTCTCAGTTCTGTTGTCTGATTTGCAAGTATCAAAATCACTGACCAATCAAATGTCTGAATTTTGATGTCTGATCATCTAACATCAAATCACTAACCAATCAGACATCAGAATGTTGAGTGAAGTCTGAATTTTTTGTAATTTAGGAGCCGTATCTAATTACTTGCTGCAGCTAATGCCCAGCATGCTAATTTGTTTCAACAGAGACTACGAAAATCACAGATAGATTAATTACACATGGAGATCATAACAACTGAGTTTCAAGCTGAGATTGAGTTCTCACATTTTTTAGCCAGTTTTAAGAGAGTTTTCAAGAGCAACAATTACTTTGTGAGTGGTTGACACACAGTCTCAAACCCAAAGTCAGGTTATATAATCTCCAGGCCTGGGCTATATGTTGTACAGTCAAACCTTTCTAAAGTATTCATCAGTAGGTGTACAAATATAGCTTTAATCAGCCAGTGACCTTTAAGTACTATATCAATCATGCATCAAAGGGACTTTCTGAACATGAATACAGTACAGTAGTGATCACTCTAGCAGGTTTGTCATTACATTAACATTCCTACCTTTCCCAAACATTTTCATCCTTTACATTATTAACAAAAATGAATGAAACTCACTTACCAGTAAAAAGTGTTGTTTCTGCCTATTTTTGTCTTACAGAAGATTTTCTCAGGCTTGCTTTAAGAACACAATTCTTAACAATCAGGGATTGTTCTTGGGCCTGGATAGTGCAGCAGTAAGGCACTTACTTTGTACCTTTGCAGTCCCAGGTTTGATTTAATATTGGTTTAATCCAAATTCTCCAGTTTCCTCCACCAAGAAAAACCATATAACACCCAAGTGAGAGCTATAAAACACTTGTATAAGTTATGACTACCTGTTGTACAATCAGCATAAAATAAATAAAGTTAAATCATTCTGGTTGTTTTTCTTTTCTACTGCTTTTATATTTACCTGCAATACTCTGTCAATTACAAGCTTTCTCTCTTTCATAAAATACTCTGCATCCTTTGGAAGTGGCACAGAACTACAACAAAAGAAGGCAATTATTACATTCCAAAGTCTAAATGTTATTTTAGAGATATTTTAAAGTAAATAAAAAGGAACCTTGGCTCAATAATTGTGGTGAAAAAGACAAAATAAATAAAAATTGTAATTAGTGCAATGTTATAGTTGGGAACTTGAATCAGTGTGCATAGTTTTGAAATATTCTAACAAGGACAGGTTGTATTTTTTGGCCCCTGAAGACCATTTTAAAATCCCTGTACAATCCATAACATATTTATTTTTGTGGGTTTAATAGTGTATCAGGGATAAAATCCCTCTAAAAAGTGTGGATAATGAGCTAACTCCATATGCTGCAATTGCCAAAGTTTTCACCACACTCTGGGATATTCTTGTGAATATCTTTCCGAAATGTGTGTAAGTATGTGGTAGTATATAGCACAAACAGAAATATACCTGATGGGTTTATGTGGGATTTGATGGACCATCTCATTCTCCTCAATCTCTGCCTTTAGCTCATCCAAATCTTTCCGCAGGTCAATATCCAGATCCTGCACCTTGTCTGTTCCAGACACTCGATACAGATCTGCTAAATCGAGTGACATTCTGATTCTGAATATCAAGATTCTTTATTACTGCTTCTAAATACGTGTTCTGTCAATCAAGGACTTGCCACGAAATCCTGAAACAGGCAAACAACTGAATGTTTTCTTGAAACTAAAAGAGTAAAGTATATTTATCATACAATCAGAAATCATTTATTATACTTCATCAAAAGTAACAGTGTCAGTGACTTGCACTGAGAATGTCATTGGAGAGGGAATCCTCGTCAAGCTAATTTTTTATATTCCTAATGAAATCATAATCCCTCATATGTTAGGCCCAGGCTTAGCCCTTGTGAAACATAACTTGCCTGAGGGAACAAATCTTTATATCTATATATAAGGAATATAAATGTATATTATGCTTGTCTGTATACATATATGTAGATGCTGCAGATAGTACCATAACAATTGGTCTCTATTTACATTTATTGTTATGCAAACACAATATTTCACATTTCTGAAAAGGTAGTCACAGGGTTTGTAATCAAAATTACATGAACAGAAATGATATAAAGAAATTAAAGCATTAGCTGGTAACTAATGATTATTTTAGCATTTCCATATAACCCATACTTGTAACCATGAACATTTATCTAAATTACATAAAACGTTTAAATCAACATATCTGCATTATATGAATATTTCAGACAAAAGTACACAAGTATCATGATCTGAATGATGAGACAGATGTACTGTGGAATTCTTGTGGATGAAAGAAATGTGAAATATCAAAACAGTGTGGAATAACAGTGTGAAATATCTCAGTGGTGTGTGATAAGAATGTAAAATATCACAATGTTGTGGGATAACAATTCTGATGCATTTGCATGCATTTTAGGTTTAGAACAGTTATAGTCCTCACCAAATAAGTGATGAAACTGAATTTTTTCAGGCTTTCTACTGAAAGTTAGACATGTCTACTGATGTTTGGGTGGGTGTATTAAAATGTTAAAAAAATTGAAATAATGAATTGGGTAACTTTTTTTAAAGTGTTGGTCTTGTGCATAACAGTATATGTCTAATTATAGCATCCCAGAATGCACTATCCTGTAATGATTTAGCAATTATTTTTTATTTTAAAAAATACTACCCATATCTGAAATGTCCTTGTGAGTGTGTGATTTGTCACATGAGTTGATTTTAATTCCCATACATTTTTTTATGGAAAAAATACACAAATCTATAAATTAAAGTACATATATGTATGTGTGTCTGTGTGTGTGTGTGTGTGTGTTTTACTTGAGGCAATGAATTCAGATTGGAAAAGAAACAATTTTTCCACAATGTAATATGCATTTTATTTCTTAATTACAAAAGCCATTATATAACAACCAATCACTGTCTTAAATAAATGACTGTGCAGTTTCAGAAGATGACAGAAAATTCTAAAAAATAAAGATAACATTATTAAGTTAGAATTATACAGTGATAATTCTGCTCTTTACTATGGATTAGACAATTGTGGTCTACCTTGTCAATTATCAGTGATGGAACACAATGTTCAAGTGTATGTTTTGCTGGCTTAATAGGGATTTCATCCTGTGTAAGGGTTTGCACTACAATAAAGGCATAAATAGATTGATGTGGGTCTTGTCCAATTAAAAGGCACATTTTTAAAAGTTTCAAATGGCAGACACACAGTGTGACAATGGGTCTAATTATTTGCTACAACCAAAAGTCCAACATCAAAGCTATCAGCATTGTCATATAACATCCATGCATATTTATTTAAATTAAATTAAATATTAATTGTTAAATAAAAACTAAAATATCAGTAGTTTAGTAAAAGGTTACTCAATCCTTATTGCTGATGCTTTGCACCTTAAATGTCATCAGAAAACTTCAGAGTTTACAATGGTAGCCATGTACTAAACTGGGTTTTAAAAAAAAGAGGTTGTTGGGCCTATCATAACAAAAAATAGGGTAGTACAAATTTGTTTTCAACAAATTCTGCTTTCATGTGACAACGTAAGATGCAACATTCAATCCAGTTTGTACTGGATCACACTGTTAGGTTGACCTTGTCCAATATAGTCAGTTTTCTATGTCTACATTACATAGAGGTCATTATGTGTTCAATACCAAAATATTTCAATAGTGGGTGCCTTGTTTGAGAATTTAATTATACATATCTAATGGTGATTAATCACTTTATTTGTATCCTCCTACATCAATGTTCATTTGGAAGGTCATTATTTATTTGCCTCAATAAACAGATGATAAAACTCTATGTTAAAATATGTGGACATTTTTGGAATTGGTCAACCTAAAATTATGATCCAATAAAAACTAGATTGAATGTCGCACTCTGCATAGTCACAATGAAAGCTACGCAAGTTGAAAAATAAAATTTAAATTATACACTATTATGATGATTAGTCCAAAGTTGCTCCTTTGTTCACCCAGTTTAGTAACTGGTCACTAGTATAATAGTCCATAGGGATCAAAATATTTTGCACGGACGTTTCTTGATAACATTTAGAGTGCAAAGCATTCAATAATCAGGAGTGAATAAAATTTGTTTAAGCTATATATAAATTTTAGAACAACAATTAATATTTAACTTAAGATGAGTAAATGCTCTTGCATGACCACATCGACATTATATAAAAACACAAGGTGGAACTTAGATTTCTTATGTTTACATTCCTTTATACTAGTTCAGACGTTAACAAGATCAAACGTACACAACCCTGTGAAACACGTTCTTTACAATCCTTAAAAGGATTTATACAAGGGTGAACAATACAAAAATCAAATAGCAAAAGAAAAAGAAGAAAACCAGTGGAGAATTCTATACTGTACTGTACTGCCATGCACTGGAATGGGCATATGCACACCTGCCCCTTGTAATCAATACAGAAATGAGCTGCAGAAATTAAAAGATAGAGAGATAAACCTTGGAAGTGTTATGGGTTCATTCTAAAGCATAAATATAAGGCTTTTCAACTGTTTTGCGAGTGATCTTGAAGATGTCAATGATAAGTGCGTCGAAGTCGCTCAGCAACGAGGCAAGGGAAATCACTCTCGAAAACACAAAGGTGATAGAGTAAAATTTCATTTTGTAAATTACATCCCATTGGATCAGTCGTCACGAGTTAAGAGACTGGTTCATGTCGTAGTTTTTATACTATAAAATAGTTATTGATAGTTAAAATTAACTCTTTTAATATTGTTGTGCTCTAAAATATTTGCCCTTGTAAGAGATTTTACACTTCTGTTGCATGCAGGGGAACGAAATTTTGAGTGAAGTTTCAAATTTTCCCAAATCCTCATGATTCGAAGGTCGCGGGTTCGATACCCGCCCAGACCAGCCTGGTTGGCTGCTTCATCTTGTCATTGTGAAAGACAATTAGCTCCCATTTCCTACGTATGTAAATAATGTGTTACAAATGCCAATACTTCTTTCACACAATTACCTTGATACTTGTTTGCCAGAGTCACAACTGCAATGTTTATCAAACAGCTTAACGTCATCTTTCATGTTATCACACGCGGAAATAAGTGATGTTGGAAATGACAAAAACGTAAGTTAGTGTGTGAATTTTTTTAAGAACATGTTCTGACAAGAAGCAACACAGTAAGATAATTATATAAATATTTGGTGTGGCCAAAATGAATTCAGTATCTTAACAGAAGAAGCAGCATCCCGACATTTTTGAAAAGCAAGAAAACTAAAGATGAAAAAAAAAAGCGAAGGAAAAAGAAACTATAAAGGGAACAAATTACATGTATTTTCAGGCATGTCACCCATGTGAGTGTACTAGAGATATCTACAAATAACCAAACAGCAACTGGTTCAGATAGCACACATGTGTGCTTCTGCATGCATGTATATTTTGTTTGTTTATTTATTAATACTTTTTACAACAATTTCAGTAATAATATAAAGGCTCTTTAACCATGGTGGGTTTTCTTCTTCTTTATTCAGCTGTATTCTTTATGACAGGATTTTGTTTATTTAGAAGGGCAGAGCAAGTAATAGTTTAAACGAGTGTTGAAAATAAAACCCACTTCGGACAGGCTTTTGATGATAAATTAATCTAATCTCAGTTATGTGTGTGTGTGCGTGTGTGTGTGTGTGTGTGTCTGTGTGTGTGCGAAAGAGAGAGAGATGGGTGGAGGAGACAATGTACAGTCGGGGATTTAGCGTTACATCAACACAGTCCTAGGTATCTAGTCGAGCAAAAGTGAAGCAGTAGAATTGGTAAAAGTGCCCCCCCCCCCCCACTTAACAACAACAAATAATTAAAAAAGCGAGCAAACGAACACATAACATCCGCATTAAGACCAACACTTCTCGAATAAATAGGTCAAATTAAACATATATTCCTTGGAGTTCAAATTAAAATAAAGACGATGTAAGAAAATCTTATAAAGGTATAAAAAAGAGAAGGAAAGAAAGGAAGGTAAAAAAATGAAACTCTTTAAATGGGTCACGTGCATGAGGGCAAATCTATCCTCCGCACATACAGGGCATTGCCCTCCCACCCACCCCCACCCCGCCCCCAAGATATCTGGTATTCATAATCTTAGTATCTTTGTTGCGCTCGAAAACAACAACAAAATAAAAAGGAATACAAACATAGTAACTTAGAATACGACCTTCTACCATTCATGACAGATCACTGGATTCCGCTCATTGTTGGAAACCCGAGCCTCTGATTGAACGAGCGTTGCTCCGTCATGCAGTTCATTTTTCAACCTGTATACTGAGTATTTGTTTTACGTATGTATTACTATGCGTCCCGATTTTACAGGTGTGGGCTGCTTTATGTATGATAACAACAATAAAACTTGCAATGTGGAGTACACCCTCGCTTAATTAGTCCAAGCCTCTGTGACCAAAAAAGAGAATCAAAATTTGTACTGTGCTTATATGGCCATTGTTGTTGTAGGCGTCATCTTCATCCAAAATGTTACCATGAATTTACAGAAGGGCTGAATGGCTTTTTGTTACTATTTGTATTGTTCCAGATCTTAGTTTCTCTTCAAAACAAGAAGGAAGGCTTAACGTTTTTGCTTTAAAAAAATAAGGATTCTTAAAGAAAGCATTTTCAACAAGCTGAATAATTGTAAAATGCTATTTATTTTTGATTGCAATATTGCATTTACAATACAATGTTTTAAATAATATATTTATTTCAAATCTTTTTTTAAATTTATAATTTTGTACAATAATATAAACATTTTATCGTAAATATCAGGAAAACTGTTACAAATATATTAACACACAAACCTGCATTGAAAAATTGGATGTTTTAAATCATACATTCATATACCGAGTACCATCTCAAGCAGTCCTTGATATCCAATGCATAACTGAAAACTATTACCTGGGAATTACATGGCATAATAAATAAATACAGTTTCTGCTATTACACAATATCCTTCTTTCCTGCACAAACTAGATTCTCCACATCTTTCGTCCACAAATATAATCTCTTAAACTAAACCATTCACTCACTAGAACTGTCAGGCTTTCTGCTCCTTTTACGCCATATCTGTAATATCACAGCCAATAGATCCATCTGAATCCAGTTGTTCTGGAAATTGACCAGAAATATATTCTTCAAGGTCGCAATACACACGTTTCTCCAAAGATTTAGCACGCCCTCTTACCCCAGTTATGATTATTTTTAACTCAACCAGTGACCACGCTTGAGTGTTTTATTGTACCAGCACATTTTTGTATGGTAAGGATTTATTTGTAAACTAGTAGGGTAAATATAAATTCATGCAAATGGAGTGTCATTATTGGAATAGATCCAGGTGTCAAATCATTTCTTAAGGCATCAGAGTTTCTACAGAATAATAAAAACACGTCTGAAGTTGTGTAGTGATTGGTACCTGAAGTTCTGGCTTTGAAAGTTGCGATTCGAATTCTCTTTAAGTCAAAAGCCGCGTTGGCTCAGTGGTTATCATGTCCGACTCCAGCTTGAACAAATGAGGATTCAAATCTTAAAATGGGATCAGTCTGAGTTGGCTATTGTGGCGTGTCTTTGGATAAGGCACTCTAACCTTGCTGACGAAATAACCTGTGCCTTTCAACAAAAAAGCAATCTAAGAAACGAAATTTTGTAAATACTTTACATGTCAACAGAAAATATATGTGGATATTTTCACGATTTTCTGATAATTTTAATTGGAACTTAGGATGTGAAAGGACATTTATCAAATATTTCATTTATCCATCCATCCATCCATCTATTCATTTATTTCTATATTGTTTTAGCAATGGTGAATGCTGCAAGTATTCGTATTGCATAAGGTTGTAATCCATATATTGGAGAAAGAAAGAAAAAACATGTAGTAAAGTGGAGCAATGTACATATTAATAAACGAAACGAAAAACTCCTTTTTTAATGGTTTTCAAGTAATATCGTCTACATAAACAACACCCGCCTATCCCCACCCCCAAAAATGATAAAACGAGTTTAATACAACTCCGTTTCCACGAGATTCTCATGTACGAACCCTGTAATTGAATTGAGTGCTTAACAAAATTTAAAAGTATGTAATAACCGCTGGATAACGTTTTATTGCACGATTAGATTAAATGTCTCCTTATCATCTCAGACAGTAATCAGGTATCAAATCTATTATTTACACCTTGAATGGACTAGAAAATCCTTAGTCCAAGTTTTCAATATATTCTATGTCTCGCTCGTTAAAAATGAAAATCAATCTATTTTTAAAGCCTAAAGCATGCAAACGTTTGGTTCCCAAAGAGAACGATAGTTTGATAGAACAAATATTGAGGAAGTGCTTTCTAATCAAATTTATATAACCTATGCACAGAAATCTGCTCTCCTCAAAACGAGAGATAATCAGTCGATTCTAAATAAAAGCGAACCACATATGTTAGAATGAGTCAAGTGTCTAAGAGGTTAGAAAATTCGTTCTCGCATCATTTAGTAAATATGAATAAAATAATTAAATTCCGAAGAAATCTACACAACGGACACTCTGTATTGTAAATAATTATGGGTCCAATTAAAATCTTCAATTCCAAAATAAATGTTTGCACGACAAAACTATAAACTTTTCTTAACTGTTATGTGGCATAACTGAATCTGATTTCGACGACTGTTTTTCATGAAATTTTACAAACCTAAAGAAATATCAACAAATATTAATTTTTCTTAATACCTGATTGCGTGACATTTTGTACTTTAAAGTCTTTCGAAAACAAAATCAAGAAAGTATATATTTACATTTTGTTAAAGCCAATATACATCGTTTCTACCATGACTGTTAATTTGAGGTTAACCACCTATATTCCAAAACATTATAACATTATATATCGGAACATGACCTTTTTATGCATCACACATACACATATAAAATTTGTATCATTCACACTGCTGTTCCATTTCGATGGAATCAAGGAACGGACAGAATGCTTGATCACTGAGACAGGGGCCAACTACGGTACTTGGTTGTGAGTACGAATGCGTGCAGATGATTGAGGCAGAAGTTAACTACAGTACTTGGTTGTGAATACGGCTGCATGCAGGATCATTAAGGCAGATGTCAAACTGCGGTACTTAGCTGTAAATACGGCTGCGTGCAGGATCATTGAGCCAGAGGCAGAGGTCAACTACATTACTTGGTTGTGAATACGGCTGCGTGCAGGATCATTGGGGCAGAGGTTAACTACTTGGTTGTAGATACGACTGAATACAAGATCGAGACAGAAGTCAACTATTGTACTTAGCTTTGAATACGATTGCGCACATGATCATTGAGGCAGAGGTCAACTACTGTACTTGGTTGTGAATAGGACTTCATATGCAGTAGGTGCACAGAGTTCTCACACATCCAATCCAATAGCATTGTCGATGATTACAGAGCATTTTCTATTCAGTGTTTAGAGGATGGCATGGTGTCCTGTGTTGTAAAAATCTTTTCTGGCCTGTGGCCAGAGGGTGGTTTTTAACCATTAGTAACAACATTGTTTGGAGATCGATTTCTCCAGTAATCTTCATTGCCTGACATTACTGTCCTCTCCACTAGTGCGAGAACTATTACGGCCACAAGCATGGCGGAGAGGAAGGAGAAAATTATAAGGCGTTCTGTCCGCTTGGCTAATTTTCTAGCTAGGTCCAAATCACAACGCATGATGCCAGCTTCAAATTCTTTCTTCGTTTTAAACGCAAAATACAATGCAGGAATTCCGAGTGGAAAGAACAGAACGATGGCAACAACAGAAAACACTTTTAGTAGTTTAATATGACGATGGCGTAAAGGGCGTTCGACGTCTCTCCATCTTTGTGGGGCGATTTGATTGGTTTGAATAACTCTAGTTCCATCTGATCTAGTAACCACTACGGGTTCCTGAACTATGGCTGCACCCCCATTCATGTTGCTGTAATATACTGGATGGGATCCTGGTGGTGGTGTTTCTGTATTGCCCATGGCAATACCATTCGTTAAGACTGATTTGCCATCCACAGGCTGACTGTTTGCCTCAACAGAAGGTTCTGTTTGATTGTGGAATTTGGTCGCATTCGTGGCGCCAGTACTACGTAAGTCAATTGTTGGATTCACGTGCTCTAAACCTGTTCTGCTGGATTCACCTTCTTGGTTAGAGCTACTGCAAGTCTGAAGCCCGCTAGCATTATCCAGTTCATCGTTATCGACGAGCTGGTCTACGTCATCAGTTTCTGACATCTTCAAAGAAAAGAAATAATAATAATAATAATAATAACTTGAACAAACATATTCGATGGTCCGTCATCTAATATCTGATCGTATGATTTTCACATATTTCCTGACTTAAATCACAATCTCGTTAGGTAAGAGCTCCCGGTCATTGACCTTTCGGATCGTATCCTAAAGTCGTTAATGTACATATGTTTCTGCTTTAAGTTTTTATTAGGTCTCGTCAGAAATATTCGAGTTGCACATTTACTCAGTTTGTTAAAGGGCATTATGAACCTTTGGACCATTTACAAATAGTTGTCATATTGACAAGTATCAAATTTTGTGAATTTCCATTCAGCGGTTCAGCAGGATACACAATAATGGATGGACGAGCGCACAAACGGACCCAAAGACGGAAGTATAACAATTTTCCGGAATACAGGCCTACTTTTGTAAAAGGCGTGTAAATAATAATAATAATCATAATATCAATAATATGATTCGCCGTGGCAAATGACAATACATTGTATTACATGCCGCTACCGCCCCCCCCCACCCCCCTTGTCTTTAACCCAAACAAACCCCTCTTCTCTCTAGACCGTCTCTGCCACACAGTCCGTTTACCTGGATTTCCAGGGGGGAGAGGACCAAATATCATACCCAACTCGTACACGGTGACACAGGCACTTGATTCTGTGGAAACTAATGTGTACACTCACCATATATGGTGAGTGTACACATTAGTTTCCACAGAATCAAGTGCCTGTGCCTGTGCACGGTGAGCACACTGGCAACCTGTGTACCGTATCTGGTAAATTTCCAACAAGGAGTTTAGTAGAAAAAGTGGTAACGGTCGGACGGAAAGACAGACGGACATATTGATAGAGGGCAACCACATTATGTTAGATGTAAGATTCCTTCACTGTAACCTAGTCTGAACATTACGCATCATGTATGTATGTATGTATGTATGTATGTATGTATGTATGTGTTCCAGCAAGAAAAAACCCGAAAAAAACATGTAACCCTTACTTTGTCCAATTAGTGGCGTTATAAGCACTACAAAGTCATTTGCCGTGTGACTCTACAGTTAAAATGGTTAATTCAATCACGTGCTTATATTAATGCAAATCACACTCGATAACGTTCTTTTTGGTAAACAAAACCTCTTCATTTCCTTAAAGTTGGGAAAACACAGTTGCATAGATACAGCAGTAACAGGTAACATGTACTTGGGAACGGTGTTACAGTATGAACCGTGTATAAAATTACACAGATTTCAGATAAATGACAGCGCTAACTGTTTATTTATTCAGTGAATTTGTACATACTTGGCCAAACCTAAAATCGATAATATTATGTATTTGTGTAAATATAATTCACATACTCAACAACAGACCAGGAAAAAAGACAAAACTATCGCGATAATGCACCTAACAGATGGCGCGACGACTAGGAACGAAACGACCGAGGGCAAACCGACTTGTGTCAAAACGACCTATTTGCGTTGTTATTTATACATGATTCATAATGTCATGTACTCGTACATTTAAGATCGATTTATGTTACGTACATATGGTATTGATTGATCGTAAAAATAGTTACTTACCCTCTCAATACTCAGGTCTTGTTGATAAAAAATAACTTCTGTTGATACTGTTCACTAATGAATTTCAGCTCATATCATCGAATTAAAAACACGTCACCTTTCGCAATTTGACCTAATACTGACTGGTTTACATACCTGTCCGCTTGGTGGCGGAGTCATGCTCTGTTTCACAGGGGGATAATGTGAATGATTTTTCTGATTATGTTTTGCCTTGTCTGCTTATATTGGTGTGAGACAGTTTTCTGCGTTGCCCTCAGGGAACTTTTGTGACGAGCGTCAATAACCGCCTAAACCTAGAGTGGGTGGGGGTGGGGCTGACATCTGCACTGCATTTGTCTAAGTACGCGAGAATCTGAGAATTTGGTGGTGCTGTTAAAATCTCTTTGGCTTTAATTTTTGGGGCATACTTATTTAATTAGTTGATATAATTTAAAGTTTACTAGGCAGCAGCTATAATACTACCTAAATGTATTATCATTAAAATGTCTGTATTCCTAGGAATGACTGTAGATACATGAGAATTGATTACTAGGTCGTCATCCGAGTGTGTCTGCTACACACGAGAGCATATGACACAGATTGAGTAACATCATCTGTTGGTGACGTGTGCTTAGTCGCGGTTGAATATGGGCTCGTGTTTGTAGGCAAGGCGATGGGTGCCGTTTGCCCACGGACCTGGGTTCGAATCTCCGTAGAGTATGAATTAAATATTCTCTAACATGTCAGGTAGCATTATTTGTAAAGAGAGAGAGAGAGGCATCGTGTTTCAAGCATAACCTAATGTTGAAATATATTTATAAATAAGTATTTATGTGCCATGGGCGGGTTGCAATTCGATATATATCCAATTGCAACACTTTTAAAGCCATGCTATTTTTAATGTATGTATTGTATGCTTTAACAATGTTTCAGTCATATCGCTACGATGTGTGCAGTGTGACAGTTTCTAGTGATGTTTAGCATTGGGGCATCATGCCGCAGACATGTGGCATGATGTCCCACCCAGGCACATTATCCTGAAACTGGGCCGACCAGTCGTAAGACTAACCTCATAATGCTGAGCGCCAAGCGAGGCAGCTGTTAGTACCATTTTTGTACGTCTTCGGTATGACTCGGCCGGGATCGAACCCACGACCTCCCGCATCCGAGGCGGACGCTCTAACCACTAGGCCACCGGAGCGGTTATATATATATATATATATATATATATATATATATATATATATATATATATATATATATATAATAACATGGCTTTAAATGGTAATATATATTGCAGCTGGAGAAAATTCAAAATTTTATCTACTAGCCCTGCAAGATTGATGTCAGGAAAAATAAAATTTATGTTGCTTTCCTTTTACAAATTTTTGACTATTTGCATGAAATTTCACATGCATGAATGGTGTGTAGTTTTCAGGTCTAGTTTGACAATTGAATTGTCAACTTCTGGATAATACAGGTGTTATGTATATTTGATTTAATTTATATTTGTTTGTTTGTTAGTTTTAATTTTTTATGCAATTAAATAATAATAATAATAATAATGAGGACTTTGCATAGCGCCTAATCTTTAAAAGCTCTAAGCGCTTTACAACATAAGACAACACATTTAAGATAAAAAAAACATATAATGATATGATTACAAAAACAAACACCATGAAATTAGAAAACATTAAAAACCATGCTGAGAATATTTAAGGTAGGAAACATTATTAGGTCTTTAGGTTTGTTCTTGCAGTCGAAATAAGTGAGTTTTGACAGCACTCTTGAATGTGATCACTGTGTCTTTGTGTCTAAGTTCAGTGGGCAATTCATTCCACGTTGCTGGGCCCTGGTATGCAAAAGAACGCTGCCCATATGACTTTGTTTTCATAGTGGGAATAGTGAGTATACGATTGTCAGAAGAGGAGCGTAAGTATCTTGCTGGTGTATACACATGGGTGAGGTCGGATAGGTATGTTAGACTTGAGTCCGACAGTGAAACGTAGCACAGAGAACACATTTTGTGTTTGATTCTGGATCGAATGGATAGCCAGTGCAGGGTACAGAGCAGCGGGGGGTGGGGGTGGGGTGGGGGGTGCTCTGATCGTGGTACTCTGAGTATGATCCGAGTAGCTGTGTTTTGAACTTTTTGAAGCTTTAGGAGCAGATATTGAGATGAACCAGACAGAACTGAGTTACAATAGTGCAGTCTTGAAAGTACTAATGAACACACAAGTGTTTTAGTGGCATCAACTGAAAGATATCTGCGAACTGAGCTGATGCATCTCAGCTCAAGATATGCAGTCTTTCATATGTTCATGACATGTTGGTGCAATGTGAGAGTACTGTACAGAGTAACACCTAGGTTTCGTACTGAAAGTGTGAATTTAATGTTGGTGTTGCTGATATTTATTGTTTGAGGTAAACGATGTGAATGAGAAAGTCTTTGTGTTGTGATCAGAATGGCCTCAGTTTTATCATCATTCATCTGCAGCTTGTTACATGTCGTCCATGATTTCACATCAGAAATGCACCTCTCTACACCTATGATGGTAGCATCAGCTTCAGTTGGGTGGCTACATTTGTATATTTGGGTGTTATCAGCGTACAATTGGTGAGACACTGGATGATGATCTATGACACTTGAGAGCGAATGAGTGTACAGAATGAAGAGAACAAGTCCAAGAACAGACCCTTGTGGAGCACCACAACATAGATCAACTGGGCTGGAGTGTATTCCATTTGCAGATACAATTTGTGTCCTGTTGACCAAGTAGTACTTGAACCACAGTAAGGCTGTATCATGAATGCCAAATGCATGCTGGAGACGGTGAAGTAATATATCATGGTCTAGTTTGTCAAATGCTGCAGACAAATCAAGGAGGGTGAGGACTGTAATCTTTCCGCTATCCAGTTTCAGTACTGTGGCAAGGGCGATATGCAGATTGTACATTGCTAAAAAAAAAACTGTTTGAATTTAGATGAGATATAAGCTGGGATAGAACAACCTTTTCTAAGATTTTTTTTATGAATGGGATATTAGAAACTGGGCCGTAGTTTTTTACATCGTTATGGTCTAGTGTCGGTTTCTTCAGCAGAGCTTTACAATGGCAGTTTTGAAAAATGATGGCAATTCCTCGGATGAGAGAGAGGTATTAATAACATCAGTTAGTGAAGGAAAAACTGGATCTAAGCACTCAAGCAGCAGTGATGTTGTAATTGGATCAAGTTCACATGACTTTGGCGCACACTTCATCACGATTGTACGTGCAAAATCCATAGAGACAGGTTCAAATGCTGCTAATGTTTGCCGCTCAAATTCTGTATCCCAACTGTGTGGTGACGACGAGTCAATTGAAGCTGTGGTGTCAGTGCTATTCTAATGTAATTTTTTTAAATACAGGATTTGATATTTTCAAGAAATTCAGTTCAGGTTTTCGAAAACCTAATATTAGAACTTTGTATCAAATTCTGACCTAGTTCCTAACCTTGATTCAGAATCAGTAAACAACTTCGTTTTTATTTTTACTTTTTAATTCATTCTTATTATGGGATTAATAGAGCGAAATCGAGACTGTACTGGAATTACGTGATGTTAAGCATGTAAATCTTCTATCTTGTTCTAAAAAGTGATCACGAGACCCTCATACTGGAATCTGTTTTGCGTCAAAAATTAGGGTATAACCTTTTTCTATAGATAATTTTGTTAGTCCGGCTTTTAAACACTTCGACGTCAAAGTGTCTTTTCGTTGTGAACAGTTTGAGATGAAATTCTATTTTATGGAATTATTAATTTTTTTCCCCCGGGAATATTTAAGTGCTCATAGAGAATTATTGGACAAAGACATTTATTGAACTTTTACTCGGAATTCAAACATCGGAATATTATTTTCTGTGGTTTAACAAAGAAAAAAGACACACACCCCAAGCCAAACAATCAAACATACACAACAATAATATTAAAATTCGTAACATATGGAAACGATCGTTGTAAACGGTACATTATTTGTATGCCCAATGTTAAATGTCACAATGTGTAATTCATAAGAGCCTACTGGAGAATTTTTCCTCGGGACAATAAATCCTGTCAGCAGCCCTGCCAGTATATCACGCAGTATGATAACTTTAATGTGTTTCTACTAACGACTGGCTTGAGTACGCGTGAATGATTTAAAACGAGGTAATGACATATATTCAGTACCTTTATAGTTTACAAAACTTATGAACATCTCTTTATTATCAACTTTTTTGAAATACTTTTACAGCGTCTCTGTTCAATGACACACACACACACACACGCATGAAAAAAGATATACCTACATATTAATTTTATTTTTGAAAAAAATGTCTTGTGCTAAAATATATTAAATAAAAATTCAGCTTCCATTTAAAGATGCCATGCACAAAAATAAATTTTAGAAAGTAGATGCTACACTAACAGTAGATGCAGCGTTAATATATGTATGCATATATATATGCTCAATGACTAGCAAAGCACAAGTTGTAGTATGTGCCACTTGGGATCTCTATGAGAAATAACATTACGCGTTGGTTTTATATTAGGCACCACTTTCGGATCTGCGGGATTTCTGATGTTAAACATATCCAAATGTTTAACATGCGGGAGGCACGGGGGTGGGGCTGTATGGGAAGTTCTGTGTTAAAATGAGCATATGTGTTACATGTGGGAGATACTTGAGGCACTAAGAGAATGGTAATGTTAAAAATATACAATGGTTTCACAAAGGTATGGTAATGTTAAAATCTTTAGTATAAATCAGTTTCAGAGTTCAAAGCTGTATAGAGCACAACAAGAAATGTAATGTTAGAAGTTTTACATTGCAACATCTACGTTTTTGTTTCTGGTTAGTGTCCAACACATATTTTGGATACTATTAAACATACAATCTTTTGTTTTCAATCTAACACATTCTTGTTGATTACTCTTCAGTGCCTCTCACTACAGTATCAAATACCTTACACATATTATTCAACGAAACGGGTTTTGATGTAAAGGAATGTGGATGAATGTAAATACAGACAAGAAATCGCACCACCACAAGCACAATTAGGAGTGTTTATAGACACGACATACCCATAAGCATACTTTAACACACAAGAAAACAATGGTAGGTGATGCTTATAGACATACTATACCCACATACATAAGAGGGGGAAATTTTCAGATTTATTTGGTCTTAAACATAGACATACACCTAAACAAACATTGTAACAAAAAGTATCGATGTTCTGAATGATATCTCTCTTATCAAGAGATCAGGGTGACCATGAAAAGGGTCCTTTTCTTCTAACCCCACTTTACCTCACTTCCTATGACGTGCACTACAGGCCGCAAATTGTTGTCCCCGTCTATTAGTTGCATTACTCAAATTTGTCTTGATGAAGATAAAGAGTTAAAAAAGGCTCAGTCTTCCAATCATTCATGTGATGTTGTTGTTGCATTAGCTCATTCTTCTCTCTTCTTCCTCCCTACTCTGCATTCTATTCTGCCACCCCTTTTCTCTCTTTCTGTCAGCCGAAGTTCTTTTTTATTTTTTTGTCTTCACCATTTCTTCGTCTAGAACATCTCTTACAAACCCTTCACTATTTGAGTGAAACCATCTCTTTGTTACGCGACGTTTGTTGAAGTAACATCCCATCTACTCTACCCAGGAAGCGATTCAATCTCTTTATCACACTGATGGCCTCCCTTAATTTCCTGACTTGACAATGTTGGGTGGTTGTCACTATTCGTTTCTGTCTGCAGGGTCGACGGTCAATAAGAAAGCTTGTCTTGTCTTGAAGTCGCGTACGGTCATTTGGCCATGTGCGACTGGGTAATGTACACCTGTCGATGGGGAACTTTTCAGCGCCGATCGACACTTTAATGCATGCACCACATACTTTTTAATTTGCGTTTCCGGAAGAAGCCAGACAGGAGAAGGGTCGTTGAGGGCTGCGCCCTATTTCCGCGGGTTGTCTCTTGTTGTTCTTGGGTTAGTGTCACGTTGTGGGGAACATTTACTGATGCTTCATGCTTCATGTATACATGACAGCACGTGAGAGGTCTCTTGTGAAGTCGGCAGTTTGTCTGGAGGCGCAGTGCCAAAATGAACGTGGACAGAGAGTACCGGAAGTGTCATAATGACGCATTCGGAAGTGCCAGGAGAGCACGTAGTCAAGGTTACTGGAAGTACCAGAAGAGAAACAAGTAGCGGACAGATGAGTAACAGACACTGATGAAGGGAAACTCTCTCACTAAAGTCTTTAATTTGATATGATGATAGTAATTGACAAATGTGAATAGTTCATTGACTGTATTTGTTCGAAATAAATTGCGATTGAGACATTTGTCGATGAAATTGTTGTACACATTTGATATATTTTATAAAATTGTTATACCTTTCTCCTTGAGTTTTTTGTATACACCTAAACCGTCGGCATTGCTGATTTTCCACCTTTTCCAGTGTTAAAAATTGTTGACTGTAAATGAGTTGTTTCGAAATGTTTTGACGATTCACTGAAAGCTTATAATAACATCTAGAAACAGCATAAACAGCCTTGTTAACTTGATACATCATTCTGTATAATGGATGTAGAAAGCGGAATCATTTATTCTTGCCATTATATTTAACTTGTAAGAGAGACATTGAGAATCTTGAGTTATTTATTTAAATTGATAATGGTTTGTTGGAATTTATTTGCAGTGAAAAACGTTTATTCAAAGATATTCAAATAGTAATAGCCAAACTGGATTATTTCGAGTTTAGTCAAAGGACAATTGGATATTTACTTTAATATTCAAAGAAGATTATTATTTTGCATTTAACGTGAAACTTTCATGGACATCTTGGATTTTTGCTTGAATTCACTTAAAGATATTTGGTTTTAAAACAGTGACTTCGTCTATGCTGTTGACATGTAAGTACATTAGACTTATCATTCCGAATAGCTTTGGAACATATTCGGATTACATCGGGATCTATTGGAATTGATATAAAAATTTAGGAAACAGGAATTCAAACCATACTGTAAGCTATTTTTTAAATTCTTTAACTATATATTTTATGGAAATAATATTTTGAATTTTACAAAACTTGTTGGCTATCGCTCTTTCTTGTTACGTAGTTTAAGCCCTTAGGTCAGGATATTATTATATATTCGGTCAATATTTTAGTTCCCGGTTTGAGGAATACTGGATAGGATATCGGGGCTTTGCGATTTTCTGTTTGTAATGGAATATTTGTCTTTGTACATCGTATTTGGGGTATTCATTGATAACATGGCGTTGTATTTCTTGAGTGGCACAAGGTGCCTGCAACGTTTTACCAAGGACGAACTTGCCAAAGAAGCTGGATAAAAGTGTTTCTTCGTTTCTTAGTCTTTTTATAACTTTGGTGTCATGTTGGCTAACTAGCGTTGGGGTGCTGACATTTCTGCGTATTTCTATTTGTATGTGATACAACCCGCGATCTGTTCGGCTGTTTTCATATCCCTCTCGCCATTTCTTATCAACTTCATGCCTACTTATACTATATAATTCCTGGACTCTGTATGTCTATGGGTGGGTGGGTGGGTGGGGGCAATAGGTTCGTTATGCTTATTTTTTGCTTCTTTATCTACCGTTCATTACCCGTAATGTCAACATGGGACAATACGTGGACTCAGTAACAAAACTGACAGAATGACTGATCATGCATTCAAGTCGTGTATGGCTTTATGCCTTGTAGGACTGGTCAATGCCAGTACTGATGGCTTTTTAATTGATCGTCAGGTGGGTATAGAAACACCACCTGTCCACTATAATGTAGCGCACTCACACTTTTCAAATCATCATGTTCGGACATCTCACCTCTTGATCCTGAGCTTTTGGATCCCTTTGGGCAACGTTGGAATGGTGTAATTTTTACGGAACTTTATATGGAATGTTCTCTGTAATATTGACTTGTAAGTGGTCTCTGTTGGTTTGGGTTTCTTGACTACTTTATAGTTTTCTACTGTTTAAGGGTGAGAATAGAGGTAGTATATTAGGATACTGTAATTTTTGCCAATGTTGCCGCCTTGTGCAGCTGGGATAGATGATGGTCCGGGTTTTTACCACACTATTGTCTTAATTACTGATTTGATCAGTTTAAATAAATTTATTTATATGATGTTTCTTATGTCGATCATTTGCATCACTGCATGATGGCTTGGGGTTTGGGCCACATATATAAATACTTATTTTTCTTTAGGGCTTGAGTTATTGGGCATGCATGTGTATTGCATTACACCGTTTTGGGGTTGTAACACTTTATATGTTCATGTTTTTATGGGTCAATTTTCGATTATCTAACGTGTCGGGTTCAACGTTTCCTAACCTATTAACATTTGTTCCGCCTTGTGCGGAGGGGCCTGTTGATCTAAGGTTTTGGCAATCATCTTATACTTTCAAATTTTGGGAACTAAAGTTCCTAATTTTTTTAATGTTTTGAATTATCTTTTCCAGTAGTTGCCGCCTTGCGCAGCTAGACCTGATGGTATGGGTGTTTGGACCACCTTTTTATTTCTATGCTTTATAGGCTAGTTGGTTAATTCGGATGGTTAATATTTCATAATTATGACTCATTCTTTGCACTTTGTGTGGTTGGACCTGGTGGTTTGGTCTTAGGGCCATCTTATATGTAGTTAAAATTTACACAGGAGTTTCGTTATTATGTCTTTGTCTATAACCTTATGCAATGTTTAATAATAGAAGAATGGTAAGTAAGGAAGGGTATATTAGTAGCCTTAGTAGCCACAGCCCAAGCGTTCGAAAGTTAACCAGAAAACTCACTGATTGCTGACAATTTGCGCACATTCATCACTAGTCGACACTGGTAGTGGTGCCGTTTTACATTACCTCGTGTTCATCTGGGGGTGATTGCTAGAAATCAGTCCGTATCCTGTTGACCGTAGAACCATGGGGTGCGCGAAATTTACGGACAACCTTCTGAATCTCTAGTATTACGATACGTATCTCGGAATCCACCGGGGGTATGTCCACATGACCATAAAGTGGAAACAAATTCCCTCCTACCTTTATGGAAAAAATAGACGCTAGAGGTAAAGAGCCCTAAAATAGACAAAAATAAATAAAGCCAAAAAATATATGGAAAATTCAAAAGTAAAAAAGACATCATTGAAGAGTACCCCATGAAGGGACCCATGAAGGCAGAACTTGGAAAAATGAGAAAACCTCATTGAAGGGTACCCCATGAATGGATATAAACTGGCACAAACAAAAATAACTGGCAATAAATTGGCAACTAAACTTTCATAGACAAAAAGCTCAGCCTCTGCTGTCTATTTTTGCTGCTTAGAGCAATATAATAATTATTAAAAAAATTACACAGCATGGGCAACATCAAGTTTTTCTTACAGCGATTAGTTACTGAAACATGCCTTCAATATTGTTTTTGGCGTCCTTTTTACTTGGTCGATTACCCACCCCCACCCCCCGGCCCCATTGCAATGTTGTCCATATTGTGACTTAAAAAAATCTAATAAAAATATTCACATTTTATGGTACATAAAAATATCATTATGTGTCACATATAGTTTTTTTTTCCATGCGTTGGTCATTTTAAAGGTTCCATGTATTTTTTGGTTGCGTCATTTGTTTCACCTATGTCTGGCCCTCCCCTGGTCTGTTGACCTCCTGTTACTGCTTTAGGATATATGTTTATTGGATGTGTTTTGTTTTGATTTTTTTACTTACATACTTTTATAAATTATGGGATGTGGGACTGTCTGCCACCACCGAAGTTGGGCCCGGACGCATTAGCGATACTAATTCTAATGAGCCAGTCTATTCGTTCTCCTTTTTGGAGGATTTGTTTCCCCTCATCCTGCCTGGACTAGAGATATTACTTACAATTTAATTGTGCATTGGGTTCTCATAAGTTTGTTGCAGTTGATTTATTGTTATATGTATGCTTTATTTCATCGATCGCTTTATTATTTGCTATTCAGTGTTCATATTATGCATTTTTCCTAGTTCAAAGAAGATAGCGGAGAATATTGTTGCATATTGAGTCGATAATTTTGATTCCTGGCTCCATGAATCCTGGGTAGGTTATTGGGGCACATAGCTGTTTTTGAGTCTTAGAATTTTCTTTGTGTGATATGCCTAGTGCATTCATTGATGACGTGTTGGAGAGTTTCCGAGATGGGACAATGTGGGCAGTTTGTGCCCATTGTTCTTTTAGACGGCTAATGTGGGTATGTGATAAAGCTTGCCAGTAGCTTCTCGTGGGTCGGTGGTTCTTTCCCGGGTTCTTCCTCCACCATTAATACTGGCCGCCATGTATAGCCTATCGTGTGCTGAAAAATGGCGTTAAGCCCTACAACAACAACAACAACAACAACAACAATAACATGTTCTTTTAGATGGTTAAGACATTCCGAAACTACTAGCCGATAATGTTTTTCCTCTTTTTTGTATCGTGTACAGCTTAAGTCCTTTACGACTGCGTTCACGTCCCTTTTTCCATTCATCGTTAATTTTTTGCCTTAATATGCTGTATATTTCCTGGGTGCTGCAGTCTAGATGCATTATACTGGAGTTCGTTAAGTTTTGATTTTGGTCCTCTATCAGCCCTTGTTCCCAGGATTGTCCACGTGAGAAGGAATCCCACATTGATTCCACCATACAGTTGTTTGATTACAAGTTTTTAAGAGTAAGGTTTACTTTTTGTACGAAATTTTCCCTGTTAGGGAGTGCAACACAGCAGGGGAGTCGCTAATGATAACTGTTTTGTGTGTGTGTGTGTGTGTGTGTGTCTTTGTGTTTTGAATCAATTTTAGCGCTTCAGTAATTGCCCTGAATTCCACAGTGTAAATGGAGCAGCCATTAGTGAGTCTCTTCCCCCAGCGTGGTGTTCTCCCCTTGAATCAACCACAGCTGCAGTTTGAGCCTGGTCATAGGACGTCGAACTATCTGTTTATATTTCGGCACATCCTCTGTACCTTCTCACTATCTCTCAAAGTGTTTTACTCTTATTACTAATGGGTAATCTTGCTTGGTCCCATATGATAATGCATACAAATTTATTTTGGGGTTGTGTATGCTCGTGGGGCATCGTAAGGGAATTTCATCTGTTATGTCTGTCTGTTTGTGATTCTTAGCTCAGTTATTACTTCACGGATCTCCCCCCTCCCTTCCAGCATGTTTGGAATCAGTTTGTATCTGAACGGCATATTGCATCTCTCAATGAAAGACCTGGTAGGGTGCTACATATTGTGAATTGATAATCTTCCCGCATACCTGAGGAGCTCCTCTAGTCTGTGGTTTAGTGGTGGATCGCCAACTATCATGTTTATATGTTTTTGTAACTCCTGGCACATGGCTTAATCTAATGTAAACTTTTTCATAACTTTAAATGCACATATTATCTTTAGTTAGATCCTTCCTACATTATTAGGGTCTGTTTTAGAAATATTATGAGCGTAAAGTACATAGGAACTATAAATAGATGCCTACGTAGGTGTTGATAATAATAATACTAATAATAATCTTAATAATTAGTCTTAATGACGAATGTGGGTTTGGACGGTTCTAGAAGAATTAAGTAATTTCCCATTGTGTGGTCAAGGTTACGTATAAAGACAATTTCGAAATAAACGGAGTAGTATGATTTATGACGTGGTGGTATGTTGTGAAATATAATCCTAATAGGAGGTGTTTATAAGAAGAGAATTGAACAATCAGATTCATTCCTGTTTTGGAGTTATTCGCATTTCTTGTGTTCCTGTTGTATGTATGCACATGTGTTATGTGTACTTAGATATTATTCGAGAGGAAAATGGTTTGATTGGTCTTTTTAGTGGAAATAGAAAGTGCTCATTATTTTGACTATGATATTGTTTTGGAGCTGTTGTGAATTATTCAACGGAGTTCTGCAAAATGCTATCTTGAAAACGTCACTGTTTTTTTTGTGTACCAGTACATTTGCGGTTTTGAAATTTATGCGGAACTTTTTATTTATTTGGTCTTTCATAGAACTTTATCAGGATTATGTTTGATTCACTTACTGTAAGTTCCTTTCACATTTTCATTTATATCAGTGAAGTTTAAATTATTTGTTAAGTTTTGCAAAACTTGTTTGTTTTGCTTTTTTTGTTGCATACTTTATGACCATAGAGTCGTAACGCTACTATGACTTGTAACTCTTCCCCGGATGTGCTCTTGAGTGCACCGGCGCATATAGTTAAATCATGATTCTGGATACGATCCAGTTTTTTTATAGATGCATACGCCTGGCATACACAGTATGTTTTCAGTCTAATTAAATTTCGATATGGAGTACGAAGTGTGTCCTGATCAGTTCCCCAATCGGTTCCTTTAAGGTTCCTTAGGAGATTTAGATCCTGGCCACGTCCTTGTACCAACTCTATTAAATGATTGTGAAATGTTAGGTGCTCATAAAAATACATGCCTAGGAATTTGTTTACCTTTACGAGTTTAATTTTTATGTTGCTGAGGTAAAGTGTTGGAAATTCCCTACGTGTAATTTTGTTGTAAACAATGCCCCTACCTTTTTTGTGTGTGTGGAAGGAATTCAAGTCCCATTTAAGCCCAATCCTATTCAGACCTGCTTGCAGTTCACCCACCACAGTTTGGCAAATGCCACATGATGAAAGATATACACGCATGCTAATTTACTTCAAAACTTGGCTTTATTAATTTTGCTCTGCGGCAATAGAATCTCTGGTTCAGGGGAGCAAACTAATTCTAGCACGAAGTTAAAGACGTTCGTTTTCATTTCCCATGATCTATACTAAAATCATTTGGGATCTGCTGGGCTGTAAATGATGCAGCCGGCAAAGAGGAATATAATTTATATTTGTCTAACATTGTGTTAGTATTTAAGCCAGTAGAGAAACCATTAGTACTAAGATACCTGGATGCTATTTATATAGTTGTCTAACAAAGTATTAGTATTAAAGTCAGTAAAGAAACCATTAGTACCATGGTGCCTGTATAATATTTTCAACCCATTTCTCAAATCTGATACTGTGGGGATCTGTTCTGATCTGACAGTTTATGGATGCTATACAAACAAAACCAACTAAATAAAGTTTATATCCTGAATACTGACTATGTCGGTATATACATTTTCATTGTAGTTTGGTTTACTTTTTAAAAGTTAGAGCCTCATCTCATGCCTGGTTATATATATATATATATATATATATATATATATATATATATATATATATATATATATATATATATATATCTGCTGTGTGTGTGTGTCAAAAATTCAGTCATATCGATAGGATGTCTGCATCGTGGCCGTTTATAGTAATCTCTAGCACTGTTGCATCATGCACATATATGTAGCAAGATGACCCACCCAGTCACATTATCCTGACACCAGGCCGAACAGTCCAAACACTAACCTCTCAATGCTAAGAGTCCTAGCGAGACAGCTGTTAGTAACAAGTCTGTGTCTTTGGTATGACTCGGCAAGGGTTCGAACCCGCGACCTCTCGCATCCGATGCGGACGCTCTAACCACTAAAGTTACTTGTATATTTGTATTGTCCACAACTGAGGGACAATTAAAATTGATGATCTTTGCATATTTATTATGCTTTCACCTACCCGGTCGATGTATTTCATTGAGATTATTTTCTGGATTTAGACTCTTAAGCTTATGAAAGACTTTGACTCATTCTTCGCACAAGCATTCCAGGACAAAACTAGCTTTTTCACTATAAATTCTCACACATGTTAAAATGTATACAATAACATCTCCACTCACATAAATAAGAAAAATTAGGCGGTTTGGGGGAATTAAGCAATTTTTTATATATTTTTTTACACAGTATGTTTAACTTAAAAAAAATCTTCAGTCTCATAAAATGCAGTCGTCCTATAAATTTCAGATTGACCTTGCAGTTAAACTTTATATAGAACTATATATATATATATATATATATATATATATATATATATATATATATATATATATATATATATATATATATATATCATGTAACGTATACGAAAATACAGATCTTCATAGTTTTGGATGCGATGTTGAAAGTGGACGGATTAAGTTTAGAGTCCAATATGCTTTTGTGGTTTCGGCATTAAAATGTGTTAACAGTTAATACGTTTTGGCGTGGGCTTCTTCAAAAATTTAAAGAATGACGAAGTTATAAAGTTTGCAGTGTCACTAAACATCCACATAAATTAGATCTGGCACATTGCAACTATTTAAACTAACGATGACACTGAATATCTTTTCTGTCTTTCGATCATGTATATTCAAGCTAGCTCCGACACGTACTGCATGAAGGGTTTAATAGTTACGTCCGGTGAACTATATCAAAGTAAAACTATTATTATTCTTCTTCTGAAAGGATTTTCAAACATGTCCACGTCAGGGAAGGTCATAATTGTCGAGTTGCCGTTAGATTGCGTTCGAAATATTGATTATTCCCAGTTCATGTTGACGCACAATTGCGAGAAGCCGCTGGCCGAAAATCCATCTAAAAAAACATTTACTCTATACAATTTACTATGTTCAGCTCTCAAACGCCTATCACCGTAAACTAGCAATTGCTGAACGAGGTATACATTTTCAGTCTGTACTGTAGTGCTTTCTTGGCAGATCACATTTAGAGCGCGATCGTTTTGAACTGAACAGATTGCTGCACATTATTCAGAATCTGACAGATGATATACCTCTTGATGGAGAGTGGTCTTGAACATAATGGGACTATGATTTGTTTGAACCATTTAATTTTCTCAGTCATCCTCATCATCCTTCAATAACTTAAGTTTGTCCATTCGGACGGCCAATTTGTAGGTCTCAGTGGGGATATCAATTCAGAAGATCTCAATATACCTAACTCTGCTACTCTTCTCACGTGCCACTCGCACTCAGTCTGCAACACTGACAAAGATTTGATGGAGTTGGTGTCTATGCGGATATAGAATTGATATTTTCTTGAAAGGGTGAGACTGTTTTCAAACGTCTTTGAGGAAATCAACAAAACCCGCAACCTTAAATATTCAAATAACGTACAGGTTTCTACAATATTTTTTAAACATACAGAGGAGTCATACCTTTGAATTTTGAGGAACTTCATAAAATTAGGACACAAACCAAATGCATTAAAACAATGGTAATTATGTCACGGAACGAACAATGTGAATATTACTTTAATACATGTCGTACAAAATTGTTGGCATGGTGAAATAATTAGTTTAAAACATGGGGTATGCAGTACCTCCATTACTGTATGACAAAGCTGAGTGTTATTAAATCTAGATATCAGTTTGAAACACATATGAAACTGAAACAACACAGGATTAAGCGTTATGAAAACGATTTATCACATCGTTGGTACGCGTTACATACCGTGTTTGCCGTTTATTATTTTTGATATGTCAGCACGTTAATATATCACTTTCTTTCAATCATATTGTGCGGTATTCTTATTACATGCGGGAATCTTCCTTGTCCTGCCTTCTGCAACCACCCCTTTGATACTGTTACTATCAATACTATGGCGGCTGTCTGTCGCATCTGTAGCCATTGGACATTGGGAAAAACGCGGGCGGCTATCACAAAAACGCACAGTTAGGGCTACGTATGTCAGACTATCGATCGTTGACTCTACATAGAAATCTTCGAAAGCGAAACTAAAACCAGACATTAGCCTAGATAAACTAGAAATGGGGAAGAACCGAAACAAACACGAAAATACCGAGTCTATGCTGAAAACCACGAGGCAGCTTTTTGTAATGCAGACAGTACCATTTACATTGCTGTTACTACACTGTTTTTGAATTCTGAAACAAGATGGACATTGAAAACAATTTTGTGCATTCCTATATCCTGTTTTTTTAGAGGTATTATCCAAGACTGGTGGACCATAAAATCGTGACAACAATCATAACGCACACTAGTCTTACAAAATTATCCACTACCATTAAAGCAACATTGAGACAATCAGTGCAATAACGATAGCCTCAGTTTATACGGCTCATCTTATTATGCTGGTAATTTCAATTTACCCTGATTTATTATGCCATTTTTTCTAAATATCAACATATCGATGTGTTTCTGTAACTACATGACATTCCATCATCTCCTACAAACGTTTCGTTTAATGTCGAATGAGAATCAATCCATGTTCCCGCACTCATCCATATATGTAAAGTAGCATATATTATTGTAAACTATTCAGGTTTCTTTTATTAAGGAACTACAAATTCTTCGATGAAGCGTTGAATATTAGTATTGTTTTGTTTTTCAAATGCGTAATTCCTGTAACATAACAGAAGAATTGGTATCCTTACTAATAATAATAGACTGTTAAGGAATCAGTATTAAAAACATATAGATTCCTCGTTCATTTAAAATGCCCTCGCAAGCCCACGCATTTTCTGCCACATGAACTCGCATCAAATATTTTTCAATACTCAGTTAATAACATATGCTAATATAATATGGTTGCAAAACTTTGATTTGGATGCAGATGTAAACTTCGTTACATCATTGTTACTTTAATGTGTTTTCTTCGTTCCATTGGTACTGCTATAAAGTGAGAGAGACTCGTGTAGGTGGTTCATTTCTTTCAATTTGCGATGATCATGGTAATTTTTCAAACATATGTCAATAATGCCCAGTCTGTCTTGACAAGAAATATAAACTCAGACATTTCGTGATTACTTCCTGTATAAATGAGTTTGAGCTGTTCATTCACGTAATACAGGCAACTAACTTTTCTATGGCATATAGGAAGGCCCATTTCCTAGTCAGTTGTGAGGAACGTATTACAATATTTGTCTTTCAGGACATCCAATTCTAAAATTCACCATTCCTATGTGTAGTTTTATATTTCTTAAAATGGCGCATAGAGCTCAAAACTTTTGAATATTTCATCTTAGGTACACAAAATTGATATATTTTCGTGCCATCATTTTCAACTGAATGAAGGCATTTTTCTTTCCAAAGCAACTTCCTGGATAGATATTTTAGCCCCCCAAAAATGATCGTGTTCTTTGTTAAAATGTAAACACATGCCACATTTAAGTAAAACTGGTGTTTTTTGTAGAAATGTATTATACCTAGGTCAAACATCTCAAAGAAGCGTATTTGCTTCATGAAAATATCCAGTGAGTCCATGTTACGTGGATCACATTTGTCATCAATGGCATTATGTGACACTTCACGTAGACCCATGTATTGGACGAGAGTTTGTAGAAATTGCAACAAAACAATACTGCTATAATTAAGTTTTGCTACAGGCACGAACAATCAAATGTCTTAAATATCTCTACCTTGAGTAATCTCTTCAAGGTATCACTACACTAACCGAGTCAGTCAGCTGTTATTGCATCATATTGTAGTCCCTAAAATATAATTACTATTTCTCTGATTTTTCCTGGAGAATTTATCAGCAGCGAAGAATATTACTTACAATTAATTTATAACAGCAGTACAAGTCTCATAAAAACAATACAATGTTTATGGTGCTCAAATTCTGGATAAAGGAAATGTGTTTTGAGGCCGGTTCAAGTAGGTCAGGTGCATTAGACATCTCGCTTATTTCGTTCAAATGCAACTATTTCTATAACATATGACATATTTATGCTGATTTTAGGACAGAATATGTCAGTAGTAAATGGGGGCACCCTAGGGACAATGGGACTTACCATTAAAAACAGGGTCCCGGCACTCTGGGGACTATGCAAATTTAACATGGGGAAAACTGGCCCGGCACTCTGGGGACAATGGGAATTTAACATGGGAATATATTTTGGGCCTGTCTAGGGACAATGGAAATTGAACATGGGAATATATTTTGGGCCTGTCTAGGGACAAGGGGAATTGAACATGGGAATATATTTTGGGCCTGTCTAGGGACAATGGAAATGGAACAGGGGAGAGGGATAGAACACAAACAATAGACAACAAACATTTTTATAAAAAAAATGGTAGGCATGAAAGGGAATGTCTTTTCGAGGCATTGGAGTGGCCCTGAAAAGGGCCTTTGTGTTTCTTCTTCTTCTTCTTCTATTTCCTCCAGTTCTTCATCCATCCCCTTATCTTTCCCAAAATTCCTTTCTTCTTCCTCTTTTCAATTTCCGGTATCCAGTCAAGGTGGCCCATAGTTCTAAACTTCTGTTGGAGTTTTATCCAGTTATCGTTCAACCTCTCATATTCTTCCTTTTTCTTTCTATTCTCTTGTTCTTTCCTATCTTTTGCCCACCTGTCCTTGATTTTCTGCACTTCTTCATCTATTACCTTTTTCATCTGTTCTTCCGCTTTCTTTATTTGTTCACTGCCCCTTTTCACAAAGAACCAGTCTGACCTTTGTTCTATCTCTTCCAAAAACCTTCTTACTTCTGTGACCTTGTCCATGGCCTCTTTTATTGTCCCTACTCTGACATATTCTGGTTGAATCAATCCTCTCAATCTCTTAACTTCTTCCTCTGTCATCTCCTCTATCATCTTCCTTGCTAATTTTAGTTCATTCACATAGTGAAGACTTTTTCTTAACTTCCAGTCTCTTTCTATCCTTTCAATAGCATATTCTCCTGACACTTCCATCTTGTATCGGTTATTCCGTAGAATGGTATGAAAGACGAACACTGCGGGTTCTTATACGAAAAGCGCGTACGTGAAGGAAAACATCCCCAAGACCCAAATCTTATATTGCCTAGATCATCACTTAAAACGCGCGGACGTGAAGGAAAACATCCCCTACTTTTATCATCTCATATTATATACTATTCACACATGACAAGCAGCAAAATCAAACCCAACATATACTAAGGCCACAAAAAATTAAAATAGGAAAATAGGAATTAATTAAAACAGGACTCCATAATAACATACAAACAACCATAAAACAAGTTTTCATTCCAAACCAATAAGATAGGGAATCAAAATAAATAAGGAATTCATGAATTAAAAAAAAAAAGAAAACGAAAAAAAAAAAAAAAAAAAAAAATACTCCTAACCGTCTCCTTGTCTCTTAAACAACATCTGGCTGAACTTTTAAATCAAGCTTCCACAGCTATTTCTACTAACATACTCAGCCAAATCCAGGCAATGTTGGCAGACGACACTGAAGAATTTGAAACTTCCACGCTGGCAGCGGCCCTGGAAGTATCATCATCCAGCGGCGATGAAGCTGATGAACCTGCACCACCTAAACAGAGTGGAAAAAAGGAAGGCTCTGTCTACCGGAATATCGGACTGGGAAAGGCAATTGATGATATCAAAAAAGCGGGCCACTTATTCAATGCCACAAGACCGGGTGTCCTAATGTGACGTCATCGCTGCCGACCAATCGTGGCGGGAGTCACATACTGCTTGGTTGGACACCTGGGGCATTTCAATCCAACTAAGAAACACGAGTGTGTGGTGTGACTATTCCCACTCATGTCTATTAGCCTTTCAGTCAGGTTGTTAAGGACTAGTTAGTCCTACACCTGAGTGGCTAAATTAAAAAGTACTCTTTGAGTACATAAAAGCCTGGGGGATGAGGCTCCTTTTCCTTCCCCCAGGAGTAATTAAAAATCACGCAGTGCGTGAATAAAAAAGTGGTACATGTTCAAAAGAACGAAAACCACTATAATCCAACTAACTAACTAATATACTATCCACACACGCAAAGCAAAAACATATTCATAATCTACTATCCACACAAACGTACGTGAGTGATTACAAAACCCAATAATCTACTATCCACACAAACCTACGATTGCACTTACAAACACACAATCATATACATAAACACATACAATCTTAACAGGAAAAGAGTGAGTGTTTATAAATACACTACTTCACATACACACATCGGCAAATGGATTACTATCTCTTTTCAAGTTTTTTGGCTAGCCCTGAAAAGGGCTGTTTTTTTTAAGAACTCCACTACACCTGGTTAATGATGGCACCTTCCAGGCCTGGCACCACACACACATCTTCTACTCCAATCTTTCCAGTTGACTCTCTTAGATGGGAGTGCAGAGGCTTCTGTCTCTGGGATTCGGAACACTTCTTCTTCCCTCTTTCTTTCCTCCTCCTCTTTTATTCTGCCTTCTTGTACGATGGCCTCCGCTGCCAGTTCATTTAGTATGCACCTGGCATATTCCAGGTGCATCTGGAGTTCTAACAGATTAGCTAGTCTGGTGTTCATTCTCTAGTGTTGATCAATCAACAAGGGTAGCTAGACTGCCGAGCAATTTTCAATTTATGCGAAAAGCGCGGACGTGAAGGAAAACATCCCCTAAGACAAAACTTATATTATCTAGATCATGACCAAACAACGCGCGGACCTAAAAGAAACACTTACTCACTTTTTTATGCTACCCATCACTATTCTAAAACTTGTTGACAAGCCACTTAAAGAAAATACTTACACACACACACACACACACACACACACACACACACACACACACACACACACACACACACACACACACACACACACTTTCTAAGGAAGAAAAAGAATTCATATGCTTATACACGCACTTCTATTTTTTAACTTATTATAGGCAATCTATTGTTATTTCTTTTCTAGAGGTTGGGGTAACCCTGAAAAGGGCTGGGTTTTTTTTGTTTGCTATGGCAATCTTTTTTAGGTTCTAACATTGCGGCCTCCTCTGACGATAGGCTTTCTCACAGGATAAGGTCTGCTTTTTCGGAAAGAGAACAAGAACTCTTTGGTATCGATACGATAGTCGACAAAGCCTCTGTCAGGTTCAAGTTACTGCTGCTGTTGTTGCTGTTGCTGATCTCTCTGCTGTTTCTGAAGTCTGTACTTCTCTGTCCATTCTTCTTTCTCCCTGCTAATTTCTTCTCTGAAGAGCTCTTCTATCAGGTCTTCAGTGACTTTTAACATTCTCACATTCTCTATCTCGTCAGGCTTCGGTATCAGACTGTGTCTGACCCTATGCAAATTCACGTAGGCTTCGTTTAGCTTAGCTAGTCTGGAGCACATCTTCGTAGGAGGATGAGTCGACAATGGATGGTTAGACTGGAGACTGCCCCCCGGTTTTAAGTCAAAGCGCGGACGTGAACGAAAACATCTCTACACGGTTTTCGAGTCGGACCGTTCAATGAGTGTCATGAGAGGGATAGCAAGAAGTCAAAGAGCATGAATCAAGATTCCTATAGCAAAACAAACCACAAAGACATTTTTTTTTCTTCAAAACACAACATTTTTATTTAAAATCACTTAACACTAACAAACAACTATAACATTTTTAACAATAATCAAACAATATAACATCAAACATTGTTTTTCAAATCACAAACATTTTTTTCAACTCACACATTATTTTGGACAGGGCTGACAACGTTGTGAATGAAATTGTGATTTCCACTGTTGGAAGTCATTAGGCCATTGATGGACACTATGTTTCCTAGCTTGAGAGAAAAGATAAGCATAATGATCACATAACCATTTATCTACTTTCACATCGTTTCTAGAAGAAGAACGAGGATCAAAATGAGTCACTAAATGTTCTAAGGAATAGCCCAGGCTGCGATGATGCAGAAAATACACACAATATTGTCCACACACCAAGGAATCTGTGCCTTGTAATTTCACATTATTGAATCGTGTGGTCTGAGCATTTCTTCTCATAAAGTCAATGATATCGTCTTCCAAAGGAGGCAATCCATACGAATCGAAATATTCCACACATCCTTCTTGAGATAAGTAGAAGGCTACCCAGTGGGTTCCTGGGAGATGACTGTCGTCCGTGTTGATCGCATAAGCTTGATGGTCTTGAGGTTTGCGATGAGGGAGTTCATCTTTAGCACAGACGACAGGATTCCAAGAAGCAGTGTACGAACTGTGGTTCAAAAGGTAATAAAGTTACCAGGTATCCATTTATTTGTGTGGTTTTTTCTTCTTCACAGGTAATGATAAGTGATCAATTCGATCCTGACTTTTTGCTTGAAAATGTCTGACAAGTAAAAGACATTTAGCTCCGACTTCTTACTCTGGTCAAAGAGAGATTCGATGCGAAGGCATTCCAGAGACGTTTATGGAGGAGAAGAATGTTTATCCAAGCCTTTATACCACTCATTCAACACGAATTATATCTCGATGAGACCCCAAGCTTCGTCCAGATATTCGTCCAATTTTTCTTCTTGACTCAACATCAGACATTTGTCGTGTTGAATTTGACTTGGATGATCGTTGTGACATCCATAGCACTCTTCCTTGATCAATTCTTTCATTTTATCTGCTAGGACTGTAGCAAAACAGGAGACTAAATGGGCTTCTTGTTCTGGCCATCTTGACTTCATCAAGATAACTTCTTCGTCTTGGGATTCTTCTTTCACGGTCTCCTCACATTCCATGTCCAAAGTTTCTCCACTAGGTAAAGAGGGATAACAGTCTTCCATGGTTTCTAATAGTCTAGAATGACTTCTCTCAAACTGTTGATTTCTATCGTATTATCAGATTCTGCATACAGGATGACGTTTACCGTTTCCTCAGGGTCTCGGTTTGCAAACTGAATTTCCACACGAATCTGACCGGATTTTATAGGGTGGAAATGTCCCTCGTCGCTGCCTTGGTCTGGAGTAAAATCAAAAGCCCACAAAGCATAGCCTCCTGCATAATCTTTGTATGTAATACCGTGACTGGTGTTGGTTCCTAACTGTCCGGTGGCTTCGTACAAGGACAAGTACGATCTCAAGTAATTCTTCTTGTCAAAGTCAGGCTCGAAAGGTCGGGTACACAAGGTCTTGCCATCGCGACTGACTTCGATCTTGGACACGCCAAAGTGATGAAAGTAGAAATAATTTTTATCGACAGCTCCGTTGAAGGGTGTATTCTCGACGATACCAACGATCAAACGTTTGGGTAACTGTCCTTGGAACAGATGATCTTCGATCATGGATCGCTGACCCTTGGGAATGGTGAAGGTTTTCACTTCCACGCGTCGTATCGGGTACTTGGCGGTCAACGTGTGACTAATGTCGTTTCCCACTTTAGGTAACACTTCCACACGGCGTACGTAAAGTCTAGCTTCTTGGATTTTGGTTTTGTAATCGGCAGTATCAGACATTAAATGGAAAGCGGTACTGCTACGATTCAGTCTCAGGCGAACATCCACACCGTTCAGCAAATATTTCTCTTGCAACCACATGTCCAAATGCAAACGATCCATCAGTTCTAAACTCTGTCCATCTTTGATTTTGTCTCTTCGTTCAACAAATCCCTCATTGTGGTCTCTTTTTGTATCAATTTCCAATTTTTCAAATTCTCCCGCATCGTCAGGGTCCCATACCACACAGGCATTGAGATGGGTGTTCTTGGCGTCTATTCCGTACGTCAAGAGATTTTCCAGGTACGCTCGATAAGGGTAAGTATCCATGCTGCTACTGACTAGTTTGATATGCAAGTACAAGTCCACTCCACTAAACAAGGAATGCATGCAATTGTTGACGGGAGCTACTGCTTCAGTGTCTATAGGACCTCCAGTCTTATCTAGAACTTTGACTTTCAGGTACAAGTAACTGCTGTTCAGATTCGGGTTGTCCTTTGATTTCAAACTCGATGGGGGCTGAATCCGTCAAAGAGGAGACGGGATGAAATTCCACCCACTGGGATTCTTACATGGTCATCATGGTGGGTGGCATGGCAAACAGATCCAGTTAGGACTTGGAACAAGCGCAAGATTCTCGGTGCATCATTTTTCTGTTTCTCAATAATCGAAAACGTCTAAGTTTCGAACGGTTCTTCTTTTCTTTGTCTTTCTAGCTTTAGAAGTGTGAAGTCTGGTGAAAGGGTGTTTTCTTCGTCGTCTCTTTCTACCTTGTCCTTGCTGTGGCTTCAGAAAAGTAGGAATGCCTGACTCAGTAGCGTGCAGGGCATTTATAGGTGTTTTTCATCGGCCTAAAAGGTCTTTACCTGTTTGCAGCAAGACATTTTTGCCTGCCCTCAAGAAGGCTTCTTTAGGGTTTTGTTTGTCGATGATGACATTATGGAGAAATTCTTTGCCTTGCGTCAATGTCGCATCTTTCAAGGCGTGCAATCCGCGTGTCACCATCGGTTTCAACACCGGAGCCACCGAACGAAAGGCCGATTTCAACATATCTCCTAAACCGTGTTCTCGCTGTCGAGCAACCCCTCGGTACACTGGATACATGACTTACGAGTCGTTAGAGAACCGTTTTCGAAAATGGAGTTTCACCGTGACTTTCCCTTTGGTGAATGAAATATTTTGTCCCAGATCTCCTTTTATAGCAATGTTGACCGTGTCCAAATAAGACTTGCTGATGGGTAAATAATGAGGATGTACAAATTCGCGGTGTACGTGATAAGTGTTTCCACCTTCCTCGTCAGCGACCGTGGCAGAATCCACTTTGAAAGGAATGACACGGAGTAACGGTACGGAGGTGTGTCCCACCACGTTGTACTCTACTACATCGGAGTACACAAAGATCAAATTCAGTCCTTGGTTTAGTTCTACCGGGGCACGAAAGAACTTGGCAAAAGAATCGTTGTCGGAAATGACTGCTCTTTCGCCTTTTTGTTCAACTTTCTTCCTCATCTCCATATCCCCGCCCAACATGTCAAACAATTCAGGACAAAATTAAAAAGACATGATTTTACCCCCGTGAAATTTCATCAGGAAGCGACAAGCTACTTTGTGGTACTCCAGGGTGACACTTTTTTTGACACTCTCCAAAGCTTTGAGAAACACGACATTAAACCTGGAGGCAATGGTGCTCACCAAATGTTGACCACTAAAATAATAGCCTGGGGGAATGATCAAGCGATAGGTCGTTTTCTGAGTTTGTGAGTTATATATTTTGTTATCATATTTGACGTTGGTATTCAAGTACTGTTGCAATTGTTCGTCATGAACTTCCACTGAAAAAAATTTTGATTGGGAAGAACATTGAGGACTTGGGTCGGATGAATGATTTCTACCAAAGCCACTTCCCAATGGGCTTCGTGATCTAATTGGATGGCCTGAGGTAATTTGGCCGTGTAACAGCACAAAGTATTATTGGGAATCACCTCCATGGAACTATCACTGGGTAAGGTTAAGTAAAACTGGTTAGTGTGACTCATAATTCCATAGTTCTCTGGCTGTCGGAGGGGTTACTAGAAATCAGAAGAGTGTCTCCGCCCGAATGGGATTGTTATTGTTGTTGGAGTGCTGACTGGCACTGGCACTGGACACAAGGTTCCCGTTGTTCCCGTTCGAGGTGAATTTCAGGGAAGGCTTGGGAAGCAGCTAACCGATGCAACTGCTTAATAAAATGGTCCACAATTGTTTGTCTCCTTGTTGCAAACTCAAATTGGCGATGGATGCCCCGATGACACAATACACCACGAAGATTTGGCAGAAAAAGACGATTTGCGTTTTAGGCACACGTTCTCCATACCACACCAACAAGGGTTGTTTTTGTAAATCTTGCAGAGAAGAACTGGGTGAAGGAGTGGTCGCCGTAGCTGCGTCTGTGTGAAAGGGCATGATGATCACTTCTTTTTGTAATCGATGACTTGCGAAGCGTCGATCCAAGAATCAAAACTGGGTGGATGTCCTTTCCAACGTACTTTGACTTCTTTGACACGTCATTTGCCTACTTTACGGGTTCTGCGTTCGAGAATGCTTTCGATGTCGTACACGTCTTCTTTTTTGGTGACACGTTGTAACTCGGGCAAATAAAACGTTCCTTTGAGCACTTCTCCGTTCATGTCTTCCAATTTATAGACGGCAGGATGACGGCCATGCACTCGTTCAGTGACACGAAACAATTCGGTAGTCCAGTTAGGTAAGTAACCTTTGTCGAAAGTGCGTTTGGTTTTGCCAATGCGCACCCAATCTCCTACGACCAACGCTCCACTTTTCTTGGGGACAGGCCTAGTCGGGGACGTACCAAACAGGTGATCAGACACCAGCACTTCGTTCTCGGGAGTCACCTCTTGCGGGGCACATCCAATGCTTCGATGGTAAGATTGGTTGTACGCTTGCACCAGGTGCGGTAAGATGTCGATGTACTTCAGAGTGTGGTGATGCGTAAAATATTTCCACATGCGTTCTTTCAAAGTGCGTTGAAAACGTTCCACGATGCTGGCTTTGGTTTCAGGATTCTCGGTGGTAAAAAATGAATGCCACGTTTCTTTAATTCTTTTTGGAAAGTTTGGTTCAGAAATTCGGTACCTTTGTCCGTTTGCCATCGAAGAGGGTGACGACCACTTTGTTTCAACACTCGTTGCAGGGCTCGCACTAACTCACTGCTCGATTTGGAAGTCAAGGGCACAACCCAGGCAAATTTGGAAAAGACGTCGATGACACAAAACAAATATTTGTAGCCGCGATTATAGCTGTCCAAATAAGAGACATCGGCTAAATCGGCTTGCCATTGATGATCGATGCCTTCCACTCGGGTACGACTTCTGGAAAACTTGCGTCGAATGGGTTTGTGTAAAGTGTAAGTAGCTTGTTCTTGTAACCATCGTTGCACTTGAGGTAAACGGAGACTTTTCAGTCGCGTTTTGGCAGCACGATGCATTTTTGAATTCCTGCGTAACATGCAGGATGGGAGGGATCGTAGTAAATGCTGGCTAACACTTTTTCCATTTTTTGTTTGATTGTTAATAAGGCACCCAGTCTTGGAGGATGCTACTCTTTTTCTCTTGGGGTATTTTCTTGGATTGCAATGCTTTGCGTGTGCGACCAGCGATAGGTTTCGCTGAGGAGGATGTCTGAACAGGGGATATCTTTTCTTGTTTCACTTCTGTCTTCACCTTCTTTTTCTCTTCTGATGAAGAAGGGGTGGTCATCATCTTTTTAATCCATCCAATTCTGGAGGTAGGTGGTGTTGTTAACTTGCGTACTTTTTCTGGTGCAGTTTGAAACCCTTCTTCTTCTTCTCCTTTTTCTGTCTTGGTCACTGGTAGTAGTGGTGGTGGTGGTGATGGTGATGGACTTTTGATCAAGGTCTTAAAATCTTTCAGAGTGGGAAGAGCTGTTTCGTCTGAGGCTTTCTGGTGAAAGAGTTGCAGTCATTGCAAGAGTTGACCGTACTTTTGCGATTTTTCTGTTTCGGACAAATCTTGGCGATCCATTAAGGACTGCAATTCGTCTTGTAACTGGGACATCTCGCTCAAATTGGGATTGGGAGGTAAATGCGGGGTGCGTTGTTCTTGCCAACGATGGTATTCCATCCATCGTTTGTAAGGCACTAAAGCTAGTTTTCGTCCTTCCATGGGATGTCAGGGGTCGATTCTGAGATCTTGGGACTCCAGAGGGCCTTTTTATCTTGCTCCCACCAGTCCTTCCAGTACGGTTCCCAAGACTCGTTTCAGTAATGGGCCTAGCAAGAGGTGTAAAATTCCTCCACGTTGGACCAACATCTTCTTTTGACGAATGGGAATTTTCTTTTGAACCATTTGGCGAAGAACGTGACGATGTTTGCCTAAGCATTGTTTCTGGTGTTTAGACAAAGGGATTGTGCCTTTCAACACGTTCAAACAACATTCGCACACGGTATCGATGACCTCTTTGGAGGCCGTTTGAATGAGTTTTTTTTCGTAGGGGTGGAGAAGCTTTGGACAGGACAGATAACATGTCCCCATGTTGGACTAAACGTGGAGGCAGTCCCTTCCTTTTCTTTCCTTGGGGTTTAGAAGAGGAATGTTTTCTGGAGGGTGACATCTTTGCTTGTGGGTTCCGGGACATTCACCAAACATACACTAACGTCGATGACTTAACACACGCCCTTTTATCTTTTTTTTTGGGACTATCGCTTTGTCAGAAAGGTGACAATTTGTTTCCAAAATCGCCAAGGAATCCTCCCATTTGTTGACGGCTCTTATTCTTTGAACGACTGTATCATTTTTAGGGTAACGTCGATGCTTGGCTAAGCCCTTTGTCGAATGACGAGTCTGACTTTGTCTCATTCTTTTTTGACGATAGTGACGGTGTGCACTTCTTGGAGGTGACATGTTTTGGAAGTTCACTGATACCCCTACTTGGTCGCAGGCCTTTTTTATACTGGAACGCGTCGCCACTGATTGTCTTTACGTCGTATTAACTTCAGGACAGGCATGACACGTCGTGCAGGGGTACGCAACGGACTAAATCGAGCCAGTTCTTGCTTGGACAAATCCAGTAAACTTTGTAACATGCCCGATCTTTCTTGGACTTTGATTTTGGGAGAAGGTACTTTGTGAGCAGCGCCCACTGCCGCTGAATTGGAGGGTCCTGCCACTGGGGAAATTCTTGGGATTATCACCCGAGAAGATCTTGGTGTGATCAACGTCTCCAAGTACTTTTCAGTTCTTGGTGTCATCAACGGAGATGTGAATGAACCTGAGGCTACCGGAGACGCGGTCACCGTCCTTGCAGGTGGTGGTTTGCGAGTGTAAGGTTGCGTCCTGGCCGAAGTGCCTCTCTTGCGACTAGTTTTCTGTGGGGTTTTCTTTTTCTGGGGACTTTTTCTCTGCTTCTTTTCCTGGGAGCTTTTCTTTTTCTGGGGTGGTGACTGGTAAGAGGAGGGTCCGGCCACTGGAGAAGTTCTTGGAGACACGGGTCTCCTTGGGGACCTGGTCTTGACACCGTGGCTCTTTTTCTTCTTCTTCTTGGAGCTTCGTTTGACTTTTTTCTTGGGGAGAACTTTGGGAGTATTAGGATCCCATCTTAAGAGAGAGCGAGTGATGATTCCTCCTAGAGTACCGCTCCCTCCAGGTTTCAAAATGATTTGTTTTTTGGTTTGAGTGTCGATGCGGAGATCGGCCAGTTGGGTCAAAGCGACTTTGTTTCGATCAAAAAAGCGCTTGGTTTGATGAGGAATCTGAATGATCCCTTGCAGCAATTGACGTGCTGTCACCGTGAACCATCGTAAGACTTCTTTGAGAGTAGCTTCTAAGACACGAACCCGTATTTGTGGATTTTTTTCTCGACTGATGCCATACAAGGCACGAATCAATTTGACGGGAAGATGCGACTGAAGGGACGTCATGTTGACGGTGTGTGAGACAGACGAAAAGTGTATGAGGTTTTTGGTAGGGTTAAGTCGAGGACGGAGACATGTAGAGGACAGGCCCTCCGTCTTGGCATCAGTGGTGAAACAATTGGGTACGAAATCGCAAATCATCGGGGGTAGTAGGTTTCAAATCGATGAGTAAGTAGGCGTGTGGAGTTTGAGTGGCATCGTCGTACGCCTGAGTGAGCCAAGGCGTTCCTAACTGTTTTGCTAAGACTTGCACTTGCGATTTATTTCAAGGGCTTTTAAACAAGACCACGTAATGCGCATTGAGACTGATGGTGTGATGGGCTTTACTTTGTTGAAACAAATTTTGAGTGATGTAAACGACACTGGCATTACGATGATGCCCTTTGCGCGTGAACCACAGTTTAATTTCTTCTTCGTCTTCTCCTAACATATTGTTGAAAATGACCAAATGGGGTTGACGGGAGTTACAGACTATTCCGTCGTCTTCTTTAGGAATGCCTTCCACAAACACGATGGAATCGCCTTGACTTTCTCGCAAGAGGCTGTACGCCAATTGCCAATCTTTGTAACACCACACGATGCGATGAGGTGGTCGATCGATCAAATGATGCTTGTGTTCGATCAAACGTTTGACGAATTCAGTTTTGCCTGAACCGCTTGGTCCAGCAATGAGCATGTTAAAGGGATGGCAAAGATACAAAGCCTCCCAACTGGCACGATCTAAGTGTTCGTCGATGACTTTGACAGTGGAGGAAGAGGGAGCAGAGACAGCAGAGGTAGCCATAGTGTCAAGAATGTCACTTGTGACACGAAAACAGACAAGACATTAGTTTATATACTTTTTTCAGAACACGTTTATTGAATGTTTTAAACATGAACACGAAAGACAAAAATACATAAAAGCCAAAGGCTTAAGTACAACATGAAAACCATCAATGTAGAATAGAAACAAGTTTCTGTACAACATGTTTTGGGTAATGTTCTGACCAGTTCTATAGGGGGTAAGGTCATACAAGTGTCCTCCCGAAAGGGTCTTTCAGGAACGTCCACGACAGTCCTGTCCTGAGCGACAAGTTCTTCTTCTGGTACTGTCACTAACACAAGTTGAAAAGTGACTTTTTTCTTTGGATGTTGAAAGGAAGGATCACAGCTGTCGTGCATACTGGGCCACTTATTGGGTCCGAGCCTTAAAACCCCTTTTGGTCCAGGCATGTACATCTGTCCAATGGGGGTGTAGGTCACAAGCTACACACACATCGTCATACACGTCTTCGGTAGCTAAATGTTGACGAATCTTTTCTTCCCGTAGAGGTCGAGATGTATTCAGATGAAAACGCAAGGCTTTGAACAAAATGAGTCTCTCGTGATCATTTAAAGGCACCACTTTCATGTTGAATGGGGTGGTAAGTACTGTTTGTAAAGAGTCCACAAGGAATCGGTTGGTAAACGAAGTCCCAGAAAACAAGTCACTAAGACAGACACTATGCGTCGTCCCAAATTGATTGGATACAGTTCTTGTAATAATTGATGGTAATGATCCACGGTTTGAATATGATCATTGAGTTCCTTCCACGGATTCTGTTCAATCACTTGTGACATAAGACGTGGCATGGATTCCTGTTTTTATAGTCTCGTTATTTCGAAAGCAATAAAGGTACTTTCTAACTAGAGATCTTCGTTCTCCAGTTGGGAATCTAAATCTTGTATACTGTAACCTACACTTCAGAGTTCGTTTAGAAGTTTCCTCTTCCGCTAAGCAGATTCCATGTAAAATATGTTGGTAATTCTTTAACTCGTCTTCCTCAATGCGTTGCTCTAGGTGAATCTCAAAGTAACCAAAATTATGAACATTTCGTTCATTCACTAACTCAAAGTGTTGAACAAGGTCTGACCACTGAAACAATTTCTGACGAATCAGTCCTCTTATACCATTCAGGTACCAGTGGTTAAACATCTGGTGTCGTAACGGATGCAATCGTTCTTTACGTTTGACTTGTATTTTGACCAGCTCTCGGTAAATGCGTTCTCTCAACTCCACAGGCAAAGCACGAATGTTCTCTTGTAAAGTATCCATGAATAGGTCATACTAAATCCTATTTCTGACACAAGAAATGTACCGTTTGCATAGACATGGTTTTAATTCATTGTCGAATCTAAATCGTTTAATCACTAATTTACACATTACAATTCGTTCAGAAGGTTCCTCTTTCACTAAGTTGACATTGTGTAAAAGATGTTGGTAATTCGTTAACTCTTCCTCTGGAATTCGATGCAGCAAGTTTACAATGTAGTACATAGAATCATCAATAGCAAACCAATCCTTTTTTAAACCAGGGGATCGTTGATCAATGTCTGTCCAATGGAACACTTTCAATTGAATCAGTCCTGTATAGCATTCAGGTACCAGTGGTTCAAACACCGGTGACTTAACGGATGCAATTGTTCTTTTCGTTTCACTTGTATTTTGACCAGCTCTCGGTAAATGCGTTCTCTCAACTCCACAGGCAAAGCACGAATGTTCTCTTGTAAAGTTTCCATGAATAGGTCAGTCAGTACAATTCACAATCTTCTCCTAGAGCAAAAGTAATCCACATAGTGAGTAATTTCTGACCACTGCCATTCAGTGTAACGTCCAAGAATCTCATTGAGCTCTTTTGATGTAAACAGTCTAAAGCGATATAATAGGATGAACGCACCCTTGACCCAGAGAAATCTAACACACTGGTTGACTTTTTTCACTTTCCTCTTGTGAATTTCTCGACACAAAAGTTCTACAGTTACCCATTGAGATTTCACTCTGGGAAGACCCTGCAAAACTTCCTTGTAAATCTTCTCTTGCAGTTCTTTAGGTAATGATTCAACATCGCTTTTGAAATGGAGTTTAAATACTGGTCTCGGTGATGTGCAACATTTAACTCCTAACCAATCTGGTTTCTTCTTCAACGACATGGTAAGTTGCTTCAATGTCTCGGTCCCACTAAGGGTAAGTAATGACAATTCGGTGACCATCGAGCATGTTCTACGTAGGCCGAATCTTGTGTTTCCCAGTGGTAAAGTGACACACTGCAACTGAAGCACTTGACTTTATCCCCTTCGCCCAAGTAGAAAAATCCGGCTCTGGCTAATTCTTCGGGGGTTGGTCCTCCCAGATACTTAGGCCATTTTCCTTTGAACGATTGAAGACGATTTTCAAAGTCGCAGTATTCCGACAAACGCACAGGAAACGAATATTCGTCTTTCACAGGTTCGTTTCGATGAGGGTAGGGTGACATGGACAAGAGTTTGCTCAGGGCTGGATGACATCCGTAGGGTGGTAGACGTGAAGGTGGACATCCACATTTAAAACGAAACCCAGTAAAGTGTCCAAGAGGACGAGCGGCATCGCTTTCGCATCCCTCAGGTTTGACACGTACAGCATCACTTTCCATGATAGGGGATGTGAGAACAAAGTTCCCATGATGCTTTACGGCATCGCTAAGGTCACAACGTACAGCATCGTTCCCATCGCAAGGCTCACAATCGCATTCCACTTCAGAGGCCCCAAGCTTGAATTGTGCCTGTCTGAACTTGTTTTGTGTTTCTCTGAAAGTATTCATCTTGTTCGTTTGGTCTTGGTAGTAACAATGAACTATCGATCTTGACTATAGCCCCTTTTTATACTAGTCGCAATGCAGACTCAAGCTTGTACATCGTTCCTTTTTTATATCTAGTTTTGGAAGGTACCGTCTCTAAGGTACCGTCATCATTGTACCGTAGTGTAATGGGTGGAAAGGCCATAGAAAGGTAAGGGCTGTGCAGAGACCATCGAATATGTTCCAGAATAGCTGAATCTTTATAGATACATAGATCCATTCATAACTTCATTCCGCAAGCGGAACAAAGTACTTCGTATCCCAATCCAGACTCAGGTCCCAAGTAGACAAATCCTGTTCTAGTTAAAACATTCGAAAAAGGTAATCCTTTCCTATCCGTAGGCCATGCTTGAGACGTGTCCAATCGACGGGCACAATCACAATAGTCAGGCAAGAAGACCGGAAAATGGTAGGGTTTGAACTTGGAGTTCTCACTGGATTTCTCACTCGATTCTTGCTGTGGCGAAGTCATACTTCTGGTGGGTGGCTATCCTCTTACAACCAATGTTTTATACCGCCATGTCCATACGGCAACGTAAAGTGATTGGGAAGCCGCACTCGCTTCTGGTACACGATTTGATAGACTTTTTCCAAAGGTCGACTGACGATGTGGTGAGTGGGTAAACGTACAATCTTGTTGGGCTGATAGGTGGTCACTTTAAAGTGTTCATCTTCTCTAGACTGCAAGGCTGGTACGATAATTCAGAGTCAATCCTTTCACTTTAAACTTCGTGTGCACTTCTCCTTGTTTGTCCCGGTATTCGTAGCCGTAATTTTTAGGACCGCCACTTGCGAAACTTAGAATCTTGTCGTCGGGGTGCTCGTCTGTCCAGGCTCCTAAACGGTCTCCTTCGATGTCAGGGTGATGTTGACTCGGGTGATGGATGTAAATGCAACTGTCCGTGTCAAAGTACAGGACGCGTTCCCCTAACAGTTCTAAAGCTGCGTACAATTTTAAGCGAGCATGAGCTGTCACGTAAGCCGAAATGATGACATTTCCAAAGGGGTCGGCTTCTACAAAGTCCAGATCTTCTTCGTAATTCCCTAAGATCAAATCTTCGCGAACGACGTCCACGTGTTTCATGAATTTAGTTTTGTCGTGAATCATCTGGAAGTAGCGGGAAGGTTCTGTCAAATATTCCGTCTTGGGTAAACACGGTCATTGTGCCATTTTTCCCCACAAGCAATTTAACATCACTTTGGCAAACGATCGCCTGCCTTCGTTTTTCTCGATGTGATCTAAAGTGAAGCCTTCTTGTGCCCAGTATTTCTCTTTGAATTGTATTTGGTCTTCGGGAGTGTGACACCAGGACGGATAACCACTGGCTTCTTGCTTCAGTTTCAAAAAGGCATCCACGTAGTCTGCGAAAATGCCTTTCTGACTGGGGTCTCCCTTGTGGTATTGTTGTGTCTTGGGAAAGTGGCAAATTTCGTACACTTGTAACAGCTGGTATCCCATGCCCATAGCTTTGAACAATTCTACGTTGACCCAGGTTCCCTTTAAGGCCCGTTCTTCCTGGGTGTGCTGACAAGGCTGATCTTGGTTGCACGTTTCGGCACAAGTACGGCACAAGGGAAACATCATTTTGTCTTGACAATGGTGAGGTAAGACGGTATGGTATAGGTTCGTGGGAGGCAAAACTTTGCACTTGATCAAGCCTTCATATTGTCGAATGTTGACCAGGTCGATGTGTTCCGTCAGCAATGGTGGGTGCCCTGCAGAAAAGTGACAATATTTGCACTCGTAGGGATACAGCGAACACACGTCCAAGTATTTGATTTCTTTTCCTTTCTCTTCGTCGGCTTGGTACAGCAAACAGGTGGCATTGGTCCTTCCTCCGTACAAACTATCCCTCGGGTTCAGGGGCTCCATGAACTGGTAACTTTCCACGATGCGTTTAAACTCGGGATCGGTTTTTAAACGGTGATCGTACTCGTGTTCCCACATCTCCACCACTTGGTATCCTTGCTGTTCTAACTTTAGGCGTCGCTGACAAGTGGCCTGGTACAAGTCTTCCATGGTTCGTTGTAAAAACTGATTTTCAATGCCACTATCAGGGTAACAGACGGGGCATCCGTGAAATAAGCAACCGTTAAACTCGTACACGATCTTGGGGTTTTCTAAGTCCCAGCCATCGACCGAATGCGTTCCAATGGTCTTTTCGCCCCCTTCGTTGCGGGCATGCTGAATCCATTTGTCTTCCTTGTCACACAAGTAATGTAACCAGCGCAGGGCTTTGATCGAGTATTGACGTTTGACATAGTTGGTCGTTTGAGGACTGATGACAGCCATGGTGTTTTCAGGCATGAATCGTTGGCGGTACACTAAGGAACACGCTTTGGCAATGGTGCAAGCTTCTTTCAAAGGATCGACCCCTCCATGTTCCATGAACAGTTCTCGAAATTTTCCACAGCATCGCCGCAAAATGTCCACGTCGGAACGACAATACTTTAGCATTTCTTCCTGAAAGTCGAAAGGGTCGGAGACATGGACCTGGTACCAAGCGTAGAAAGCTTCTCGTTGTTCGGTACACATGTTGTCGGGGTCGTAATAGTGAGCCTCAGGCAAATGGGGTAGAACGGAATGTTGATTGGCTTCGGTATTGAAAAAGTGTGGAAAGTACCCTTTAGCCATTTCTGTCATTCCAAACGTTTTAGGCATTCGACTCAAAGGCGTGGCGAAGTAACTCATCGAATCTTTAAACTGCACTTGTCCCACTTGCATGAAAATGATTTTGGCTCCGTTCAAAGTGACTTTAGGACGCTCGGTATTATGTTCCGTATAGTATCTCAAAAGAAACTGTCCATCGTATCCCGAGAAATTGTGAGCCATCACTGTGGCATGACGATGACAATCTCCTTAACGTTCGATGTCTTCTTGGCTCCACGTCTTGTCGATGGGGTCTAAGACCCATTGAGCGAAATCGGTTAGCGTGTTCGGTCCTCGAAAGATTTTTTCACGCCCTCCAGGAATCTTACTGCAGTGAGGGCAATGACTGAAAATAGGTTATTGAATGCACTTCTCGCACGCTCGATGAGCCACGCAGAAATTTGGAATGTGAATGCCAGTCTCTTGCATGCATTAAAAATCGAAAAAGATGAAATTTTCTTTCTTCTTCTTGTGACCGTCCTCTTTCTCTGGTTGGGATTGGTATTTTTGCACGTAGCATTGGTGTTCCAAGTCCACGATTTGGTGACAAATATGACATTTTTTCTTTCCTCGACAAACGTGTGCCTTGGCATTATTGGTAAGTATGACTTGTCCACACGTGGGGCACAATCTCAGCAGTTGACAAGCACATTTCTTCTGTGAACCTTGTGTCTTCAAATGTTGTTGGTAACAGGCAGGACAGACAAACGTGCGCAGACAAGCAGGACAATGCACTCGTTCTTGTCCTTCGTTCAGACAATGTTGAGAGGCCAAACATCATGAGCATTTCGTTCCGCAATGTTTGTGTTGCTCTCGATTGTTATAGCCATAGTCACATTTCTCACAGTAATAACTGTATCCCAGGAATGCGGTGATACTGGTAATGGTATCGAAATGTTCATCGTGATGATAGAGGTGAATGTATTTTCCATCCTTAAAGTCTGTCCCTCCAAACAACAAAGGTCCCCGCACTTCTTGAGGGTACACTTTTTGCATCTCAGGAATGCCACAGGGATTGTCTTTGGACAGACCGGCTTGTTGTAACAGGAGTTCTGCTTCACTTCATTGTTTGTCTTGGTCCGATTTTTGAATAGTTTTGCAGGCTCTTTTCCATTCTGCCGTGTCGTTCTTGTTGACATAGGTTCGTCCACCACGATGGCTCGGGCTAAGCACATCTAGTTTCCAGAGTTGTGAATTTGGACGAGACTCTTTTCGGTGTTGCGGAGGCCGTTCACCAATAACACCTTTTTGCGCTGTCCAGTTCCTTGAGGAGGAGAAACGTGGGTCATGTCCAGTGTGTCTTTTCCATCGGTGATGTCAAACTGGTCGTTGGATTGTTGTACGTGTTGAATCTTGCCCATGACTTTGGAAGCGGTCAATTCTGCAGGGCTGCTAAACTCGATCCAAACAGGGGATTTCAAGCCGTCGTGTTGTATGGAAAGTCTCAAGCGATCGTCTTCATTGGGTTGACATTGTCGCTTGAGTGTGGTGAGCAAAGAATCCCACATCTCGGTGATGAACCCTTCTGCTTTCTCTAACGGTACTTCGGACTTGAAATCTTTAAACTTCACCGTGTATTTGTAAGCCGTGGTTCTAAATTTTCTAGAGGGACGCTTTTTCGTCTCTGGAATCGAATAGTACTTTTCAGGGTTGACTAAGGGTGATGAACTTTGTTTAGAGGAAAACTCTCTGGGTTTGAATTCTGGTTCACTCATGTCCTCTTCAAAATCACTGGCATGAATTTGTGCCATGATTTCAGCCCTCGTACGAGGCGATAGATCACGTTTCTGTCTCTTACTTTCTTCTTTTTTCTTCTCAAATGAATTGGATCGTTTCATCTTGATAGCAAAACGTCAAATGACATTTAAACACGATGGGCTACTTTATAGTCATGGCAGACGAACGTTTATAAAGGGTGTGTGTCTTGTCATTTCAATATTCATTTCACTCTCAAAAAGCAAAACAGGGGTTAAAAGAGACAAAAGTCAAGATACTTGTTATTATTGTCAAGATAAAGGACATTGGTCTCCAGAAACAAGAGGAGTCAGAAGAAGAGAGGGATTGTGGCGAGGAAGAAGAAGAGAAAGAAGAAGAGAAAGAAAGCAGACAGGTGAAGAAAAAGAAACAGGAGAAGAAAAGAAGAAGGGAAGAAAGTGAGGAGGAAGAGGAGGAAGAGATGTGACGGTGAAGAAATTCAAAAAACAGAGAGAATGAACAATGAGACAGTAGAAGTCTATGAACTTTTTAAAGTGTTATGTTGTGAATTGTGAATTGGATTGTAAATTTTTATAAAAGAATAAATCAGATTTAAAGGTAACTGTCTTTGGGTTTTGATTTTAAAATAAGAAGCTATACTCACGCACTCATACACAGACACGTACTATAGGGGTAAAATGTTTTTTTTTTAGTTATTTGCAACTGAAAGTCTATATCTTTTCGAGAGACATGGGTGGCCCTGAAAAGGGCCTTTGGGGGTAGGGGGTGAGTTTAAGCAATCAACTTTAACTGTCTTAAGCCTTTGCCACGGCCAAGGCCTACTTCTGGACTGCGTAATGTTGATGATGATGATGATGTGGTTGAAATTGCTAAGGGTGGTACAGCAGGCTTAGTCACAGGGTTGGAGTGTTTAGCTCGGGAAGGTCGTATTCTCTTCGTTCGTAATAAAGAAGTCTGATAGATTTGTTTCAGACTTCTTAACTCTCCTAAAATGTCTAACAGTACCGTGACCGTTTGACTTTCACACCCTCTTTTCTTTGCTGCTGCTTCATCTTGTTGTTGATTTTTTCTTACCTCTTCTTCTTGCTGCTGTTGCTGTAGGAGAAAAGCTTGTTCCGCTTCCTTTTGCTGTTGTATAAATTTCTCCAATTCTTCTTTCTGTCTCTGTCTAAAATTCTCCACGTTCGGCAATGAAGGTGACGAAGGTTCCGGAACAAATTCTTGCGAGGTAAGAAAATCCACAAAATCCCAATTCACCTCTTCTGAAAGTAAGTCCGGGTTCCCTTGGGTGGTCTCCACTGCTGGTGCACCCCAAATTATCGTTTTCTGAGTTTCCGTCATGTTGAAAAACTGTTGCATGGATTGACTGCGCACAGGCGCTAGCTAATCTATATAGGACATGTGCCGTCACAGACTGCTCTCTTCGGATTGGACGTGGGCTGACTGAATTTTGTAACGCGTGTTTGGATTGGTTAACCAACTCAATCCGTTTCAATCCTTCCTCTCCCTATAAATAAGCGCCGTTTGCTGCATTCCTTCACCTGTTCTCGGTACCCCCAACATGTGGACCACAGTCAAATCATCAACTCTTGTTTCTTCCATGATGTTCCGGACGGACATACCGATGTATGTCCGATCCAAGTGGACAGTTGTCCACAGGACAGACACCAGCCTGTGGATACGAAGGATATATGTGGAGAGGCAAGGATGCCTAAAGAGAGTCTTAGTATATGGCCCTGCAGTCAGGCGCAGCTTGAGAAGAAGATCTCACAGATGCCCTTTATGTTAATATTAAGGGTATATTAACATAAACCCAAAGGCCCTTTTCAGGGCCACTCATAGGTCTCGAAAAGACCTTGAGTTTCATTGCCTACCCCATTTAAAAAAAAAAAATAGAGACCTCTCCCTGTTTCAATTTTCCCATGTTCCATTTCCATAGACCAATCAGGTCGTTACCTTATGAAAATAGGGTCCCGACCCTGTTCAATTTCCCTTGTCGCTAAACAGACCCACACTATATTCCCATGTTAATTTCCCTTGTCGCTAAACAGGCCCAAAATATATTCCCATGTTAATTCCGCTTGTCGCTAAACAGGCCCAGGGGTTTTCGTAATGTTAAATTTCCCATTGTCGCTAAACAGGCCCAGGGTGTTTTTAATGCTAATTCCCATTGTCGCCAAATCGCCCCACTTCACTACTATGGTGGCACCTTCCTGGCCTGGCACCGCACACGCATCTCCGACTCCAGTGTCCTTGCCAATTCACCCTTGTGACTGGAATCGCAGAAGGGGGATGATTGGCTTCAGGATCCCAGTCTTCACTCTCTTGGACCCTGAAGACTTCCCTCTGTCTGTGCTGAATTTGTGGATGCTGTTGTGGCTGTGTCTGTGGTGGAAGAGGTTGTGCCTGTGTCTGTGGTGCAGCTACTGGCTGTGGTGATGTCCTCACCAAGGGTTTCACCTCACTTTTTTGGTTCATTATTATGTGAGGCAGGATTCCTATTTTCTTTTCCTCCTCTTCCCTCTGTCTTCTCTCCTCCTCTTCCTTATTTATCCTTCCCTCTTCGACTATGGCCTCCGCGGCCAGTTCATTTAGTATGCGCCCGGCATATTCCAGGTGCATCTGGAGTTCTAAGAGTTTTTCAAGTCTGCTACTCATTTTTACTGTTCATCAATCAACAAGGGTAGCCAGACTGCCAATCTGTTTAAATTTTATACGAAAAGCACGGATGTGAAGGAAAACATCCCCCTAAGACACAAAACTTATAATACCTAGATCATTACCAAATAGCGCGGACCTAAAAGAAATACTCACTCACTTTTTTATACTACCCATCACTATTCTAAAAAAATTTGAGAAGCCACTTAAGGAAAATACTTACACACACACACACACACACGCACACACACACACACACACACACACACGCACACACACACACACACACACACACACACACACACACACACACACACACACACACACACTCACTTTCCAAGCAAGATAAAGAATTCATGTGCTTATACACGCACTTCTATTTTTTAACTTATTATAGGCAATCGATTGTTATTTCTTTTCTAGAGTATGGGGTAGCCCTGAAAAGGTCTGTTTTTTGTGCGAACTTGAAGCTATGGCAATCTTTTAGGTTCTAAGATTGCGGTATCCTCTGACGATAGGCTTTCTCACAGGATAAGGTCTGCTTCTTCGGAAAGAGAAGAACTCTTTGGTATCGATACGACAGTCGACAAAGCCTCTGTCAGGTTCAGGTTGCTGCTGCTGCTGCTGTTGTTGTTCTCTCTGCTGTTTCTGAAGTCTGTACGTCTCTGTCCATTCTCCTTTCTCCCTGCTAATTTCCTCTCTGAAGAGTTCTTCTATCAGGTCTTCAGTGACTTTTAACATTCTAACATTCTCTATCTCTTCAGGCTTCTGTAGCAGACTGTGTCTGACCCTGTGCAAATTCACGTAGGCTTCGTTTAGCTTAGCTAGGTTGGAGCACATCTTCGTAGGAGGATGAGTCGATAATGGATGGTTAGACTGAAGACTGCCCCGGTTTTATGGTCAAAGCGCGGACGTGAAGGAAAACATCTCTACACGGTTTTCGAGTCGGACCGTTCAATGAGTGTCATGGGAGGGATAGTAAGAATTCAAAGAGCATGAATCAGGATACCTATAGCCAAACAAGCCACAAAGACATTTTTTTCTTCAAAACACAACATTTTTGTTCAAAATCACTTAACACTAACAAGTAACTATAACATTTTAACATTAACCATTTAATATCATATTAAACAGTTTTTAAAATAACAAACATCTTTTCTCAAATCACTATCACTATTTTGGACAGGGCTGACAACGTTGTGAATGAAATTGTGATTTCCACTGTTGGAAGTCATTAGGCCATTGATGGACACTACGTTTCCTAGCTTGAGACAAGAGATAAGTATAATGGTCACAAAACCATCGATCTACTTTCACATCGTTTCCAGAAGAAGAACTAGGATCAAAATGAGTCACTAAATGTTCTAAAGAATAGTCCAGACTGCGATGATGCAGAAAATACACACAATACTGTCCACACACCAAGCAATCTGTGCCTTGTAATTTCACATTATTGAATCGGGTGGTCTGAGCATTTCTTCTCATAAAGTCAATGATATCGTCTTCCAAAGGAGGCAATCCATACGAATTGAAATATTCCACACATCCTTCTTGAGGAAAGTAGACGGCTACCCAGTGGGTTCCTGGGAGATGACTGTCGTCTGTGTTGATTACATAAGCTTGATGGTCTTGAGGTTTGCGATGAAGGAGTTCATCTTTAGCACAGACGACAGGATTCCAAGAAGCAGTGTACGAACTGTGGTTCAAAAGATAATAAAGTTCCCAGGTATCCATGTTTTGTGTGGTTTTTTTCTTCACAGGTAATGATAAGTGATCCATTCGATCCTGACCTTTTCTTGGAAAATGTCTGACAAGTAAAAGGCGTTTAGCTCCGACTTCTTACCCTTGTCCAAGACACTTTCGATGCCACGGATCTCCAGAGGCGTTAATGGAGGACAAGAATGTTCACGCAAGCCTTTATACCACTGATGCAACACGACTTCTTTCGGGATGAGACCCCAAGCTTCGTCCAGATACTCGTTCAATTTTTCTTCTTGACTCAACATCAGACATTTGTCGTGTTGAATTTGACTGGGATGATCGATGCGACATCCATAGCACTCTTCCTTGATCAGTTCCTTCATTTTTTCTGCCAGGACTGTAGCAAAACAGGAGACTAAATGGGCTTCTTGTTCTGGCCATCTTGACTTCATCATGATGACTTCTTTGTCTTTGTCTTGGGATTCTTCTTCCACAGTCTCTTCACATTCCATGTCCAAAGTTTCTCCACTAGGTAAAGAGGGATAACAGTCTTCCATGGCTTCTAATAATCTAGAATGACTTCTCTCAAACTGTTGATTTCTATCGTATTGTCAAATTCTGCATACAGGAGGACGTTCACTGGGTCAGGTAGAGGATTAGTAAACTGAAGTTCGACACGAATCTGGCCGGATTTTATAGGGTGGAAATGTCCCTCGTCGCTGCCTTGGTCTGGAGTGAAATCAAACGCCCACAAACCGTAGCCTCCTGTATAATCCTTGTACGATATGCCGTGACGTGTTAGTTCCTAACTGTCCGGTGGCTTCGTACAGGGACAAGTACGACCGCAAGTAATTCCTGTCACCAAACTTAGGCTCAAAGGATCGGGCACACATTGTCTTGCCATCGCGACTGACTTCAATCTTGATTACGTTGTAATGATGAAACAGGAAAGGATTTTCGTTGTGGATTCCGTTGAAGGCTGAATTCTTGACGATATCGATAATCAAACGCTTGGGTAACTAGCCTTGGAACAGATGATTTTCGATCATGGATCGCTGTCCAGCAGTAATAGTGAACGATTTTACTTCCACGCGTCGTATCGGATACTTCGCGGTCGTTCTGCTCAACGTGTGACTGATGTCGTTTCCCACTTTGTGTAACACTTCCACGCGTCGCACATAGAGCCTGGCTTCTTGGATGATGGTTTTGTACTCGTTAGCATGGGCCATCAAATGGAAAGCGGTACTGCTACGATTCAGTCTCAGGCGAATATCCACCCCGTTCAGTAAATACTTTTCTTGTAACCACATGTCCAAATGCAAAAGATCCATCAGTTCTAAACTACGTCCTTGCAGAATTTTATTTCTATGTGTGTTAAACCCGACATTGTGAGGATCGTTATCTGCTGTGACGGCTGTGTCGTTAAACGTGTTTTCACCTGCAGTATCAGGTTTCCATACTACGCAAGTATCCAGATGAGTATTCTTGGATTCTTTTCCGTACGTCAAGAGATTTTCCAGGTAAGCACGATAAGGGTAAGTATCCATACTACTGCTTACCAGTATGTTATTCAAGTACAAGTCCACTTCGCTGAACAAGGAATGCATGAAATTGTTGACAGGAGCTACTCTAGCAACGCCTCCTGGATTGGTGTTGTCCATTTTGATCACTTTGACTTTCAAATACAGGTAACTGCTATTCAGATCGATGTAATCTTCGGGCTGACCTTTGATATCAAACTCGATGGGAGCTGAATCCGTCAATGAGGAGACGGGATGAAATTCCACCCATTGAGATTCTTGCATCGTCATCTTGGTGGGTGTCATGGCAAACAGATCCAGTTCCGAATTGGAACAGGCACAAGTCTCTCGGTGCATCATTTTTTTCTGTTTCTCAATACTTTAATAATCGAAAACGTCTAAGTCTCGAACGGTTCTTCTTTTCTTTGTCTTTGTAGCTATAGAAGTGTTATGTCTGGCAAAAGGGTGTTTTCTTCTTCGTCTCTTTCTGCCTTGTCCTTGCTGTCTCGTCAGGGAAGTTGGAATGCCTGACTCAGTAGGGTTCAGGGCATTTATAGGAGTTTCTCGTCGACCCAAAAGGTCTTTGCCCGTTTGCAACAAGACATTTTTGCCTGCTCTCAGGAAAGCTTCTTTTGGGTTTTGTTTGTCGATAATGACATTTTGGAGAAATTCTTTGCCTTGCGTCAGTGCGGCATCTTTCAAGGAAAGCAATCCTTGTGTCACCATTGGTTTCAACACTGGAGCCGCCGAACAAAAGGCTGATTTTAACATATCTCATAAACAATGTCCTCGCTGTCGAGCAACCCCTCGGTACACTGGATACATGACTTAGAACTCGTTAGAGAACCGTTTTCGAAAATGGAGCTTCATCGTGACTTTTCGTTTGGTAAATGGAATATTTTGTCCCAGATCTCCTTTTATAGCAATGTTGACCGTGTCTAAATACAACTTGCTGACAGGCAAATAATGAGGATGTACAAATTCGCGGTGTACGTGATAAGTGTTTCCTCCTCCCTCGTCAGTGACCGTGGCAGAATCCACTTTGAAAAGAATGACACGCAATAACGGTACGGAGGTATGTCCCACCACGTTATACTCCACCACATCGGAGTACACAAAGGTCAAATTCAGTCCTTGGTTCAGTTCAACCGGGGAACGAAATAACTTGGTAAAAGAATCGTTGTCGGAAATGACTGGTAATTCGTTTTTATTCATTATGGTCAACCTCATGTCGTTCTCCCCGCCCAACATGTCAAACAATTCAGGACAAAATAAAATAGACATGATTTTACCCCGTCAATTTCACCAGGAAGCCACGAGCTGCTTTATGGTACTCAAGGATGACACTTTTTCTGACACTTTCCAAAGCTTTCAGAAACACGACATTAAATCTGGAGGCAATGGTGCTCACTAAATTTTGACCACTAAAATAATAGCCTGGAGGAACGAACAAGTGATAGGACCACTTTTGAGTTTCTGAGGTACATATTTTGTTATCATATTTGACATGGGTATTCAAGTACTTTTGCAAATGTTCGTCATGATCTTCCACTGAAAAATAATTTTGATTGGGAAGGACATTGAGGACTTGGGTCGGGTGAATGATTTCTACCAAAGCCACTTCCCAATGGGCTTCGTGATCTAATTGGATGGTCTGAGGTAATTTGACCGTGTAACAGCACAAAGAGTTCTTGGGAAACACCTCCATAGAACTGTCACTGGGTAAGGTTAAGTAAAATTGGTTGTTAGTGTGACTCACAATTCCAGAGTTCTGTGGCTCTCCGAGCAGTTACTGGAAGTCAGAGGAGTGTCTCCGCTCAAAATGGGGTTGTTGTTCTTGGAGTGGTGACTGACACTGGCACTGGACACAAGGTTCCCGTTGTTCCCGTTCGAGGTGAATTTCAGGGAGGGATTGGGAAGCAGCTAACCGATGCAACTCCTCAATAAAAGGGTCTACAATTGTTTGTCTCCTTGTTGCAATCTCAAATTGGTAATGGCTGCACCGATGACACAATACACCACGAAGATTTGGCAGAAAAAGACGATCTGCGTTTTAGGCACACGTTCTCCACACCACACCCACAAGGGTTGTTTTTGTAAATCTTGCAGAGAAGAATTGGGTGAAAGAGTGGTCGCCGTAGCTGAGTCTATGTGAAAGGGCATGATGGTCACTTCTTTTTATAATCGATGACTTGCGAAGCGTCGATTCAAGAATCAAAACTGGGTGGATATCCTTTCCAACGTACTTTGACTTCTTTGACACGTCGTTTGCCTACTTTACGGGTTCTGCGTTCGAGAATGCTTTCGATGTCGTACACGTCGTCTTCTTTTTTGGTGACACGTTGTAACTCGGGTAAGTAAAACATTCGTTTTAACACTTCTCCGTTCATGTCTTCCAATTTATAGACGGCAGGATGACGACCATGCACTCGTCCAGTGACACGAAAAAAATATGCCAATGCGTACCCAATCTCCTACGGCCAACACTCCACTTTTCTTGGGGACAACCCCCGTTGGGGACGTACTAAACAGGCAATCAGAAACCAGTACTTCGTTGTCGGGAGTCACCTTTTGTGGGGCACGTCCAATGCTTTGATGGTAAGATTGGTTGTACGCTTGCACCAGGTGCGGTAAGATGTCGATGTACTTCAGAGTGTGGTGATGCGTAAAATATTTCCACATGCGTTCTTTCAAAGTGCGTTGAAAACGTTCCACGATGCTAACTTTGGTTTCAGGATTCTCGGTGGTAAAAAAATGAATGTCACGTTTCTTTAATTCTTTTTGGAAAGCTTGGTTCAGAAATTTGGTACTTTGGTCCGTTTGCCATCGAAGAGGGTGACGACCACTTTGTTTCAACACTCGTTGCAGGTCTCGCACTAACTCGTGGTTGGATTTGGAAGTCAATGGTACGACACAGGCACATTTTTAAAAGACGTCGATGACACAAAACAAATATTTGTAGCCGCGATTGTAGCTGGCCAAATGATAGACATCGGCTAAATCGTCTTGCCATTGATGATCGATACCTTCCACTTGGGTGCGACTTCTGGAAAACTTGCGTCGAATGGGTTTGTGTAAAGTGTAGGTAGCTTGTTCTTGTAACTATCGTTGCACTTGAGGTAAACGGAGACTTTTCAGTCGAGTTTTGGCAGCACGATACAATTTTTGAGCTCCTCCGTAACCTGCGGGATGGGATGGATCGTAGTAAATGCTGGCTAACACCTTTTCCATTTTGTTTGTTAATAAGGCATCCAGTCTTGGAGGATGCTACTCTTTTTCTCTTGGGGTATTTTCTTGGTTTGTAATGCTTTGCGTGTGCGACCAGCGATAGGTGTCGAAGAGGAGGATGTCTGAACAGGGGATATCTTTTCTTGTTTCACTTCTGTCTTCACCTTCTTTTTCTCTTCTGATGAAGAAGGGGTGGTCATCATCTTTTTAATCCATCCAATTCTGGAGGTAGGTGGTGTTGTTAACTTGCGTACTTTTTCTGGTGGAGTTTGAAACCATTCTTCTTCTTCTGCTTTTTCTGTCTTGGTCACTGGTGGTGGTGGTGGTGGACTTTTCATCAAGATCTTAAAATCTTTCAGAGTGGGTAAAGTTCTTTCGTCTGAAGCTTTCTGGTGAAAGAGTTGCAGTCGTTGCAAGAGTTGACCGTACGTTTGCGATTTTTCTGTTTCGGACAAATCTTGGCGATCCATCAAGGTTTGGAATTCGTGTTGTAACTGAGAATCTCGCTCAAATTGGGAATGGGAGGTAAATGCGGGGTCCGTTGTTCTTGCCAACGATGGTATTCCATCCATCGTTTGTAAGGCACTAAAGCTAGTTTTCGTCCTTCCATTGGATGTCAAGGGTCAATTCTGAGATCTTGGGACTGCAGAGGTCGTTTTCATCTTGCTCCCACCAGTCCTCCCAACATGGTTCCCAAGACTCATTTCAGCAATGGGTCTAACAAGAGGGGTAAAATTCCTCCACGTTGGACCAACATCTTCTTCTTTTGACGAATGGGAATTTTCTTTTGAACCATTTGGCGAAGAACGTGACGATGTTTGCCTAAGCATTGTTTCTGGTGTTTGGACAAAGGGATTGTGCCTTTCAAAACGTTCAAACAACATTCGCACACGGTATCGATGACCTCTTTGGAGGCTGTTTGAATGAGTTTTTTTCGTAGGGGTGGAGAAGCTTTGGACAGGACAGATAACATGTCCTCATGTTTGACTAAACGAGGAGGCAGTCATTTCCTTTTCTTTCCTTTGGGTTTAGAAGAGTGATGTTTTCTGGAGGGTGACATCTTTGCTTGTTGGTTCCGTGACATTCACCAAAAATACACTAACGGCGATGACTAAGCACACGCGTTTTTATCTGTTTTTTTTTTTGGGGGGGGGGACTATCACTTTGTCATAAAGGTAACAATGTGTTTTCCAAAATCGCCAAGAAATCCTCCCCTTTGGTGACTCCTCTTTTTCTTTGAACGTTTGTGTCTTTTCCTAGGGTAACGTCGATGCTTCGCTAAACGCTTTGTCGGATGACGATCCTGTCTTTGTCTCTTTTGTTTTTTTGACGATAGTGACGGTGTGCATTTCTTTCAGGTGACATCTTTTGGGAGTTCACTGATACCCCTACTTTTATCGCAGCCTTTTTCATACTGGAACGCTTCGCCACTGATTGTCTTTACGTCGTATTAACTTCAGGACAGGCATGACACGTCGTGCAGGGGTACGTAACGGACTAAATCGAGCCAGTTCTTGCTTGGACAAATCCAGTAAACTTTGTAACATGCCCGATATCTCTTGGACTTTGATTTTGGGAGAAGGTACTTTGTGAGCAGCGCCCACTGCCGCTAAAGAGGAGGGTCCTGCCACTGGAGAAGTTCTTGGTGTTATCAACGGAGAAGTTCTTGGTGTTATCAACGGAGAAGTTCTTGGTGTTATGAACGTCTCCAAGTACTTCTCATTTCTTGGTGTCATCAACGGAGAAGTGAATGAACCTGAGGCTACCGGAGACGCGGTCGCCGTCCTTACAGGTCGTGGTTTGCGAGTGTATGGTTGTGTCCTGGCCGAAGTGCCTCTCTTGTGACTAGTTTTCTGTGGGCTTTTCTTTTTCGGAGGACTTCTCTGTTTCTTTTTATGGGGGCTTTTCTTTTTCCGGGGTGGTGATCGGAAAGAGGAGGGTCCCGCCACTGGAGAAGTTCTTGAAAACACGGGTCTAATTGGGGCCCTGGTTTTGACAACACCGTGGCTCTTTTTCTTCTTGGAGCTTCGCTTGGATTTTTTCTTGGGGAGAACTTTGGGAGCAATAGGATCCCATCTTAAGAGAGAGCGAATGTTGACACGTCCTAGAGTACCGCTCCCTCCAGGTTTCAAAATGATTTGTTTTTTGGTTTGAGTGTTGATGCGGCGATCGGCCAGTTGGGTCAAAGCGACTTTGTTTCGATCAAAAAAGCGCTTGGTTTGATGAGGAATCTGAATGATCCCTTGCAGTAATTGACGTGCTGTCACCGTGAACCATCGTAAGACTTCTTTGAGACTGGCTTCTAAGACACGAACCCGTATTTGTGGATTTTTTTCGCGACTGATGCCATACAAGGTACGAATCAATTTGACGGGAAGATGCGACTGAACGAACGTCATGTTGAGACTGTGTGAGACAGATGAAAAGTGTCTAAGGTTTTTATACATTTTTTAGGGTTAAGTCGAGGACAGGGACGTGTACAGGACAGGCCCTCCGTCATGGCACCAGTGGTGAAACAATTGGGTACGAAATCGCAAATCATCAGGGGTAGTGGGTTTCAAATCGACGAGTAAATAGGCGTGTGGAGTTTGAGTGGCATCGTCGTACGCCCGAGTGAGCCAAGTTGTTCCTAACTGTTTGGCTAAGACTTGCACTTGCCATTTATCTCGAGGACTTTTAAACAAGACCAAGTAATGAGCATTGAGACTGATGGTGTGATGGGCTTTACTTGTTGAAACAAATTTTGAGTGATGTAAACGACACTGGCATTACGATGATGCCCTTTGCGTGTAAACCAAAGTTTAATTTCTTCTTCGTCTTCTCATAACATATTGTCGAAAATGACCAAATGGGTTTGACGGGAGTCAGACACGATTCCATCGTCTTCTTTAGGAATGCCTTCCACAAACACGATGGAATCGCCTTGACTTTCTCGCAAGAGGCTGTACGCCGATTGCCACTCTTTGTAACACCACACGATGCGTTGAGGTGGACGATCGATCAAATGATGTTTATGTTCGATCAAACGTTTGACAAATTCGGTTTTGCCTGAACCGCTAGGTCCAGCATTGAGCATGTTAAAGGGATGGCGAAGATACAAAGCCTCCCAACTGGCACGATCGATGACTTTGACAGTGGAGAAAGAGGGAGCAGAGATAGCAGAGGTAGCCATAGTGTCAGGAATGTCACTTGTGACATGAAAACAGACAAGACAAGAGTTTTTATACTTTTTTCTGGACACGTTTATTGAATGTTTTAAACATGAACACGAAAGACTAAAATACATAAAAGCCAAAGGCTAAAGTACAACGATAAAAGGCACATGAAAACGATCAACGTGGAATAGAAACAAGTTTCTGTACAACATGTTTTGGGTAATGTTCTGACCAGTTCGACAGGGGGTAAGGTCACACAAGTATCCTCCCGAAAGGGTCTTTCATGAATGTCCACGACAGTTCTGTCCTGAGTGACAACTTCTTCTGGTACGGTCACTAACACAGGTTGAAAAGTGACTCTTTTCTTTGGACGTTGAAAGGAAGGGTCACAACTCTCGAGCATACTGGGCCACTTCTTGGGTCCAAGCCTCAAAATCACATTTTTTCCAGGCACGTACATCTGTCCCATGGGTGTGTAAGTCACAAGCTACACACACATCGTCATACACGTCTTCGGTAGCTAAAAGTTGACGAATCTTTTTTTCCTGTAGAGGTCGAGAAGTATCCAGATGAAAACGCAAGGCTTTGAGCAAAATTAGTCTTTCGTGAACATTTAAAGCTATTTGGGTGGTAAGTACTGTTCGTAAAGAGTCTACAAGGAATCGGTTGGTAAACGAAATCACAGGAAACAGTCACTAAGACACACACCACTTGTCGATCCAAATTGAATGGATACAGATCTTGTAATAATTGATGGTAATGATCCACGGTTGAATATGGTCATTGACTTCCTTCCACGGAATTTTTTCAATCACACGTGGTAAAAGTCGTGGCATGGCAGCCTGTTTTTATATTCTCTTTTTTTTCGTACTTTCTAGCCAGAGATCTTCGTTCTCCAGTTGGAAATTTAAATGCTCCAAAATGTAACCTACACTTCAGAGTTCGATTTAAAGTTTCCTCTTCCACTAAGTAGATTCATCGTAAAATATGTTGGTAATCCTTTAACTCTTCTTCCTCAATTCGTTGCTCTAGGTGAATCTCGAAGTAACCAAAATTATGAACATGTCGATCATTGGCGCCCTGGAAGTATTGAACAAAATCTGACCACTGAAACAATTTCTGACGAATCAGTTCTCTTATAGCATTCAGGTACCAATGGTTCAAACACCGGTGACGTAACGAATGCATTTGTTCTTTACGTTTCACTTATATTTTGACCAGTTCTCGGTAGATGCGTTCTCTCAACTCCACGGGCAAGCCACGAATGTTCTCTTGTAAAGTATCCATGAATAGGTCATACTACATTCTCTTTGTCTGACCCAAGAAATATACTGTTTCCACAGACATAGTTTTACTTCAGTGTCGAATTTAAATGGTTTAGTCACTAATTTGCACATCACAATTTGTTCAGACGTTCCTTTTTTTACTAAGTTGACATTGTGTAAAAGATGTTGGTAAGTCTTTAACTCTTCCTCTGGAATTCGATGCAGTAAGTTTACAATGTAGTACATAGAATCATCAATAGCAAACCAATCCTGATTTAAACCATCGGATCGTTGATCAATGTCTGTCCAATGGAACACTTTTAACTGAATCAGTCGTTGTATTGCATTCAGGTACCAATGATTCAAACACCGGTGACTTAACGGATGCAATTGTTCTTTATTTTTCACTTTTATTTTGACCAGTTCTCGGTAAATGCGTTCTCTCAACTCCACAGGCAAAGCACGAATGTTCTCTTGTAAAGTATCCATGAATAGGTCAGTCAGTACAATTGAATTTACAATCTTCTCATAGAGTAAAAGTAATCCACATAGTAAGCAATTTCTGACCACTGCAACTCAGGGTAACGTCCAAGAATCTCACTGAAATCTTTTGTTGTAAACGGTCTTAAGCGGTATAATAGGATGAACGCACCTTTGATCCAGAGAAATCTAACACATTGGTTGACTTTTTTCACTTTCCTCTTGTGAATTTCTCGGCACAAAAGTTCTACAGTTACCCATTGAGATTTCACTCTGTCCCTGCCAAACGTCCTTGTAAATCTTCTCTTGCAGTTCTTTAGATAATGATTCAATATCATTTTTAAAATGAAGTTTAAATACTGGTCTCGGTGATGTCCAACATTTGACTCCTAGCCAATCTGATTTCTTCTTCAACGACATGGTAAGTTACTTCAATGTCTCGGTCCCACTAAGGGTAAGTAATGACAATTCGGTGACCATCGAGCATGTTCTAGGTAGGCCGAATTTTGTGGTCCCCAGTGGTAAAGTGACACACTGCAACTGAAGCACTTGACTTTATCCCGTTCGCCCAAGTAGAAAAATCCGGCTCTGGCTAATTCTTCGGGGGTTGGTCCTCCCAGATACTTAGGCCATTTTCCTTTGAACGATTGAAGACGATTTTCAAAGTCGCAGTATTCCGACAAACGCACAGGAAACGAATATTCGTCTTTCACAGGATCTCGATGAGGGTAGGGTGACATGGACAGGAGTTTGCTCAGGGCTGGATGACATCTGTTGGGTGGTAGACGTGAAGGTGGACATCCACATTTAAAATGAAACCCAGTAAAGTGTTCAAGAGGACGAGTGGCATCGCTTTCGCATCCATCAGGCTTGACACGCACAGCATCACTTTCCATGATAGGGGTTGTGAGAACAAAGTTCCCATGATGCTTTACGGCATCACTAAGATCACAACGTACAGCATCGCTCACATCGCAAGACTCACAATCGCACTCGTCTGCAAACTCCGTTACGCAATTACAATGGTAACCGCATGGACACTTGCAGTTTCCTTCCGGACATTTTCCGTAGCAATGCATGGGTCTTATCCATCCAATATTAGCCACACTAGGGAAAGATAAAACTTTTTTACAATCCCCAAACTGGAATGTTGTCTCTTTCAAAGGATTCATCTTGTTCGCTTGGTCTTGGTAGATACAATGAACTGTCGATCTTGGACATTGTCCCTTTTTATATACAGACCAATACCAACATGTCCATACGGCAACGTAAAGTGATTGGGAAGTCGCACTCGCTTCTGGTACACGATTTGATAGACTTTTTCCAAGGGTCGACTGACGATGTGGTGAGTGGGTAAACGTACAATCTTGTTGGGCTGATAGGTGGTCACTTTAAAGTGTTCATCTTTTCCAGACTGCAAGGCTTCTTTCAATACGCCAAAGTTCACCACTTGACTGGTACGATAATTCAGATTCAATCCTCTCACTTTACACTTCGTGTGCACTTCTCCTTGTTTGTCCCGGTATTTGTAGCCGTAATTTTTAGGACCGCCACTTGCGAAACTTAAAATTTTCTCGTCGGGGTGCTGGTCTGTCCAGGCTCCTAAACGGTCTCCTTTGATGTCAGGGTGATGTTGACTCGGGTGATGGATGTAAATACAACTGTCCGTGTCAAAGTACAGGACGCGTTCCCCTAACAGTTCTAAAGCTTCGTACAATTTTAAGCGAGCATGAGCTGTCACGTAAGCCGCTATGATGATATTTCCAAATTCGTTGGCTTCTACAAAGTCCAGATCTTCTTCGTAATTCCCTAAGATCAAATCCTCACGAACGACGTCCACGTGTTTCATGTATTTGGTTTTGTCGTGAATCATCTGGAAGTAGCGGGAAGGTTCTGTCAAATATTCCGTCTTGGGTAAACACGTTCGTTGTGCCATTTTACCTCAAAAGCAATTTAACATCACTTTGGCAAACGATCGCCTGCCTTCGTTTATCTCGATGTGATCTAAAGTAATGCCTTCTTGTGCCCAGTATTTCTCTTTGAATTTTATTTGGTCTTTGATAGTGTGACACCAGGAAGGATAGCCACTGGCTTCTTGCTTCAGTTTCAAAAAAGCATCCACGTAGTCGGCGAAAATGCCTTTCTGAGTTGGGTCACCCTTGCAGTATTGTTGTGTCTTGGGAAAGTGGTAAATTTCGTACACTTGTAACAGTTGGTATCCCATGTCCAGAGCTTTAAACAATTCCACGCTCACCCACGTCCCCGTCAAGTCACGTTCTTCCTGGGTGTGCTGACAAGGCTGGTCTTGGTTGCACGTTTCGGCACAAGTACGGCACAAAGGAAACATCATTTTGTCTTGACAATGGTGAGGTAACACGGGATGGTACAAGTCGGTGGGAGGCAAAACTTTACATTTGATCAAGACTTCGTATTGTCGAATGTTTTTTCAGGTCGATGTGTTCCGTTAACAATTGAGGGTGGCCTGCAGGAAAGCGACAATATTTGCACACGAAGGGATACAGCGAACACACGTCCAAGTATTTGATTTCTTCTCCTTTCTCTTCGTCGGCTTGGAACAGCAAACAGGTGGCATTGGTCCTTCTTCCGTACAAACTATCCCTCGGGTTCAGGGGGTCCATGAACTGGTAGCTTTCCACGATGATTTTAAACTCGGGATCGATTTTCAAACGGTGATCGTACTCGTGTTCCCACATTTCAACCACTTGGTATCCTTGCTGTTCTAACTTTAGGCGTCGCTGACAAGTGTCCTGGTACAAGTCTTCCATGGTTCGATGTAAAAACTGATTTTTAGTGTTACGATCAGGGCAACAGACGGGACATCCGTAAAATAAGCAACCGTTAAACTCGTACACGATCTTGGGGTTTTCTAAGTCGCAGCCATCGACCGAATGCGTTCCAATGGTCTTTGCGTCCCCTCCGTTGCGGGCATGCTGAATCCATTTGTCTTCCTTGTCACACAAGTAATGTAACCAGCGCAGGGCTTTGACCGAGTATTGACGTTTGACATAGTTGGTCGTTTGAGGACTGATGACAGCCACGGTGTTTTCAGGCATGAATCGTTGTCTGTACACTAAGGAGCACGCTTTGGCAATGGCGCAAGCTTCTTTCAAAGGATCGACCCCTCCGTGTTCCATGAACAGTTCTCGAAATTTTCCACAGCAACGTCGTAAAATGTCCATGTCGGAACGACAATACTTTAGCATTTCGTCCTGAAAGTCGAAAGGGTCTGAGATATGAGCCTGGTACCAAGCTTAGAAAGCTTCTCATTGATCGGTACGCATGTTGTCGGGGCCGTAATAGTGAGCTTCAGGCAAATGGGATAGAATGACATTTTGATTAGCTTCGGTATTGAAAAAGTGTGGAAAGTACCCTTTAGCCATTTCTGTCATTCCAAACGTTTTAGTCATTCGACTCAAAGGCATGGCCAAATAGCTCATCGAATCTTTAAACTGTACTTGTCCCACTTGCATGAAAATGATTTTGGCTCCGTTCAAAGTGACTTTAGGACGCGCGGTACCATGTTCCGCATAGTATCTCAAAAGAAACTGTCCATCGTATCCCGAGAAATTGTGAGCCATCACTGTGGCATGACGATGACAATCTCCGTAACGTTCGATGTCTTCTTGGCTCCACGTCTTGTCGATGGGGTCTAAGATCCATCGAGCGAAATGGGCTAGGGTGTTCGGTCCCCGAAAGATTTTTTCGCGTCCTCCAGGAAACTTACTTCAGCGAGGGAAATGACTGAAGATAGGTTCTTGAATGCACTTCTCACACCCTCGATGAGCCACGCAGAAATTGGGAATGTGAATACCAGCCTCTTGCATGCATTCGAAATCGAAAAAGATGAAATTGCCTTTCTTTTTGTGTCCATCCTATTTCTCTTGTTGGGGTTGTTATTTTTGAATGTATCATTGATGTTCCAAGTCCACGATTTGGTGACAAATGTGACATTTTTTCTTTCCTCGACATACGTGTGTCTTGGCAGTATTGGTACGTATGCCTTGTCCACACTCCGGGCACAATCTCAACAGTTGACAAGCACATTTATTCTGTGAACCTTGCGTCTTCAAATGTTGTTGGTAACAGGTAGGACTGACAAAAGTGCGTAGACAAGCAGGACAATGCACTCGCTCTTGTCCTTGGTCCAGTCAGGGTTGAGAAGCCAAACATCCTGAGCATTTCAATCCACAATGCTTGTGTTGCTCTCGATTGTTATAGCCATAGTCACATTTCTCACAGTAGTAACTGTATCCCAGGAATGCGGTGATACTTTTAATGTTATCGAAATGTTCATCGTGATGATAGACATGAATGTATTTTCCATCCTTAAAGTCTTTCCCTCGAAACAACAGAGGCCCGCGTACTTCTTGAGGGTACACTTTGAAGGTGTAGCGTGGAGCTAGAACATCTTGCAATTTTTGCATTTCAGGAATGCCACAGGGTGTGTCTTTGGACAGGCCGGCTTGTTGTAACAGGAGTTCTGCTTCACTTCGTTGTCTGGCTCGGTCCGATTTTCGAATGTTCTTCCAGGCTCTTTTCCATTCTGCCGTGTCGTTCTTGTCGGCATAGGTTCGTCCCACCACGATAGCCCTGACTAAACACATATGGTCTTGAGAACTGTGAATTCGGACGAAGCTTGTTTTGGTGTTGCGAAGGCCGTTCACCAATAAGACCTTTTTGCGGCCAGTCCCTTGAGGAGGAGAGACGTGGGTCATGTCCAGTGTGGCTTTTCCATCAGTGATGTCAAACTGGTCATTGGATTGTTGCACGTGTTGAATCTTGTCCATGACTTTGGAAGCGGTGAATTCTGCAGGGCTGCTAAACTCGATCCAAACAGGGGATTTCAAGCCGTCGTGTTGTATGGAAAGTCTCAAGCAATCTTCTTCTTTGGGTTGACATTGTCGCTTGAGTGTGGTGAGCAAAGAATCCCACATCTCGGTGATGAACCCTTCTGCTTTCTCTAACGGTACTTTGGACTTGAAATCTTTAAACTTCACAGTGTATTTGTAAGCCGTGGTTCTAAATTTTCTAGAGGGACGCTTTTCCGTCTCTCGAATGGAATAGTACTTTTCAGGGTTGACTTGTGAACTTGGGCTAGGTGCAGATTCTGGTTCACTCTTGTCCTCTTCAAAATCACTGGCATGAATTTGTGCCAAGACTTCAGCCATGGTACGAGGCGATAGATCACGTTTCTGTCTCCTACTTTCTTTTTCTTTCTTCTCGATTGGATTGGATCGTTTCATCTTGACTGCAAAAAGTCAAATGACTAAACTTTAAACACCATGGGTTACTTTATAGCCATGACAGACCAGCGTATATAAAGGGTGTGTGTCGTTTCCTTCCACTATTCATTTCACTCTCAAACCGAGCACAACAATGGACGAGACTAGACCGATCGAACTTTTCATCAGAGCTTTGCCAGGGGTCATCCGAAAATTTTCTTCAGACCAGCCAACGGATTACTCACTCTCCTCTCGAGATAAAAGTCAAGATACTTGCTATATCTGTCAGAGGAAAGGGCATTGGTCTTCAGAGTGTCCAGACCATCTAAAAAGCAAAACAGGGGCTAAAAGAGACAAAAGTCAAGATACCTGTTATCATTGTCAAGAAAAATGACATTGGTCTCCAGATTGCCCTAAGAAACAACAGGAGGAAGAAAAAGAAGAAGAGGGGAGTTATGGAGAGGAAGTATAGGAAGAAAGAAGACAGGTGAAGAAACAGAAACAGGAGAAAAAAAGAAGAAGGGAAGAAAGTGAGGAGGAAGAGGAGGAAAGAGCTATGAAAGTGAAGATATTCAAAAGAAAAGAGAGAGTGAAGACAGAAAAAGGGAGCCTATGAACTTTTTAAAATGCTATGTGGTGTTGTGATTTGGATTGTAAAATTTGTACCAGAATAAACAGTCTATAAAAAGCAAGTGTCTTTTGGTTTTGATTTTTAGAAAAAGAATCTACACTCACGCACTCACAAATTTACACTTACACTAGGGTAAAAAATGGGTTTTTGAGTTTTAATTGATGTTTGCTATTGAAATACTATCTCTTTTCGAGAGACATGGGTGGCCCTGAAAAGGGCCTTTGAGTCTTGGTGGGTTTTAAATAACAAAACTTAGGAAGCTATCAACTTTAACTGCCTTAAGCCTTTGCCACGGCCAAGGCCTACTTCTGGACTGCGTACTGTCGATGATTTGGTAGAAATCACTAAGGGTGGTATGGTAGATGTTGTCAGAGGGTTGGGTTGTTTAGCTCGGGAAGGTCTTTTTCTCTTCGGTCGTAATAAAGAAGTCTGATACATTTGTTTCAGACTTCTTAACTCCGCTAAAATGTCTAACAGTACCATCACGGTTTGACGTTCACCCTCTTGTTTCTTGTCTGCTTCTTGTTGTTGTTGTTTTTTTCTTACCTCTTCTTCTTGCTGCTTTTGCTGTAGGAGAAAAGCTTGTTCCGCTTCCTTTTGCTGTTGTATAAATTTCTCCAATTCTTCTTTCTGTCTCTGTTTAAAATTCTCCACGTGTGTTAAAGAAGGAGAAGGTGGTAAAGGTACTGGTTCCGGAACAAATTCATGCGAAAGAAAATCCACAAAATCCCAAATTACTTCTTCTGGAATTAAGTCCGGGTTCCTTGGGTAGTCTCCACGATCGGTGCACCCCAATTCATGGTCTTCTGAGTTTCCGCCATGTTTATGCTCACTGTGTCGCTTGGATTGACTGCACACAAACGCTAGTGCCTCTATATAGGGAATGTGACGTCACGGACTGCTCTCTTCCGATTGGGCAAAGGGTGACTGAATTTTGTAACGCGTGTTTGGATTGGTCAATGAGCTCAATCCGTTTCAATCCTCCCTCTCCCTATGAATAACCGCCGTTCACTTCATTCCTTCACCTGTTCTCGTCACCAAGATGTGGACCGAAGTAGAATCGTCTACTCTCGTCTCTTCCATGATGTTTAGAACTGACTTACCCAAGTACGTCCGATCGTCGTGGGTCATTGTCAAGAGGACGGATACCTGTGTGTGGAAAAGAAGAATGTACGTCGAAAGACAAGGTTACTTAAAGAGGGTCTTGATTTACGGTCCAGAAGTAAGACAGAGTTTAAGGACAAGAAGAAGACCAATGCGGTGCCCTCTGTGTTAACAATATGGTATGTTAACATAAAACCAAACGCCCTTTTCAGGGCCACTCCCATGTCTCGAAAAGATATTCCTTTCATGCCTACCTTTTTGTGTGTGTGTGTTTTTTTTATTAATAAAAATGTCTGTTGTCTATTGTTTGTGTTCTATCCCTCTCCCCTGTTCCATTTCCATTGTGCCTAGACAGGCCCAAAATATATTCCCATGTTCAATTCCCCTTGTCCCTAGACAGGCCCAAAATATATTCCCATGTTAAATTCCCATTGTCCCCAGAGTGCTGGGCCAGTTTTCCCCATGTTAAATTTACATAGTCCCCAGAGTGCCGGGACCCTGTTTTTAATGGTAAGTCCCATTGTCCCTAGGGTGCCCCCATTCACTACTTATGTCCATATTAGTGCTTGATACGAGTAAGGTAGTCTTGGTGCTTCTGTTCATATAACATATGTAGAGAAATGAAGTAATGACATAATGAATTTAATTCGTATCGGCATGCCTTATATACGGTGTGAGATTCAGAGAGTTCTTTCAACCAATCACTCCTACTGAGAAGCCATAGCATATGTTACGTCCCTTCGAGCTACTGAATGGAAGATGATATCTCATGCAAGGTCAGTGATTCGCATTGCCGAATTAGTGTCATATAAGCTGACCGTCTTAGTGCAGGGAATCAGTTTAAATCAAAAGGAAAGTTCAAGATAGGAATAAAATCAAATCAGAGAGGACGTTAAAGCCGGGAACTGAGCAAGAAATAAATAAAAATCAAAGAGAATATTCAAAATGACTGCTTTCAAAATTCGGCAATATTTTTTTGTAAATAATGAGGGTGACCGTTAGAAGTAAAACGCAGATAGACCACTGGATATGTTAACTGCGGTATTTCCTTGAATCATTTGATATATTGTCCATGTGTAAGTTTATTTTCATCTTTTGACTAAATTTTATTTTAGAAAAAACAGGAGACGTAGAATAATCCAGAAGTTATGAATGTAGTGAGATTTTTCAACACTTTCGCTACTAGATCAGACATGTTGAAGTGATTAGCAACCTTTTTATTTACATTTATTGAGACAATAACGTAGAAAGAAAATTTCTCGTACATTAAAAATGAAGCCAGTTAGATATGTTAATAGTTTGTAAGTCAGAATATAAATAAATATACATGTGTTAAACTATATTTATGACTGAGGTTTAGATACTGTATTATGAAAAACACGGATGCAGCTATGTATGCAATGATATTGTTACTGGATTACATTGACCTTTACCAATGAAAATTAATTGTATTGTTAATTGAGAAGGTAAGGTATTAATGCAGTCAATCACGTCTCGATGCCAGTTTCAGGTGATTCTTTCTCCATCCTTACGACCCCAACGTCTTTCTTGATAGATCGATCGAACAAACCATGCGCTGAATTGCGTTTGTTAACTATTGGGATTATAGAGAAATCAACGTGTCATAACAATATTCTATGCATTCCTCACTTGCATTGCCATATTCTCCCGGTCGCCGTCATGTAGTATAATAACAAAGGACTTCACAGGGAGGGAGGTAATAACTGTCTAAAGCTGTCACCGACAAATTTATTCAGCCCAATTGTTCTTCTTTGCCCACCAATGTGTTAAATATATGTGATATTCAGCACCTGTGATAAATATTTCCCCGGAGTTTCTCATACTATATGTTAAGTCGTTCTTTTACATAACGCTTAACATTGTCGTCATAATTATTAGCGTCATCGATTAAAGTGCGTAACAAGTACCCCTTAATCTTCTTGAAAAGGTGTTATTCATATGCTAGGAAGTGTTTGTGGCTCCACTGGCAGAACGGGTTTAATGCTTTTGTCAAACGTGTTTCATCAAGAGTGATTACAATTATCCGTCAGTAGTTATTGGGAGTAATCTTGGGCACTATGAGACAATTATGCCATAGCCATATGGTTTATATTATGGGTCGCTCATGCGCTTAAGGGAAATCACATGCTAAACTTGTCCATAGGGTTCGATTAGGAGGAGGTATTGAGCATTAGATTGATCTATGTACTCATCATCATCATCATCATCATCATCATCATCATCGGTCCCGCAGTCCGGTAGACCGTTGAGGCACCACAGAACCGAACAACAAGTTTCCTCCATTCCTCTTGATTTTCCGTCTTTCTCAGTGACTCGCTCAATTTCTGTCCACTCTCGAATGTTATCTTCCCACCTTTTCTTTGCCTGACTCTCTTTCTTCTTTCTTGTACAGTGTCTTACAGGATTGTCTTGGTAAGTCCTGTTGATCGTGAGACATGTCCATACCACTACAGTTTATTTTTTCATTGGTGACATGGTCTTTGTATGTGACGGCGAGGATCTTTCGGAAACATCTCATCTCTGTGGCCTGTATCATTTTCTCTAAGTCAGCTGTTATGATCAATGATTCGCAGGCGTAGAGAAATATGGGGATCACCAGTGAGTGCATCAGTCTGACCTTCGAACTGAGTGCGATGTTCTTGTCGTTCCAGATGGGCTTCAGTTTTGTCAGCGCTGATGTTGTCTGTGCAATACCGGAGAGTACTTCAGGCTTCGATCCTTCGTATGTTACAGTTGCCCCCAAATACTTGAAGCTGTGGACTGTTTTTAGCTTCGTACCTTGGACCCTGATGTCAGTGCTGATGCCCTTGGTGTTGTTGGTCATCATTTTGGTCTTCTCTGCACTGATTTCCATGCCATAGGCTACAGAGGTTTTGTCGAGGCTCTCTACTAAGCTAGCTAATTCTTGCTCATTTCCTGCTAGTCCATCAATGTCGTCCGCAGAACGTAAGTTGTTGATTGTTCTTCCTTCATTGCTGACCGTAGCTTCATGCTTTTCAAACGCGTCTGTCATGATTCTTTCCAGAAAGATGTTGAATAGTGTGACAGAGAACAGACAGCATTGTCTGACCCCGAATGTCGTTCTGAACCAGTAGTTTATGCTTCCGTTGAAGTATACTGCACTGATGGCCTTGCCATAGAGAAGGTCTATTACTGTGATGAAGTTGGCATTGCTGTTGTACAGTCTCATGGTCGCCCACAAGGTTGCACTCCCTACCCTGTCAAATGCCTTCTTGAAGTCCATGAAGACGTGGTACAGATCTTGCTGGTGTTAGAGGTACTTCTCACACAATATCCTGAGTCTGAAAATCTGCTCTGTTGTGCTGCGACCTGCTCTGAAACCTGCCTGCTCTTCGCTCGGCAATGAGCTTTTCAACCTGTTGAATTAGTATGTTCAGCAGTATCCTTAACATAACTTTGCTTGAATGGCTTATAAGACGGATTGTACAGTGGTTTGGACACTACTGCAAGTTGCATTTCTTGGAGAGGGTGACGATCAGTGATTGGGTCCACGGCGATGGCTATAGTCCTGTTTGCCATATCTTGTTGCAGATGTTTGTGAGGGTGCTAATCATTGCGTCTCCCCCAGATTGGATCAGTTCTGTTGGGATGTTGTCTACTCTTGCCGACTTCCTCTTTTTCAGCGACCTCATTGCAGCTTCTACTTCTTCACGTAGGATAGGGTGGTTGTCGTTGTTAGTTGCTGGAGGTACGTTCAGTACTCGTGGATCTATTGTGGCTCGGCGGTTGTAAAGTTCTGCGCAGTACTCTGTCCATGTTTCTCGAATTTATTTTTCTTCTGTGAGGCATTTTCCGGCTTTGTCCTGTAAGGAGGTAACTCGACGTTGTTTTGTGCTTGTTAGAAAGTGGTATGTTTTCCTGCTATTGTTCCTTGTCAAGTTTCCCTCAATGTCTTTGTACTGTTCTTCAGTCTAGTTCTCTTCTGCTTTTGTCATGCTTTGCTTAACTTCCTGCATGACTGCCTTGTACTGATCTTCCCATTCTGTATCGTTATATGTCTTTTTCATTTTCCTCTTCTTGTCATACAGGTTCACTACCTATGCTGTGACCCAGAGCTTCTTGACTGGGCGATGTCTACCAAGGACATCCGCTCCGGGAAAGCTTCTAGTCTGACGATGTTTACACTTCACTATGATGTAGTCGATCTGACTGTGCTTGTCTCCGCTTGGACTGTGCCATGTCCATCTTCTGGATACTTTGTGTTGGCCAAAGGTGTTTACCAGCATAAGGTCGTTGTAACTAGCGAATTCCAGAAGCATCAGTCCTCTCTCATTTGTCTGTGCATTGCAGCAGCGCCAACTTGTTCCTTTCCCGTTCATGCAAACGTCCTCGCCTATCTTGGCTTTCCAATCGCCTTGTACAACCAGAATGTCTTTCTTCAGTGTTTTATCCACGACTTCTTGTTGCTGGTTGTAGAAGTCTTCCACATCATACTATGATGTTGGGGCGAATGCCTGTTTTATGGTGATGTTGAATGGAGTTGCCCTAAAGCGGATGGTGATGAGCCGGCTGGAGACTGGCCGACATCCCATGACAGTACTCACGCTGTCCTTGTGTACAAAGAGCGCAACTCGCTTGCTCATGTTTGTCCTCTCTGCCAGTGAAGTACTGTTTGTGGCCTTCCAAAGTAATTGTTTCTCCAGTGTTCTTCCATCGTATCTTACAGAGTTATAGGATGTTCCAGCGGTATATGTTCATTATAGTTCTCTTTTTATATACAATACTTATATCCTGCAAACAGTCTAGTCTTCTCTTAATGATTGGTTTTTATAAATGTTCAATGTCGATATGGGACAATATGGGAAATGTTCTGAAATCTTTTAACTTTGGTGTTTTCTTTTATGTCAGTGGTTTAGATAATTCTGCAGCAAGACTAAATGTAGTGTCATTAACAATGTTCATCTGCTTTAGGTCTACCATCGAAACATTTAAGGACTTTACATCAGTCTCTAGTTTATGTTGTAATGTATCTCAAGTCATTTGGATAGGAAGGAACATATTCTTAGAACAAGATGATGCCAAAATGTTGAAATCATTTTGTTCTAATTTTTAATTTCGACTTTTATGAATATAATTCTCTTGAACCCTAGACGATATGCTAGAGATTATGCAAAGGATTAAAAGAAGTTTTTTAAAAAACTGCCGTGTTGTTAGATGAGGAAAATTCTGTTCCTAATCAGGACAATAAAATTGATCAAATCATTGATTTTTCCACATTGATTCATCTATTCTCGGCATTGACTAGACGTTCAATTATATACCACAATATATAAAAAATGAGTTGAGGAAAATATATTTATTTGGAACAATAAAACCGAAAGGGTTCAAATAGATATACTTAAGCCACAGTCCAAACTACAGAAGGAGGTCTAGTCTTGGTTCATGCATTTATTTTAGTCTATTCAGTAAGATCGCTTGGATCATACGCCCTATTACAACGAAAAAGGACTTTAGTAAAATACAATGCTTGCAAAACACGTTCTCTGATATAAAACTTTAGGCGCGACAAAATTAATAGAGATTAGTAAATATATTAGTAATTAATAGAGATTAGTAAATATATTAGTAATTAATTGTGGCAATATGCTAAGGCTGAACAAGTGTCCCTCATCATTGGAAGAATACGTGTCTTAGGATATTTCAAATATTGTTTATATTAATACGTTTCATTCAGATACAAAACAGCCATCAAGCGGAATAATATGTGTCAGTAATCGTTTTGATAAACAAGGATCATTATAAATTTTCACTGACCATTTTCATTGTTTCAGAAATAACTATTTCCTGGAAAAGACACATGCATAATTATATTCACAACTGAAACACTCTTCCACTTGTAAATTCAGAAATAAAGCTTACCCTTAGCACATAAGAAAATCTGTATAAAAGGATTTTGTACAGATGAAAACAAATAAAACTTATTCAAAGCAAGAGGCAAGGTCAGGTTAATTAAAATGCCAGATATTCCAGCAAGCCTGTAAACAATTCTCTAATTTTAGCAAAGAAGTGCACATAAATAAACCTAATTGCTTCTCAGTTTAAATTCATACTTATTAAAACAAATCCATCTTTGTAAAAAAATTCATTGATGAATATAAATTCACTTTTTGTAAACAATACGTTCAAAATTCCGAACACATTTAATTATGCTTGGCCAGTGATTGAAGAGTTTTTGAAGCCCTTTACTGCACGAATTAAATATTATATACAAAATGTCATGATCTCAAAACGAGATGATTCTTGGAAATTAATGTCAGGTGATTGCATCGATTGAAAATATCTAACGTATAGGTCTATCTGTGCTTAAAACAAAACAAGATTTACAAGTTATAAAAGTGAACTCTGCATATTTGTCCTTATTGTTGTTTCACAAACTGGCAGGACGTATTTGGACGGCGATTGACAACAGTTTATTATATATTTGCAGCGTTGCTCGCTATGTCAACACCACGGTGTTTAGCTGAGGTTACAATTTGTACTTGATCAATATGAATGACGTACTGTTTTGCAAGATCGGATAATATGTATGGGAACAAAATCCAAAGCAAATTATAGTGCTATAGAACAAATAACGGAAAGACGGTATTGATAAAACATTTTTAAGTGCACACTCAAATTCCATTACTCACGGGGCCAGGGTAATTATTGATTGTATCTATTTCTTATCTAAAAGGTTTTCATAGTGCGAGCAGTGATCATTTTACTACAGCTTAAGACAACCATTGATAACTTCTTTCACGGCGCGGGCCAAATGAGTGATTTTTGTTTTAAAAGCCGCACTACATGATGTAAATTAAGGAATCAAACCAGGTCACGGGCCGGATCCAACCCGCGGGATGTTTTTTGCCCACCAATGGATTATGATTATGCCACTACCTTATATAGTTATTAAGTAAGATTTGTTTCTTAGTCTTGTTGTCATATTAACAAGCTCATGAAAAAACTATGCACATACTTGTTCGTGTTAGACAAAACGTTATATTTTATATAACGTGAAACAAATACAATCATAACATTGAATATCACGTGATTGACATGATTTATATCATACGTTCGATATATCAGTTCCAATACGCACTTCACATATTTGAGTATATATTAAATTTTGCGATCTGAACCAAGACTATAGTGTCTTTATGCTCTGCGTCATATTTTGAACTTCAGAATACAAACCGGGATTCAAAAGATGTGAAGACGAATTGAAACATTCGGTAATCTCATAATCTTAGACTTCAAACACTTGCAGAAAATACACAGCCACTTTTTTGTTGTCTAAAAGGTGAAGTCAATTTGTTTACTTAAAAACTGTATAATTCTGACATTATGCTTTGGATATTGGTATCTTAAATTACGAAAATTGAGTATCAGCATGGAAGGAAAGAATCCTTTTTAAATTTTAAAATATAATTTATTCATTTAGAATTGACATTGCAGAAAATATAAGTCTCCGCTATCTAAATCCTGCTACATATAATATGTAAGTCACACCTAGCTGTGATTGCAGCCGGAGGGCACAGTCACCCTTGCTCTCTGTTGGTATCATATATTAAAACAGCCAAACGGCAACCTCATTTGCATATCAACAGGGAACTGATAGGCGTATGTTCCACGTACTCTGCAACTATTACTCTACTAACAATAATACCAATGGAAAAGAAAAAAATAAATAATTACTATTGCTGAGTGCGAGCATCGAATTAGTTGAAGCCTTTGATGCTGCTTAACAATACTTGTTTGCGCAAGGAACAGACGTACATCATATATGACTGTATGGAGACACTGTTTAGTTACAGTACAAGCTTTCAAGATGTTATTTCCCCTTACTTCACCCTAATTTTGCCATTATAAATTTAAATTAATTATTGAAAATGAAACCTGCATAATGGTTTCATAGAATTAGTGCAAGGAAAAACATATATGGCCAGAGAGCATTTGAGACTTGCCGCAGTTGGCATTGCTATTATTTCTTACAGACAAAAATATATTTTATGAGCTTAGGTATGGTTTTAAAACAATCTAGGTCCCTTTTTGACTGGAAATGACTGTCTTAAAATTGCTAACACCATATCTTTTCAGACGAAGCCTACGCATATGTAGAATATATTCAACAAGAGGCTGGGAACTAAAACCATTTTCATTCTAGGGCTGTCGGCGCTCATTTACTACAAGATGTAGCCTATGGTAAATAATGTAAGCGAGTTTGGCTAGTTATACAAAGAAGGTATCGTACATGGCCAATGTCCATAGGAACTGAATTCGTTGTCTCTACGATGCGTCTGTAATACATATTTCATGGGGATACAAGTTCATCTCTTATTCAAGACAGAGAGTATTGGGGACTTGCTGAAACAGGTCTGTTCTTAGGCGATGCAAGTTTATGTGCTCTTCAAACTGATTACAATACTGACAGTACTTATTTTTTTCTCAATTTGATTGAGAAAATTATTTATATTTCTTTTTTTTCTTCTGTGAAACCAGTTGCAGTAGCTAATGCAAAGATTGCAATGCTCATTCTTTAGCGAGTCCTTGCATATTATAATGCAGAAACATTCAAAGATTTTATACAACAAAATGAAAATAAAATAAAATTTTAAAAATGCATTATTAATAGGATCAAGCTTTTATGGAAATTTGCACTTTTGATCTATCGTACTATAGGCGTAAGATGCACTATTAAAAAGATATAGAAATGAAAACATCCCCCTCCCAAAAAAGAAGAGAAAAAAAGAAACAACATACATTTGTATTAAGCTAGGATTCTACACACACACACACACACACACACACATGAGAAAATGGAAAGCTAAGGACAAAATAAATCTGATTGATTCACACCCGTCGATGCATCATAGGAGCACATATACACCAGGCACAGTTTTCCTAGAGTCATCAAAAAGGTTTGTCAGATTCAACAAATAATTATTTCCAAGGAATACAAAGTAAAAACTCTAAAAATAGCTTACAATATTGCGAAATAAACCCTAAATAATCATAGAATTTCGAATTTAAGTCATAATTGTTCAAGTTCTAAACAATCTTTAGTAGTTTTCTAAAATAAACCCAATGGTGGATGTGTTGATGTGCCTGTGGTAGTCTTTGTCTTAGTGATATGCCTACATCCTTTTGTTGAGACACAGTAATACAATCCAGTAATATATTCCCTTATTTGAATTTTACTCTATGAATTTATGTTTCTATTTCCAAGATTGTTTCTTGAGCACTTTGTATTTCCGTAGAAGAATAACTTGATTTAAATAAAAAGAATAAATAAATACTAGCCCAACTGATATACTGGACACAACCGTATCACGCCTGATTCTGCTCAGATCTTAATTCATTTTTGCCAAAAAACAAAATGTTATACTTCTCTACCTGACTTAGGTCACGATGAGCATTTTCTAAAAAAAAAATATTACATAATGGAAAATTTAATTCTAGAAGATTCCAGATGTTTTCAAAATAACATTTTATTTATTCTTAGAAGGTCTGTTTCTAAGATTATAATATAAAATGTAGTAAACAACATACATACATACATACATACATACATACATACATACATGCATACATACATAAATGCATCTAGTAAGCTGCGCAGATCTTAGACAAATGCCGTTTCACATTCTCTTACATTAGTAATGGAGAATTCCAGTTTCGTTCGCGTAGGCGTTGGTGACATTTTGCACCTGCGGTCGGCTATTAACAGGTTTATGTTGTTTATTTTGCTTACAAAAATACACTACTGTAACATATGAAAAGGGCCAGATATATGTCTCATAAATGCTACTGGCATCAGTAATGCTTGTTTTTTTTTCCCGACAGATCCACATAACTTGCTGTTTTGGGCCGCGGTTAAACCTGCGTTCCCAGAACTTACCCTGCTGACTTGTGCCCAGACAAGGATGACGAGCTAAGAAGGCCAGCTATCAGAGCCAGGCCGCCCTGTCGAGCATACGATGTCATTGCCTCCCTGTTTCAGCGTTTGAGAAGCGGAAGCATAGTGCGTGTCAGACGTCTATTATCTCAACCCGGCATTGGTTCTTCATCTTTACAGTCTCTAACTGAGCAGTACCTATACATGGGGGGTTTAACCTTGGTGAAATGTGTCACCTTCTGAGTTGTGTGTACAAACGGTTGCGCTGTTGCATCCTTAGGCAGCTGTGCTGATATGTGTGCCTGTAGTTGCTTGTTTTTTTTCCTTTTAATTAGCATCGACATGTCTTGCTCCTATATATTGGCCAAAGCTGAAAGTTGCTTAGCCTTACTTTTTTTTCTTCTTCTAATTGTAGATTATTTATTTTAAAATTAGATGTATTTCTCAGTGATACGAAAATAATCCATACGGACTTGTCCGTGCTTGAAGTCAATCCATACCACTTAACCAACCGCCATGCCATGCTTCTTATAAAGCTCTGGTTATGTTGAGTTCTTACTTCTTCATGTATATATATATATATATATATATATATATATATATATATATATATATATATATATATATATATATATATATATAAGTTAAAGTCACCTGTATTACAGCGTGGCTGATAGAATACAAAATAGTGTGACTTATGCATACGAAATATGAAGTCAACACATTACAAATAATGGTAGGCAGGCGTGTAGCTGCCTATGCGCAGATACGCAGTTTCGAACGACATTTTGTTGACAGGAAAAATAATGCATTTCAAATAAGTTATTTTATTGACTTGTTATATTGTAATCAGCCTTGATATAAGAATAATTGCTCCACAATTTCCTGACGAGTGTTTACATTGAATCTAAGCAAACACTTTCTTTGTTGCTCGTTACTCGACGAGAGGAATGCCTTCGTCATTATATACTTGCGTATGCCAAAGAATGGTCTTTCTACAAGCCTTCTGGCAGGGCACTGTCCATTCTTAGAAACTTGTATGTCTCTGCTCTGCGCTCAACCTTATCGATAATGTTTTCATCCAGCGTGTCCCTAATCAAATCTTTGTCTTTACAGTAAAAGAGAACTAGCCACGATATCTACTTGAAAAAGTGACGAGCGACATATTTGTACATTTTAGGTATGACCATAACGTTGATCACGGCTAGTCTAGACATGCTGTTGTACGCCTGAAAAAAGGAGTCATCACCGAGTAGAATAACTGTGTTTTGTTTGACCCTTTTAGGAATATTGCTTGTGCTTTTTCGCAGATACACGGCCTCTCGTACACCTTGTTTGTTCGTACAGAAGGGAAAATAATCAAAGTGGTACTTACAGGTAAGCAAACACTCTCCAACCGCAGCCGCTGCGGCCGACAATCATGACACAGCATGGTTGTTAGTTGTGGGCCGTCGTTTCGATTAGGAGTGCTACTCATTAGTCAGTATTATTGGTTGCATCTTCATGAGCCGTGTGGACCTGTCGAGGACAAGGGGAAGTCGGTTTTCGTAAAACAAAGAACAATCAAATTAAATTTGTGTCCTTGATAAACTAACTTGCCCATAACTTGGGGTCTCTTGCTGATATCTCAACTACCTTTGAACATAGATCTGGTTGGAATGCTTTCCATCGTTACTGATGCATTGTTAATAAGCTGATTGTTGAAATTCTCCTTATCACGCTCAAATTCTCCCCATCACGCTCTCTTTGATACTCGAAGAGCAAAAATATGGATTTCATGGCTTTTGCTTGCATGATCAGCTTGACGTTCTATGTATCGTCGCTCTTAGCCAGCACTATCATGTGTCTGCTCAGCTTTCAGAGTGTGCAAAATGGCCACTTTTCCCATATAGTGCTGAATGTTATGCGTGATTTGAAACGTCGTATTCCAAAGAGAGATCGCTGATGGTGAAGATCACCAACTGATCAGTGTTCTGGAATAACTTGCATGTCATTATTCGTTATTCCGTATGTAAGGAAGTCATGAAGGACGGATTGGTTTCCGTGTTCAGAAATGTTTAAGGTTGCTGTTATTGGAGTTAATGTGTCCTTATTTAATGTTAAATTTTGTCGTTGTGTCGTACGAGTGCTTGTTCTAACATGAAACAGTTGAAATGACTGCATTTGGTGAGGGTTAAAACATTTTACCCCAGGAAGAAGGAGATCTACAAGTCATCGAAGTTTGTGAATCAGAAGAGTACAGTTGAAAACTCCTTGGACCGGTGACAGCGAAATCCTAATTGTGAGTAAGCAAAGGATATGTCTATAGTAAGTGAACTAGAACGACGGTTATACATTAAAATCAAACAAAGAACTTTACTGAAGAACAAACCAGTAATGGAGCCCTTGCAGTACAATCGGGACAGAACTGCATGTTGCTAAGGCACAGAAACGACCAGAGTGTGTTCTGGAGGTGGAGCGGAAGGTTTTCAAGATGGGCCGCTACCGAGAGAAGAGCATAGGAAACTCGCCAAAGACCAAAACGTGATGGCAGCTGATACAAAATGAATGTCAATAACGAGCTAGCTACTGCAGTACAAACCGTTACCATTGTAATAATAAATGCCGGGCAACTGACAACTAACGGCCTCCAAATAAGAACAATCAGGGACCTCAATGTATAACTCTGAGGGACTCGCATGCAAATATCTTCGCATAGCTTAAATAACTAGATATCAACATTATCACGAAAGAGAGGAAGTTGAATGGAAAGGTAGACCAAAAAAAAAATGACACAAGGACACAGTAAAGAACTGAAAGACGAATCAGCATCGTTTCCTTATCCAACCGGCACCAATTTAGATCCCCATGACAGCCGAATTTCCAGGATTTATAAGACAGTCACAAGGATCTTCAGACTATACGCCACAGCTAGTGGCCGAGCACTAGCTTGCAAAGTTCCAACACCGCATCTCATCGGTTAGTTCCTGTCTGATGCCAAACCAGGGATTCTCAACCTCCCTACAAGTTACGGTCGCACGTACATATCACTTACTTCTGTATATTTGCCTTGGAACAAATCATTCACTAATGCAAACAAGTTGCACTTGGTTTGCTGATGTTTGCTCTCTCTGTATCTCTGAAGGCATAGACTCAGCTGTCACATTATTTTGCGTCGCCATTAAAGCGCAATGATTGTGGCAATACCATCGATCCAGCACTAGTACTGGTTCTGACAATTTACGTTCTATTAACTAATCCACTAGCTGGCTCGGCGGCAGAGGTGTAGCTGGGGGGGGGGGGGCAGGGGGGTACATATGTCCCCGGGCGCCAAGGTACAGGGGCGCCAAAATGAGGCTTACAACGTTACATTATAATAACTAAACAAGGGTAATATTAAAAAATGTGATTAAACGGGGAGGGGGCTGGGGCGCCAATTTTATAGTTCGTCCCCGGGCGCAAAATATCATAGCTACGCCTCTGCTCGGCGGTTCTAGAATAGGTGATGTACAGAATACACAGCGCCTATCGAAAGACTAAGTTCATCTCAGGATGGTATAACGTTTCGGCTGAGCTTGGCAGCAACATATTTATTGTAAACCCGACCGCAACCAGTCCAACTTTAGAAATCCTCATTCCTTTTGGGTTACGCTCAACGTGGATACGCTCGTAAAACTAATGCAGACTCTAATTCCTGGAATGACTACGGCCTTTGACAGTATGACAGGGCGGGAAGCATCACGGTCACTGATCCAGAGCATCATCTCTCTCTCTCTCTCTCTCTCTGCTTTCTCCCTTCTAATTTTGGAAAACGCAGCACTCCAGTTCAATTGGTTATTGTGGGTGGTGAGCCCTACTTGAAATTGCTTCCACGAGCTCTCAATACGTATCTTAAACGAAAGACATTCACAGGTTAATATGTTGGAGTGGACTATCATCCTTGAAATTAAATAAAAGTACGAAGAAAAGTGCCAGTACACCATGACGAGTCCACGCTTTCTGGACCTCTTAAGTAGCCTCGGTCCAATCACCTTCAGGTCATCATCCAAGTTTAGGTGCATGGGGCAATTTTATGCACGCACTTAGGTTGCAAAACAGGAAGTACCCCACCCCCCACCCCCCACCCCCCAAAAAGCATGATCATAGTTCGTGGAAGAAACCAAAGCCCGTGAAAAATCTCGCAACCGTTTCGACAGCATACCTATGCCATAGGTGTTTCTAACGGTACTTCATACACATTTATTTGGTAGCCACATGGATATTTGTCCACATTCACAGTGTTTATTTACTCGGCTCTTCTTAAATTGCGTAATATTTTACAGTCGCTGCAACATGCCACAAGATTTTCGGACAGAAGGCCAACATAAGCTGTTTAATACATCATTACAAAATATTGCTTTGGCATTATACGATTTTTTAGAACTTGGGAGACTCGTACAATAATAGGCCAGCCCTGACCAATGGTTTGTAACACTTTTCCATTTGCGTGGCGAAAACTGATTTCCGTAAGGACTAAACATTGTATTTAAATAATAAACACTATATTTTTGACTTAACAAAGGACAAATAGACCGCCCAGCTCCAAACAGTTATGTTAGATATAATGTTATTGACTTGTGCAACACTGCTTCTTTTAATTGGTAACCGCTTCGGTGTCCTAAGTGATTCGAACGTTCGCTTCGGATATAGGAGGTCGTGGGTTCGAAACCCGGACAAGTCATACCAAACACAAAACTAGTACTAGCAGCTACCTCGCTTCGCGCTCAGCAATAAGAGGTTAGTGATATGACTGGTCGGCCTGGTGGCAGGATAATGTAACTTTGTGTGACATGATGCTACATATTCGCAGAATGATACCCGAGTGTCACACATTACTATAAACTAACATATTGCTGACATCGTAGCGACATGACTAAAATGTTAAAGCTAAGATTAAAAAAACCAAAAGCACAAACACTCACTTTTTAGCAAATTTAAAAGAATAGCAACCACCTCATGCGATATGGTTGAAAGTCATGAACTGCCAATGCCGCTGTCAACATTGCAAAGCTACAAAATTCGAAACATAATCACAAATATAGATGCCACATTCAAAGTCACTACGAGCACTATATCATTTTTCAATACATAAAGTCAAATCTGCGCTAGCCTAGTATGGTGGTAGTGGTAGTGGGATGGGCGCGTTGCGGACATTGCTCTTGTTTGTCCCTTGAGGAACCCACTGGTCTGGCATGCTAATTTTTGGCATGTTGCGAGAAACATGCGGGTAAAGGGTCGCTGGCCTGACTCATCTTGTCATTCCTCATGCAGGCCCATTGAATCCCAAGTGCATGCATTAATGTATAGCAATGTCATAATCTCGTTCTGTTCGTTTCTAATAAAGACACAAAAAGTCTGAATCGTCGTTAAAAAATATTTGATGTTCTATCTAATAAATTCCGGTAATAAAGATTAAAAGAAGTTCCGGTACGCCTGTAATATTTTGTAATTGGAAAGCAGTTTCAATTTTCCACAATACAGTAACTGATTCTATGCGGAAGTTAATATTAATCAATGTCAAATGATACCGCATTTTATTACCAGCGAATATTGATATTCTATTTTAGTTATGTTTTACCTTATAAGGGTGGATTGGTGTAAACCTAAGGCACGATCGTTTCCTTTATTACGGTTTATTCACTGATCTTTTAAAGGTTTTAAGTAACATGATATATTGAATTTCTTGAAAAGTATCAGTGCAATTTTAATTTAACATTGCATCAGCTTATTTTTTAACTATTCTTTATTCCTTATTTATTCTTTATGTTTATTCCAGATATTAGACTGTTCCAGTGTCCTGGTGGTTAGAAAATCTCACACCATAATTTTGTAACTAATGTAGTTACGAACGTGTACTAAAAGACAAGGCTAAAAGCTATTGTAACATAATATGATATAATTACCAAACAAAATTTAAAGAAAATGCTAAAGCTATTGTAACATGATAATGATTTTTTCACACTCATTAGGACTGACACAGAACAAAGAATATGTATTCTGTTTTATTACATTAAGATTTATCTTTGCATCAAACTAATGTCATCTCCGGCTGATAATTGTATTTTCTCAAAAAGCGGCTTAGCATTCATAAGACATGAATGCCATTCACTCTGCTTCATTCAAGTAAGGGTTGAATATTGCTTTCAGGGGCATTCATCTTTTGCCTGTTAGATAGATTTAAAGTGCAGGCACGAAAATCTTCATTGATCTCCAAAAAAGAAACCTATTCAGATGGCATAGAAGATGGTGTAGAACACTCCTCAGCTTTGTAACAGAGTTTTGTTAATTGAATGTAAACAAGTAGTTTTATATCTCTCGTTTTCTTTTTCTCATTAATATACAAGAGTGTACACGATACAATCTTAAAATTCGACAAATTCGATATAGCATTCGATCTAGCATAGTTATAATGTTGCTTGAAACGGTCTTGAAGATGTTATTTTACTATTTGCAAAAGAAACAACAAAAATATATATGCATGCTGATAATTCGCTGTTTTATTCTCTGACAATTTTAGTTTGTTGAAAACTCATAATCAAACTCTGGCATGGATCGGATTGTCATGAACCGGTTGCTAGTACGGTCTCTTGAAAAGGGTTTTAAACATGAAGGGTCTACATTTGGATAGATACGCCGCGAGATTAGCTCTTGATCACATTCTATGAATGAATGGGTGTTGACACACCGGTCTTCATAACAGAATTGAAGCCGCAGGTGTCTGAAGCTAAAAACTCGGATATGCTTTGATAAAAAGACAGTTAGTCTCACAGCAAATCATACAGGATGATTCGGATATAATTAAGTGTTGCTTGCATTCCATTGGACTGCTTCATATTTTAAATTGCTCACAGATCGGCATTATTATTTTTTGTGGAAGTATCATGTACCTTTTCCATTTCCTTGTTCAGCTACAGTGAAAGCACTTCTTTTTCTTTAGACACATATGTTATAATATGTCAATTTTATTCTCTGTGGCGTCTAGTTTCGATGGTCGTATTTACAATTTAGAATGCGCGTATTTGCATTATACTATGAAAGAGCTATTTCAAAGTCTGAAAGAATGAAACGTCCTTATAAATTTCATAAATGTACTGGTCTGGTATGAATTGTGACGTTGTCAAAATGGCGTTGTACAGAATTCCTCTGAGATATTCACAATAGTTCGAGAACAATTGTATAGTCTAAAACAATGCGCACTCTTTTTCCACTAAACAGTCTAATCAAATGTTTTCCTCACAAATAATATCGAAGTACAACTTACAGGTCACCGATCATACTCCAACCTTTTCTTTTTTGCATCAGATTTGCATTATATGATTAAAAGTAGTTATACTCGCACAAAAAGAACAAAAAATGTATCAAGTGTAAAGAAGAAATAATAAGTTAATTACTCGAAGTAGAATTATACAACGCTGTTACTTCCCTTTAGTTACGATTTCGCACCTATAGAGGCCAACCGGAAATGACGTATGTATCCATATAAGACAAAGTACATGCTTCTTATTGTCAAAAAAAACCAAAAAACAAACACTATAAACTATGGATAGGGAATATTTAGATGAAACTAATGTAAACTAATTTACTGTTCAGCCTTATCTCGGTATGCGTGCATGAAGCACTTGATTGTATCGCTTTCACAACTGTTCCATTGTTTCAATTTATTTTGAAAATTCCCGTTAATACAGGTAAAAAGAATCAATGCTGGCTTCCCTGAGTCGGCAGACTTTATATAAATTAAAAAAATGAAATCGCACACTTAAAGAATCAAAAGGAACCAAACTTCACTTCCTTTTGTCAGACAAATAAATAATAAAAAATTGGCACACTAAAAAGATACCAAAGTCAGCTTCCCGGGTTGGTATGGTTTGTAATAAAATAACCTATGTATCTGATATCCTGTAAGTAAGTTTAAACAATGAGTTTATTCCTCCCCGCCAGTTATGTTTATCACCCGGGCTTCTATTTGTTTGCCATATGTAATCATAAATGATGTTGGCAGGGCAAATAGTATACACAATAATAACTTGCTTTAATAAAACTTTTGTAACCATGTTTCCAAAAGGATTATCATTTGCACTCACATTGAATGTATTTTAAAATATTGATTTTTTATTTGCGAGATACCGTTTTATAGTTAACCTGGATACAATACAATCTGGGTCAGTTTGCAATACGTAAGCTACCATGCGTAAATGGCAGGTGCCTTCAAGCTATCGGGTGATATTTTCGTCTCATTTGCGATTTTGTTATTTGACATACGTGATACACACTACACGTCTACAAACTTTTTAATGTTACAACAGGAACACAAGAAATAAGAATTACTTCAAGATAGTTCTGTCCTTGTTATATACCTTTAATAGTCTATTACGACTATATGTCGCAATAAACCCCACGTGACAGATCATACGAATCAATTTTTAGAAATATCTATTCAGGTGACCTAACTCATCCAATAGGATTTAACTTAATTGTTCTAAGATACCGCCTGATCGATCTGTCCAACGGGAAAATTGCTAAATCTCGTGAACATATTTTATAATAGTTCTAGTATAAGTAATTGTCAATATGTACATAATTGTCTATTGATAAATTTTGTGCAATTGTTTACGTTCTTTAACATCTTAAGACAGACTAAATACAGGTACACACTATGAGCCAAGGAAGACTCTACATCCACGAATGCAAATTTCAAAATTAGTCGAAATCTTGTACCTGGTTTTACTATATATATATATATATATATATATATATATATATATATATATATATATATATATATATATATATATATATGCAAACGCTTTCTCTCATGAAAATATTACATTTAAGCACATCTACAAATGCATACTAAAATACATTATGAAAGAAGGAGTATCTAACAGCATCTCTCCAATAACTACGTTTTGAAATATATACTTAGATATATCTTTAGGATATTCTGCTAAAATGCGGTCTGTAGTAAAGCTTACATCATTGCCATAGCAAGTTATGCCGCCATTATTTATTTCTTTCAGATCTGTTAATTATGTAGGCAGCTGTTTGACATGAATGCTCTTTGCAGAAGCCTGACTGCTCCATGTGGAAAAGGGAAAAGGTATTAAAGTAATTATATACTTGTTGTTTTTACAAGCTTTTCAAATATGCATGGCATATCTGGTGGAATAGAAATGTGTCTATAATTACCAGAGTCACTTTTATATCTTTGCTTACAAATAGGAGCAGTTTTAACAGATTTTAGTTTATTTCGTACACATACCTAAGGTAATACAAATGTTAATCAAATAAGTAAAAGACCGTGCAATAACTGGAGCTCTTGACTGTAGAACGTTAGGTCCCACCTCACATGTTAGTGGTGAGTTTGTTAAGAGTGTAAAATATATTACTTTCACTCACACAATCTAAGGCAGATTGTAGATTATCAGTAACTATAGCCTTTACAACAGGTTAGGTCGTGTATATTGTCTCGGTTAGAGTCATTACTATTCACTTTCAGAATGTATACCTTCTGTATTGGTTCAAACCGGTTAAACCTGTCAGCTATATTCTGTACTGAAGAAGCCATGTTGTCATTATAATTCAACTGAGTGCTTTTTGATGGACTGAGCTCATTCAGATACTGCCACATGGAGCTAGAATGTTTGTTTTCTTAATAAAAGTTACATAGTAACTTTTCGTAGACTCAGTTATAAAAATGTTCATTTTATTTAGCCATTTTCTATAGTAGTCTCATTCGTTAATTTTTCTTAAATTTATCCAGTTTCTGTCTAGTTTGCTTGATTATAGAAGTTATCCATTTAGTTTGATATTAATGTTTGGCACTTTTTTATTTTTATAAGAGTATGTTTGCTTAGAACATTGTTAAAAAGTCCATACCACATGTCAAAATCAGTGTTCATGTCAACATTTTTTTTCAATATCATGGAAAAGTATTTGCTCCAAGTCCTAAAAGAATTCCTCTTTATCAAAGTGTGGCGAGTTTGGTTAAAAAACTGCATAGTGGGCATTACGGCATAATAGGCATTTTGATTTCAATGACATTTGCAGGTCTCTTAGTGTAGATGTAGTCAATACGTGTGCCACTATTTTCGGTGATTCTTTCTATTTTTATCAAACATATGCGATAAATTATATGTCTGGAGAAAACGTGGCCGTCTTTTAGAAGGATCGTCCAACAAATCATTATTAAAGTTTTCTAGAATGATTGTATCATACTCTTCATTTAAAAAGTCATTTTCAGTTTCAGCTTCTAGTTTAACAACCCATTCAGAAGTGCAGCTTGTGGGAGTGGGTCTACATGGAGAACACAGAAGTAATGGTCTTGGTTGAGTAAGTGATATTTCAATCCATATTGATTCTATATTGCCTATTTCTACATCAACCCGTCGTCTATATCTTAAAGACTGAGAAATGTATAGCAGAATACCCTCTCCATGAACATTTCTGATCTTTCATTTCATAAATATCTATACTGGGTATGTTATTAGGAATTGTAGAATTCAAAATGGTCGCACATAATCCTAAAGTATCGACAGACCCTTTTCTTGCAATATTAACTTAATTTCATCTAGTTCAGTTGTAACACAGAGAATCAAATTCGCTATCCTTGATCCTTTCCAATTTAAACCAAATGTTTTTATTTTATTTTATCAGTTCTATATTGATTCCATTGTTATGTTTCCTCTTATGGTACAACCATATTCTATTATTGGTAGTATATATCCAGAACAATACAGGAGGTAAAGCTTACGAAAAGAATCGTAAGAGTAAACCTTTTAAGGACCACTGCACACATGTGATCGATGCAAATGAGTTGCAACTGGGTTGCTGTTTAATGTAGATACCAGGAACTGTATGTTTTCTTTAACGCTAGACAAGCACATGTCATTTAGAGTGAGAGGTAAGTTCATAAAACTGGACATGCCGTGTTTTATTGTCATTTTAGTTTAGACCCATTCATATACATTTCTTACTTGTGTAAACAAAAGGTTTTATTACTGTGTTCGCTTTGAAGTATGGGTTCAGCAAAGATGATAATTTTACAAGATGAACCTGGTGTGAAACCGTCGAACAATAGATAACAGTCACAGTGCACTGGATACATGGATAATCCATCGTTAAACAGCAGAAGAATAGGGTCTACCAAATTCATGTAACAGGTTAGCGAGATATTGATTTGAAGCAGGAAAGTTAGTTTGCAGAAATCTTTTTGGCACTTTTTTAACGTGTATCAGGGCAGTTTAATATGTCTATGATTTTGTTGGAAACCTGATTGTTATTAATGGATGGATTGCTGCTACTTAAATGAAACGTTTCAACACTATTTGAAAGTTGGCAAAGCAGATATGTGTCGATAACTAAATGGGTCCATGGTTACCTTTCTCTTATTAATTATGAATAACTTAGCTAATTTTAATGATTTGGGGACTTGCCCAAATTGTTATCACCCTTAATTATATTCTTTTGGGACACAGATATTGAGAAAATTCACAATTTGTTTAGATTTGCAAATTTATTAGTGCCTGTTTTGACAGTATCAGTTAATGCTACTGAATGGATATTAAAATTAGTATGACTGGGTGCACGTTCATTCACGAAATCAGTAAATTTCTCTCTGCTAAGATGCATAAATTTGGCTGATTGCAAATATTAGTTTGCTTGATTTTTAATATCATGATCGTGTATTGTTTAGTTGAAGTTAATCCTATTAAGTGATACTAATAGGGTTAATGACAAAGGCTTCTTTGACAAAAGATGGTTTACTTGGGATAAAAATTGGTTGGGCTTTGTTCCGCGATAAACGATATCTAGTGAGGTCGTCAGATGTATCAGTAGTCTCGTTAATATTGCGCCTTAGCGATTTTCATAGTACACTAGTAGTGTAGTGGGCCTACTGGGCCTCAGTAGGAAATCCAGTCAAAAAGATGTCGCGGCACTATAGCCTCAAGATTTATAGCCTTAGCGGGAATTAGCATTACAGACCCCCCTGGGCCTGTATAGCATCAAGATTTTCAAGTACACCCTGGGTCTGTATAGCCTCAAGGGAAATGGAACATGGGGACTATGGGGTTTGTATAGCGACAAAGGGAAAGATAGCGTCTGACGTCACGGTAGGGGAGATTGGTAACATTGTAGCAACTAGGGGAAGGTGACGTCACAGGACTGAGCAAAGGTATAGATTGATATAACACATATACAACACACAAATACTGATACAACATTTAAAAAAAGTTTAGGCAAGAAAATCAATTTCTTTTCGAAGCAAATGAGGGCCCTGAAAAGGGCCTTTGGGTTTTTCTTCTATTTCCTCCACTTCTTCAGCCATCTCCTGACCTTTCCCACTATTCCTTTCTTCTTCTTCACTTCATTCTCTGACGTCCAGTCAGGATGGCCTAGAGCTCTGAACTTCTCCTGAACTTTGATCCAGTTATTGTTCAGCCTCTCAAACTCTTCCTTTTTCTTTAGGTTTTCTCTTTCTTTTCTCTCCTTTGACCACCTTTCTTTGATCTTTTTCACTTCTTGGGTCAGCACACTTCTCATGAGTTCTTCGGCTTTCTTCAGCTGGTCCAACACCCATTTTACAAAGGACCACTTTGTCCATGGTACCATATCTTCCAACAAACACCTTACTCTTATCAGAATATCTAAGGCTTCTTTTAACATACCCACTTTCACATACTCAGGGTGAATAAATCCTCTTAATCTCTTTACTTCTTCCTCTATCATGTCTTTCACAAGATCCATAGCTAATTTCAAGCTATTTACTTGCCTTGTGACAAAATCATTGGTAACTTTATGCCTCCAATTCTTATCAAGCGTTTCTACTACATACAAGCCATCCACTATCCAATACCAAATATCCTTCAACTGGTTAAACAAATCAGAAGCTTCTGCCACCTTGTTCTTCCTTGCTTATTCCGTAGAATGGCGCGAATGACGAACGCTTTGAGTTTTTATCTGTAAAGCATGGACGTGAAGGAAACCATCATCTACTTTTCTCTGCTTATATTATCTACTATCCACACAAACGTAATGAGACAAAAACATAACCATAATCTACTATCCACACACGCGGAGAAGCAAAAAAAACATAACCATAATCTACTATCCACACACGCCGAGAAGCATAACAAACCCCAATAATCTACTATCCACACAAACGTACGTGTGTGTTTACAAACCCTAATAATATACTATCCACACAAATGTACGTGAGCGCTTACACACACACACACACACACACACACACACACACACACACACACACACACACATATAATATAATTAGTAAAGGAGTGAGTGTTCATAATCACACTACTCCACATTCACACATTGGCAAATTGAATACTGTTTCTTTTTGTTTTGGTTAGCCCTGAAAATGGCTGGGTATTTTTAAAACTCCACATGCACCTGGCTAATGATGGCATCTCCCAGGTCTGGCACCGCAAACACATCTCCTGCTCCAGTCATTATCCCGGTTAACTGTAGCAGATGGGAGTGCAGAGGCTTGATGGCTATCCCCAGCACCCCAATCTTCAGTTTCTGGGATTCTGAAGATTTCCCTCTCTCTTCTTCTTCTATGCCACACCCGAGGATGCTGTCCTTGCCGTGGCTCCCGCTGTCTCTCCAATTCCTCCTCCCAGTTTTTTATTTGGGGGACAGCAGCTCTTGGTACTGGTTCTGGTATCGCTTGTGGTTGTTGTTGGCGCTGTTGTTGTAGCTGTGGCTGTCTTGGTACCTGTGGAGGCGTCCTTGCTTCGGGTTTCACCTCACACACAGGTATCATCATTACATGAGGCAGGATTCCTTTTTTCCTTTCCTTCTCCTCTTCCTTCTTCTTATTTTTCCTCCTCCTCTTCTATTCTCGCTTCTTCGGCTATTGCCTCCATAGCCAGTTGATCCAATAATCTCCTTGCGTATTCCAGATGCATCTGGAGTTCCAAGAGTTTGGCAATTCTGCTGCTCATTTTTCATTCTTCACGAATCAACAGGGGTAGCCAGACTGACGAGTGTTTCCGTATATATTACTGAAGCACGGACGTGAAGGAAAACATCCCCTGATACTCAAATCTTATAATATCCATATTATTACCAAAAACGCGCGGACCTAAAAGAAACACTCACTCACTTTTTTGATATTGACAATCAGTATTTTAAAATTTTTGATGAGCGACGGAAACGAAGGACTTAGAGTCACACTTTCTAACAAAGATAAAGAAATCATGTGCTTATAGACGCACTTCTGTTGTTTTGTTTCTAACTGACTAACATACCATTGGCAATTGAATGATTATTTCTTTTCTAGAGTATAGGGTAGTTCTTAAAAGAGCTGTCATTTTATGAACGAGGAGCTATGGCAATCTTTTATGATCTAAGATTGCGGGTTCGTCTGGCGACCGGCTTTCTCACAGGATAGGGTCTGCTTCTTCGGAAAGAAAAGGAGAACTCTTTGGTGTGAAAACGGCAGTCGATAAAACCTCTGTCAGGTTCCTGCTGCTGCTGCTGCTCTCTGTTCTTTCTGCTGTCTGTACTTCTCTGTCCATTCTTCTTTTTCCCTGTTAATTTCCTCTCTGAAGAGCTCTACTATCAGGTCTTCAGTGACTTCTAACATTCTGACATTGTCTATCTCTTCAGGCTTCGGTATCAGGCTTTGCCTGACACGATGCAAATTGACGTAGGCTTCGTTCAGCTTGGCTAATCTAGAACACATCTTCGTAGCAGGATGAGTCAACAATGGAGGTCAGACTTTTTTGTTGTTGTTGAGTTGAATTAAAGTGGTGTGCGTTCGCATTGAGCATGTACCACTGGTTTATGATGCCACAGGCACCTTTTTGATTACTCCTGGGGGAAGGAATGGTGCCACTTCCTCCAGGCTTTAATGTGTTCACAGAACACTTATTGATTGGGCCGTCAGGTCGAGGTACTATTTGTGTACATATCGATCTGATTGTAAGGCCTAAGTTAAGTGGGATTGGACCCAGCACACACTCAGTTTTCAGTTGCATTTTGCTGCGACTCGCGGGATTGGACCCGATCTAAGTTCGCTTTTTCTGATAAATTATGATTCGTGCACTGCACGTATGGATTTTGGTGTCTATCCGTGGAAAAGGGTGAAAGTGGTTAGGCTTGGGTGGTGGTGTCTTGCCACAGGCCAGTAGTGCTCTTCCAATCCAGGATATTTTGGTCCTAAATTCCCTCATTGAAATTGGTATAATAGACTCTGCTGTTTTGTTTTGAGAGAGAGCCTATCGAGGTTATGAGGTCAAGGTTAGTTTCTAGGTGACAGCACTGAAATCAACTTTGGTTTTTGTTTTGCAGCCTTGTACTGCTGGCCCTGGATGGAGTGGGTGTTTGTCCATCTTTTTGTTTTATTTGGGGTCCTACTTTCCTAGGTTTGATTTTTGGTTGCAGCCTTGTGCTGTTGGATCTGATAGTAATTGGGTTTTTTGACTACCTTGTCACAGGATGAAGCCGGGTTGGGACTGGATTAGGGAAGACACCAAAAGCAGCTGCGTTTACAAGATGTTTATTTATAAACGCAATTTAAATATAACAAATCTAACACCATTATAATCAAAAGATAAGGAAAATTATAAAGTTCCTAACATGGAACTATCAACAATTAACTCAACGAAGAAAACAAAACTCCACATTAATTTAACGTATGGAATTTCAAAACAAACGTGAATTCCTATCACCGACCAACAATAAAAGTGACCTACACCTCAATATAAAAAGTCTTGAAGGTATCGTTCAAATAACGATTTAGAAAAGAATGTAATTATGTATCGTTCAAATAATGATTTAGAAAAGCAGTGTAAATTACTATCCTATCGTTCATAAAACGATATTGAAAAGCAGTGCAAATTACGAACCTGTCGATCGTAACCAGACATTGAAATAGGAATGAATGAAATGATGAACCTATCAATCGTTCACACAACGGCACTGCAATAGGAATGAACAACATTATAAACCTATCGATCGTTCACACAACGGTATTGCAATAGGAATTAATAACATTATAAGCCTATCGATCGTTCACACCACAGCATTGCAATAGGAATTAACAACATAAACCTATCGATTGTTCATATAACGATATTTTCATATAACGATAAGAATGAATGAAATTATTCGCCTATCGATCGTTCATATAACGATATAAAAATACGTGTAATTATGAACGTATCGATCTTTCATATAACAACTTAATAGGGATGAATGACATTATGAACCTATCGATCTTTCATATAACGATAGTAATGAATGGAATGATGAACCTATCGATCGTTCATATAACGACATAGCAATAGGGATGAATGACATTATGAACCTATCGATCGTTCATATAACGATATAACAATAGGAATGAATGACATGAACCTATGGATCGTTCATATAACGACATAACAATAGGAATGAATGACATAAATGCAATTGTGGAAATAACATGGAACACTACAACTATCGTGGCGCCCATTTGACGACGAAGATGTTAACTCCGGTTCCACGCGCTCTAGTAAATGGCCAGAGAAGCACCCACGCATGGTCCGCTCCTCTCAGTCTGCTGAAGGATCCCTCACATCACAGACCCGTTGGTCGCAAAGACCTGGTCCCTCGCACCGAGAAAACCAGTCCATTCTTCCGACCCAACGTCACCAAAACACAGCGTATACGTCACAGGAACCCCACAGAGTTTTGTGACTCCACATCAAACGATGTACAAGGCATGGCAGGCATGTATAAAGCAGCTCTACAGCTGGTGACTCCACATCAAACCATATACAAGGCATGGCATTTACGCAGCTAAAATGATAAAAACTAAACCGTGTAGTACAAATGACACGGTTAAGTACTTTTTCAGTCACATATGTAGCGCATGCGCGCACATGAATTCATTACCCAATACATTAATCGTTTAATGCAAACATTGTATAATTAAATACAAGTTGTCTATTCGGTTGCAACAAATAGCTATCTCGAACCAGACCATAGTAGTTATAATATAGCGTTGTATAACCAAAGTATTGACTCTCCGTAGAATTTAGAATAAATATATGTTTCCTGCTCGTTAGCTACTGCATTCAATGAATATGTTTGCAGATAGAAGTCTTTTTGAAACATTAAGGTTCTAAAACATCTAAAGTATAAAAACAATTCTGTCATATAGACGAATAATAATAAAGAATTTCATTACCTCTACAGCTGGAGATTTGCTCCTGTAAAGGGGTAAGCGTCCTGACAAGACTTAGCGTAATGTGATTTGTTTATAGAGAATTTGCTCTATAAATACACTAGCTGTGACAGATATGTGCAGCTAGGTACTTAGTTTCCCTGCTGCAAGCAATTTGTTTGTGCAGCATGGTCTGAGTTTCGCTCAGGATTTCGAAATAACTAAACCAAAAAAATATACCACCCTCGGGTGACGCTCTACGCGGCAACGAAACCCAGTACATTTTTGACAACATATACATATTGATATAACTCCTACACAATTCATTGACATACCTTATATATGTAACTTTTTGGGTATTATTCTATATGGTTGTTACTTTGCAGCATTGTGCCGCCGGGCCTGATAGTCGTTGGGTTTTTTCGACTACCTTATATGTATTAATTTGGGGTCCTATTGCGGGTGTCTCTGATGGTCTCGTCTTGCGACCACCTTATACGTTCTATTTTGGGGTTGTATGGTTAAGTCTAGGTTTGTTGTAGCTGTCACCTAGGTATAGACGGTAAAGTTTTAGCTGTTAGAATAGGACGTTGTAGAAGAGTGGTATGATAGAATATGGTCAGACTGGAGACTAACACGCTTTTATTGTAAAAGCGCGGACGCGAAGGAAAACATCCATACACGGTTTCGAGTCGGAATGCTAAAATAGTGTAATGTGAGGGATATAGAAAAGTCAAAGAGCATGGTTCATGATACCCATGGCAAAATAAATGACAAACGCATTTTTGCAAAACACAATATTTTTATTCAAATAACTTACCACTAACAATTAACAATTTTTTTTAACATTAACCATTCAATTTAACAATAAACATTTTTTCAATAACTATCTATCTTGGACATGATTGACAACGTTGCGAATGAAAATGAGACTTGATTTCCACTGTTGGAAGTCATTGGGCCATTGATGTACACTACGTTTCCTAGCTAAAGACAAAAGATAAGCATAATGGTCACAAAACCATCGATCTACTTTCTCATCGTTTCTAGAAGAATGACGATCAAAATAAGTCACTAAATGTTCTAAAGAATATCCCAGACTGCGATGATGCAGAAAATACACACAATATTGTCCACACACCAAGGAATCTGTGCCTTGTAATTTCACATTATTGAATCGTGTGGTCTGAGCATTTCTTCTCATAAAGTCAATGATATCGTCTTCCAAAGGGGGCAATCGATACGAATCAAAATATTCTACGCATCCTTCTTGAGGAAATTAGACGGCTACCCAGTGGGTTCCTGGGAGATGACTTTCGTCCGTGTTGGTCACATAAGCTTGATGGTCTTGAGGTTTGCGATGAGGGAGTTCATCTTTAGCGCACACGACAGGATTTCAGGAAGCAGTATACGAACTGTGGTTCAAAAGATAATAAAGTTCCCAGGTATCCATTTTTTGTGTTGTTTTTTTCTTCACAAGTGATAATCAGTGATCAATTCGATTCTGAATTTCTCTTGGAAAATGTCTGACAAGTAAAAGGCGTTTAGCTCCGACTTCTTACCCTTGTCTAAGACACTTTCGATGCGACGGATCTCCAGAGGCGATAATGGAGGACAATAATATTCACGCAAGTCTTTATACCACTGATGAAACACGACTTCTTCCGAGATGAGACCCCAAGCTTCGTCCAGATACTCGTCCAATTTTTCTTCTTGACTCAACATCAGACATTATCATGTTGAATTTGGATGGGATGATCGTTTTGACATCCATAGCAATCTTCCTTGATCAATTCCTTAATTTTTTCTGACAGGTAAATAGCAAAACAGGAGACTAAATGTTCTTCTTGTTCTGGCCATCTGGACTTCATCATTATGACTTCTTCGTCTTTGTTTTGGGGTTCTCCTTTCATGGTCTCCTCACATTTCATTTGCAAAGTTTCTCCACTAGGTAAAGAGGGATAACATTCTTCCATGGCTTCTAATAGCCTAGAATGATTTCTCTCAAACTGCTGATTTCTATCGTATTGTCAAATTCAGCATACATGATGACGTTCACTGTGTTATATTGGGGTAGTCGATTCGCAAACTGAAGTTCCACACGAATCTGGCAGGATTTTATAGGGTAAAAATGTCCCTCGTCGCTGCCTTGGTCAGGAGTAAAATCAAAAGCCCACAAAATACGAAATACCATGACTGGTGTTAGTTCCTAACTGTCCGGTGGCTTCGTACAGGGACAAGTACGATCTCAAATAATTCCTGTCACCAAACTTAGGCTCGAAGGGTCTGGTAAACAATGTCTAGCCATCGCGACTGACTTCGATTTTGGCTACGTTGTAATGCTGAAACTGGAAAGGGTTTTCGTTGTGAAGTCCATTGAAGGCTGAATTCTTGACGATGCCAATGATCAAACGTTTGGGTAATTGTCCTTGGAATAGATTATCTTCGATCATGGATCGCTGTCCAGCAGGAACAGTGAACGTTTTCACTTCCACTCTTCGTATCGGATACTTGGCGGTCGTTCTGCTCAAAGTGTGACTGATGTCATTTTCCACTTTAGGTAACACTTCCACACGACGCACGTAGAGCCTGGCTTCTTGGATGATAGTTTTGTATTCGTTGGTATTGGCCATCAAATGGAAAGCGGCACTGCTACGATTCAGTCTCAGGCGAATATCCACTCCGTTCAGCAAATACTTTTCTTGTAACAAAATGCAAACCATCCAACAGTTCTAAACTACGTCCTTGCATAATGTTCTTACGACGGTCATTAAACCCCACATTGTGAGGATCGTCATCTGCAGTCAGGGCTGTGTCGTTAAACGTGTTCTCACCCGCTGTGTCAGGTTTTCAAACCACGGAAGGATCCAGATGAGTATTCGTGGCTTCTTTTCCGTACGTCAAGAGATTTTCCAGGTAGGCTGGATAAGGGTAAGTATCGATGCCGCTGCTGACCATTTTGTTATTCAAGTACAAGTCCACTTCGCTGAATAAGGAATGCATGAAATTGTTGACAGGAGCTGCTCTAGCAACGTCTGCGGGATTAGTGTTGTCCGTTTTGATCACTTTGACTTTGAAGTACAGGTAACTGCTATTCAGATCAATGTAATCTTCGGGCTGACCTTTGATATCAAACTCAATGGGAACGGAATCCGTAAAAGAGGAGACGGGGTGAAATTCGACCCACTGGGATTCTTGCATCGTCATCATGGTGGGTGGCATGGCAAACAGATCCAGTTCCGACTTGGAACAGGCGCTAGACTCTCGGTGCACCATTTTTCTGTTTCTCAATAATTTAATAATCGAAAATGTCTAAGTCTCGAGCAGTTCTTCTTTTCTTTGTCTTTCTAGCTTTAGAAGTGTGAAGTCTTGTGAAAGGGTGTTTTCTTCGTCGTCTCTTTCTGCCTTGTCCTTGCTGTTTCGTCAGGGAAGTAGGAACGCCTGATTCAGTAGCGCTCATGGCATTTATAGGAGTTTCTCGTCAGCCCAAAATGTCTTTGCCCGTTTGCAACAAGACATTTTTGCCTGCTCTTAAGAAAGCTTCTTTAGGGTCTTGTTTGTCAATGATGACATTTTGGAGAAATTCTTTGCCTTGCGTCAGTGCGGCATCTTTCAAGGCGTGAAATCCTCGTGTCACCATTGGTTTCAACACTGGAGCCGCCGAACGAAAGGCTGATTTTAACATATCTCCTAAACAATGTCCTCGCTGTCGAGCAACCCCTCGGTACACTGGATACATGACTTATAACTCGTTAGAGAATCGTTTTCGAAAATGGAGTTTCACCGTGACTTTTCCTTTGGTGAATGTAATATTGTGTCCCAGATCTCCTCTTATAGCAATGTTGACAGTGTCAAAATACGACTTACTGACGGGCAAATAATGAGGATGTACAAATTCGCGGTGAACATGATAGGTGTTTCCACCTTCCTCGTCAGTGCCCGTGACAGAATCCACTTTGAAAGGAATGACACTGAGTAAAGGTACGGAGGTGTGTCCCACCACATTGTACTCCACCACATCGGAGTACACAAATATCAAATTCAGTCCTTGGTTCATTTCTACTGGAGAACGAAATAACTTGGTAAAACAATCGTTGTCGGAAGTGACTGGTAATTCGTTTTTCTTGATCATTGCCATCCTCATCTCCACGTCCCCGCCCAAAATGTCAAACAATTCAGGAGAAAATAAAATAGACATTATTTCCACCCCCACCCCCCTTAAATGTCATCAGGAAGCGACGAGCTACTTTGTGGTACTCAAGGATGACACTTTTTCTGACACTCTCCAAAGCTTTAAGAAACACGACATTAAACCTGCATGCAATGGTGCTCACTAAATGTTGACCACTGAAATAATAGCCTGGGGGAACGATCAAGTGATAGGTCCACTTTTGAGTTTGTTCATTATATGTTTTATTGTCATATTTTAAATTATTCAAGTACTTTTGCGTTTGCTCGTCATGAACTTCGACCGTAAAAAAAAATTGATTGGGAAGGACATTGAGGACTTGGGTCGGGTGAATGATTTCCACTATAGCCACTTCCCAATGGGCTTCGTGATCTAATTGGATACCCTGAGGTAATTTCATTGTGTAACAGCACAAAGTATTATTGGGAAACACGTCCATGGAACTGTCACTGGGTAAGGTTAAGTAAAATTGGCTATGGTGGCTCATAATTCCAGAGTTCTGGTGCTGTCCGAGGGGTTGTTGGAAGTCAGAGGAGTGTCCCCGCCCAAAATGGGGTTGTTGTTGTTGGAGTGGTGACTGACACTGGACACAAGATTCCCGTTGTTCCCGTTCGAGGTGAATTTCAGGGATGGATTGGGAAGAAGGTAACCGATGCAACTGCTCAATACAATGGTCCACAATTGTTTATCTCCTTGTTGCAAACTCAAATTGGCAATGGCTGCACCGATGACACAATATACTACAAAGATTTGGCAGAAAAAGACGATTTACGGTTTAGGCACACGTTCTCCACACCACACCCACAAGGGTTGCTTTTGTAAATCTTGCAGAGAAGAACTGGGTGAAAGAGTTGTCACTGCGGTGGTAGCACTAGCTGAGGCTGTGTGAAAGGGCATGATGGTCATTTCTTTTTATAGTTGATGACTTGCGAAGCGTCGATCCAAGAATCAAAACTCGGTGGATATCCATTCCAACTTACTTTGACTTCTTTAATACGTCGTTTGCCCACTTTACGGGGTTCTGCGTTCGAGAATGCTTTTGATGTCGTACACGTCGTCTTCTTTTTTGGTGACACGTTGTAACTCGCGTAAGTAAAACGTTCCTTTTAACACTTCTCCGTTCATGTCTTCCAATTTATAGACGGCAGGATGACGGCCATGTACTCGTCCAGTGACACGAAACAATTCGGTGGTCCAGATAGGTAAGTAACCTTTGTCGAAAGTGCGTTTGGTTCTGCCAATGCGCACCCAATATCCTACGGTCAACACTTCACCTTTCTTGGAGACAACCCCCGTTGGGGACGTACCAAACAGGCGATCAGAAACCAGCACTTCGTTGTCGGGAGTCACCTCTTGTGGGGCACGTCCAATGCGCTGATTGTAAGATTGGTTGTACGCTTGCACCAGGTGCGGTAAGATGTCGATGTACTTCAGAGTGTGGTGATGCGTAAAACATTTCCACATGCGTTCTTTCAAGGTACGTTGAAAACGTTCCACAATGCAGGCTTTGGTTTCAGGATTCTTGGTGGTAAAAAAAATGAATGTCACGTTTCTTTAATTCTTTTTGGAAAGCTTGGTTCAGAAATTCGGTGTCTTTGTCCGTTTGCCATCGAAGAGGATGACGACCACTTTGTTTCAACACCCGTTGCAGGCCTCGCACTAACTCGTTGCTCGATTTGGAAGTCAAGGGCACAACCCAGGCAAATTTGGAAAAGACGTCGATGACACAAAACAAATATTTGTAGCCGCGATTGTAGGTGGCCAAATGATAGACATCCGCTAAATCGGCTTGCCATTGATGATATATACCTTCCACTTGGGTGCGACTTCTGGAAAACTTTCGTCGAATCCGTTTGTGTAAAGTGTAGGTAGCTTGTTCTTGTAACCATCGTTGTACTGGAGGTAAACGGAGACTTTTCGAGTTTTGGCAGCACGATACAATTTTTGAACTCCTCCGTAACCTGGAGGATGGGATGGATTGTAGTAAATGCTGGCTAACAGCTTCTCCATTTTTTTGTTTGTTAATAAGTCACACTTTTCGGCTGATGCTACTCTTTTTCTCGTGTGGTATTTTCTTGGTTTGTAATGCTTTGCGTATCCGGCCAGCGATAGGTGTCGAGGAGGAGGATGTCTGAACAGGGGTAAGCGGTTCTTGTTTCACTTCTATCTTCACCTTCTTTTTCTCTTCTGATGAAGAATGGGTGGTCATCATCTTTTTAAGCCATCCAATTCTGGAGGTAGGTGGTGTTGTTAACTTGCGTACTTTTTCTGGCGGAGTTTGAAACCCTTCTTCTTCTTCTTCTCCTTTTTCTGTCTTGGTCACTTGCAGTAGTATTGGTGGCGGTGGTGGTGTGGGGCATGGACTTTTCATCATCTTAAAATCTTTCAGAGTGGGTAGAGCTGTTTCGTCTGAAGCTTTCTGGTGAAAGATTTGCAGTCGTTGCAAGAGTTGATCGTACGTTTGCGATTTTTCTGTTTCGGACAAATCGTGGCGATCCATCAACTACTGCAATTCATGTTGTAACTGGGACATCTCGGTCAGATTGGGATTGGGAGGCAAATGAGGGGTTCGTTCTTGCCAACGATGGTATTCCATCCATCGTTTGTAAGGCACTAAAGCTAGTGTTCGTCCTTCCATTCGATGTGAAGAGTGACGTCTGAGATCTTGGGACTCCAGAGGTTCTTTTTATCTTGCTCGCACGAGTCCTCCCAGCATGGTCCAGCAAAGGTCCTAACAATAGAGGCAAAATTCCTCCGCGTTGGACTAACATCTTCTTCTTTTGACGAATGGGGATTTTCTTTTGAACCATTTGGCGATGAACGTGACGATGTTTGCCTAAGCATTGTTTCTGGTGTTTCGACAAAGGGATCGTAGATTTCAAGACGTTCAAGCAACATTCGCACACGGTATCGATGACATATTTGGAGGCCGTTTGAATGAGTTTTTTCGCAGGGGTGGAGAAGCTTTGGACAGGACAGAAAACTTGTCCCCATGTTTGACTAAACGAGGAGGCAGTCCTTTCCTTTTCTTTCCTTTGGGTTTAGAAGAGGGATGTTTTCTGGGGGGTGAAATCTTTGCTTGTTGGTTCCGGGACATTCACCAAAAATACACTGGCGTCGATGACTTAGCACAGGTCATTTTATCTTTTTTTTTGACTATCGCTTCGCCAAAAAAGTGACAATGTGACAAGTGACAATGTGTTTTCCAAAATCCCCAAGGAATCCTCCCCTTTGGTGACTCCTCTTTTTCTTTGAACGACTGTATCTTTTCTTGGGTTAACGTCGATGCTTGGCTAAGCGCTTTGTCGGATGACGAGACTGTCTTTGTCTCTTTCCTTTTTGGACAGGAGAATGACGATAGTGACGGTGTGCACTTCTTTGAGGTGACATCTTTTGGGAGTTCAGGAGCACAAAAACACTGATACCCATGCTTTGTCTCAGGCCTTTTTTATACTGGAACACGTCGCCACTGATTTTCTTTACGTCGTATCAACTTGATGACAGGCATTACACGTTGTGAAAGGGTTCGCAACAGACTAAATCGAGCCAGTTCTTGCTTGGACAAATCTTTTTCTTCTTGGGTCCTTGTTTGGCTTTTTTGGGAGTGGCTTTTTTCTTGGGGAGAACTTTGGGAGCATTAGGATCCCATCTTAAGAGGGAGCAAATGATGACACCTCGTAGAGTACCGCTCCCTCCAGGTTTCAAAATGATTTGCTTTTTGGTTTGAGTGTCGATGCGGAGATCTGCTAGTTGGGTCAAAACTACTTTGTTTCTATCAAAAAAGCGTTTGGTTTGATGAGGAATCTGAATGATGCCTTGCAGTAATCGACGTGCTGTCACCGTGAACCATCGTAAGACTTCTTTGAGACTGGCTTCTAAGACAGGACCACGTATTTGTGGATTTTTTCGCGACTGATGCTATACAAGGCACGAATCAATTTGACAATGAGACTGAAGGGACGTCATGTTGACGCTGTGTGAGACAGACGAAAAGTGTCCTAGGTTTTTATAGTTTTTTTCGATTAAGTCGAGGACGGAGACATATACAGGACAGGCTCTCCGTCTTGACACCAGTGGTAAAACAAATGGGTACGAAATCGCATATAATCGGGGGTAGTGGGTTTCAAATCGACGAGTAAATAGGCGTGTGGAGTTTGAGTGGCATCGTCGTACGCCTGAGTTAGCCAAAGCGTTCCTAACTGTTTGGCTAAGACTTGCACTTGCGATTTATCTCGAGGGCTTTTAAACAAGACCACGTAATGAGCATTGAGACTGACGGTGCGATGGGATTTACTTTGCTGAAACCAATTTTGAGTGATGTAAACGACACTGTCATTACGATGATGCCCTTTGCGCGTAAACCACAGTTTAATTTCTTCTTCGTCTTCTCCTAATATGTCGTCGAAAATGACCAAATGGGTTTGATGGGGGTCAGACACGATTCCGTCGTCTTCGTTAGGAATGCCTTCCACAAACACGATGTAATCACCTTGACTTTCTCGCAAGAGGCTGTACGCCAATTGCCACTCTTTGTAACACCACACGATTCGTTGAGGTGGACGATCGATCAAATGATGTTTATGTTCGATCAAACGTTTGAAAAATTCGGTTTTGCCTGAACCACTAGGTCAAGCAATGAGCATGTTAAAGGGATGGCGAAGATACAAAGCCTCCCGACTGGCACGATCTAAGTGTTCGACGATGACTTTGAAAGTGGAGGAAGAGGTAGCAGAGACAGTAGAGGTAGCCATAGTGTCAGGAATGTCACTTGTAACACGAAAACAGACAAGACAAGAGTTTTTTTTTTTATACTTTTTTCAGGACACGTTCATTGATGTTTCAAAAATAAACACGAAAGAATAAAATACATAAAAGCCAAAGGCTTAAGTACAACGATAAAATGCACATGAAAACAATCAAAGTGGAATAGAAACAAGTCTCTGTACAACTTGTTTTGGGTTACCAAGATATCCTAGGGACAGGGTGTAATGTTCTGACAGGTTCTACAGGGGGTAATGTCACACAAGTGTCCTCCCGAAAGGGTCTTTCAGGAATGTCCATGAGGGTTCTTCTGGTACTGTCACTAAGACAGATTGAAAAGTGATTTTTTTTCCTTGGTCGTTGGAAGGAAGAATCACAACTCTCGAGCACACTGGGCCACTTCTTGGGTCCAAGCCTCAAAACCAAGCCTCAAAACCTCATTTTTTCCAGTCACGTACATCTGTCCAATGGGGGTGTAAGTCACAAGCTACACACACATCGTCATACACGTCTTCGGTAGCTAAAAGTTGTCGAATCTTTTTTTTTCCTGTAGAGGTCGAGAAGTATCCAAAAGAAAACGCAAGGCTTTGAGCAAAATGAGTCTCTCGTGACCATTTAAAGCCATTTGGGTGGTAAGTAATGTTCGTAAAGAGTCCACAAGGAATCGGCTGGTGAACGAAATCCCAGAAAACAAGTCACTAAGACACACACCACTTGTCGACCCAAATTCAACGGGAACAGTTCTTGTAATATGTGATGGTAATCATCTATGGTTTGAATAGTGTCATTGAGTTCCTTCCACGGAATCTGTTGAATCACTTTTGATAAAAGCCTTGGCATGGCAGCATGTTTTTATACCCTCTGTTTTTCGGAAACAATAAATGTACTTTCTACCCAGAGATATTCGTTCTCCAGTAGGGAATCTAAATGCTCCAAAGAGAAACCTACAGTTCAGGGTTCGTTCAGAAGTTTCCTCTTCCATTAAGCAGATGTTGCATAACAGACTTTTGTAATCCTTCAACTCTTCTTCCTCAATTCGTTCCAGTAGGTGTATCTCGAAGTAACGAAAATCATGAACATGTTGATCATTCGCGACCTCGAAGTGTTTAAAAAGGGCTGATCACTGGAACACTTTCTCATGAATCAGTCCTCTTATAGCATTCAGGTACCACAGGTTCAAACACCGGTGACGTAACGGATGCAACTGTTCTTTACGTTTGACTTGTATTTTGACCAGTTCTCGGTAAATGCGTTATTTCAATTCCACTGGCAAGCCACGAATATTCTCTTGTAAAGTATCCATGATTAAGACAGTCAGTATTATTGTATTTATAATCTTCTCCTAGACCAAAATTAATCAACATTGTGAGTAATTTCTGGCCACTGTCATTCAGGGTAACACCCAAGAAATCTTCTAATGCAAACTGTCTAAAGCGCTATAATAGGATGAACGCACCCTTGATCCAGAGAAATCTAGCACATTTGTTGTCTTCTTTCACTGTCTTCTTGTGAATTTCTCGACACAAAAGTTCTAGTGTCACCCATTGAGATTTCGCTCTGGCTAGTCCCTGCCAAACTTCCTTGTAGATCTTCACTTGCAGTTCTTTAGGTAACGATTCAATATCATTTTTTAAATAGGGTTTAAATACTGGTCTCAGTGGTGTTCAACATTTGACTCCTAACCAATCTGGTTTTTTTCAACAACATGGTAGGTTACTTCAATGACTTGGTTCCACTAAAGGTAGGTAGTGACAATTCGGAGACCATCGAACATGTTCCAGGTAGGCTGAATCTTGTTGTTCCCACTGGTGTAGTGACAAACCGCAACTGAAGCACTTGACTTTATCCCCGTCGCCCAAGTAGAAAAATCCGGCTCTGGCTAATTCTTCGGGGGTAGGTCCTCCCATATATTTAGGCCATTTTCCTTTGAACGATTGAAGACGATTTTCAAAGTCGCAGTATTCAGGCAAACGCACAGGGAACGAATATTCGACTTTCACAGGTTCTTGATGAGGTAGGGTGACATCGATAGGAGTTTGCTCAGGGCTGAATGACACCCGTAGGGTGGTAGACGTGAAGGTTGACATACACATTCACAATGAAACTCAGTAAAGTGTCCACGATGACGAGTGGTATCGCTTTCGTATCCATCAGGTTTGACACGCACAGAATCACTTTCCATGATAGGGGTAGTGGTAGTAGTGGTGTGAACAAAGTTCCCACGATGCTTTACTGCATCGCTGAGGTCATAGCGTACAGCATCGCCCACTTCGCAAGGCTCAGCATCGCACTCCACTTCAGAGGCCTCAAACTTGAATTGTGCCTGTCTAAACTTGTTTTGTGTTTCTCTGAAAGAATTCATCTTTCTCGCTTGGTCTTGGTAGTCACAATGAACTATCGATCTTGCATAATATCCCTTTTTATACTAGTCGCAATGAAGCCTCAAGCTTGTACATCGTTCCTTTTTAATGTCTAGTTTTGGAAGCCTTCCTTTATTTTCTTCCTGGACAGCGGTACTACCTTCTCTAAGGTACCGTCATAATTGAACCGTAGTGTAATGGGTGGAAAGGCCATAGAAAGGTAAGGGCAGTGCGGAGACCATCGAGTATGTTCCAGAATAGCTGAATCTTTATAGATACATAGATCCATTCGTAACTTCAGACCGCAACCGAAACACTGTACTTCCTATCCCAATCCAGTCTCAGGTCCCAAGTAGACAAATCATGTTCTAGCTAAAAGATTCGAAGTAGGTAATCATTCCCTATCCGTGGGCCATTTTTGAAACGTTTCCAATCGACGGACACAATCACAATAGTCAGGTAAGAAAACAGGAAAATGGTAGGGTTTGAACTTGGAGTTCTCATTGGGTTTCTCACTCGATTTTTTCTGTGGCGAAGTCATCCTTCTTGTTGGTGGCTATCCTCTTACAACCAATGTTTTATACCGACATGTCCATACGGCAACGTGAAGTGATTGGGAAGACGCACTCGCTTCTGGTGCACGATTTGATAGACTTTTTCCAAAGGTCGACTGATGATTTGGTGAGTGGGTAAACATACAATCTTGTTCGGTTGGTAGTTGGTCACATTAAAGTTCCCATCCTCTCCAGACTGCAAGGCTTCTTTCAATACCCCAAAGTTCACCACTCGACTGGTGCGATAATTGAGAGTCAATCCTGTCACTTTACACTCGGCGTGCACTTCTCCTTGTTTGTCCCGGTATTCGTAGCCGTAATGTTTGAGACCGCCACTAGCGAAACTTAAAATCTTGTTGTCGGGGTCTTCGTCTGTCCAGGCTCCTAAACGGTCTCCTTCGATGTCAGGGTGATGTTGACCCGGACGATCGATGTAAATGCAACTGTCCGTGTCAAAGTACAGGACGCGATCCCCTAACAGTTCTAAAGCTTCGTACAATTTTAAGTGAGCATGGGCTGTCACGTAAGCCGCAATGATGACATTTCCAAATTCGTCGGCTTGTACAAAGTCCAGATTTTCTTCGTAATTGACCAAGATCAAATCCTCGCGAACGACGTCCACGTGTTTCATGTATTTGATTTTGTCGTGAATCATCTGGAAGTAGCAGGAAGGTTCTGTCAAATATTCCGTCTTGGGTAAACACGGTCGTTGTGCCATCTTGCCCCACAGGCAATTTAACATCACTTTGGCAAACGATCGCCTGCCTTCGTCTTTCTCGATGTGGTCTAAAGTGATACTTTCCTGCTCCCAGTATTTCTCTTTGAATGTCTTTTCATCTTCGGGAGTGTGACACCAGGAAGGATAGCCGCTGGCTTCTTGTTTCAGTTTCAAAAAGGCATCCACGTAGTCTGCGAAAATGACTTTCTGAGTTGGGTCACCCGTGTGGTAATGTTTTGTCTTGGGAAAGTGGTAAATTTCGTACACTTCTAACAGTTGGTATCCCATGTCCAGAGCTTTAAACAATTCCACGCTGACCCACGTCCCCGTCAAGGTGCGTTCTTCCTGGGTGTGCTGACAAGGCTGGTCTTGGTTGTACGTTCCGGCACAAGTACGACACTGCGACACAAGGGAAACATCAGATTTCCTTGGCAATGGTGAGGTATCACGGGATGGTACAAGTCGGTGGGAGGCAAAACTTTGCACGTGATCAAGCCTTCGTATTGTCGAATGCGGTCCAGGTCGATGTGTTCCGTCAGCAATTGCGGGTGCCCTGCAGACAAGTGACAATATTTGCACACGTAAGGATACAGTGAACACCCGTCCAAGTGTTTGATTTCTTCTCCTTTCTCTTCGTCGGCTTAGTACAGCAAACAAGTGGCATTTGTCCTTCCTCCGTACAAACTGTCCCTCGGATTCAGGGGGTCCATCAACTTGTAACTTTCTACGATGCGTTTAAACTCGGGATCGGTTTTCAAACGGTGATCGTACTCGTGTTCCCACATTTCCACCATTGGTATCCTTACTGTTCTACCTTCAAGTGTCGCTGACAAGTGGACTGGTACAAGTCTTCCATGGTTCGTTGTAAAAACCGATTTTTAGTGCCACGTTCAGGGTAACAGACGGGACATCCGTGAAATAAGCAACCGTTAAACTCGTACACAATCTTGGGGTTTTCTAAGTCCCAGCCATCTACCGAATGGTCTTTTCGCCCCCCTCCGTTGTGGGCATGCTGAATCCATTTGTCTTCCTTGTCACACAAGTAATGTAACCAGCGTAGGGCTTTGACCGAGTATTGACGTTTGACATAGTTGGTCGTTTGAGGGCTGATGACAGCCAGTGTTTTCTTCAGGCATAAATCGTTGGCGATACATTAAGAGACATGCTTTGGCAATGGTGTAAGCTTCTTTCAAAGGATCGACCCCTCCGTGTTCCATGAACAGTTCTCGAAATTTTCCACAGCAACGTCGTAAAATGTCCACGTCGGAACGACAATACTTAACATTTCTTCCTGAAAGTCGAAGGGGTCTAAGGCATGGGTCTGGTACCAAGCGTAGAAAGCTTCTCGTTGTTCGGTACGCATATTGTCGGGGTCGTAATAGTAAGCCTCAGGCAAATGGGGTAGAACAGCATGTTGATTGGCTTCGGTATTGAAAAAGTGACGCAAGTAACCTTTAACCAGTTCTGTTATTCCGAACGTTTTAGTCATTCGACTTAAAGGCATGGCCAAATAGCTCATCGAATCTTTAAACTGTACTTGTCCCACTTGCATGAAAATGATTTTGGCTCCGTTCAAAGTGACTTTAGGACGTTCGGTGCCATGTTCCTTATAGTATCTCAAATGAAACTGTCTATCGTATCCCGAGAAATTGTGAGCCATCACTGTGGCATGGCGATGACAATATCCGTAACGTTCGATGTCCTCTTGGCTCCACGTCTCGTCAATGGGGTTAAAGATTCATCGGGCAAAATTGGCCAGCGTGTTCGGTCCCCGAAAGTTTTTTTCACGTCCTCCAGGAATCTTGCTGCAGTGAGGGCAATGACTAAAGATAGGCTCTTGAATGCACTTTTCGCACGCTCGATGAGCAACACATAAATTAGGAATGTGAGTGCCGGTCTCTTGCACGCATTCGAAATCGAAAAAGATGAAATTCCATTTCTTCTTGTGACCATCATCTTCCTGTTGGGATTGGTATTTTTGAATGTAGCATTGGTGTTCCAAGTCCACGATTTGGTGACAGATGTTACATTGTTTCTTTCCTGGACATACGTTGTGATGTTTTACCCCAACCCCTTGTATTATATTATACATGTATTTATAAGTCTGTAAGTGGAGCCAGGTAAGCTTTGTTTTCCAAGTACCTAAGTTGGCTAATCCTCTTACGTAACCCAGTCTTTGTTTGAGCTCTTGAGTGGAAATCTGGCGGGAATCTTTGTACATGGGAACACGTGACGTAGACAACTTCAAAGAGCCGGAAGCCGACAATGGTAGGCTGTACAGTACATGGGGACACACAGACTGACATTTTTATGATTGACAGTTCGATCAAATGACCAGAGTCCGTCGCCATCCAATCGGGATGCGTTGTAGGTGGGACTTGATTCGAGAAACTGGCATAAGACTTGTACAAGCCTGAAATTCGTCAGTTGGTGTTTAAGAGTCGCAGTGACACATACTCCGTTAGCGATTCGTAAAAATTGGCGGAATTTAGGAAATTCATGAAATAGCTTCGATCAGGAAGCTTTCGGGGGACGAAAGAATTTCAGAGAATTTCGGGGGACGAAAGAATTTCAGAGAATTTCGGGGGACGAGAGAAGTTCAGAGAATTTCGGGTGACGGTGAGAGATACCGAGTGAATTTCGGGTGACCTCAAGGGATACCGTCAAGGGTTCCGGATACTAGAAGAGGAACCGGAAGTCAAGATAACGGCAAGGAACAAGGATTATAGAAGAGGAAGCGGAAGTGGAGATCACGAAAGGAGAGGAAGACAAGGGAACGAAGAGATTTAGATGAGTAGCACTCAAGAAGGGAAAAATCTCCTCACACTGTGAACTCAAATGATGATCAAAGGGATCATTGGGTGAAAGAGAGACATTGATTACTTTAAATTCTTTTAAATTTCATTTATTAAATTGTTATTATTTAAATTTCATCTTTGTATTTCTTTTAATTTAACTGTCGGCATTGCTGACTGGGGGCTCGTAGCCATAAATATATTTAGTCAATAAATAATATAGTGTCCAGAATTAACCTTCTGAATAAGGACCAGGGGAACTTCTCATAATTCGTTAAAGTCTATAAGAAGAACCCCACCCCTAGACAACCACTACACTCCCACATACGTATGCCTTGGCATTATTGGTAAGTATGCCTTGTCCACGCGTAGGACACAATCACATCAGTTGACAAGGACATTTTTGTTGTGAACCTTGCGTCTTCAAATGTTGTTGGTAACAGGCAGGGCTGACGAAAGTGCGCACACAAGGAGGGCAATGCACTCGTTCTTGTCCTTCGTCCAGACAGGATTGAGAGGCCAAACATTCTGAGCCTTTCGATCCACAAAGTTTGTGTTGCTCTAGATTGTTATAGCCATAGTCACATTTCTCACAGTAATAACTGTATCCCAGGAATCCGGTGATGCTGGTAATGGTATCGAAATGTTCATTCTGATAATAGACGTGAATGTAGTTTCCATCTTTGAAATCTTTGCCTCGAAACAACAGAATCCGGCGCACTTCTTGATGGAGCACTTTCAAGGTGTAGCGTAGAGCTAGAACATCTTGCAATTTTTGCATTTCAGGAATGCCACAGGGTGTGTCTTTGGACAGGCCGGCTTGTTGTAGCAGGAGTTCTGCTTCATTTCGTTGTTTGGCTCGGTCCGATTGTTGAGTAGTTTTCCAGGCTCTTTTCCATTCTTCCGTGTCGTTCTTGTTAGCATACGTTCGTCCCGCCACGATGACACGGGCTAAACACATGTGGTCCTGAGGGTTGTTAATTTGGACGAGGCTCTTTTTGGTGATGCAAAGGTCCTCCACCAATAACACCTTTTTGAGTCCGGTCCCCTTGGGAAGAGAAACGTGGGTCATGGACAGTGTCGCTGTTCCATCGGTGATATCAAACTGGTCATTGGATTGTTGCACGTGTTGAATCTTGTCAATGATTTTGGAAGGTGTCAATTCTGCTGGGCTACTAAACTCGATCCAAACAGGAGATTTCAAACCGTCGTGATCAATGGAAAGTCTCAAGCGATCGTCTTCTTTGGCTTGACATTGGTGTTTCAGAGTGGTTAACAAAGAATCCTACACCTCGGTGATGAAACCCTCTGCTTTCTCCATTGGTACGTCGGTCTTGGAATCTTTAAACTTCACCCTTTAAGTGTAAGCCGTGGTTCTAAATTTTCTAGAGGAGCGATTTTCCGTCTCTCGAATTTGATAGTAATTTTCAGGGTTTACAAATGGTGGTGAACTTTGACTGAGTGTAGAATCGCTGGGTCTGGAGTCTGGTTCACTCATATCATCTTCAAAATCACTGGCATGAATTTGTGCCAAGACTTTAGCTATTGTACGATGCGATAAATCACGTTTCTGCCTTTTACTTTCTTCTTCTTCTTTCTTCTCGAATTGATTCGATCGTTTCATCTTGACTGCAAAAAGTCAAATGACTACATGTTAAACACCATGGGTCACCTTTTATCCATGGCAGACCAGCGTATATAAAGGGTGTGTGTCTTGCCTTCCACTACTCATTTCACTCTCAAACTGAGCAGAACGATGGAAGAATTGATTCGATCGTTTCATCTTGACTGCAAAAAGTCAAATGACTACATGTTAAACACCATGGGTTACCTTTTATCCATGGCAGACCAGCGTATATAAAGGGTGTGTGTCTTGCCTTCCACTACTCATTTCACTCTCAAACTGAGCAGAACGATGGAAGAGCCTACACAGATCGAACTTTTGATCAGATCTTTGCGAGGGGTCATCAGAACATTTTCTTCAGACAAGCCGACGGACTACTCACCCTCCTTTCGAGATAAAAGTCAAGATACTTGCTATATCTGTAAGAAGAAAGGGCATTGGTCTTCAGTGTGTCCAGACCGTGAAAAAAAACAGGGGCTAGAAGAGACAAACGTCAAGATACCTGTTATCATTGTCAAGCAAAAGGACATTGGTCTTCAGATTGCCCTAAGAAACAACAGGAGCAAGAAGAAGAAGAGAGGCATTATGGAGAGGAAGAAGAGGTAGCCTCCCCCAAGGATGAACCCAGACAGGTGCAGAAAGAGAAACAGGAGAAGAAAAGGAGAAGGGGAGAAAGTGAGGAAGAAGTAGAGGAAAAAGCTGTGAAAGTGAAGAAATTTAAAAAACAGAGAGAGTGAACACAGACACAGAAGAAGCCTAAGAACTTTTTAAGGTGCTATGTTGTGCTGTGAATTGGATTGTAAAAATTTTCTTTGCTGCTTCTTCTTGTTGTTTCCTTCTTACCTCTTTTTCTTACTGTTGTTGCTGAAGGAGAAAAGCTTGTTCTGCTTCCTTTTGCTGCTGTATAAATTTCTGCAATTCTTCTTTCTGTCTCTCTTTAAAATTCTCCACGTGTGGTAAAGAAGGAGAAGGTGGCGAAGGTACTTGTTCCGGAACAAATTCTTGCGAAAGAAAATCCACAAAATCCCAATTAAAATTAACCTCTTCTGGAAGTAGGTCCGTGTTGACTTGGGTAGTCAATGCTATTCCATCGCTTTTCGTCTCCACGGCCGGTGCACCCCAATTTAACGTCTTCTTAGTTTCCGTCATGATTGAAAACGGTATCACATTAATTGACTGCGCACAGACGCTAGCGCCTCTATATAGGGAATGTGACGTCACAGACTGCTCTCTTCGGATTCGACTGCATTTTGTACCGCGTGTTTGGATTGGTCAACAAACTCAATCCGTTTCGATCCTCCTTTCCCATATAAATAACCGCAGTTGGTTGCATTCCTTCACCTGTTCTCGTCACAAAGATGTGGACCGACGTAGGATCCTCTACTATCGTATCTTCAATGATATTCCGTACGGACTTACCCATGTATGTTAGATCATCGTGGACCATTGTCAGGATGACGGATACAAGCGTTTGGAAAAGAAGAATTTATGCGGAGAGGCAAGGCTGTTTAAAAAGGGTTTTGATTTACGGACCAGAAGTCAGATAAAGTTTGAGGAAAAGAAGGAGACCTATACGATGCCCTCTATGTTAACGAAATAATGTTAACATAAACCCAAAGGCCCTTTTCAGGGCCTCTCATTTGCTTCGAGAAGAAATTGACTTTCTTGCCTAATTTTTTTAAAAATGTTGCTACAATGTTACCAATTTCCCTTACCGTGACGTCAGACGCTATCTTTCCCTTTGTCGCTATACAAACCCCATAGTCCCCATGTTCCATTTCCCTTGAGGCTATACAGGCCCAGGGTGTACTTGAAAGTCTTGATGCTATACAGGCCCAGGGGGGTCTGTAATGCTAATTCCCGCTAAGGCTATAAATCTTGAGGCTATAGTGCCGCGACACCTTTTTGACTGGATTTCCTAATGAGGCCCCGTAGGCCCGCTACACTACTTACACTAATTTGTTGATCGTATGATTCTTTGAACTTTTATGGAGTGGTCTTGTATCGGATTGTGATATGTTTTATCTAAGTTATTTTGTTGTAATTCCTGGTACATGATTTATCTAAGTTTTTATCATTTTTATTAATGGCTGTAAATTGTATAGAATATCCTTAGATGCATTTTGTATACGTAACCGAAGTCTGTTAGGAGCATATTATTACCTAGGATCTAAAATTAGATGAGTACGTGTGTGTCGATATTTATTAAGACTAATTTTAACAATAATACTTAATGGCGCCTATGCCTTGCTTTATCGTTGTTGGTGGGATTTCGATATTTCTAGAAAGATTTAATAACTTCCCATTTGTTGGGCTTGGTCACATGAATAGACCAGTTTGACGCAAAATGAGTTGTAAGTCACGTTCGGTCTGTTGCTAAATATATTCGCAATAGATGGTGTACATACCGAAATAACTGAGCAATCAGTGTCATTGCGATTTTGGAGTCCTTTTTTTCTTGTATTCCTGTTGTAAGTCTGCAGACATGTTTTATGTTGTGCATCGCTATTATTCGAGAGGAAAACCATTTCTTTGAATTGTTCAGTTAAAATAGAAAGTACTGAATATTTGGGCTATAATATTATTCTGGAACTGTTGTAAGTGTTTCGAAGGAATTCTGGACAACGCCATATCGACACCGTCACAGTTCTTGGAGGACAAGTACATTTCGATTTTGGAATTTATAAGGAACGTTTCATTCATTTAGGACTGTCAGGTACTTTTATAATGGTAAGTTTGGATTCACTTCATAATACTGTCTTTTGGAGGAAAAGACTAGGATAATTAAAGTTTGAGTTAAGTTTTATAAAACTTGTTGGTTTTGCTTTTTCTGTTATTTACTTTATAATGATAGAGTCGAAACTCAAAAATGTTAGCAAACAATAGTTCCTCTGTCTCTCTATCTCTGGCTATGACTATGTAGATAAGAGTTGATAAGACATGTAGGAATACGAAACCCTTTTAGTAAACGTAAATATATACTCATATTAGAAATAAAATAAAGACGTTAGAATTCTTGATAACTTATTTAAAATAAAGCAAACACTCCGGACTCAGATGAACGTAATGAATATGAAAAAATAAGGACAATGAACAAAAGCAGAGCCATTACTTCTTATTGGCATAAGATGTGGAACTAGATCCATAGAATTAATATAAATTTATTCTTGACTAAAACCAAATTAGTAAAGAAACTTCATAAAACAAATTATTATTATTATTATTATTATTATTATTATTACTATCGCAGTTGGTTTGCCTTTGTTATTGTTATTACTGTTGTTGCTACTGTTCTTTTAAAATATTTCTTATAAAATATATCTGTAATAGATTACTCGTTATTAATTTGCTTGTGATTTTAGGTTTAAGACTTGCTGTAAATTATTTCGCCATTAGGAAAAATGAAAAACAAAAGCAAACCAACCAAGAAAAAGAGCAACAATAAAAATATGTGACTTAGCTAATAAGACAAAGAATTTCCATAAATATTCATGCTATACTGAATGCATGTTCGTATTAAGTTTCATCTGAACGTAAAAGTTAAAGAATATTAGTTATATCATTACAGACAACTATAATTCAAATTGTTTTTGTTGTATCGTAATGATATGTTCGTATGTGAGTTGCAGTATACATTGAATCTTGTTTCTTTGTGTGTCCATCAAGCCATATTTATTACACCTTCTATAGTTTCTGTACGTACGCTGTCGAAAATAATTAGAATGATACATCTTAAGCAGTCTGCCCTATTATGCAAGAACAAAGTCACAATATGGAATATGTATGATTCTTGTTGCCCAGCTGAATTGAACATTCTCTGAGGATACGTAAGTGTTCATTTCTCTGCCGCATCACATTGAAATTTGTTACTTTCGTGATTAGTATTTCTTGGAGGAAGGACTTATGGATGTACCTTCACAGTGGAAGATTGATATGAAATGGGATCCTCTGTGGATTAATAATATTTGGAATCTTTTCCACGTAGAGATGAAAATATTCTGGTCAAAAGACTCATCAATGCATTAAAACAGTTTGCGGTTGATATGCTGACTAGCCTTTTGTATATCTAAGATAAATATCACGGCAAGCTTTCACTGTGAAATGAGAATAAACCTGGTTCAGTAATGTCAAAAACATGAGTATATACGATTTTATTTGCATCGCCAGGAAAATCAGTTCGGATTAATAGATCTGGATTTGTAAAGTCCATTGAACATGTCAATCACATCTTTTATATTGCCAATGACAACAGCACGCGGGACTTTGTTCCTTATCTTCAAGATCTTCTGCACCAATTAATTAAAGCCAAATTCTACTCATGGATATAACTAAAATAAATTTCTTTATTAGTTTCACATTTTATGGGCAGGAAGGAGCACATTTTACGTTGAAAATATACACTGTGAAGGTTACATAGAAAGGATTGGTTTGCGAGGTTTAAGCTTTCGATATTATTTCTGCAGATCACGTCACAGTGGTTACCGTGTATGAGGGTGTTATTAAAAGAGTGGACCAGCTTAGAATAGCACTCTGAATACTGTAAATGTCAGGAAAAGACTAGGTCGACTTTTGGATGGCATTTTGATTATTGGGGATCGTCTCAAAAGACTGGATCAATATTAGACTGACACTATGATTACTGGAGATGTTATTAATATACTGGATTATCTTTAGACTCACTCTGATTAACAAATATGTAGCAAAAGATTGAATTAAGTTTAGATTGGCGCTCTGATTAACGGACAATTAGTACAGACACGAAAATGACAAGGACAAGACGTACAATTACACATATAAATCACAAACGTTTACATAAAATCATGCAATCACACTTTTACAATTTTGTAAGTCTTTTGTTTGACTCGGCCGGGTATCTGTGTAGGGCATGTGGCCAGCGGTATACTTTGGTGCCACGTTTACGCATGTTTCTCGTTGGACATGCCCGTGCAGGTCCTGGAGGAACGACTGGAAAAAATTGAAACTGGCGAATCCTGACTGACATAAAAATTGTTTTAAAATCATGCAGATGGACATTGCTAGCCGTCTCTTTGTTTTCTTATCAGCTGCTTTGCTAGCGGCTACCAACATTACTTTCGTTTTCTGGGTTCTTTTTGTCATCAGCTTTGCGCCGACTTCTACCTCAAACTGTCTCAGTCACGCACTGTTATTTTAAGGGCGTTTGTAAGTATTCAGCTGTCCGTTAGCTGCTCAATGTCGACGATATGGTAGTTTGAGACTGGTTTTTTTTTTACTTCTTCCTGCCAGGAAGCTTTGCTATCTCTATTCAAAAGCACGATGTATTGGTTGAATTTGCCAAAAGATCCCTTAAAGTCGACGTAGAACGACGGTTTAATTTACATTAGTTGGTGCCATCATTAACGTTTTGTTCCAACAGCCTTTTAGAAAATCTTTTTCGTATTCATTTAAGGTAAATGCAGACGTTGGGAGATGGTGCTGTTATATATTGCATCATAAAGTGAAACAAGACTCAGGTTGCATAATAACATCTGTACGATATCTTTTCACATGTCTAAACTTACTATTTTGCTTGTGATTTAATACTTCATTGCTTTGGTCATTCATTTCAACAAAATAAATAACCTTGGATTTGGTTTTGGTTCAATTGTAAACCCGCATCGTGTGCTCGAAGTGCGCTTTAAATAGACATTGGGTCTGTTGACTGTTGTTCTAACGGTTGAAACGAAAACATACAGCTTATGATGAATTCCCAACATGATTTTTCATCATCCCCTTATTGGCTTTGACTCTTCCATTGGTAAGTAGTTACTCTTTGCCACTTTGTCTATTACAACCAAAGTGTATGCCATGTGAGATTCAGTGTGTGACATGTGAGATTCAGTGTGTGTCATGTGAAATTCAGTTCCTATTATATTTTCCATGGTTTTTTATTTGTTGACTAGGTTTAGGAGAAGTTCGAACTCATTTTTAGAGATGGGGTTGTTGCCTAATGCCTCATATACATGTTCTTCATTTTTTTAAATTTGATTTGGCAAGACGCAGATTTGAACGTGCTTTACAAATTTCATAAATTATCGCCAGCTTATATACCTTTCAATCATAGAAATCCGACCATAATTCACCGTTATGACCTTAAAGGGGATCGTGATATTGATACAACAGATTGTTGAAATTATTCCAAATTCAGCCACACCAACGTCAGTATGTTGTGATTTGTTAGTACAGTTCACCACATTTCCTGTGCGTATATCTCTGTACAGGATGAACGTCTGTTCCGGTGCTGTCCTTAAACAGGTTTTAGAGTAGCTGAACCTTTGTAGGTAAAACTCCTGTGAATCACGGTTTTTCTAATTATATCAGGATCAATATTCATCTAAAGCAGCAAGACATGAAACACGAATTCATCAAAGGATATCGTTAGGTTGCAAACACAGTTTATAAATAGTATATGCCTGTAGGTCAGATAATGGAGGTAAAGTCAAAGATAACCCTGATTTCACCAAAATCCAAAAGAGTATTATTATTAAGGGCTAGAAGTACAATGTCTAACAAACACTGCGACAAGTGTTTTTTTAAACATAATACTGCGATGGAGCAAAGGAAGTTTGTATTGGATAAAACTATTATTGTTGTTTTGCCATCGTTGATATGAATGAGTGAATGATTTACGTAATAAGACATAATGGTTGCCGATAACATATTTCTATGTTCTATTGCTGCTGTATGAGTTATGAAACCTAAAACGCCCCGAGGCAAGTACTTTTGGCTGCTGTTTCAACAGCTTGATGACAATTAATTTGGCTGCTCGTAGTTGGGCTTTGGAGTGGTCTAGTACTCAATGTCTATCTGTTTTCATCTTTGTTCCACTCTAGTCTGAATCGGTGTGAAAGTCATGGCGAAGCAGATACTCTTGCACCGTTTGTGTTGTATTCTTTGTCGATCTAATGCACCAGTACTTCGTCTATTTTTTCCATTTCAGACTGCCTTGTTTATGTTTATGGCGCTCCAAAGGCTTTGATTTTGCTACGTACAACATAGCTTCTAGTTGCGGAAGCCAAACATGGTTAGAGTAGCTAAAGTTCCGGCTGCTCATGTGTTGACTCTGGGGCAGATGGTATTACACGCGGAAAATATTGTCGCAAATCTAGCTGTAAAGTTGTCGTATGAGACGCCGTTGGTTTATTGATGGCTGCTGTCATTTAGCACCAGGACGGCTCCATTTACATGGATTGAAAGCACTGCCCATGATCCTTTGCCAATACGTCTATGGAGGGTAAAGAAATTAAAATCCGGCTCCCATGACCTACATAGCAACAGTGAAAGTTAAAAGATTGACATGTGTGTCCGGTACGAGGTTTCTGCTTAAGTCGCTGTTCATTACCATCGAGCCGCTTATTGTATCGTCTGGCTTTAAGATCCTCGAGATATCATCTTGATAACCCACGGACACGCCATTACTTCTCAATGTACCATCAGCAGCAAAGAGTGCAAATCTCAATACTGTCATAAACCTGTCACCGATTAAGTTCACTGGTTCGTATACGTGTCTTCTCTCCATGGGCCTCAACATTTATCCCTGGCAAGATTCATGGAAAGGCTTATTGATTATACTGCAAAATCCAATGTAAGTAAGTATGAGCCACATGAATTCCGCGTTAAAAGTGATTATGTTGCGCCCTCTTTCAGTTTTAGTGCAATTGTTTTTGTTCCGGTTGAAAATGACATTAATTTGCACGAAGACAGTTTTTCTGTCTTGTTTGTAGATTCCGTCATTCAAATATCAAGGAAACTAGTATTTATTCTTGATTTTACTGTATTGTATTTTGTTTTCTTAAGTTATTTATTTTCTAAAGATTATTCTCTTTATCTTTTATTTCTGATCCGTTATCAATTTATATTGTGAAACTGTTCAAAACTGAACCGTTTGAAATCCCTAAAGTCCGAATTTTGTTTTAGCACCGAAGGTGTCCTTCTTTGATACCGTCATTTTCAACAATAAACTGGAAGCTCTGAACTCTAACACCAAAACAATTTTCGATCATATTTTGCAATTTTGCGCTTCAAAATACCATATTAAAACGAACTCATCCGAAACTTGGAAATACATATTAGCTTCTACATCCCAGACAAACTCTGGAACATGTTAATTAGGGTTAACAGGTCCTGTAGCAGTCGGATCTACGAGACAAAGACCTGGAAATTGTCCCAAGGGCACCCGTGGATATACACACACATATTAGGACTGAAAATAGGCTAATCTGAAGTCTCTGCACCATAAAAGAGTAAATCTTTACGGCTAAATACATTCATTAGTAACTAAATGCTCATAGACATACATTTGCTGCATTTTCTTGTGGCTAAGATTAATTTTGCGGACAGTGTTAGTGAACTTCGTAAGCAAATTACTGTTTGATGCAGGATTTCGAAAGCTTGGTCGGAGACGACGTCTGGTACAATCAAGAAGTGCGTTGAAGATTCCTGCTTCCCTGTTAATGCGAACAAAGATAATGTCAATGATGATAATGATGAAGATTCTTTATTCCATTGGCTTGACTGACTCAAGAAAAAACGAGAGCCTAGATAATTTTGATAACGATGGTCTTTGAAGAAAATTCCGATGACTGAGAGAATGACCTTTAACGCAGCTTCGTGAAAGTAACCAGGTCAATGATGATAGCGATGAATATGATGATGACAATGCATTTTCTAAGCCACCTGACTGGATATGAAATTTCAGAGTTTATGAAGAGATTAGAAACTTTCTTGATTGCAAAGGACGACAGTTATTTGCCCGTGGCACAATAAATGGAGTCATTAACACAAGCTACATTAGTTAAAGAACGATGTAAGAAACAACAGACAACGTTCCATTCCTTCTTCAAGTAAGGGTCTTCTACTGTGAACATGAATAATATGGAGCATTTAAACATTTTGGAATATTATTTCATAATTCCAATAGACTTATAGTAATGTTTTAAAGCACTGTATTTCCTTTCTTAGAAGTTACTTGTGACAAAGACTGCTTGTATGTGGACTAATTATGTTTATCATGTGAAAGGATACAATTTTCGGTTGGAACGTATATTGTTCAGTTGATTCTTCATTAAATATAGTTATTAGAAATTAAAAAACAAATAACAGCTTTCTCAAATTTGTGCACTTTTACACACACATACAAACATACAATGTTACTTTCATACCCAGTCTATTTTTCTCTCTCGTCACATAAGCGCTCGAAAAGATTTTTTTCCACACATGCAAAAGCCTCAGTAATGTTGAAATTCGTCAAAACCGGAAAATTGCAATATAAAAACTTAATGATATATTGCACTTGTAGTGTGATTCAGCTGACTGCTTACGCAATCCAGAGCGGCTTCATCAGAAATCCAATATATACAGTAAACTGTTAGGCTATTACCCAAATGTTTTATCCTGTATGTAGACGATTTCTTGACTGTGACCCGAATTCATGTTCTCGTAAGGGGAATACACCCATGTATTTTGATACTAGTATCTTAATACTGAATGGGCAAAATTAATTGGCTTTCTGTGTAAACCCACATCATTTGGGAATTCTTGTCTGATCCACTTACTTTAAATAAAAATGCAGCAATGAATAAATGATTGTGAGCCAGGGAAGAAGTCAAATTGGGTTGTACATCAAATAACACCCTTGAAATAAATGACATTGGCTTGACTAGAGCAGTACTAGAAGTTTTATCAAAAATTACGTCCTGGAATTCATGAATGATTTTGTCTCACTGTCACTCGTCAATAATATAGTTATGATTGGATATTTGTATACTTTAGCGTATCTGTACTCTAATAATACATCCAGGCAGTATGCGAGTAGAAAAAGAGTAGTAAACCAAAGTACATATGTTGCCCATGCTTTGAGTGACTGCGTTATCGAAGGTTAATCGACCTGTGCAGTCATATTTATTATTTTCCTTTTAACATCATATTTTGGTATTTTTTATTTATTGACCTATTGATGGTGACTTGCAATTTTATGATTGGTAATAGTATTTCTTTTGAAAATAGTAAGATTTATTATGGGATGAAGGCAGTGAACGTGTAACTAGGGACGAGTTTTAATGATGAAGTTTAACAAAACAATTAAAAATACTGTCAAGAATTGCGTACGTACAGTATCAAAAGCGCCGCCTCATTTTCTGCCATCTTACAGATGATACTGTTAACCAAACGCAGCATCAAAACTCTTGCTATGACATTTATCAATTATTTTTGATGATGATTTGCAGTGGTATTTTAAAATGACATTTTAATGAAAATAGCAAAATCTGACGATTTTGACAGAATCATATCATTTCAAACAAATTGTGGACGTTTTTCACAGTGGTTTCTGTTTATGATAACATGCCGACATTTGATACTAGATACACTGCGAAAATGTATGTACTCATCATTTGGCATCTCAGTTTGAACCAATGTGTACTGTATGCGTCTTATCTTAGATATCGGTAAAAGTCATCCTTTTCCGGAATCGAGACAGTAAACAAGACAACTTTCCTTGTTAAGCCATTACTAATGTCCTTGAAGCCATACACAGAACTCTGCAGACAGTTCTAATAACACATTCTTCGTATTTTCGACGACATTCTGAACGTTTAGGAATTGTCTTCGACTAGACTTAATCATGGATATTGTGGATACATTTCTTTTGCTTAAGTCATGTGTCTGAAATCAATAAAAAAACAGTGTTGACCCCGATCGATTTGCACTTCACTCGAGGCTTGATGAGAATAGTCTCTGTTTTTGTTTGAAATTGCAAGCATATGATTCACCCAATAGATTTATTCGAATTCCTGACTACATACCTGAAAGTCGAGCAGCACTGTTCAGTTAATATACTACGTTCGATATCAAGTACCAGCGTCACATCATTTCTGTAAATTCCTCCTCAAATAGCGGTTTTAATTTATGTAACTTCTGTAATTCTGTCAATACTTTTGTCACAAGTACAGACGTCTTACATGGTCCAAAATTACATTTATATTACCTTTAAAATATACCATGGAAAACCCTTTAATTTTAAAACAGAGTCGACTGATTCCTCAAATCTCAGGAAAGTTTCAAAATTAAGAAGACCCCTTAAGGAAAGGTTAAGATATTATGACTGTATCTTAACCCTTGATGCATGTGACAGGTTCGGTGAAAGAAATATTTTTAACCCACCAGTCAAAACGAAATACATAATAAATCTCAGCATGATACATTTGGAAACGTTTATTGAAATTTTGATTGTACATGAAAGCTGTTTTCAGATGTGAATATAATTGTTCATATGAAGCGAATGTTCAAGTCAGATATCGTTGGTGTAGGGATGGTATTTGTTGAAGCATTGTCCTAACAAGTCAAGGGACAGGGATTTGAGTAACATGCTCGTTCCAAAATGGCAATCATGTCCATTTCAATACATTTTGGCTTGCCTCTATCACAATTGCAACATGTTTTTATAAATCAGATTTAGCATGTATTATGGACTGTTAGCTGATTGTTGACTTGAACTTTCTAATTCTACCTCATCATCAAGACACAGCATACGAAATGACGGGAAATATAGTATGAACATCTGCGCAACAAGACGATTAATGGACCTTTTATCAAATAAACGATTGTTAGTTCTAAAAATCGAATGTGCAATGTGTTTAAAGTTGTAAGTCAGAATGTGTTACCCGGCCGTCTGTCACTCTCATTCACTCGCACACAGATAGCTCACAAGAGCTTACAAAAACGGCTTACAATGATGGCTCTATCAGTTAGTCCGGCGCATCAGATCATGTGTAATGTTTGGACAGATTCTTCTTATGACCCACTGATGACTTTATATAGTATTCGCATATCCTTCCGTTTGTTTGTACCGTCCCCAACCCTATATTTGAGAACACGAAAAGCTTCATGAATATTAAAAGATGTACAAAACTTAGTCATATCATGCATCAATTTATAATTTCTAATCTGATTGTCGCCAGGGTGTCCCTAACATTGTCATTTTATTGAGGTTTCAAATTTTTATTACTTTTAGAATAGTCATATCATGCATCAATTTATAATTTCTAATCTGATTGTCGCCAGGGTGTCCCTAACATTGTCATTTTATTGAGGTTTCAAATTTTTATTACTTTTAGAATAGTCAATTTCAGTAAAACTGTGTAATCTGCGTCCAATATTTGCAATGCATAGTTTTAATATTTATAGAATAAACAGAGAGGAAGAATGAACTCTTGTATACATGTGCTTAAAGAGATCGAACTCCAAAATGTACATAATTAAGAAGATTAGCTAAAGCGGTAAACTACATCACATCGGTTGCTTAGAACCATAGAATCGTCCATGCAAATATGGCGACAGTGACACTGAAAACATTCCCGTTTGATTCGAAACGTTAACAAGCTGAGAGTGTGTGGGACCACCTGGCGATAGTCAGGTATAATGATAAGTGTTGTGTACTTTTGTATACTTGAACCCTTTTGTTTTTAAAATCGGTAATGGAGTACAAACAAACGGGACGGTGTTCGAACAATGTAGTTTTATAAGGGTGAATGAGATATTTCGCACGCAACACAAATATTCTTAATCTTACGATATGCTTACATAATAAAGAAGTATCTCGATGACGACGCATCGTTTGTCTTCGCTGTTTGTTTATTTTGAGCTGAACACTTACATGACTTCTTGCCACGGTTCATGGGCAGAATGCTGATTACTTTTATTACCCCTTACTGGCTGTTTGTATAGCGGGTAAATGTTATGAGTACATGCGCTTAAAATAATAACAGAAAAGAGTAAAGACAACAAGCCTTGTAAAATTTAAAAACAATAATTTCTTTCCCTAGAATACACGAAGTCGAGGTATGATCTTGACTCAACTTACTGATTCTTACACTTAGAAAGATAATTTAAAAAAATTAAAAGGTGTTTACCAGAACTGTCAGAATTTGGAACAAGGTCAGCAACTAGATACAATGTTTCTATTATTAGTTGTTTACATCGAAAATAAGAAATTTAAAAATATAAAGATCAAATCTGGACATTGTCAAATCCAGAAATTAATGTAACATTACACCAACGTATAATGGATTAAAAAGTTAAAATAAACAAACAAACAATTAAATTAAATATACATAACACTTTCTCCTTGAAAGAAAAAATAATGATATATATAATAAAGTTTTCACTTTTCCATAGGTCGATTATGCATGTGGTTTATATAGAAAAATAACATAAAACTAAATCTTATGAATGATACAAAGTATACATTAAACAATATATTTCTGTACACGTAAAAGTGCACCTGCTATTAAATTGCATGTTTCCTTGATGTGCATGATGTTTATATTGTATCCCTGTAGAAATAAGAGCATTTGGAATAGGTCTTTCTTGATTATGTTACATATTTTTCAATTTGTAGCAATCATAAATAACGTGTCGATTCTTCTTACAATAGGTACACGTAGGAAGTAAGGATTTATGATCATGCTTAGCAGAAACTTGATTTCTAAAAGTTGTGCCAGATCGAAATTTAGAAGGGCATACATACTTTTTTACTCGAAAACTGCTGCGTGGAAGACTTACTTACAAAAGAAACTTATGAGCTAAGGAATACTTATCAGCAGTACAAGCAGCATTTTCCAAGGTTTCGACGGTATGTTTATCACGATAAATCTTAATGTCGCAATGGATGCAGTTATTAAACTCTTCAAAAAATTACGAGATTTCGTAATGTTGATCAACTTTCTTGGCTAATTACCACCTTTCAAACACCTGCTTTTTTCTAGCATATTCGACATGAATATGTCCAGCTTGTTTTGTATAGTTCCTGAATATTTGTCGATAATCCTCCGGGACTAACTCCTATCCCTTTAAGATGTATTCCATAACCAAATCAGAGTTAGCACTACGCTAAAATGACAGCGATGTATAGATGGATCGGACTTTGCTAAAAGGAAATGCACTCTTTAATAATAGAGTCCAATGCTCCTTTGGCCATTTCCGATTTTCAGCAATTGTCTCAAAATGAGGAAAATATTAGTGTATTTCTTTTTCTCTAAAAGTGGGCAATTATCTAATATCCCTAGTAGCATCAAAACTTATTGCAACTACGTTTGTTTCTTTTCTTTCTGTAACTACATTTGTTTCTCTTCTATCTCCAAATTGCAACTGCATTTGTCTCTCTAACCTCCTTATATTATTGCAATTTGCATTTTTTTTCTTCTTCTTTCTCTTTATGAAGTTCAAGCTTTCTTAACTCTAATTCCATCTTGAATTTTAATTTTAATTTTTTTACTTTTATGGTAGAGTATAATACAGACTTAATCATCGAAACCAGAGCACTTTTATCCAAAACAATATCTTCTACCAAATATTGGACCAAAATTTTGTTTATTTCTTGCTTCGTTACAAATCTTTTGCCTCAGCACGATCATATTTTCTGGCAAGGTGAATCAATTCATCTTTTTTTTCCAAACAGTCTAATCACTCCTGGCTAGGATTTGAAAGAAAGATCTCCACGTTTGATGACATTGTTAAATGGCCTGTTGATTTCACTAAAGATTTCGAAAATGTGAAATAATGCTTGGGATCAACAAATTCTGAAACTAGGGAAATTTAAATTTCAAAAACAAACTTTTCTGAAATATTTCAGCCAGAATTCATATACCAAGGACGAGCCCCAAATTCTCTGTTACGAGTCTATGCTATTAAAATGAGTAACATAAAAGGGTGAAGACAACAAGCTTTGTAAAATGTAACAAATAATCTATTTCACTAGAATACAAAGTGAAAAAGTGAGAAAAGAGAATTTACGGTTATACGAATAAAATCCTAAACAATCCAAGAATTAGAAAACACAAGTTCTATCATTGAAAAGTTGAAAGTGAATCTCAGTTTAAATCCCGATAAAATTCAAGATGTAAGACGATGACGTCTGATGTGTCAACATTCTCTTGCTGCATCACAGAAAATATTAATCAGGTTTAAATTATAAATTCCAGTGAATGTCATTTTCCATGTATTATATCAGAGCACTTTTTATTTCCATATAAAATAATCACTTGAATTCAATAATCTGAAGAAATTAAAATTAAGCCCAAACTGTTCACAATATAATACAAATTAACGTGTCAGATGTTAAAGCACGACTGATAGACCTTTTATCATAAGATCAGTTATACATCTAATTAAGACGCAAAACAGATTCCCGGATTGTGGTCAAAAGTTCATCCTTCCGGAAAAAATAGAAGTTTATTTGCCAATTGACACATGCTTAATAACACGTTGTCGATGTATGACCTTGACTCGTCATACTGATTCTTACTGTGAGAAAGATAATAATTAAAATAAATTGTTTACCAAAAACTGTCAACAGGTGAAGGGAATGAAATGAACGGGGTTATTTATAGTGGAAGAGCGGATCAAAACGGATTGAGTTTAGTTTAACCAATCCCAATAAGCTTTACAAAATTCTTCTGCCTGGTATATTCTCTGGTGAAAATTTACGATCAAATTCAAAACACTTTAAAAGGTTCATAAACTTCTTCTGTGTCTTTGATCATTCTGTTTGTTTGAATTTCCTCATTTTTATAGGTTTTTCCTCATCTTCTTCCTCACTTTCTCCTCGTATTCGTTTCTTCTCCTTTCTGGACGTACCTGCGTTCTTCACTTTGGGAGATTACATCTTCCTGTTTGGAACCACTCTCATGCTCTAGCTCATGTTGCTTTTTATGTGATTCTGAAGACCAACGTCCTTTCACTTGACAATGATGTTTGTTTCATCTGACCCGTGCCTTGCCTTTTTGATTGTCTGGACACTCAGTAGACCAATGCCCTTTCTTCTTACAGATACCGCAAGTATCTTGACTTTCATCTCGAAAGGAGGAGGTGTAGTCCGGAAAATAATATTTTGTGTGAAACCTCGCAAATCTCTGATCAGACGTTCGACCTACTAGGGCTCTTTCATCGTTCTGTCGGTTTGAGAGTGAAATGAATACTGGAAAGGAAGGCACTGATCCTTTATATATATATATATATATATATATATATATATATATATATATATATATATATATATATATATATATATATATATATATATAGAGAGAGAGAGAGAGAGAGAGAGAGAGAGAGAGAGAGAGAGAGAGAGAGAGAGAGATATAGATATAAAGATATATATGATATATGTATATATATATATATATACATACATACCGGTCTAAGAGGAATATATAGGGTCCATGGCGTTCACAGTGTAGTCATTTGACTATTTGCAATCAAGATGAAACGATCGTATCAATTCATGGAGAATGGGGAAGAAAGAAATAGCCAGAAACGTGATTTATCGCCTCGCACAGTAGCTGAAGTCTTAGCACGATTTCATGCCAGTGATTTTGAAGAGATATTAGTGAGCCAGAATCTAGACCCAGAGAGTCTACACCCATCCAAAGTTCACCATCATTAGTAAATCTTGAAAATTACTACCACATTCGAGAGACGAGACGGGAAAAAGTTCCTCTAGAAAATTTACAACCACGTACTACTCGTACACGCTGAAGTTTAAAGATTTCAAGTCCAACGTACCATTAGAGAAAGCATACGAGTTCATCACCGAGGTGGGGGATACTTCGTTAATCATACTGAAACGACAATGTCAAGCCAAAGAAGACCATCGCTTCAGCCTTTCCATTCAAGTCACCCGTTTGGATCAAGTTTAGCAACCCGTCAGAACTGGGTTCAAAGTCATCTAGAAGATTCAACTCGTGCAACACTCCAACGACAAGTTTCATATCACCGATTGAAAAACCACACTTTACACGTTTCTCTTCCACAGTGGACAGAACGCAAAAAGGTGTTCTTGGTGGACGAACTCCTCCGAATTAACAACCCTCAAGACCAAATGTGTTTAGCCCGGTCGATCGTGGTGGGACGAACGTATGTCGACAAGAACGACACGGTGGAATGGAAAAGATCTTGGTAAACAGTTCAAAAATCGAAACGAGCTAAACAACGAAGAGAAGCAGAACTCCTGTTATGGCAAGCGGGGTTATCCAAAGTCACATCCTGTGTCATTCCTGAGATGCAAAAATTGCAAAACGTCTTGAATCCCCACTACACCTTGAGAGTACACCTTCAAGAAATGCTTTTTCGAGCCAAAGATTTCAAAGACGGAAATACATTCACGTCTATCATCACGATGAACATTTCGATTGCATTACCAGTATAGCCCCATTCCTGGGATACAGTTACTAATATGAGACAGGTGATCATGGCTATAACAATCGAGAGCAACACAAGCGTTGTGGATCGAAATGTGAGGATGTTTGGCCTCTCAACCCTGTCTGGACGAAGAACAAGAACGAGTCTATTGCCATGCTTGTAAGTACACTCTTGTCGGACCCGCCTGTTATGAACATCTAAAGACGCCGCTTTCACAGAAGAAAAGTGCTTGTTATCTCCTGACATTGTGCCTTACTTGTGGACAAGGCATACGTACCAACAATGCCTAGGCTCACGTATGTTCAGGAAAGAAACGATCTTACATTTGTCACCAAAATGTAGACTTGGAACACGAAGACTACATTAAACAATACCATTCCAAACATCAAGAGGAAGCCGATGAACAGAATAAATGCAATTAGATCTATCGATTTCAAATGCATGCAAGAGACCAGCATTCACATTATAATTTATGTGTGGCTCATCGAGCGTGCCGGAAGTGTTTCCAAGAAGCCTTTCTTTAGTCACTGCTGTCACTGCAGCAAGATTCCTAGAGGACGTGAAACATTAATTAGAGGACCGAGCACGGTAGCCGATTTCGCCCAATGGATCTTAGACCTCATCGAGGAGACGTGGAGCCAAAAGGACATAAAACGTTACGAAGATTGTCAGCGCTCTGCTACGGTGATGGCTCACAATTTCTCGGGATACGATGGGCAATTTCTTCTCATATACTATACGGAACAAAGTATCGAACGTCCGAAAGTGACTCTGAACGGAACCAAACTCATTTATATGCAAGTGAGACAAGTGCTGTTTAAAATTCGATCAATTACGTGGCCATGACTTTGAGTAGAATGCCTAAAACGTTTGGAATAACAGAAATGGCCAGAGTCTATTGCCGCACTTTTTCAATACTAAAGCCAATCAATACACCGTTCTGTCCCATTTGCTTGAGGCTGACTACTACGACTCTGACAACATGCGTACCAAAGAACGAGAAGCTTTGTACGCTTGGTACCAGACAAATCCTCGGACCCTTTCGACGTTCAGGAGTAAAGTATTGTCGTTCCGACGTTGCTGTGGAACATTTCGAGAATCATTCATGGAACACAGTGGGATCGATCCTTTGAAAGTCGTTTACACCATTGCCACCATTGTTCCTTAGTGTACTGCCAAAGATTCTTGTCCGAAAATACCCTGGCTGTCATAAGCCCTCAAGCCATCAACTTTGTTAAAAGTGAATACTCTGTCAAAGCCCTACGCTAGCTACATTACTTGTGCGACAAGGAAGCCAAATGGACGCATCAAGCCGGCAACGGAGAAAGCGATAAAACAGAACGTATTCGGTAGATGGCTGCGACTTAGAAAACCCTCAGGTCGTGTACGAGCTTAACGGATGCTTATTTCCCGGATGACACCTTTGCCACCCTCAATGTGGCACCAAATATCATTTTTTACCACGGACGAAGGAAGATTTGTACAAGGCCACATGTCGCGTCGGTTGAGATTAAAACAGCAATTCTACCAAGTTGTTGTAAATGTGGACTTGTACCTTCCAGATGATTCACGACAAAACCAAATACTTTAAACAAGTGGACATGATCTTAGTCAAGTACGAAGAACTTGACTTTGTACAAGCTGACGAATTTTCAAATGTCATCATTGCGGCTTACGTGCCATCCCATGTTCGCTTAAAATTGTACGAAGCTTTAGAACTGCTAGGAGATCGCTTCCTGTACTTTGACACGGACAGTTGCATCTATATCGATTGCCTGGGTCAACGTCACCCTGACATCGAATGAGACCATTTAGGAGCCTGAACGGGCGAGCACCCTGACGACAAGATTCTAAAAATTTGCAAGTGGCGGTCCCAAACATCACAGCTACAAATACCGGAACAAACAATGCACACGGAATGTAAAGTGAAAGTCACCAGTCCAGGTTTGAACTTTGGCGTGCTGAAAGAAGCTTTGCAGTCTGGACAGGATTGAAACTTTAAAGTGAACACATACGAACTACACAAGATTGTACGTTTACCCAAACACTAAATTGTCAGTCTGCCTTTGGGAAACGTGTATCAAACTGTGAACCAGAAGCGAGTGCGGCTTCCCAGTCACTTCGCTTTGCCGTACAGACACGTCGATATTGGTCAGCACATAAAGAGAGACAGCGTCTAAGGCCGATAGTTCATTTCAACTACCGGGACCCAGCGAGAAAGATAAAGACTTTTAAACATGCATCATTAAATTTCGATGATTCTCAAGTGGAGTGTGATGCTCTTCCTTGCGATGAGACGATGCTGTACGCTGTGATCTCAGCGATTCAGTACCACGCCCTGGAAACTTTGCTATGACTACTACTACTACTACCATTCCTACCGTAGAAAGTGATGTTGTTCGTGTCAAGCTTGAGGGATACGAAAGCGATGCCACTCATTACAGAACACCTTATGACTATATTGGTTTTCATTGTCAATGTCATCCTTCACGTGAATGCATACTTCTACCACCCTACAGATGTCATGTTACCCTAAGTAAACTCCTGCGGATGTAAACGTACCCTGATCGAAATGAACATGTGAAAGACGAATATTTGTTCCCTGTGTGTTTGCCTGAATAATGCGACTTTGAAAGTCGATTCCAAACGTTCCAAGGAAAATGGCCTAAATATCCGGGAGGACCTACCCACGAAGAATTAGCCAGAGCCGGATTTATACACTAGAGCACAGGGGATAAAATCCAGTGCTTCAGTTGCAGTGTGTAACTTCACGAGTGAGAGCAGAAGGATTCCGCTTTTCTGGAACATGTTCGATGATCTCCGCATTGGGACTACCTACCTTTAGTGGGACGACCTCAGTAATCTCTGCATATATACTGTTCAAGAGACCATTCTTGGTTTGCCTTTGGAGTTGAGAGAACGCGTTTAGCTAGAGGTGGAAAAAATACATGTTCAACGCGAAGAACAATTGCATCCGTTACCTCACGAATTTTTAAACCACTGGTACCTGAATGCTATAAAATAACTGATTCAGATGAAAGTGTTCCAGTGGTCGGATATTGTCGAACTGTACGTGGGTGATAAGGATTAGCTTGTTGTGACTGCATCTCTTTACTACAAAATAGACATATTTCAACGAATTTCAGGGGAAGATTTAGAGGGTTACTAAAATCCTTTACACAAAGTTAGCTTAGTTCAAGAGGAAACTTGTGAACGGTGTGTTGTGATGTGCAAGTTAGTGACTAAACCAAATAGATTCGCCACTGGACTACGATCATCTCTGTGCAGAAAGTACACTTGTTGCCTCCGGCAAAAAGAGGTATATAAACGGGCTACCATGGTACGACTTTTATCAGTGATGATACAACAGATTCCATAAAAGGAAATCAGTGAGAGTATTCAAACGGTGGAGGATTACGAGAACTGTGTCCCATGAATTTGGGGTCGACGTGTGATGTGTGTCTTAGTGACTTGATTTCTGGGATTTCGTTTACCAGTCGATTCCTTGTGGGCTTGGTACAATTTGTACAAATAACAAAATAAAACATGATGGTATTTTATTTAAATGAGCACGAGAAACTCGTTCTGCTAAAAGCCTTGCGCTTTCATCTGCATATTTGTCGTCCTCTGTTTGAAGAAATGATTCTTTGTGAAATTTGAGCCACCCTGGAAGCTTACGAAGACGTGTGTATATTTTGTGAATATCACTCTCATTGGTGAGATGAACGTGACTGGAAAATTTGGGGTTTCGAGGCTTGGACCAAAGAAGTGGTTTACATTGCCCGAGCTTTGTGTTATGCATTCAAATGAAATATTGAACTTAAAGTGTTATTGATAAAGTAACTTTTAAGCCTATGTTAATGCCAGAAGAACCTGTCTCCGAGAAAAGCCACTTTAAATAAATAAAAGTGTTATGAAGAAAGTGTCAAATGTGACATTCCTTGCCCTGTGGCTACCTCTGCTGTCTCCGCTCCATCTTTCTCCACTTTCAAAATCATCGAGTTCCACATAGACAGTGCCAGTTGGTAGGCATTGTAACATATTATTTGCTATACTCAGCGGTTTAGGCAAACCCGGATTTGTAAAACGTTTGATCGAACATAAACATTATTTGATTGATTGTCCACCTCAACGAATCGTGTGGTGTTACAAAGAGTGGCAATCGGCGTACAGTCTCTTGGGAGAAAGCCAAGGCGATTCCATCGTGTCTGTGGAAGGCATTCAATAAAAAGACGAAGGGATCGTGTCTGACCCCAGTCGAACCCATCTGGTCATTTTCGACATGTTAGGAGAAGACGAGGAAGAAATTATAATGTGTTTTACGCGCAGAGGTCATCACTGTAATGCCAGTGTCATTTAATTACCCAAAATCTGTTTCAACAAATTAAAACACATCGCACCAGCAGTCTCAATGCTCATTACGTGGTCTTGTTTAAAAGCCCAAGAGATTAATCGCAACTTCAAGTCTTAGCCAAACAGTTAGGAGCGCCTTGGATGACTCATTCGTACCAGATGACACTCACACCTCGACCGTCTAATTACTAGTGGATTTAATACTAGCCACCCCTAAATAATTTCGATTTCGCATCCATCTGTTTCACCAGTGGATGGGAACAATCATCAATGGCAATCCGATTTCGCCGATGTCGCTCGTTTGCCCGCCTACGATCGTGGCTACAAATATTTGTTTTGTGTCATCGACGTCTATTCCAAATTTACCTGGGTCGTACCATTGACTTCCATATCAAGCAGTAAATTAGTGGTATCCCTCAAACGCGTTAACACAAAGCGGTCGCGACCCTCTTCGATGGCAAACCGACAAAAACATTGAATTTCTGAAGAAAGCTTTGCAATATGAAATAAAGAAACGTGACATTCGTTTTTTCACCACCGAGGATCCCGAAACCAAAGCTAGCATCGTGGAACGTTTTCAACGCACCTTGAAAAAAAGCATGTGGAAATATTTTACGCATCAACACACTCTCAAGAACATCATAACGCACATAGTCCAAGCCTACAACCAATCCAACCATCTAAGCATTGGACGTGATTCGCCCTCCAAGAAGAGACTCCCGACAACGAAGTGACTGTCTGGTACGCCCCAACTGGTGCCTCTTCCCAAGAAAAGTGCAGTGTTGGCAGCAGGAGACTGGGTTCGCATTGACAAAACCAAATGCACTTTCGACAAAGGTCACTTACCCAACTGGACCAACGAATTGTTTCGTGTCACTGGACGAGTGCGTTGCAGTCATCCAACCGTCTATAAATTGGAAGACATGAATAGGAAAGTGTTGAAAGGAACCTTTCATTTGCCCGAGTGACAACGAGTGACCAAAATAGAAGACAAAGTGTACGACATCTTAAGCATTCTCGCACGAAGAACCCGTAAAGTGGGAAAACGACGTGTCAAAGAAATCAAAGTACGTTTGAAAGGATATCCTCCCAGATTTCATTCTTGGATCGACGCTTCCCAAGTCATCGACTATACAAATGAGTGATCATCATGTCCTTCCACGCAGCCTCAGCTACTGCTACCACCGCAGTGACCACTTCGTCTCCCAGTTTCTCTCGGCAGGATCTACAAAAGCAGCCATTGTGGCTGTGGTGTGGACAACGTGTGCTTAAAAAGCAAATCGTATTTTTCTGCCAAATACATGTGGTGTATGTGTTATCAGTGCTGCCATTGCCAATTTGACTTTGCGACAAGGAGATAAACAATTGTGGACCATTTTACTGAGTAGTTTTATCGGTTACCTTCTTCCCTATCCTTCTGTGAAATACTCCTCGAACGGGAACAACTGGAGTCTTGTACCCAACACCAGTCACCACCCCAACAACAATAACCACCAGAATAGACCTCATTTAGACACTAATCTAACTTCGTGTGACCCCTCCGACAACAGCAGAACTCTGTAATTATGAACAACAACAGCCAGTTTTACTTAATGCAGTGACAGCTCCTTGGACGTGTAACCCAACAACACTTTTTTATGTTACACGGCCTAATTACCGCCCATTGGGAAGTGGTTTTGGTGAAAATCACTCACCCTACACAAGTCCTAAATGTCTATCTCAATTAAAACAGGACTACTTGATTGCTAAGTCAGAATATACTAATTCTATATATAACCCCCAAAACACAAACGTACACCTATTACATCATAATTCCCCATGGATATTATTTTAGTGGTCAATATTTGATGGATACGATTGCTGACAAGTTCAAGGCAGTGTTTGGTAAAGTCCTGGAGAACAGATAGAGTGTTAAGATAGAGTATCATAAAGTGACTCGTTGCCTGCTGAATCATTTTACGAAAGAGAATGTGGTGTCCATTAAATTGTGTCCTACATTGTTTGATATTTTGGGGGGGATATTCAGTTGAGGATGAAAATGATTAAAAAAATGGAATTGCCAATTGTTTACAACGACGAATCTTTTGCGAAGTAAAACTGAACCAAGGACTTAATTTGATGTTTGTGTAATGCGATGTAGTGGAGTACAACGTGGAGGGATACACTTCCATTCCGTTTCTGCGTGTCATTATCTTCAAAGCGGATTCTGCCATCAACGCTGACGAAGAAGATGGAAACATCTATCACGTTCACCGCAAATTTGTACATCTTCACTATTTGTCCGTCAGCAAGTTTTATTTCGACACTGTCAACATTGCTATAAAAGGATATCTGGGACAAAGTATTCTATTCACCAAAGGGAAAATCATGGTGAAAACGATTCTCTAACGACTCGTAATTCATGTATCCAGTGTACCGAGGCGTCGCTGGACAGCGAGGGCATGGTTTAAGAGATATGATTAATCGGTTTTTTGGGGTGATTCCAGTTTTGAAACCGATAGTGACATGAGGATCGCAAGCTTTGAAAGATGCCGCATTGACGCATGGCAAAGAGTTTCTCCAAAATGTCATCATCGACAAACGAAACCTCAAAGAAGCTATATTGAGAGCAGGCAAAACTGTCTTGCTTCAAACAGGCAAACACATTTGGGCCGACGAGATAATCCTATAAATGCCCTGGTCGCTACCGAGTTAGACATTCCTGCTTTCCTGACGCCACAGCAAGGACAATGTAGAAAGAGATGACGAAAATACCCCTTCAGAAGACTTCACACTCATAAAGCTAGAAAGACTAAGAAAAGTAGAACCGTCCGAGACTTAGCCGTTTTTGATTATTAAAACAAATCATACAGTGAACGAAAACAAAAAGATGCACCGAGGGTCTTGCGCTGTTCCTGATCGGAACTAGATATTTTGCTATGTTGCCCACTATGATGACAATGCAAGAATCCCAATGGGTCGAATTTCGTCCAGTCTCCTCTTTGATGGATTCAGCTCCCATCGAGTTTGAAATCAAAGGACAACCCGAAGATTGCATAGACCTGAATAGTAGTTACCTGTACATAAAAGTCAAAGTGATCAAAACGGGCGACGATCCCGATCTACCTGGTGATGCCAGAATATCTGCCATCAACAATTTCACGCGTTCCTTGTTCAGTGGAGTGAATTTGTACTTGAATAACAAAACTGATCAGTACCAGCATGAATACTTATCTTTACCGTGCGTACCTATGGATGCGTGTGTGGTACGGAAACCTGACGCACTGTGCAACACCAAGTTCAACAGCAGTACGATTGTTGCGGATGATCAAAATTTATCGGGATGTATGGAACGCGGAAAGAACATTGCACGAAGTCGAAATTTAGAACTGAATGATCGTTTGCGTTTGGACATGTGGTTGCAAGAGACGTATTTACTGAAAAGTGTGGATATCCGCTTGACACTGAATCGCAGGACTAACGCTTTCCATTTGATAGCCAATGTCAACGAGTACAAAACCAAAATCTAAGAAGCCATACTCTACGTGTGACGCATGGAAGTGTTATCTAAGTGGGAAACGCGATCAGTCATATTTTGAGCAGAACGACCGCCAAGTGTCCGATACGACGCATAGAAGTGGAAACCTTAAACTATTCCCAGAGGACAGCAATCCATGATCGAAGAACATCTGTTCTAAGGACACTTAACTATACGTTTAATCATTGGTATGGTCGAAAATTAAGCCTTCAACGTAGCCTTTGGAAAAAATCTTTTTTATTTCATCACTTCAACGGGTCCAAGATTAAGACAATTGCAGTGGCAAGACCTTGTGTATCATACCTTTCGAACCTATGTTAGGTGACGAGAGGAATTACTTGAGATCGTACTTGTCCCTGTACAAAGCTACTGGACAGTTAGTGGCGAACAGTAGTCTCGACATTTCGTACAAGGATTAAGCAGGAGTCTACGCTTTGTGGGATTTGATTTTACTCCAGACCAATGCAGCGACAAGGGATATTTCAACCCTATAAAATCCTGCCAGATTCGTGTGAAGCTTCAGTTTGCTACATCTATAACCGAGACTGTGAATGTCCTCTTGCATGCCGACTTTGATAATTCCACAGAAATCAACAGTTTGAGATAAGTCATTCTAGACTATTAGAAGACATGGAAGATGCAATCCCTCTTTGAATCTTGGAGAAACGTTGGAAATGGAATATGAGGATACCGTGGAAACAGAACCTAAAGACAAAGAGAAAGAGAGCATAGTGATGAAGTCAAGATGGCAAGAACAAGAACAGTATTTAGGCTCCTGTTTCGCCAAACACCAGGCAGAAAAAAATATGGAACTGATCAAAATTGCTATGAATGTCAAAGCGATCATCCCAGTGAAATTCAACACGATAAATATCTGATGCTGTTTCAAGAAGAAAAATTGGACGAGTATCTGGACGAAGCTTGGAGTCTCATCTCGACAGAAGCCGTGTTGCATCAGTGATATAAAGACTTGCGTGTCATTCCTCTCCTCAACTGATGACTTTAGAGATCCATCACATCGAAGCTCTATTGGCCCAGAGTGCGGAGACGAAGCAAATTAATGGTTACTTAACATTTTCAAGAAAAAGGTCAGGATTGAATTGATGACATATCATTACCAGTGGGAAAAAAAAACAAGAAAACAAAAACAACAACAACAACAACAAAATGGATACCCGGGGACCTTATTACCTTTTGAACAACAGTTTTTACCCTTTTTCTTTTAATCCAATCTTGTGTGCTAAAGATGAACTCCCTCATCGCAAACCTCAAGACCATCAAGCTTATGTCAACAACACGGATGACAGTCATATCCCAGGAACCCACTGGGTAGCCGTCTACTTTCTTAAAGAGGGTTGTGTGGAGTATTTTGATTATTTTGGATTGCCACCTATAAAGTCAAGAATTCGTCATTCGCGCCATCTAACATTGAATAAACCATGATGGCAAGTAACCACCTTGAGACAATGAAGAAGCTACAAGACGTTGAGGATAATTTGGGCATGATTGAAGAAATGTTGGTCAAACTTAATGACGATTTTTACTCTTATAGTTCCCATCGAGCCAAGATGAAAATCAACAACTTGAGAATGTCAAAGAATATGTTTAAGGAGATGACAAAAGAAGAAAAGGAGGAGAAGGAGGATGAAGAGGATAGAATGAGAAAGAGGGCATTGAATGAAAAGATAGAAAAGGAAGAGGAGAATGATAGTAGGAAGAAAGAGGAATTGGAGAAGGAAAAACACGAAGATGAGAAAGAGGAGAAGAAAAAGAAGAAAACAGCAAAAAAGAAGATCGGATGATGGCAGAAGAAAAGAAGAAATTAGAAGAACAACAAGAAGAAACCCAAAGGCCCTTTTCAGGGTCACTCATATGCCTCGAAAAGATTTGCTTTCTTGCCTAATTTTTTTTAGTCGGTCGCATAGTTGTTTGTGTGATAGATTGATGTTCATAAATCTATGTATGTATGTTTTATGTTGTATGTCTTATATAGGTCTATGTTCCGCATAACATTCTAAGTTTTTTTCCCCACTTTGGTCCAATTGAGGTCAGGCCATTGCATCAATGATGCCAATCTTCAGTACCGTGACGTCACCTTACCTGTTCCATTCCTATTGTCCCTATACAACAACTCCACTTTCCCTTTACCGTAAATAACCCAAATATTCCCCATATTACGTTTTTAAGAAATAATGATGTCCATATTAGTCCCCATTATTCAAACACACTTGTCTATATGTGAGACTGAGTTGAAACAATTCTGCCTATCACATCTGTAGGTAAGATTACACATTATGTACCAACATAATAATGGAGGCACTTCACGGTTACTGCATCCTATATAAGCCAATATGATAATTATTAGTTTTTTCCTCATTTTTCCTGGAGATTTGTGAAGAAAGTTACTTGTGCTGAATAGGAAACATTTTTTAAAGCCTAAACAGAAAATTAAATGTACGTTGAGTTATGTTGCTTGATTTTTTTTCGTAGGCCTTATTTGATATATACCGGAAATGTAAGATGCATTAAAACGTCTGCCATGATATTCAAATGCAACTTTTTTTTGCAGAAAAGCGGCCTAACATATACCGATTTTCGGATATATAACTTGTGCACGGATTTAATTTTGAAAAAATCTAAAACAATGAGGTTAATGTATAAAAAGTATTGATACTTGAACTGCTTGCCATATCGGTAAGCGAGAATACATTCAAGCCATATTGCTTGCGACATCGCTACACGAGAGTGTAATAGTATCAGAGAATGCTATAAAGCCGCACCTCTGTAGACGATTATATATTATCATGTGAAATATCATTAAACCTGTATTGCTGCCCATGTCGGTAGGCTAGAATTCATCGATAAGTTAGAATGCATTAAAGCTGTACTAATAACCACATGAGAGAGAGAGAGAGAGAGAGAGAGAGAGAGAGAGACTTAGCCACTAGATTAGAATCATAAGTCAGATGGACCATCTTGCGTATCGTTCGAGACGACATAGTCAACATTCTTGCATTTGAATGCGTCCCATGTATTCTGCAAAAACTGAGGTTTTCAGCGTCTTAGAAGAGCGCGACATATATATATATATATATATATATATATATATATATATATATATATATATATATATATATATATATATGACAATTTGAAACAAATGACCGACTATTTAAAGGATTGTGTCCTTTTTACATTTGTTTATTATACCTTTTAATATGTTGTCTCATCGTGCATTTGGCTGCATTGGTGTTGGCGGAGTCTGTTTGATTTTGACAATGTTTTTGCCTTTACCATTCTTGGTACTTCGCTTTACCTGGCACTGTACAGACAGAGATCGTTCTGATATGCCCAAAAATCATATGCATTTGCACAATGTCATGTATATTTGATTTAATTTATATTTGATTTAATTTAATTGTTTGTACGTTTTAAAATCTTTTTATTTTTAATTTCATTATGCGCAAAGTACTGTAATTTTATTTACAAGGAATTTGATATTTTCCAGAAAATGCAGTTGGACCAGACTCTTTTCATAAACACCAAAGCTGATTTTGTTCCCGTCCTCGATTCAGAAATCAGTGAGTCAAATAAACAACATTCCATTTGTATCCTATTCTAAGAGATAAATGATTGGTTTTTGTGAAGGTCATACTGGGACCACTTGATTTTAGACGTAAATGCTTCTATGCTGTTCTGGAGAGTTGACCCTCCGGGAATCTGTTTTGCGTCACATGTTAATGTATAGCCTTTGTCTGTAGAGAAATTATTCACTTGTGCTTTTACTTTCCACTGGAAAATGTATGTTGTGAAAGTTTGTAGTTATATTTTAATTTGTATTCAAAATATTTGGATTCTAAAACATTAATTATATTTCCTGGAAATATCTGAGTGCTCATATAGAATTCTTGAACAAAGACATTGATTTAATTTTTTTTCGGAAATTCAAAAACCGTAATATTATTATTTGTGGTTCATAAAGAACTGTAAACACATCAGCGCTATACTGACTACAGTATACGTCGTCGCCTTCTAATTTGGAATTTCCATCGGGTCTTGAACTTGATTCTTTAGAAAATTTCACTACTAGGAATTCTAAAATTTAATTCGTGGATTATTTTTGGATTTGATTCTTAAAACCGTAAGTTCTTATTTTTTCAATTTTACATGGGTTATTTTCCAGGGAAATAAACTATTTGTTAAATTTTTCAAAGCTTGATGTTTTCATTCTTTCTTTTGTTACTGTTTATTAGAGCCTAAACAAGTAACATAAGAACATGCATACATATATACTATTTAGGCTATTTTCTGACTTCATTGGCATGCGAGAATACATTGATAGGTGAGACTGTATTTAAGATGTGTTGCTGAGCATATCGATGCATGAGAAGACATCGTTACTACAACTATTCTACAATAATATACATGCTGAATGTATTGTTTTCTGCGTCATCTACTAGATAGATTTAAGTAAATTAGGTGTTCAATGGCAATTTTGCAGGATAGAAATATTTCTTTACATGCAAATATATTACAAAATATCAGTCAATCAATGAGTCTTTATTTCCTCCTTACGGAAAGTTTATTTGCAAGTAGAGAGAGAGAGAGAGAGAGAGAGAGAGAGAGAGAGAGAGAGAGAGAGAAAATGATGCTTTCGAAAAGCATTCCAGAAAGTCATGTTACATATGATACACAGGTGAGGAAAGTACAAATGGAGTATCAGTAATTAGGAAATAATGTGAGCATGAAAATGGTATATGACCGTTGTAAATAAATCCAATTTTAAATAATTATTTTCTGACAACAAGGGTCCGTTAATAACAATGCATTTCAAAGTAGGGGCTTATAGGTACAAAATTGGTAGGAGATGATCTAGGCACATATTTGGTCTTCAGTCTAAGATGTACAGCAGTGATACAAGGACGAGAAACTGGAATGAACACGATGATATGAAAATGGTGAAATTGTGTTTTGTCCAGTGTACTAGTAAGTATGACACACCATTACTTTGGTTAAGTTCTATGTGCAGTTCAAGCACATACCACTGAAAGTCGTTGTCAGTTAGTCTTGTTCACAGATATGATGTGACAACCACATGCTGAACGAGGTCGTTATATTGCTGACCACATTGTTGACAGTGAGTAACATAATCCTGGCTTTAATACCCACATGATGCTGTAAACCTGATTAATTTGTGTTCATAATTATTCTTCGCAATGCGGTATAGAGTCGAAGGGAGACTTTAATTATCGTAGGTGAGGAACGAGGACAGCTTTATTTTATTATGATTCGCCTAGTTAAAGCATATGATTTGAACTTTTTTTCTCGCTAACGATTGTAACAAATGACTTTGTAGAATTTTGTTTCTAGTTCCTTTTTTTTTTAAATATTCGAGAATTATCGCAAGCAATTTAGCTAAGTTATCTAGAAAATGTGATAAGCGTGTGACGCCATCTGCAAGCATAGGGCAGCAGCAACCTAAACCCTAGTTTGCTGTTTACTAGATGATGTAACAACTCGTCTCTCAATAACAAATACAAGGACAGTACAACTCCCTATCTAATTCCTCGCTTGAGGACATTACAGCTCCTTGGTGACTCCTCGCTTGACTGCGAACCACCGAGATTGGTATTTGTTAACTACTACTACCTTCTGTACACTTTGATATGTAATCCCTATTATTCTCCAGATTTTCCCCTATTTCCAAGAATAGAGAAGCTTACCAAACGGTGTCAAATGCCTTTTGAACATCTATGAGAGCAGCATGGTAGGACTACCACAATCATAGTTATAATTAATAACCGCTTGAAGAATAATATAGGCAGTAGTAATGCATCTTTGATTATTTTGAAAGCGTTGTTCTTGTGTTTTTGGGAATATGATTTTCTTCGTCACCAAGAAGTTATCAATGCTTCCTGCACAACTTTCTCAAATAGTTTGCGCAGCAATGACCGGTAACTGTCGGGTCAGCTCTGTTTTTCCATTCCATTTGTAGACCGGCACGTAAGACCTTCCTCCATATACTTGAAATATACTCATGCTTTAATACAGCGTATAACAGTTTTAAGATTATTGTATTTAACTTAGGACAACCATAGATAAGGTGTTCATCTTGAAGGTCATCATGACTAGAAACATTTGATCTCTTATGGTACAAATGCGTTGCATAATTTTTTCTCTGTGGTTGCATCGTCCAAAGATTCTTGTTTCTGTGCTTGTCTCTTACGTTATAAAAGTATTCGCCATTAATATCATAATCTGTCAGCGAATACGATTCAGCAAAAATATCTGCAAAAGAAAGGACCAGCCACGTAGGCGGGTCAGAATAGGTCTTACCACCATAACAAAATTCAGCACAAGATTTTTGATTGTTTGGTTTGCTCTTTTAACTAGATGCCACGAATAGCATAAAACACATTCAGGAAATTATTCAGAAAAAGTTCGCTAACTGTTGGTTGAGCGTTCCTGAATTCACGTTTTGTAGTTTTATGCAGAATATTGCTCCGTGCTGCAAGCCTCGATGCCTGTTTTGTTTGATCAAGACTACGATATTTGAGCACCGTATTGAATTTATTTTCCCTCTGTTTGATCTACTCAATATAATTAAGTGAATAATGTGTTCAATAGAAATATGCCAGTGTAAAAGCATTTTTACATGCAAATATAGTATAAAATATGGTTTATTTCTATAATTTTCAAATGCCTGGCGATAACAATGGGTAATTGATGACAACAACGGGTAATTGATGATAGCAATGGGTGATTAGTGTTATATGTAGTATTTGTAGCTTTCAAAGCTGAGATCAAACTCCTAATATGACAAGCAAAAGCAGGCGTGTTTAAGGCTACTGCCTGGGTATCATCTAGTCCAGGTAAAGTATACCGTTGTTATTTTATTATTGATTTTGTTTTCGTCAAACAACTATGTTACTGAAAGGAAATTATAAGTTTCGTATTTATTACAATGCAAGATGTACAATGTATAGCCATGACACTTGTTTGCCACCGCTTTGTAACGCTGGATTAGGGAAGGAGTATCCTCTCGATGTAGTTTTGATAACCTTTACAATAAGCATTTAGACGACTTTAAACGAATTACTTTTGTACTCATTCTGGTTTACTTTGATAGTATTTGAAAACCATTGTTAAATTATAGTTATGTTATGTATTTCTTGAGATTCGTTATTTTTAATAATGAATTGCAAGTATAACAATGTAACTTAATATTTTTCAGATTAACGAGGTAATATAGCCGGAACGTCGAGTAAATGCATCAGGTTCTCACATTACTACGGTCGTCCTTGCAGAGTGAAGTAGATGCATAAAAGGTGCAGCCGTTTGAATCTGTGGAAACATTATACTCTTAAAATAGCACTGATGATATGTTTACATCGTAGTTTGTTCAGTATCAATATTGTTTGGCTTTAACGGCACTCCTAACGCATTATTGGCTAAGTTATGTAGATGAAATGAGAGCTAAGTGTCTTTCACTAGGACACACAGAGGAAGCTATCTCTGGCTGATCTGGGCAGGTACTGAATCCGCGACCCGTGCAATGTCCGTCTGACGATCTACCAGCAGTATTAAAGATGTGTTGAAATACAGATCATACCATACAATCTGAAGATGTCTCGAATGATAAAAACATTGCCTGACTTTTTAAATAATTTTCAGCTAAACTATGCCAATGGCGTCCTAAACATAAAGCACTGCCTAAAGTGGTATTAAATACGGCCACATCATTTAATGTAAATTATTGTATAGCACTATCTCAATTTAAGCTGACGAAGGTAATGTAACTTATTAGTGTGAAATAAGTAGGTTGAATTGCAAAGGCTAGTAGCCATCATAAATAATGACGAAAATCCGTGCAAACTGAATTCAAGAAATTCGTTAATTTGCAAAATAGCCAAATATCCATTTACTTAGCATTCCATATATGTAATAACGAATTCGACTTTAATTGATTCAGGGACACGTTTACTGATTTTTCTGCGGTGTGTTTATGAAAGGTAATACTGTAGACTATTACCAAAACCGATGAACCCTTAAAATCGCCAGTGAATATTGTTGCAGCAATTAATTAATAATGACTAAATGGTGGGTACAATATAGACGATACATGAGCAATAATTCTAGGTAATAAACACGACATTTTCTAGCATAATAAAATCAACGTTCTACGCATCAAAGGGAACATAGGTTTACACGGAGCAAAGAGTGCGCATTATTATAGGTGCATATCTGTCATAACCCATCCAGAATTACTCTTTTGTTTGGATTGAATTGTATGCTTAGTTAGGAATGAATGTAACACAGTTCTCCAACATCCCAAACAGGCTACTATACACAGCACATAAAGGTAAGCATTTACGTTAAGTAGCGTATTTACAATTTGAATTTGATTATTGATTGGTCGCTGAAACTGTTCAATCAAACATTTGTACCGATGTTCACTTATGCTTGTAAAATTTGCGGATGTGTGAGATCTGATGTAGTCGAAAAGACTCACATTTCTTTCCTCAGAAGTATATTGAATGTCAAAAAGTGTTGCCCTCTATATATGGTATGCGGCGAATTTGGTCGTTCCCTTTAATTATCAACATTAAAAGTCGCATGACAAACTATTAGGCTAGATTGGTTAGCGGTTATGAAGAAAAATATCTTATCGTATGTATTCTGTCTATGAAAATAAATTATTTCTTGAAGTACTATCTATATATGATGATGATGGGTTAAGCTAAGTATGAAGAAAACAGAGTTCATTGTTATTTCAGTTGTTAACAAGTTCAATAGAACAACGACTATAAAATCAAGGCAGCTAACTTATATACGCCATATAAAAGTCTTAATTAGAGGTAATTTAAAGCTAATTTCAATTTTAAAAGATCCAGTTCTAATTACTGTTATGTATATCTATATTTTTGTAACCCCTGATACATTGTACAGATTATCTTTAGTTAGATTTTGCCTACGTGACTAGAGTCTGTTAAGGGAGTAAAATTACATAGGGTCTATAAATAGATGCAGACGTGTGTGTTGAAAATTACGAACAAACATCTTAATAAGATTTAATGACGCCTTTGGCTTAATATTTCATTGGCTGATGGGAGGGGGGGTGTCGACGATTCTAGAAGAATTCGGTAACTTCCCTTTGGCTGAATTAGTTCACATGAAGAGGCAAATTCGATGTAAAATGAGTAGAAGGGGTATATTGTGAAATACAGTCGCAATAGAAGGTGCTTGTGAGAAGGGAACTGAGAAATCCAATTCATTCTCATCTTGGAGTCATTCTCATTTCTTGTGTTCCTGTTGTAAGTCTGCAGACGTGTTTTATGTTTTACTTATATATAATTCGAGGGGAAAGTCATATGTTTGGAGACCGCACCGGTGGCACCGTATAAGGGAGGTCGCGGGTTCGAACCCCAGCTGAGTAATATTAAAGACTAATAAAAATGGTACTAGCAGCTAGAGGTTCGTGCTAGGACGTCTGCCTGGTGTCAGGATAATGTGACTGGGTGGGACATCATGCTACATTTCCGCGGCATGATGCTCCAGTGCTAGGCATCACTATTAACTGTCAAATTGCAAACATCGAAGCGATATGACTGAATTTTTTTAAAGCTATGTTAAAAATCCAAATCACACATACACACACACACACACACGGATGTGTTTGGACTTTTCCGTGGAATTAGAAAGTGCTCATTATTTTGGACTACAATATTATTCTGGAACTGTGGTGAATTATTCGAAGGAGTTCTGGACGACACCATCTAGACAATGTCACGATTCTTGAACATTTAATTTATTTTGGCTTTTCTGTAACTTGTTCGGTATTATTTTGGATTCACATGATAATACTGTACGCTCCTCTCACATTTTCATTTATAAATTTGTGCTCTACAAAAGTGGTTGGTTTAGCTCCTTTCTGCTATTTTGTATGTGGCCATATAGTCGTAACAGTACCAAAAATATATATAAATACTTAATTAGTTTTATAACTGCAAAACATCATTTTCCAACTGAAATTGGTCGATGAGCTAATGTTCCCTATAAAGAAAGATACTGAACACTTTGTCATTGTCAAGAAATAGGAGACGAATATCACTATGTTCGGTCATGTTCTTATTATCAATATGAAAAACAAAAATGTATGTCTCCTTTCATACTTCCGGGAATAACGTTTATAAATATAATCCGTTGATGAATACAGGTAAAGTACGACTCTTAAAAAGTATTTTCAGGTTTATTGGTACTGTTTTCACAAGTTCCCTGTTAAGCACTATGTAAAAACATCACGCGCTATATTCATGTTTTTTTATCTTCTATGCCTCATATTTTCTAAAGTTTACAAGCTGAGTGTAGTCTTCCCTTGTTAGAACCTTCAAGCCCTTTACTACCCTATTGTGTAATACAGAAAACCTTAAATATATATCTGGATTCCTTGAAATAAAGCTGAGCTATAAATAACATAAAATTTTAATAGGCTGAAGTTATTGGCAGGGTTTATAGTATTTGAGCGCCTTTTCCGAAAATTCAAATTTAAACGACAAGCTTACGAAAAAGCCAAAAACTATAAAAACAAACTCAAGTACTCAATAAACGTACTTAATAAACAAGTAAAAGAAGCAACCGAGAACTACCACATAATTTAGTATGAAGAAAAATGCATGATCTTTTCAAACAAATTGAGACTTGGTATTGTCAATTAAGCAAGCTTGATACCTTATCTTGTCGTGGGGTGGGGAGGCTTTTATTTACTTATATTATGCGTCTGTACTATAAACCAAAATTTACTTCCAATTCTTGCTACATATAACTTACCGGTGATAGTATCAATCTTTACTTTACTGCTTTCACATATCGTTTTAATCTTCAAAAATATTGGAAAAATAATTAGTTACGTAAATTACGTGATACTTGCAGAGATCATTTGTTATAAAACAAACGAAAAAGAAATCTTTGGAATATATTGAATTTATCGTCTGTCTCGCCGAGGACTTCACCGTAGTTAAAGACAGTCTACGTTGAATTTATCGTCTGTCTCGCCGAGGACTTCACCGTAGTTAAAGACAGTCTACGTTGAATTTATCGTCTGTCTCGCCGAGGACTTCACCGTAGTTAAAGACAGTCTACGTCAATGATATTTTGTGTGTAAAACTATCCTTCAAAATATTTGTTCTCAAGCCAGGAAAGATCCCATATTTCATTACGAACTGCAAGGAAATGCTTGCTTGCTTTATTTGTGCTGGTTGCAGACTCGTTTTTTCGCAGAGAAATACTACAACAGAGAATTGGTTTCACGCTGGTCACACTATCCGTGGAAGTTGTTATCACATGAGACGTTACTAAAAAAAGTTTATTACAATAGTGCTGCCTCAGAACTGTAACAGTGTCGATTTCCTTTGTCGACTAGGCCTGCAAAATGTAATTTAGTAGCAAGAATATCGTGTTATTTATCTTTAGTCTGTGAGTAACGGACTTTATTTTGACTTCCAGACATAAAACCATTCAAATTACATTAGTAGTTAATATTGTTTAAAGGACAAACATGTCCTTAAAATACAATATATTAATGTAAATCCGAAATACTAGCAAAGAACAACACAGAGGTAATATATTATTAAAGAGCGTTTAAATTTGATAATTGCAGTAGATATTTTTTATTATCAGACTCTGAAATATTTTGTGTAGTCAAGTGACATAATCAGTCAAGTTGTCATAATTAGAAAAGGTATCTTTAAATAGGTTCACTGATTATTCTTGGAAGCCGTTACATCCTTCTCACATGTTCTTCGGGTCTTTACAATTCCGTTCCCTCTTCTTGTTTGCTTATTCACTCTGTGTTTTACCATTTTTACCTGAGTAACAGTTCCGGGTGTAGCATACTTTACAGCAAATGCACTTATAATTTACGTACATCACTGCCTCTTCTCCATGTATTTTGTTTTCTCAACATCCTTCTTTCGAATGAGCTACATAATCCCTTTAGATATTAACACAATTTTAATTTCTTTTAGATTATTTAATTCTATCATGGACTAGTACAGACTGTAAATGTAAAATCATCAAGTTCCCAATTGTTAGCTCCAGTCTTTTTAAGTCAGGAATAAGCTACATCCAATTGACCTAAATGGTAGTTTTAATTTATTCAGACGCTAAACTCACTTATAGTCACTACCGTTTAAAATGTTTTGTTTGCTCATGTTTCAAGTTATGCGATATGTTTTGTCCAACTGTTTCAATGTATTATGCTGTATTAGTACGTCTTGCAAATCGGGGCCCCGAGTGGCCGAGTGGTCTAAAGCGCTCTCCGTTACGGATCACTGCCATCTCACCTCTGTCTGCGTGGGTTCGAGTCTCGGATTCGGCTAATGTGAGTATGTGAGAAAGCTTGCCAGTAGCTTCTCATGGGTCAGTGGTTCTTGCCGGTGTTTTCCCGGGTTCTTCCTCCACCATTAATACTGGCCGCCATGTATAGCCTATCGTGTGCTGAAAAATGGTGTTAAACCCTACAACAACAACAACGTCTTGCAAATCATTGTTGTTTTAATGTCTCTTTTGTTTTATTTAATTGTGCTGATAAGCTCATTAGAGCCAATACTGTATTGTTCTTTTAAATCATGCCAACTTTAAATAAATGTCTTATCTTACCACAATGTTTTATCAAAAGCACACAAAATGGTAGGATAACATTTCATAATTGCATAGATTGTTATTGTTTAAGTCCTATAGAATATATCAAACGCGAGACATATGCTTCATTTGTTGTAATAAAGGCGTTGGCAATGTTTATTTTGGCATGATACGTGCACCTAACCAATGTTTTTCGATTTTTAGATCAAGTATCTTTTCAGAAAAGAATTAGATTTTTTAAATGAACGAAAGCTAGAAGAAACAATAAAGTAAATGAAATTGCAGTTTACGTACAAACACATTTATCTGGTGCCCGTTTTCTGAGACCAATCGAAGCTGACAATTAGTGCCTGACTTTAATAGGAAACAGGCACAATACAGAATATGGACAGTTTGAGTTTAGGAAACATTTTCATCTGAAAAGATTTTCGTTTGGACCTATGTATACAAAAGGTATATGGCTTTTCACCGACACAACTAGCTGTCCAAAAGAAACTTTTCTTCAAATGAGTGGGTCAGGCGCAGGGCTACAACCAATCTTATGTAGATTTAGTGGTCTTAATGTTTATTAGATATCCGAAATAAAGTTAATTTGGTCCATTTTGCCTGTCAGAGTAATTAATAACTTTCAAAGCTAGCTCACTAGAAGGCTATACAGTTTGTGATGTTCTGGCTGTTTGGCTTACATTGATTGAAGCTGACTATGATCAAATTGAGAGCCAGCTGACACATGAATGATCATTGCCCGTTAGCATCGTATTCAACGCAATTCTCAATGGGTTTATTGGCAAAGATGTCTTCACAAGCTTGGTTCGGCACCGGTACTAGGTTGCAAGTTCATGTTGCCAGTGTTACGAAAGTTTCTTTCAATCCACGGGCTTGATACTGTTAGCAATTTTGACTGCCCTAAGAAATAGAGTAAAGTAATCTTATAAGACGTCTTGAGTACAATTTCCTGATAACCCGTAAGATCTGTGTGACCTTTGATATTTCAGAATTTCATTTCTATATTTTATTACTTTTTTGGTTCTGAACTTAGCAGTCCCTCAAATGAATGAGTAGGTTAAGTTTCTAATTACTCAAGAGGGAGATAAAGTAAAATCAAAACTGACGACATTGAGCAGATGCAACCATAAAACTTACAAATGTACATACTTCGAATCGGTTGTTCTGAAATCATCACCATTCAGTAACAGACATCCTTTCATATGTAAAAACTAAAACTAAATCACCATACCTCGAGAAGGGTAGTGCTGCATAGTTTTGTCTAATACTGATGACCGACATGCTTCAAAAGCTTTTAAGTTTATGATGGACATTAAAATTTCTTAAATTTGATCTATATTTTCCATTGTTAAAAGTGCCAGCCCTACCCCAACCCCAAAATTTTAAGCATATTTAAAATAAAAAGTTTGCATCCTTTTTATGCCTTTTAAGTAACCGATAAGAATATTAGATAGATCATATCAGTATACGTCATATGGTTTTAGGTAATGTACCCAAGTGTGAGCATATGAGGTACGTAAAATATGTTCTAAGGTTTTAATTTTACTAAATTGTGATACAGAATTTCGCAGAGTTGTAATTTTCTTGTCGTTAAACTAAAATATGTTGGTGTTGTAGAGTTTAGCGCCATTTTTTCAGCACAAGATAGTCTATACATGGCGGTCAGTTAGAATGGTGGAGGAAGAACCCAGGAAATCCCCGAAAAGAACCATCGATCCACGAGAAGGTGCTGGAAAGCTTTCTCACAGACCCACATTGGTCGAAATCGACTTTCTCACATACCCACATTGGTCGAAACGAATATCTCAAATTAACGTTGTTGTCATCTCCTATGATGCTGGTCTTTTTGGACTGACATTTTCAGTCTTTGCCAGTACTTTAATGGTTCACGATAAGTTCTCCTTGGTCTAGCCGTGACTTTTAAATTATATGCGAAATGTATTCAGTTTGTTGTGATCATGGTATCACCGCGTTAAGAGAAAGCCTTGTTTTAAAAGTCCCTATTTCAGCCTAATTATTTACATCACAGCCATTGGTTGTTTACAGGTAGTATGTTACCTTGAATTAAGTAATAAATGTGTCATAGACAACGAACAATAACCAATTAGTATTTTTGTTAAACGTAGGTTTCTGAAATCGGCATTTGTTTCAATGTATTACTCTTTAAATTCCGTTTTTTATCATCTATCAGACGGTTTGCATCATTTATTAAACTTTAAAGACTTCGCTGAATGACGAGGCCAATTTTTAGATTTTCAGTTCGGTTGATTTATAGAATGTGTTTCTCAAGATGCATTTAACGCAATTATTAGCGACCGTGAGAGCAAAATGAAGCGAGAATACGCCCAGCGGGATACATGTATACAAAGACATAAGATATAAGACTCCCCCCGCCGCATTGCCGAACGGCTCAAGTGTCGTGCAAGATCAGCTTTCGCTTAGTTTAATGTGGGTGTCTCGGTTAATTTGTGATCTTTTACTCTGATAACAACTATTTTCACATGACAGTATACAAGAAAAGTGTAAAAACCATTTTGGTCCTGTAAAGGTACAGCTTGACTTGAAGAAAATACGTTTGATGAGACTGAAACAGGAGATAGTTTAAGTTTTTTTGTTTAACGCCATTTTTTAGTACAAAATGGAAGCTTAACTGATAGAATGGGTTTAAGCAAATAAGCTCTAATAAATATAAACAATAAAGATGACGTGTTTTATGCACGCTGTGGAACCTGTACTAAATGTTCCCATCCAAATTCCTCATAGGCCATCAATATGTCAATTAAATAGTTACATTAAGTGGTTTTTGGGGTATATTCTGTAACATTATAGTTCATTTAAAACTGAGAATGAACGCACTATTTCTGTTAATGTGTGTAAAATCGTTAACGACAAATGCATTAGTTCAGTTAAAGTGACGGAAAGAAAGGTTATGGACATCGACATGCTATTTTATTTAATGGAATAGAAACAGAGATGCACACGAGTAGTAAACTATCTCAAAGATGTGATAAAAAATTTATCAAAAATGTTGTTTTCATATATAAGCAAAACATCAATGAATTATTCAGTAAAGATTAAAATATGTTACATAAGAAATGACTAACAATGTAATGTTTGAAGAGGGGTCAGTTAACTCAAATAAACATTTAGCATCATCAATTAAATCTTATGCATGCTTTTGAAGGTGAAAGTTCAGATTATATTTTATAAAACAGAGGAGGAAAGCATTATGACTCAACAAATACTCGCCATATCTATGAGGTAAAAAGATTTAACACCGAAGGTGCGCGTGCCTCTGTCTAATCACCTGACTAGATTGTAGAGAGGTCGTGCTTAAAATACTGTAATTATGACAAAGGCACCAAAAGAAAAAGAAAAAGAAATACACCCACCCCTCCTTTCTATCATAATTTTGTCCAGTTATGACAATCATCTGTTTGCCAAAATGAGTGTGAACACTGATCTGGTAATGAGATAAAAGTAATTACGAGAAATATATTTAATTCATTAAGGATTTAATATGAATTATATTCATTAACCCTGGTATATATATATATATATATATATATATATATATATATATATATATATATATATATATATATATACAAGTTATAGATCTATCTCTAGAATAGCTGTTTACCAAATTAAATGCGGACAAGTTAAAATTAAGCAATGAAACATTCTGGTACAATGAAATATCGTTTTCTTCTCATACAAATACATGTTGAGTTTCAAACGATTGGACGAAACATCTATACCACACAAAATAAAAGTTGAATTCTAGTCTGAGTGATTCCTGACCCAGTGGACCAGGACTAGCTCATGGTGAGAGTTTCAAATTGTATGCTGGCGAACTAGACGTTCTGAAAGATTTAAATGCTCTGACGACTGTAGCGACATCTATGCAACTTTTATTGCATTTTAACCTCTTCGCAATCTCGTAGACCAGCTTGTTGTTGTTTAGACTGCTTGATTTTCAGTTTGTTCGTGATGTAATTTACATCCACTTACTCTTCCTCTAAAGTTGTTTATTTCTTTCTTCTCCGATGCCATGTAATGCCGTGCTAGGAAATCGTTTATACCTTAGCCATCTTATCACGAGTTTCATGTGTACCATTTGGTCGTTTAGCTGTGATTATTTTGTACGTAGTTTCTTTCTCATCGCTTGTGTCGTGATCAGTGCCAATGCCCATGAGGTGAGTATTTTTACTCCATAATTTTCTAATGCACTTTTTTAACACATCTGTCACTTTGAAGAAGAAAAAGAATGTGATCTTTGATAACCTCAGTGGTTTGTTACTCTTTGGTAGTGCTAAATACGGAACGCGATCAAACTATTTGATTAACTTAATAGTGTTGTATGCTAGTTCCCAACTGTTTAAAGACAATAGCACATTGTTCGCCTTTCAGTCTCATGATCTCTAAGTTTGTGAAAATATTGTTTCCTTTGTACAAGCCATCCTGTTTATCGTGCAGAGAAAGATCTTGCTCGTAAAAGCATGTCTTATTCTCACCCTTCAAACCTTCTAGTTTGTAAACAACATAATTGCTTAGTATTACTTGCTAAGTTTGATTGTTTTCTCGGTAAAGTTAGGAAGGCAGTTCTTTGCAATGATAGTTTTTGCGTATTGAAATTCTAACTATTTAACTAATTATGAATTTGGAGTTCCAAACCAACCAGTTGTCAAAAAACTGAAGAGACATATCGGTACCTTTTATGTTTTCTTCTTTGCTTGCTTCAATTTTAGTGATGTGTATCGAAGTGTGAAATTTTTTTTATAGCCACACATTAGATTTGGTTCTTGTCTCCTTTTGTGCGAAACACATCCTTATTTGAGTTTTAAGTGTTCTGTTAAACGTATCCAATGCACATGCGTTTTGCGTGACAAAAAAACAAAACAACTATTGAATGTTTTTCTATTGGAGCAAATCCTTAACTTTTCTGTGTTAGAATTCGTTTCACTCACCACATTATATAGTTTGAAACTTTCTTTCTTTGAGGACCTTTTCAATCTAGAATGTTTAATTTTATTTTGTCCTGTTTAATTGTATCCCATAGGTCTTTGATATTTGTGTTAAACTAATTGCGTAAGCAAGTGTATTTTGCAGGATAGTTGTAAAGATGCCATAAACAGTGTTCTTTCTCTGCCATTTACACCGCATAGCCATCACGAGAATGTTTTATGCCTGCCAAATTATCTTATGGTGTTACCAAAAAAGGCACCATAAATACCGGCTATAATAGTTTCATTTGTATCACTTTGCAACATTTATTCAGCCTTTTCAAACTTAGGAACGATTAAAGATTGATGTCAAATTGTTACAATGAGGGATCACAACTGTATCTAAAGTTGACCTTCTCTGTCTAAGTTATATATGTTTTCTATTTTTAATCGTCGTAAATTTACTTTGTGTAGGGTGACGAGATCTTCGATATGTACAGTACTTGATGTAATAATGAGGTATTTATTGATGAGATCTTTGATGTGTACAGTAACTGTTGTAATAATAAGGTATATATTGATGAGATCTTCAATGTGTACAGTAATTGTTGTAGTATTGAGATATAGATTGACGAGATCTTCGATGTGTACAGTAATTGTTGTAATAGTGAGGCATACCTTGATGAGATCTTCAATGTGTACAGTAATTGCTGTAGTAATGAGGTATAGATTGATAAGATCCTCGATGTGTACAGAAATTGTTATAATAATGAGGTACAGATTGACGAGATCTTCAATGTGTACTGTAATTGTTGTAGTAATGAGGCATAGATTGATGTCTTCAACGTGTACAGTAATTGTTGTAGTAATGAGGTATAGATTGATGTCTTCAATGTGTACAGTAATTGTTGTAGTAATGAGGTATAGATTGATGCCTTCGATGTGTACAGTAATTGTTGTAGTAATGAGGCATAGATTGACGAGATCTTCGATGTGTACTGTAATTGCTGTAATAATGAGGTACAGATTGACGAGATCTTCAATGTGTACAGTAATTGTTGTAGTAATGAGGTATATATTGATGTCTTCAATGTGTACAGTAATTGTTGTAGTAATGCGGTGTAGATTGATGTATTCGATGTGTACAGTAATTGTTGTAGTAATGAGGTATTGATTGATGTATTCGATGTGTACAGTAATTGTTGTAGTAATGAGGTATATATTGATGTCTTCGATGTGTACAGTAATTGTTGTAGTAATGAGGTATTGATTGATGTCTTCAATGTGTAGAGTAATTGTTGTAGTAATGAGGTATAGATTGACGAGATCTTCGATGTGTACAGTAATTGTTGTAGAAATGAAGTATACATCGACGAGATCTTCGATGTGTACTGTAATTGCTGTAATAATGAGGTACAGATTGACGAGATCTTCAATGTGTACAGTAATTGTTGTAGTAATGAGGTATATATTGATGTCTTCAATGTGTACAGTAATTGTTGTAGTAATGCGGTATAGATTGATGTCTTCGATGTGTACAGTAATTGTTGTAGTAATGAGGTATAGATTGATGTCTTCGATGTGTACAGTAGTTGTTGTAGTAATGAGGTATATATTGATGTCTTCGATGTGTACAGTAATTGTTGTAGTAATGAGGTATAGATTGATGTCATCGATGTGTACATTAATTGTTGTAGCAATGAGGTATATATTGATGTCTTCGATGTGTACAGTAATTGTTGTAGTAATGAGGGTTGAATATCAGTATTAGTAGGCGTTCACAAATTGGCATGCACATCGTCGTGGGTGTGTACAAAGTAGTAGACACATATGCTAGTGTGAAAATTTTGAATTTGTACACCGATGATTTTCTTGCTCTAGCATGTTTTTTATATCTATTCCCATCGCGATGCATGATAAAGTAATTAAAAAAAGTTTTGTAAATGTTGGTATGTGTAAATTATATTTTTAATATAAAATCGGTGAATAAATATAATGTTATGTTTTATGGCGATGAGTGTATTGATAGATAAAGAAATAAAGGAGACACCTGACATTAGATACAATCAATTCCAACTCCTCAGCATTATATGTACCTGCTATTATGATCAATCGTCAAGCGACTAACATATTCCTATCGCGGATGATTTGCTTTGCTTATTAATGACCTTATTCTCTGAATGTACTAAATGTGTGTGTGTGTGTGTGTGTGTGTGTGTGTGTGTGTGTGCGCGCGTGTGTGTGTATGTGTGTGTGTTTGTGTGTCTGATTGGATTTTTAACGTAGATTTAACAATTTTACAGTCATATCGCTACGATGTCTGCAGTGTGGCAGTTTATTTTGATGTCTAGCACCTGGGCATCATGCCGCAGACATGTAACATGATGTCTCACCCAGTCACATTATCCTGACACCAGGCCGACCAGTCCTAACACTCTTCTCTTAATGCTGAGCGCCAAGTGAGGCAGCTGTTAGTACCATTTTTGTAAGTCTTTTGTATAACTAGGCCGGGGATCGAACCCACGACCTTTCACATCCGAGGCGGACGCTCTAACCACTAGGCCACCGGAGCGGTTGCGATCAAAGAAATGAATATTGCTTATGTTATAGATGTATTAGATATCAATATAAAACTTTACAATATGATATGCTTGAATTGTGATTTTGATTAAATGTAAGATGTTTAAGAAAAAAATAACTATTTAAAAAAAAAAAACTATTTTCTTAAGCGTTGGTGAGTGAAAAGTGTTGAGATAAAAGTAAATACAAGGTAGACATACTCCAAGATATATCAAGGCATTTTAATGCCTAGCTTTAAAGGATTTCTGCGTCACTTGCTGTGATGTATACACCACACTGGCAAAATATTGACTTTCTTTTTGTAGAAAACAGCATCTCTCATCATCTGCATCCGGTATTAGTTCCAACTGCATGACCATCATAGACAATAAACGCTAATAATTCGCGCAGCAAATTAAAATAATAATGACCATCATGGGAACACTCCAGAAGTGTTCACTATCACCATAATCAACATCATGGGAACACTCCAGAAGTGTTCACTATCACCATAATCATCATCATGGCAACACTCAGAAGTGTTCACTATCACCATAATCATCATCATGGCAACACTCAGAAGTGTTCACTATCACCATAATCATCATCATGGCAACACTCCAGAAGTGTTCACTAACACCATAATCATCATCATGGCAACACTCCAGAAGTGTTCACTATCACCATAATCATCATCATGACAAGACTCCAGACGTGTTCAATAATAATCAAGATGATCGACATCATTGTATCACTTCAGACGTGCTCAGTGGCAATCACCATGATCATTGTGACAACAATTCAGACGTGTTCACTAACAATCACCATGATCACTGTGACAACAATTCAGACGTGTTCACTAACAATCACCATGATCACTGTGACAACAATTCAGACGTGTTCACTAGCAATCACCATACGCATCATCATGACACCATTCGATATGTGTTCACTAGGAAACTTCAAGATTATATAATTTTCTCCTTGATTCACTCTAGTCTTACTAACTTTTATTGTGATTACCAATTGTGGAACTTTTCGCACACACACACACACACACACACACACACACGAATCAGATTGACAACCTACGACTTTTTCTATAACGGTGGATTTACAAAATAATGGTTTTAAAGAAGTTCAGCTCAATATGTATTTTTTAAAAGCAATCAAGGTTTACATTACTTTATATTGCGATATCAACATGGGTGCACATACGAGAACGTATGTCTCAACAGTGCTGATATATCATAACAGTATATTGGCGTCTGAGTCCATTGTTTATTTACAAAAGAAAGTAGTTCATTTATTCCCGTGAATGCTATATGTGTATTGTCGCGCGCGTTCAGTATCGGTGAATACTGAACGATTCTGAAATGTAAAGTTAACGGGGGAAAAAATGAGCATATAATATTATAGTTTTTATACTTGTATACATTATGTGTCATTCATATTTCTGCGTATATTTGTATTAGTAGTATTATATGCTTATCTGACTAATGTTATGTATATTTGATTTAATTATATCTCCTTTAATATATATTTAATGGTTTTTCAGTTTTAAATTTTTTATATTTTTCATTACATTATATTGTAATGTAAATTTGTTCACTAGTGATGAAAATAGTTTGACCTTGACTGTTCGTTTTATGAACACCAGGTGTTGATCTAAATCCTGACCTCGATTCTCAGTTTGCAGCAACCATGTTAACACGTTCTATTTTTATCTTAAAATGATTAGTTGATGGCGAGGTCATGATGGGACTATGGGTTTAATATGTAAACAAATTTTTAGTACTTAGAGTAAATGATTGGTTTTTGTCAGGGCCACACTGGGTGGACGTGACATTTAAAAAGTACTTAATTTCGACGAGCTATGAGAACATGATCACGTGACTCCCGGTTTACGTCTTAGAAGACGATATAACCTATATTTTGGATAATTATTCTCAATAGACAATTGACTGTTACACTAGAAGTTGTAAGTTGGGCTGTTTGGAGTTATTATACATTACTTAGGATGGAGTTATTTAAAATTACTTGGATTTACAAAGGAATAATTATTTTTTCCTGGAAAATACATGTGCTCTTGTGAGGTTCTTAATCAACGACAGTTCTTATTAAAAACATTATTCAGCTTTCCAGAACTGGAGTGATACTTCTTGTTTCTACAAGGAACTGTAGACTTCAACACTACCGACATCAGCATACGTCAACGTCTTCCATCTTGGATTCTTTGTCGGGAAATCGAACTTGAGTAGAACATTTGGTTCTTAGGACTTCAAAACTTTTATTCTTGGATTACTTTTAGACTTGATTCTATAAAACCGTCCATACTTTTTTTTAAATCTTTACAGAATATTTTCCAGGGAAATAAATTATTATATTTTTTTCAAAGTTTGTTGTTTTCACTCTTTCTTGTATTACTGTTTATTCGAGCTTAAACACGTGACATAAGACTAATATATAAAAGAAAGATTTATTGCATAAATCTTTCTTTTCTTTATGAGGGGAGGTGTGATGTATATATATAATGTCTGTTTAACTTTTGGTGCATGTCTATACATTTTGTTCTTGGATAGATCTATAAAAAATGATGTTGACAAATCACACTATATAATGAACTTGTGTACCTTGTGAGTGGTATTGAAACCGAGTCGTAATAGAGTCGTTGGACTGTATAAAAGGAAGAAGACAATTACGATTAATTGATTCCTATTTCCTAGTATTTCCCTCGCTTATTATCAGTTTGCAGAAGTGTTTAATGTTGTGTTTGGATTTGGTTTGAGAGGAATAATGTGTATGAATTCTTCACTGGAATTACAAAGTGTTCACTTCACGATCGGTACAAAAGGAATATTTTGGGATTATTGTGACATTAGTGAAAGACTTTGAGGAAATTTTTTATGACAAAACCTCTGCTTTAAATTTCTTGATAATATAATCTTCTTTGAAACAACTTAGACTTGAAAGCATATCAGTAAGAAAAACAAATATGAATGAGTGAAAATGTGGCATTTTTATTTCCAAGTTTTTCATCATGCTTCTTTGACCACGTGTACTATATCTCTTGCTTTTTGTGTAACTGCCGATAGCATTACCAAATATTTTACTTGAAATATATCTATCTATCTATCTATCTATCTATCTATCTATATATATATATATATATATATATATATATATATATATATATATATATATATATATATTACAAGGCTGGATGTATTAACATTTAAGCGTAAGGGTATGTAATGAAACTGCTGTACAACTCGGAGTTGCTTTCTTCATAGTTGTTTAGTTGTAACAACATTTAGGAGAATATTTAACTTGCCTAATTATACAAATATTGATATCTATTTTGAAGACGGAAAGGAACAAAGCTGGTATGTAACGGACATGTACAATAGTGACTTCCAACGTGGATACTGGCCCTAGAGGAATTGAGACCATATGTGAACTGTTTTGTGAAACAAAGAAATCCTTTAAGATATCAGATGTCTGCAGAGCATTAGTGCCTATATATTAACTCTTCCCTTCATATCTTTGACCATAGGGTTGTATTTTAGAAAACGTTTGCACGTGTATCAGATATGTCCGTTTCAACGAGCACATCCTATGTTATTTAAGAGAGAGGTTATTATTCATGTGTCAGTTGATTGCATAATAGACATAAATGATACTATAACACATCTTAGGTCAGACACTACGAGCTTAATAATTATCAAATGTTCAACTGAAGCTTAGTTATAAGAAATATATATGTGTTGGTCATAAACACGTCGTTATCCTGATGCAGATATCAATTCTAATCATTCCAAAGTATTTCTATTAAGTTCGATTACACTGTTTGTCATACAAATTGAGCAGCATCCTAGATTATGCAAATTTTAAAGTCAATGTATAACAATTTGTGAAGACCGAATTGTTCGAGATTGTATAATGGCACGAAATCTCACTTAATGTACAGAGCGAATTATGTTTAATAAGCAATAATTGAACGCAGGAAGACACGACGGAGAATAACAGTATATCCCAGACATATAATAACGCGTCCAAATCTTAGCTTGTTATTGCTGTAACGGCAAAGGAAGCTATTATCGTCTGAATGATTCCATTTAATTCAATCCTATTAGCCATGAAGGCAGAAACATGTTTACAATGTTTGTAGCTATAAACAATACTCGATGCAAAACGTTAAATAGCACGCGTTTAAAGACAAGTAAACTGAACTATAGCCTCCAGTATAGGTTTGCTTGGGTGATGAATTAGAGGACGTTTGAAGCTTTCTAATGTTAAGAGCTTTATATACATGATTGTCTAGTTAGAATAAATGCCTCATGTTATTATTTCAAAACTTATTTGTGTACCTATTTTGATATAAAAATGAGGATCATACATGGGTGCTCATTCCGAATGCTACTCTTCGGTTGGACTTGGCGAGCAAAAGTTTGAATTAATCAAGAAAGTTTATCAATTTAATTTAGTATTGTAGCAAGTGTAAGATTGTAGTTATCACAAAGTGCAAAATACTGATTTTATTTAGCAAGAACGCTTAGGAAAATGTTCAGATGATTTCAAAATGCATTCAAATTCCTCAATTATTACGATACGTATATTTATAAACAATGGACTCAGACGCCAGCACTTTTGATTTGTAAACAAATCATGTACACTCGCGTAAGAGGCTCTTTACGTTGTGGTTGTTTAAATTTGTTTCTGAATGAACTAAAACATGTTTCGTGGACTGCAAAAAAAACCAGCTGTTTTGGCACATTCCGCGTTGATACAATGTTACGGATTTAGGCTAGCTACATTATATAAATGACGGAAGATTAGGTCCTTACAAATAACATACAAGTGACAAGGCATATACTGTTTTCTTTAGCTTTTGATAAGAGTGGCAAAATAAAATATACTTACAGTTTTACATCCTGAATTTCCTCAAAATGTATTTTTTTAATTCTGCAAATACGAATTACATGAGGCATGTCATCGGTTTTCAATCTGGATTACACATTTCGAAATTGTGCTGTAATTTCGATGATAAGTGCAATTGCATCCTCCTTACTTCACTCAAAATGAAATAAGCATTAAATTCCATAGGGTCTTTTTGACAATTGCAATTGAAAGACTTCATATTTTTCCCACATTATGATTTCAAACATTCAATGACAGAAACAGAAACACATTTGCAGACGTAAACACGCTTCTCCCGCGCCACTTCAATCCGATGTATTTCATGTATAGTTTGCACAGATGAATCCAGTCCAAAATCACAAACTTTCGTCGAATCGATACAAAATACCAAATTATATTCATTCCAGATCAAATGGAATAGTTGTTGCAATGCGCATTCATTCACAATATGACTGCAAATTTCAATTTTAACTAGATACACCATTTTCTTTTGAAAGTTATGTCGAGCGCGCGACTAAGTTCAAATTTATCCGGGCGGAGTTTTGTGCGCATTATTGATGATATCATTGTGTAACGACAAAACCTGCGCTTGTGTATTTAGTTCGGAATACGGCATTCATTCATTTACGTTGTTTCTTGTAGTGTATTTTGTTTATATAATTAAACCTTAGGTAGAATAAAAAAAATGAGCATATAATAAAAAGGTTACTGCATTTGTATGGGAAAATATGAACTCGTTTTGTCGGAAGGATATACTGCACTCACAATTTCGTGCAATATTCCATCCCAAAACTCGTTCATATTTTCCCATACAAATGCAGTAACCTATAATATTATGTACACGTGAAAACACATCTGAAATAATATTATCTGTTTCTTTGATGTGCCTTATGCCAATGTTTTACTCATTAACACAAGAATCCTCCTCAATAATCTCGGAGTTTTATTTTGTATGCACGAAAGTAAGAGGATTTTGATCACTTCATACAGAATCAGAGCAAGAGCTAATCTTTAAAACACTTCAAAATCTTGCAAAACCAAAATTAATGCCATGCGATTCTCGAGAGTGTAACGATTTCTCTGGAGTTTACTTAGCTTGTTCTTCTCGAATTAATACTCCACTAATCCATACATCAGTTTGCATAAACCTACATTTGAATGATTGGGTGAAATCTGGAGCTCAAAGAACTCGCTCGCTTTTAAGGATGTCCTTTAATTTGTCAAACACTTCATTATATTGGTCAGACCAAAAAAAACGTGGTTTTATTACTCAACAAAATATCAGGGGATCAGCATTTATTGAAACGTGTAAATACAGTTATCGATAATATCGAGCCACATCCAAAAATTGAAATACTTGTTTGTTTTACTGACTTCAGAGATATAATTAACCTTAACTGCTGCATGTTTAACTTGACAGTGTTCCAGAATAAGTCCTCAAAATGTAACAAATACAAGGCAAAACTCAGTTTAACCAAATCAATTGTCGAATTTGTATCAATGAGTCGATCAAAGAATCTCCCAATGGTTGATCTTTTCATGTGTCACACTTATGTAGATCAGATATAGAGGCCCCGAGTGGCCGAGTGGTCTAAAGCGCTCTCCATTACGGATCACTGCCATCTCACCTCTGTCTGCGTGGGTTCGAGTCTAGGATTCGGCTAACGTGGGTATGTGAGAAAGCTTGCCAGTAGCTTCTCGTGGGTCGGTGGTTCTTCCCGGGGTTTTCCCGGGTTCTTCCTCCACCATTAATACTGGCTGCCATGCATAGCTTATCGTGTGCTGAAATATGGCGTTAAACCCAACAACAACAACAACAACAACAATACCATATATAATAGTATAATTTAACGATGGAATGTTGATGGAGAACTTTGCATACCAGATGACATCACTTTGTATTGATAAAGTCCATTTGGACTTGCGAACGTCGAAATTTCCTTTGCTCTTCCTGTAAGTGGAATTTACCAACACGTTTTCAAAAGGTCGAACTTGGTGACATATTTTGAATTTCCAATTTTGTCAATAATGTCATCGATTCTTGATTTTGGAAATGAATATGTTTTAGTGACATTGTTCGCCTTTATAATTCAGTACACATACAGAAAGTGTTATCATGTTTCGGCAGAATAATAAATGGCGAACTCTAGATACGTTTGCTTGCTTAATAAAACATTGTCCAATGAATACTGAATTTCCTTCTTTCAAACATTCCTGCTTAATATAATTCATCATGTAAGAATGCTGTTTCACAGATGCATAATCTACAATTTCAGCGTTATGGTAGATTTTATTTGTTTTTGTTTGGACAAATGGAAACAGATAGTCATATTTACACAACAGCTGATTTCATACACTCTTTTTGTGGCTGTAAATTTGAAAGTTTCTGGCCCAGATTTTTCCAAATTCTGAAGATTGGTCGCAATAAAGTTACTACAGTCCAACTGTATCCATCGCTTAAATCCTGAAAGTGTTGGTCAGGTACAAGTAAGCTGATCAACTGATTAACTGCGTTATATCTATAAATGTACTTTTTTAACATATGTGTGTGGCAGAGTTGTTTCTCTTTTGACCTCCCTAGAGTGTTAATGGTATAATTTAGTCATTTCCCTTCTTTGAACAGTGTAGGGACCATAATACTAGGACTGAAGAGGATTTTGATGTCTGGTCAAAAATGCGAAACCTTTACCACCAGGCTGAAAACTTCCTTTTTTGCATTTCTGTCATACCTTAATTTCAGTTTTGATTGAGTAGAGTGACGATTTTTCGCACTACTTCACAAGATTTTGACAGGCTATATTTAAAGTCTGAGAAATTATCAAAACAATTAATTTATGAATCTTGGTTGTACCAATGTTCCCTTTTAATAACGTAAATCGTCCACGGACAGAATGACTAAAATAAATTTAAAACGATTAAAACCTAAGGATTTTTGAATTGCTTCTTTAACGGTAAACAACAATAAATAAACGCCCTCGTCACACTTTTGTTCGGTATCAAAACAATATAATCGAATCATATTCTAATGAAAGTATTCCAAAATTCCTTGACTATAGTGGTGAGAGGCAGCCGCTTTAAATTTCTGGATGCCCAAATCATGTATGGCTGGCTGGAAAATTTCACACATGAAATTTGACCCATGAACAGATTTGACCGATATGGGAAGGCGATAAAGTGTTTTAAAAAATCCAATAACTTAGCCGAAGCTTTTACTATAGTTTGTCTTAACGTTCCTTAAAGGAAATGCTTCTTTAAATCTTGTAGATCCTCACGTTATGGTAAGTTAGTATGTTTGACTGACTTAGTCTTAGGTAAAGGACCGTCACAACCTACTGTTACTCTATTAAATTGTTCGTCAACTGTAGGAATAGGTTGCATATGGGTTTTGGGTTTTCTGAAAAGTTTTCAAGAATAATACGGCATTAGCAAACATCACTTGAAATTTCCGGCCAAAAACAATGATTCAAGATCTTGTGAGGAGTCTTCCTGACTCATAAATTTGCAGCTAATGGGGTCTCATGGCTTAGACTAAGAATGTTCTGTCTATACGACTTAAGAGCAACATTTGTATTGCTAACTGGCCACTCGTCCATAGTAGGTACCACAGGTGATCTCCGTTTTCTCATAAGGAACACGTTTAGTCCAAATTACTAATTACAAATACAAACGAACCTATGAAATTGTATCTGATTTTAGTTCATATATTGTTAAATCTGTTTCATATATGTATTGCAATTGGAAACGGTAAAAAATTAAAACTGCATTGATGATGCTGTACTTGAAATGAATAATGTGACATGAATGTTTCATCTTTATGGTAACGTCCTCATAAATGCGTGAGCATTTGTATGAATTTCCTTTCAAAAGCTTTCTAGTCTTTGATCATTCTTGTTTTCCAGGTTAGTTTAAGATGAAATCAAAATCAGTTTCATATCTTTAATGCTATCTCATTTAACTCTTTTGGTAATTTAATTTAAACTCCCACTAGGTCGATATATGCATTTTAGTAGCATTATCAAGTTTTTCACGTGTATTATTTTGCCATTATCTGTTGGTGGCTTTCATTGCACATTCATTATGTCACGTTGTTTTGTGACTAAGATAAATCCACATGCAGTGTAGGTTTTAATGAATATGTTCTATAATGTGTATTTTTACATAAATAATTTTAGCAACTCATTTGTTTTGTAAGAAAATACAATTGTTTGATACTCTTAGATATTTCCACATATTTTTTCTGTTTTAGCTATTTTAGGCTGAGATACGTCATTCATTTAATAGCATCATTTCTTCAGATGGTTCCCATATGTTCCGTGAAACACAATATTCTTTATATTTGGGCTTCAGTTTGTGATTCTAACGCCACTTTCAGCGCAAGCTTGTAATTACATGGCAACAAGTATGTTTGGTGGAGAAAGAACCCCGGGAAGATCCATCAACCTACGGGAAGCTACTGCAAAGTATCTCACATACTCACACATGCCGAGGCGAGATTCCAACCCAAGTGGACAGAGGTGAGATGTCAGTGATCTGTAAAATTGAGTGACTTAGATTACTCGAGGCTTCTCTTTTTCACAAGTACATAAACTTACTGTTCAATCGCTTTTCTCTTTGAAACTAAGTTTAACTTTGAATATGTGTTATTTTGCATCATATAATGACAAATATGTTAGATAAAACATGACGATTATGTTTTTACCCTTCAAGTTTTCCAGTTTCGAAACAACTGGTTTTCTAAACGTTAAGGTTTACATACTAGCTATTTACACAATTCGTTGCGTATTTTTTCATTCATGCTGTTTCGCCTATATTATATCTAGTTGCTCCAAATGTAGAAAAGTAACCGCTCTATCCCTGCTTAGAAACTGCTTTATTGTTTGCTTACTTCATGCTGAATAATGTAAAATTACCTGTAACGAGTATTAATGTATCCGTCGGTTAGCTTTGGTGAAATGCAATGCATTTGCAGGTTTCATTTTGACCTAAGCCCTTCCACATAGTAGTTCTAAGCTTCTGTTAAACTTTTCTACAGATGTTTTCTATTTCAGTAAGGTGGAAAAAAAACTGAATGCTTTCCTTTTACAGCCAATCATTATCCTTCGTAAAGCTAACCTTATTTTCCTCGCCTAATTAATTAATGAATCACCGTGTGCTATTTTAAATCTTTATTGTCCATGATTTCTGGCTCTCATTTACTTTATTCTCTATCATTTTGTTAAATTGTTGCTAATTCTGTTTGTAAAGTTTACACGATGTTCACATTTTTCTGCAACGTTTATCGTTCCAATACATGTAGTGTTTTAATTCTGTGAACTGTTTTAACCATCGTGTTATCCGGCCTAGTGTTTATTATTCCAATGCTATAATCATTATATGTAATCTGTAAATAGGCATTTTCCAGAACTACTTGATTATAAGCATTACAATGCTATAATCATTATATGTAATCTGTAAATAGGCATTTTCCAGAACTACTTGATTATAAGCATTACAATGATTGAAATAAAGAAATGTAAAGTTATACTTTATAATGATATTCTTCAACACAACTGACTTTGAGCAATTTTATATCGCCTCTAAATTTATACAAAAAATGCTGTGTCTCCTGGTACCAACATTGTTGCTTGTATGTTGAACTCACGAGTTAAGTCTGATACCTCTCTGTCATCTGTTGATTTCAATAATACGTAGATTGGTGTCATTGTTTATGATGTGCTGTAAGCATCTATATTATTCGTTTGTGCCTGGCTGGCTTCTGTTTTAGCATTGTCGTATTCTTGGACGATTTTCTGGAAGCACGATCAATGTTGTTTTGTCTTAGTAGACTAGATTTTTCTTCTTATCGTATTCTTACTCGGGTTAGTATGTGGTAATTTTACTTATTTAAAAGTGTACCGAACGGCATATGATTCATTTATTTTGTTTGTGTAGGTGTTCTAAATGTAGGTCACCTCAGGTAAACATTATGTCCATTTTAGTCGCCTTATAAACGCATTTATAAGCCAAGTAGTTTAAATATCTGTACCTTCTAACATATTCAAGTGTTCTCTTTTACAATTACACCCATTACTATTATCATATTCCAGAATAGTTCAGATACAAAGCTAGCTCATTCATTCCAAAGATCTTCTATCAAGCTGTGATTATAAACTCCTCAAGATCTTTAACCCCATGCTGCTTTGAAGAAATTATGAATAATATGTTGACACAGTTGTATTACAGCTGTAGGCAGGATCAAGCGTTTTCTAAATTTACTGGTTACCTATATTTATACAACGGAGTTGAATATCTGGAGAAAGCATTTTGTTGCGTGGAAGTACAACGTTTATATTTTGCAGGATTCATTGCATGAATAAAGACCTGGTCCGATCTGAACTATGTTGCAGGTTTGTATAGAATGTATCCGCACCTGGCATCATGGTCCATGTTTGCCGAAAACAATCCCCATATATTACAAGAAAGATTTTTAGTAATATCGTGTATGCATGTAGTAAATAGATCTAGACGTAGGACAGAGTGGAACACTATATTGGATGGTTGCATTGGATGGAGCAAAAACTATTGGGCAGTATTCTTGTTTTCGGTGTTCCAGATAAAACAAAAATCAGGTATCAACTGCTTCAGCTATACTATATTTTTTATGTTTATAATAGAGACTGGATGTCGTTCTTTAACATAACAAAGGAATGCACTAAACAATACAACTGCTGATAAATAGTCTAACCTGTGTTATATTTTCTTATGGCAAAGTATTGGCTGCCGACTTAATATAAATTTTAGCATCCAAAGTTTACATCGACCTCTGCTCTACTGTTATGCCACCAAAATTAAATTGGCAATACATGTTACGAAAGTGTTTTAAAATTCTTCAGAGGAACTAAAAGGTAGTATTTGTCCATTTATTTGTGTCACAGAATTTTGAATATTTGATGTTTATGTATTATATCTTAAAATGCATTCGGGTTCTTTTCAGCGCAGAGTTACTCTAGTGTAGTTTGTTTACCTCCTACACTATTTCAAAATACGAAGTTCGGTTCACTCCAAGCTGCACTAGTACAGTGCTTGAACGAGAAAACCGATATTATTTGAGGTTACTGGCTGTGGATTGCACCATAGCCATGCTACTTATAAACTTTAGATTGAACAGTAATTTTAGAATAACAAAGGTCTTGTCAGGATCTGGCAACTTTACGAGGCAAACTCTCCAGCTCTAGAGGTGAATGAATTGTAAACTTATTTTACCTATCCGTATTAGGATATAATTGTTTGATACAGCTGATGATCTAATATTTATTCTAAATGATACGATAGTCAGACCTATGTCATATAATGTCATGCTATTATATTTATTATAGTCTGTTTTCAAGTTCATTAGTATATAACTGAACATATAAACTGTATACATTTCAAGGTTACATGTATTAAGGGATGAGAAAATGTTAGCTCTTACTTTTCTTAAGATTCTTGTCAGATGCAGATTTACATACAACCTGATTGTTATGATAATAATGTACTGTAGTTCCAATGAAGAGACAGTATGAAATAATGAACTCCATAAGCACACATGAGTAGATAGGTGCATACTATACCTGACCGTCACATATATAACACGGCTTCATACATTATATTTTCACATGGTGAGGTTGATGTTTGGTATCTGTAGGGTTGTTTGTGTTTGGAGAGGATGTCTGATTTTGGATGTCTGGATCAATCCGGTCTGATCGGCTATGTTGTGCAGGTTTGGCAGCTGTGGAGGTGTTTGTATGATGGTGTATAACCCGTGTGCTGCTCTCGGTGATGAAGTTGGTTGAGTTACGTGGGGCTTATATCGTGTCGAGTGACGAAAACCTCGCAAACAGCTCTTATGCAATTGACGAGGTGGGGGGGGGGGCTTTTGAATGATCAAAGGCAGACTGGGTGCGATGGAACATTCGTGGAAGTTCCTTGATCATCCGACAGAGGGGTGGGACTAAAGATACTTTGTGGTCAACTGTTCTGCACAAGTTATGTTTCCCGTTTTTTTTTTCATTTATCATCATTGCTATTAAAAAAAAATTAAAAATTGTCTTCATCACTGTTTGAGTTAAAATATAATTTATCATTATCACTATTTGAGTGAAAATCTAATTTATGATTATCACTATTTGGGTTAAAATATAATTTATCATTATTACTGTTTGAGTGAAAATCTAATTTATCATTATCACTGTTTGGGTTAAAATATAATTTATCATTATCACTATTTAAGTGAAAATATGATTTATCAATATCACTATTTGAGTGAAAATCTAATTTATCATTATTACTGTTTGGGTAAAATCTAATTTATCATTATCACTATTTGAGTGAAAATCTAATTTATCATTATCACTGTTTGGGTTAAATCTAATATATGCAGCATCACCGTTTAAGCGAGAATCGTATTCATTTGTATACAAACTACTTGTGGAGCAAATATCACAAGCAATTGCACACGCTTCCATACTTTCTTCACCCTTGGTGAATAATCACATTTGAGTAAATCTATAATGGGAGCATCTTACGTGATTAATGATTATTTATGTGTGTTTAATTTCTAATCATTATGAACCTTGGAGTTAGATCCATTAATTACTCATATTTATTTTTAATTTATAATTGTCCATTCTTGTTGTTTACGTTTTTATTTTACATGTTAAGATTCGTTCAAGTTATTAATATCATTTTGTTTGTAAGATTAGTCTAGCTCAGTGTAACATCCATTGTTGAATTTTATGAGTACGAGTTTGGTGTCAGATTTAATTATTCATAACATCTATTGTTGAATTTTATGAGTACGAGTTTGGTGTCAGATTTAGTTATTCATAACATCCATTGTTGAATTTTATGAGTACGAGTTTGGTGTCAGATTTAGTTATTCATAACATCCATTGTTGAATTTTATGAGTACGAGTTCGGTGTCAGATTTAGTTATTCATAACATCCATTGTTGAATTTTATGAGTACGAGTTCGGTGTCAGATTTAGTTATTCATGACATCCATTGTTGAATTTCATGAGTACGAGTTTGGTGTCAGATTTAGTTATTCATAACATCCATTGTTGAATTTTATGAGTACGAGTTCGGTGTCAGATTTAGTTATTCAATCACAATTCAAATATACCGCTATTTCATTAAACTGCTTTTAGTGTATTCACTATAATATGATCTAATCCTTGATGATCCTGTCTAAATCTGAAACAACTAATCCGTTGTCGATTAAATGTTGAAAATTTTAAATTAGCCAGTGCTTGATTCATATTATTAATACCACTAACACCACTATGATTATTACTACTATTAATACTACTAATATCGCTATTACTGAAAACTTCGCCTTTCAAACGATTTAAGCAATGTATGGTCTTCAGAAAGGTAATATCGTTGTGGACGTTTATTTGATAGCTCAAGAACATTTTTATGCGACGAAGCTATGTGCAGAATCCTGAGAAAAACCATCTATTCCCAATAACAATATTTTTCACTCCTGTTCACTATATAGCTAGTGTTAAACTGGTATTGTACTAATTTGAATGAAAAAACTCACATACAGCGTTTTGAAATAAATAGCAAAGCTATCCCGATATTAGCAAAAGAAAACAAAGTCAACATAGGCTGGATGAAATGATCTGTTACTTGGTAATAATTAAAATATCATAAGTTAAGATTGCTGATCACAGTATGTTAATTTAGACAATGTGATGTTAATTTAGACAAAAGATAGTTGCTGCATCATACTCCAATTGTATCGATACATGGAAGCACTTTTGCATTTCTCAAGTTAACTTTGCTTACGTTAATATAATCAGTGAGACTTGTTCAGAAATTACATGATGGTAACGTTCAAATTTGGTGGGTCTATACGTCCTACATTCGTACCTGGTTGCTATGGAACTCAAATGGTCGATTGCCAACATTTGTACAAATACGTTCAATCGAAATAAAATATGTAAGTTGATTGGAAGGTGTCCTACTGGGACTGACGAACAGTTATTTTAATATTGTTTCTGTGATGCCTTCTTCTGAGCAAGAAAGTATTCTCTCAACAATTGTTATTTTCAAAAACGAGTAAGCTGTTCCGGAGCGTCTAGACCTACTGTGCAATCATTATTCAGACTTCATATAGCTCATTATCCCAATGAATATGTTCGGTCCTGTACCTATATGGAGATTAATCACATGTTATCTGTTAGTAGTGAATGGGGTCGATATAGGGTCTAGGGGAATTAGCATTAAAAAACACCCTGGGTCGATATAGGGTCTATGTAAATTTAACATGGACAAAATCCCTGGGTCGATATAGGGTCTATGAGGAATTAGCATTACAGACCTCTCTGGGTCTGTATAGGGTCTATGTAAATTTAACATTAATCACCCTGGGTCTGTATAGGGTCTATGTAAATTTAACATGACCAAAAACCCCTGGGCCTGTATCGGGTCTATGTAAAATTGAAACAGGGAGGGTCTCTATTTTTTTTAAAAAAAAAACTAAATAAAAAAGGGGTAGGCAATGGAAAGGCTATCTCTTTTCGAGAAATATGGCTGGCCCTGAAAAGGGCCTTTGGGTTTTTTCTTCTTCTTCTTTTAACTTCTTAACTTCTTCCACCATCCTCTTATTTTGTCCATCATTCCTTTCTTCTTTTTCTTTTCTGTTTCCGGCAACCAGTCCGGGTGGCCCATGGCCCGGAACTTCTCTTGGATTTTCATCCAGTTTGTGTTCAGTTTTTCGAATTCATCCCTTTTTTTTCTATTTTCTTCTTCTTTTCTTTCCTTTGACCACTTTTCTTTGATCTTCTTGACCTCTTCGGTCAGCACATTCCTCATTAGTTCTTCAGCTTTCTTAAGTTTTTCTAACCCCCACTTCGCGAAACACCAATCTGTCCATTCTACAATGTCTTCTAGAAAGCACCTTGCACTCGTCACATGATCTATCGCTTATTTTAACTTACCCACTTTGACATACGGTGGGTTAATTAAACCTCTGATTCTCTTCTCCTCATCCTCTATCATTTCTTTTACAATATTTACGGATAAGTGGAGGCTGGTTACTTGTCTTGAGACGAAGTCTTTTGTCACTGCATACCTCCATTCCTGTTCAACCCTTTCTACTACACTCAATCCATCTACCATCCAATACCAACTTCCCATAAGATCGTTGTATAAAGCTGAAGCTGCTGGCATCTTCTTGTTTGCTTATTCCGTAGAATGGGTTCCAATGGCCAACACTGTTAGTTTTATACTGAAAGCGCGTACGTGAAGGAAAACATCCCCTAAAAACATAAAATTGATCTTACCTAGATCATGACCGAACAACGCGCGGACGTGAAGGAAAACATCCCCCTACTTTTTCATTTCATATAATATAACCCCAACTATACTCTCCACATTTGCTAAGAAACAATAAAGAAACCCATAATCTACTATTCGCACAAACATACCTTTACTCTTACAAACACAAACACATACCCTCACACTATCTTAAAAAAGAGTTAGTGTTTATATACACACTACTCTACCTACACACATTGGCAAATCGATAGTTATTTCTTTTCTAGAGTATTGGGGTAGCCCTGAAAAGGGCTGTTGGTTTTTTTGAACTCCTGATGCACCTATCTAATGGTTGCACCGTCCTGGCCTGGCGCCACACACGCATCTTCTTCCCCAGTCTTCTTTCACCTTTCTTCTGGGGAGCGCAGAGGGAGGATGATTCGCTTCAACACCCCAATCCTCTGTCTCGGGAATATTGAACGACATCCTCTCTTCTCTTTTCTTTTCCTCTTCTTCCCTCTCTCTTCTCTCCTCCTCTTCTTTCTTCATTCTTGCTTCTTCTACGATAGCCTCCGCTGATAGTTCGTTTACTATGCGCCTGGCATATTCCAGGTGCATCTGGAGTTCTAACAGTTTCACTATTCTGCTATTCATTCTTCTGGCTGTGTTGATCAATCAACAAGGGTAGCTAGACTGCCCAGTGAGTTTCAATTTATAGTGAAAGCGCGGACGTGAAGGAAAACATCCCCCTAATAACATAAAATTGATCTTACCTAGATCATGACCAAAAAAACAACAACAACGCGCGGACCTAAAAGAAACACTCACTCTCTTTTTTATGCTACCCATCACTATTTTAAAATTTTTTATAAATCACTTCAATAAACTATCCACATACGCAAAGCAATCCAATCTAACCCTGAATATACACCTCTAACAGCCAAAAAAACTAACATCATTTTTAATCTACTACCCATAGCAACTTACTTAAGCACTTGCAAACACTAACACACAATCACATACCCTCACATTTTTTTAAAAAAGAGTTAGTGTTTATTTTCACACTACTCTACCTACACACAACTGGCAAATTGATCGTTATTTCTTTTCTAGAGTATTGGGTAGCCCTGAAAAGGGCTGTTTTTTTGTTTGCTATGGCATTCTTTTTTTAGTTTCTAAGAATGCGATGTCCTCTGAGGATAGACTTTCTGGCGATAGGTCTGCTTCTTCGGAAAGAGAAGAAGAACTCTTTGGTGTCGATACGACAATCGACAAAGCCTCTGTCAGCTTCAGGTTGTTGCTGCTGTTGCTGTTGTTGCTGCTGTTGCTGCTGTCTCTGAAGTCTGTACTTCTCTGTCCATTCTTCTTTTTCCCTGTTCATTTCTTCTCTGAAGAGCTCTTCTATCAGGTCTTCAGTGATTTTTAACATTCTCACATTCTCTATTTCTTCTGGCTTCGGTATCAGACTGTGTCTGACCCTATGCAAATTCACGTAGGCTTCGTTGAGCTTAGCTAGTTTGGAGCACATCTTCGTAGGAGGATGAGTCAACAATGGATGGTTAGACTGGAAACAACCCCGGTTCTTAAAGTCAAAGCGCGGACGTGAAGGAAAACATCCCCACACGGTTTTCGAGCCGCAACGTTTAGTGAGTGTCATGAGAGGGATAGTAAGAAATCAAAGAGCATCAATCCAACATTCTTCTAGCTAAACAAACCACAAAGGCATTTTTTTCAAAACACAACATTTTTTATTCAAAAAATCACTTAACACTAAACAGCAACTCTAACATTTTTAACAATAATCCAACATGATAACATCAAACAATTTTTTCAAATCACAAACATTTTCTTTCTCAATGGACAACCTACTTTGAACAGGGCTGACAACGTTGTGAATGAAATTGTGATTTCCACTGTTGGAAATCATTAGGCCATTGATTAACACTACGTTTCCTAGCTTGAGACAAAAGATAAGCATCATGGTCACAAAACCATCGATCTACTTTCACATCGTTTCTAGCAGAAGAACGAGGATCAAAATGAGTCACTAAATGTTCTAAGGAATAGCCCAGGCTGCGATGATGCAGAAAATATACACAGTACTGTCCACACACCAAGGAATCTGTGCCTTGTAATTTCACATTATTGAATCGGGTGGTTTGAGCATTTCTTCTCATAAAGTCAATGATATCGTCTTCCAAAGGGGGCAATCCGTACGAATCGAAATATTCCACACATCCTTCTTGAGGAAAGTAAACGGCTACCCAGTGGGTTCCTGGGAGATGACTGTCGTCCGTGTTGATCACGTAAGCTTGATGGTCTTTAGGTTTGCGATGAGGGAGTTCATCTTTAGCACAGACGACAGGATTCCAAGAAGCCGTATACGAACTGTGGTTCAAAAGGTAATAAAGTTCCCAGGTATCCATTGTTTTGTGTTTTTTTCTTCTTCTTCTTCACAGGTAATAATAAGTCGTCAATTCGATCCTGACTTTTTGCTTGAAAATGTCTGACGAATAAACGGTTATTCGTTCTGTTTCCTCACTCTGATTCAGGAGAGCTTCGATACGATGGATCTCTTGAGTGGTTAATGGTGGACAAGAATGTTCACGCAAGTCTTTATACCACTGGTGCAACACGTCTTTGTTCGAGATGAGACTCCAAGCTTCGTCCAGATACTCGTCCAATTTTTCTTCTTGGCTCAACATCAGGCATTTATCGTGTTGAATTTGACTGGGATGATCGTTTTGACATCCATAGCAATTTTTCTTGATCAATTCCGTCATTTTGTCGACCAAGTGTTTGGCAAAACAGGAGACTAAATGGGCTTCTTGTTCTGGCCATCTTGACTTCATCATGATCACTTCTTCTTCCACAGTCTCCTTACATTTCATGTCCAAAGTTTCTCCACTAGGTAAAGAGGGATAACAGTCTTCCAGGACTTCTAGTAATCTAGAATGACTTCTCTCAAACTGTTGATTTCTATGGTATTATCGAATTCTGCATACAGGATGACGTTCACTGTCTCTGGCAGAGGATTTGCAAATTGAAGTTCCACACGAATCTGGCCTGATTTTATAGGGTGGAAATGTCCCTCGTCGCTGCCTTGGTCTGGAGTGAAATCGAAAGCCCACAAAGCATAGCCTCCTGCGTAATCGTCGTACGTAATGCCGTGACTGGTGTTGGTTCCTAACTGGCCGGTGGCTTCGTACAGGGACAAGTACGATCTCAAGTAATTCTTCTTGGCAAAGTCAGGCTCGAAAGGTCGGGTACACAAGGTCTTGCCATCGCGACTGACTTCGATTTTCTTCACGTTGAAGTGTTGAAAGTGGAAAGGATTTTCAGCGAAGTCTCCGTTGAAGGCTGAATTCTCGACCATACCAAGGATTAAACGTTTCGGTAACTGTCCTTGAAACAGATGATCTTCGATCATGGAATAATGTCCAACGGGAATGGTGAACGTTTTCACTTCCACACGTCGTATGGGATACTTGGCGGTCGTTCTGCTCAACGTCTGACTGATGTCGTTTCCCACTTTGGGTAACACTTCCACGCGTCGTACGTAGAGTTTGGCCTCCTCGATTTGGCTTTTAGGATTGCCAGTCTTAGTAGCATCAGCATCAGCCAACAAATGGAAAGCGGCACTGCTACGATTCAGTCTCAGGCGAACATTGACACCGTTCAGCAAATATTTCTCTTGCAACCACATGTCCAAATGCAAACGATCCATCAGTTCTAAACTCTTTCCATCTTTGATTCTGCTTCGTCTTTCCCCAAAGCCGTCATTGTCATCTGCGTCAGCTATCTTAAACTTGGTCGCTTCGTCAGGTTCCCACAGCACACAAGCATTGAGGTGGGTATCCTTGGCATCTATTCCGTACGTCAAGAGATTTTCCAGGTAGGCACGGTAAGGGTAAGTATCCATGCTGCTGCTGACCAGTTTGTTATTCAAGTACAAATCCACTGAGCTGAACAAGGAATGCATGAAATTGTTGACGGGAGCTACCTTTTCATCGTCTATAGGACCTCCAGTCTTATCTACAACTTTGACTTTCAGGTACAAGTAACTGCTATTCAGATCGATGTAATCTTCGGGCTGTCCTTTGATTTCAAACTCGATGGGAGCGGAATCGGTCAATGAGGAGACGGGGTGAAATTCCACCCATTGGGATTCTTGCATGGTCATCATGGTAGGGGGCATGGCAAACAGATCCAGTTCCGTCTTGGAACAAGCGCAAGACTCTCGGTGCATCATTTTTTGTTCTGTTCTCTCTCAATAATCGAAAACGTCTAAGTCTCGAACGGTTCTTCTTTTCTTGGCCTTTCTAGCTTGAAGTCTGGTGAAAGGGTGTTTTCTTCGTCGTCTCTTTCTGCCTTGTCCTTGTTGAATGCTTGACTCGGTAGCGTGCAGGGCATTTATAGGTGTGTCTCGTCGGCCTAAAATGTCTTTGCCCGTTTGCAGCAAGACATTTTTGCCAGCCCTCATGAAGGCTTCTTTAGGGTTTTGTTTGTCGATGATGACATCTTGGAGAAATTCTTTGCCTTGCGTCAGTGCCGCATCTTTCAAGGCGTGCAATCCGCGTGTCACCATCGGTTTCAACACCGGGGCCACCGAACGAAAGGCCGATTTTAACATATCTCCTAAACCGTGTCCTCGCTGTCGAGCAACTCCTCGGTACACTGGATACATGACTTACTTACGAGTCGTGAGAGAACCGTTTTCGAAAATGGAGTTTCACCGTGACTTTTCCTTTGGTGAATGGAATATTTTGTCCCAAATCTCCTTTTATAGTAATGTTGACCGTGTCCAAATACGACTTGCTGACCGGCAAATAGTGAGGATGCACAAATTCGCGGTGGACGTGGTAAGTGTTTCCACCTTCCTCGTCAGCGTTTGCGGCAGAATCCACTTTGAAAGGAATGACACGCAGTAACGGTACGGAGGTGTGTCCCCCACGTTATACTCCACCACATCGGAGTACACGAACATCAAATTCAGTCCTTGGTTCAGTTCTACCGGGGTACGAAAATACTTGGCAAAAGTATCGTTGTCAGAAATGACTAGTAATTCGCCTTTTTGTTGTTCTACTGTCTTCTTCAGGTTCATGTCACCGCCCAACATGTCAAACAATTCAGGACAAAATAAAAAAGACATGATTTTAGACCCCTCAGGAAATTTCATCAGGAAGCGACGAGCTGTTTTGTGGTACTCTAGGGTGACACTTTTTTTAGCACTTTCCAAAGCTTTCAGAAACACACCATTAAACCTGGTGGCTATGGTGTTGACCAAATGTTGACCACTAAAATAATAACCTGGGGAAATGAACAGGTGATAGTCGGTCCAGTTTGGATTTTCTTTGTTACGGGTTTTCTTGTCATATTTGCTATGGGTATCCATCCACTGTTGCATTTGCTCGTCATGAACTTGCACCGTAAAAAAATTTTGATTGGGAAGGACATTGAGGACTTGGGTCGGGTGAATCATTTCTACTAAAGCCACTTCCCAATGGGCTTCGTGATCTAAGGGGATGGCTTGAGGTAATTTGGCCGTGTAACAGCACAACGTGTTATTGGGAAACACCTCCATGGAACTGTCACTGGGTAAGGTTAAGTAAAATTGGTTTTGGTGACTCATAATTCCAGAGTTCTGTGGCTGTCCGAGGGGTTAGTGGACGTCAGAGGCGTGTCTCCGCCCAAAATGGGGTTCTGGTTGTTATTGGAGTGGTGACTGGCACTGGCACTGGACACAAGGTTCCCGGGGTTCCCGTTCGAGGAGAATTTCAGGGAGGGATTGGGAAGCAGGTAACCGATGCAACTGCTCAATAAAATGGTCCACAATTGTTTGTCTCCTTGTTGCAAACTCAAATTGGCGATGGCTGCCCCGATGACACAATACACCACGAAGATTTGACAGAAAAAGACGATTTGCGTTTTAGGCACACGTTCTCCACACCACACCCACAAGGGTTGTTTTTGTAAATCTTGCACAGAAGAACTAGGTGAAGATGGAGTGGTCGACGTAGCTGCGTCTGCTGTGTGAAAGGGCATGATGGTCACTTCTTCTTTTTATAGTCGATGACTTGCGATGACTTGGGACGTACCAAACAGACGCTCAAACACCAGCACTTCGTTGTCGGGAGTCACGTCTTGCGGGGCACGTCCGATGCTTCGATGGTAAGATTGGTTGTACGCTTGCACCAGGTGCGGTAAGATGTCGATGTACTTCAGAGTGTGGTGATGCGTAAAATATTTCCACATGCGTTCTTTCAAAGTGCGTTGAAAACGTTCCACGATGCTGGCTTTGGTTTCGGGATTCTCGGTGGTAAAAAAATGAATGTCACGTTTCTTTAATTCTTTTTGGAAAGCTTGGTTCAGAAATTCGGTGCCTTTGTCCGTTTGCCATCGAAGAGGGTGACGACCGCTTTGTTTCAACACCCGTTGCAGGGCTCGCACTAACTCGCTGCTGGATTTGGAAGTCAAGGGTACGACCCAGGCAAATTTGGAAAAGACGTCGATGACACAAAACAAATATTTGTAGCCACGATTGTATCTGGCCAAATGAGAGACATCGGCTAAATCGGCTTGCCATTGATGATCGATGCCTTCCACTCGGGTGCGACTTCTGGCAAACTTGCGTCGAATGGGTTTGTGTAAAGTGTAGGTAGCTTGTTCTTGTAACCATCGTTGCACTTGAGGTAAACGGAGACTTTTCAGTCGCGTTTTGGCAGCACGATACAATTTTTGAACTCCTGCGTAACCTGCAGGATGCGAGGGATCGTAGTAAATGCTGGCTAAGACTTTTTCCATTTTTTGTGTTGATTGGTGTCTTAATAAGGCACCCACTCTTGGAAGAGGCTACTCTTTTTCTCTTGGGGTATTTTCTTGGATTGCAATGCTTTGCGTGTGCGACCGGCAATAGGTGTTGAAGAGGAGGATGTCTGAGCGGGGGATATCGGTTCTTGTTTCACTTCTGTCTTCACTTTCTTTTTCTCTTGTGATGAAGAAGGGGTGACCATCATCTTTTTAATCCATCCAATTCTGGAGGTAGGTGGTGTTGTTAACTTCCGTACTTTTTCTGGTGGAGTTTGAAACCCTTCTTCTTCTTCTTTTCCTTTTTCTGTCTTGGTCACGGGTACTGGTGGGACTTGTACTGGTACTGGTGATGGTGCTGGACGTTTCATCAAGGTCTTAAAATCTTTCAGAGTGGGTAAAGCTGTTTCGTCTAAAGCTTTCTGGTGAAAGAGTTGCAGTCGTTGCAAGAGTTGACCGTACTTTTGCGATTTTTCTGTTTCGGACAAATCTTGGCGATCCATCAAGGATTGCAATTCGTGTTGTAACTGGGACATCTCGCTCAAATGGGGATTGGGAGGTAAATGCGGGGTACGTTGTTCTTGCCACCGATGGTATTCCATCCATCGTTTGTAAGGCACTAAAGCTAATTTTCGTCCTTCCATGGGGTTGTCAGGGGTCGATTCTGAGATCTTGGGACTTCCGAGGGTCTTTTTATCTTGCTCCCACCAGTCCTCCCAACATGGTTCCCAAGACTCCTTTCAGTATGGGACCTAGCAAGAGAGGTAAAATGCCTCCACGTTGGACCAGCATTTTCTTTTTTTGACGAATGGGAATTTTCTTTCGAACCATTTGGCGAAGAACGTGACGATGTTTGCTTAAGCATTGTTTCTGGTGTTTGGACAAAGGGACCGTGCCTTTCAAAACGTTCAAACAACATTCGCACACGGTATCGATGACCTCTTTGGAGGCCGTTTGAATGAGTTTTTTTCGTAGGGGTGGAGAAGCTTTGGACAGGACAGATAACAGGTCCCCATGTTTGGCTAAACGTGGTGGCAGTCCTTTCCTTTTCTTTCCTTGGGGTTTTCTGGAGGGTGACATCTTTGAGTCTTTAGGAGCACCAAAAAAACACTGATACCCTACTCGGTCACAGGCCTTTTTTATACTGGAACGCGTCGCCACTGATTGTCTTTACGGCGTATCAGTTTGAGGACAGGCATGACACGTCGTGCAGGGGTACGTAACGGACTAAATCGAGCCAGTTCTTGCTTGGACAAATCCAGTAAACTTTGTAACATGCCCGATCTTTCATGGACATTGATTTTGGGAGAAGGTACTTTGTGAGCAGCAGCCACTGCCACTAAATTGGAGGGTCCTGCCACTGGGGAAGTTCTTTTGGGGGTCATCAACGGAGAAGTTCTTGGTGTGATCAACGTCTCCAAGTACTCTTCAGTTCCTGGTGACATCAACGGAGAAGTGGATAAACGTGAGGCTGCCGGAGACGCAGTAACCGCTGTGGCAGGTCGTGGTTTGCGAGTGTAAGGTTGCGTCCTGGCCGAAGTGCCTCTCTTGCGACTAGTTTTCTTCTCTGGACTTTTCTTTTTCTTGGGGCTTCTTTTCTTTTTCCGGGGTGGTGTCTGGTAAGAGGAGGGTCCCTCCACTGGAGAAGTTCTTCTCTTTGGGGACCTGGTCTTTTTCTTTTTCTTCTTGGGGCTTCGTTGGACTTTTGTCTTGGGGATAACTTTGGGGGCATTAGGATCCCATCTTAAGAGTGAGCGAATGATGACCCCTCCTAGAGTACCGCTCCCTCCAGGTTTCAAAATGATTTGTTTTTTGGTTTGAGTGTCGATGCGGGGATCGGCCAGTTGGACCAAAGCGACTTTGTTTCGATCGAAAAAGCGTTGGGTTTGATGAGGAATCTGAATGATTCCTTGGAGTAATTGACGTGCCGTCACCGTGAACCATCGTAAGACTTCTTTGAGACTAGCTTCTAAGACACGAGCTCGTGTTTGTGGATCTTTTTCTCGACTGATGCCATACAAGGCACGAATCAATTTGACGGGAAGATGCGACTGAAGGGACGTCATGTTCACACTGTGTGAGACAGACGAAAAAGGGTCTGAGGTTTTTATAGATTTTTTGATGGGGAGTGAAATGAAGTCGAGGACGGAGACGTGTACAGGACAGGCCCTCCGTCTTGGCACCAGTGGTGAAACAAGTGGGTACGAAATCGCAAATCCTCGGGAGTCGTAGGTTTCAAATCGACGAGTAAATAGGCGTGTGGCATTTGAGTGGCATCGTCGTACGCCTGAGTCAGCCAAGGCGTTCCTAACTGTTTGGCTAAGACTTGCACTTGCGATTTATCTCGAGGGCTTTTAAACAAGACCACGTAATGCGCATTGAGACTGATGGTGCGATGGGCTTTACTTTGTTGAAACAAATTTTGGGTGATGTAAATGACACTGGCATTACGGTGATGCCCTTTGCGCGTGAACCACAGTTTAATTTCTTCTTCGTCTTCTCCTAACATGTCGTCGAAAATGACCAAATGGGTTTGACGGGAGTCAGAGACGATGCCGTCGTCTTCTTTAGGAATGCCTTCCACAAACACGATGGAATCGCCTTGACTTTCTCGCAAGAGGCTGTACGCCGATTGCCACTCTTTGTAACACCACACGATCCGTTGAGGGGGCCGATCGATCAAATGATGTTTATGTTCGATCAAACGTTTGACGAATTCGGTTTTGCCTGAACCGCTAGGTCCAGCAATGAGCATGTTAAAGGGATGGCGAAGATACAAAGCCTCCCAACTGGCACGATCTAAGTGTTCGTCGATGACTTTGACAGTAGAGGAAGAGGGAGCAGAGACAGTAGAGGTAGCCATGGTGTGAGAAATGTCACTTGTGACACGAAAAACAAACAAGACAAGAGTTTATATACTTTTTCAGAACACGTTTATTGAATGTTTTTTTTCAAACATGAATACGAAAGACAAAAATACATAAAAGCCAAAGGCTTAAGTACAAGGATAAAAGGCACATGATAACGATGAACGTGGAATAAACACAAGTGTCTGTACAACAACCACATGTTTTGGGTAATGTTCTAACCAGTTCTATAGTAGGGGGTAAGGTCACACAAGTGTCCTCCCGAAAGGGTCTTTCAGGTCTGTCCACGACAGTCCTGTCCTGGGTGACGGGTTCTTCTGGCACCGTCACTAACACGGGTTGAAAAGTAACTTTTTTCCTTGAACAACTCTCGTGCATACTGGGCCACTTCTTGGGTCCAAGCCTCAAAACCCCATTCTTTCCAGGCACGGACATCTGTCCAATGGGGATGTAAGTCACAAGCTACACACACATCGTCATACACGTCTTGGGTAGCTAAAAGTTGACGAATCTTTTTTTCCTGTTGAGGTCGAGAAGTATCCAGATGAAACCGCAAGGCTTTGAGCAAAAGGAGTTTTTCGTGACCATTTAAGGCCATTGAGGTGGTAAGTACTGATCGTAAAGAGTCCACAAAGAATCGGCTGGTAAACGAAATCCCAAAAAACAAGTCACTAAGACACACACCACTTGTTTCCTCTTCCGTTAAGTAGATTCCACGTAACAAATGTTGGTAATCCTTTAACTTGTCTTCCTCAATGCGTTGCACTAGGTGAATCTGGAAGTAACCATAATCATGAACATGTCGATCATTAGCGACCTCAAAGTTTTGAACAATGTCTGACCATTGAAAGAATTTCTGACGAATCAGTTCTCTTATACCATTCAGGTACCGGTGGTTAAAGATCTGGTGACGTATCGGATGCAATTGTTCTTTACGTTTGACTTGTATTTTCACCAGCTCTCGGTAAATCCTTTCTCTCAACTCCACAGGCAAGCCCAAAATGTTCTCTTGTAAAGTATCCATAAGTATATACACTGTTTTTGGAATCGTTGGGTGGTGTCCAATAGCCTCGTTTAACTTTGTGCCTAATGTAATATCCACTCATAATAAGTCTTCTTGTACTTTGGAACATAGCATAATTTAAAAACGGACGAATCACTTTGAGTTTGCGTTTCACTTGTATTTTGATCAGTTCTCGGTAAATGCGTTCTCTCAACTCCACAGGCAAAGCACGAATGTTCTCTAGCAAAGTATCCATGAATAGGTCATACTAAATCCTCTTTGGTCTGACACAAGAAATGTACTGTTTGCACAAACATGGTTTTACTTCAGTGTCGAATTTAAATCGTTGAGTCACTAATCTACACATTACAATTCGTTCAGAAGTTTCCTCTTTCACCAAGTTGACATTGTGTTCAAGATGTTGGTAATTCGTTAACTCTTCCTCTGGAATTCGATGCAGTACGTTTACAATGATGTAGGTAGAATCGTCCATACCAAACCAATCCTTTTTAAAACTAGAGGATCGTTGATCAATGTCTGTCTGATGAAACACTTTCAATTGAATCAATCCTTGTATAGCCTTCAGGTACCAGTGGTTCAAACACCGGTGACGTAACGGATGCAATTGTTCTTTACGTTTCACTTGTATTTTGACCAGCTCTCGATAAATGCATTCTCTCAACTCCACAGGCAAAGCACGAATGTTCTCTTGTAAAGTATCCATGAACAAATTATTATGGTAAGAAGTTACTTCAATGTCTCGGTCCCACTAAAGGTAAGTAATGACAATTCGGTGACCATCGAGCATGTTCTACGTAGGCCGAATCTTGCGGTTCCCAGTGGTGAAGTGACACACCGCAACTGAAGCACTTGACTTTATCTCCTTCGCCCAAGTAGAAAAATCCGGCTCTGGCTAATTCTTCGGGGGTCGGTCCTCCCAGATACTTAGGCCATTTTCCTTTGAACGATTGAAGACGATTTTCAAAGTCGCAGTATTCCGACAAACGCACAGGAAACGAATATTCGTCTTTCACAGGTTCGTTTCGATGAGGGTTGAGTGACATGGGTAGGAGTTTGCTCAGGGCTGGATGACATCCGTATGGGGGTAGACGTGAAGGTGAACATTCCCCTTTAAACCCAGTAAAATGTCTAAGAGGACGAGCAGCATCGCTTTCGCATCCCACAGGTTTGACACGCACAGCATCACTTTCCATGATAGGGGTAGGGGCACTAAAGTTCCCATGATGCTTTACGGCATCGCTCAGGTCACAAGGTACAGCATCGTATCCATCGCAAGGCTCACAATCGCACTCGTCTGCAAACTCCGTTACGCAATTACAATGGTAACCACATGGACAATCGCAGTTTCCTTCCGGACATTTTCCGTCGCAATGCATGGGTCTTATCCATCCAATATTAGTCACACTAGAGGAAGATACAACTTTTTTACAATCTCCAAACTGGAACGATGCCTCTTTCAAAGTATTCATCTTGTTCGCTCGGTCTTGGTAGTCACAATGAACTATCGATCTTGCCTAGGGTTCCTTTTTTATATACAGACCAATACCGACGTGACCGTACGGTAAGGTGAAATGATTGGGAAGTCGAACTCGCTTCTGGTATACAATTTGATAGACTTTTTCCAAGGGTCGACTGACGATGTGGTGAGTGGGTAAACGTACAATCTTGTTCGGTTGATAGGTGGTCACTTTAAAGTTTCCATCCTCTCCCGATTGCAAGGCTTCTTTCAATACCCCAAAGTTGACCACTCGACTGGTACGATAATTCAGAGTCAGTCCTTTCACTTTGCACGTCGTGTGCACTTCTCCTTGTTTGTCCCGGTATTCGTAGCCGTAATTTTTGGGACCGCCACTGACGAAACTTAGAATCTTGTCGTCGGGATGCTCGTCTGTCCAGGCTCCTAAACGGTCTCCTTCGATGTTAGGGTGATGTTGAATCGGGTGATGGATGTAAATGCAACTGTCCGTGTCAAAGTACAAGACGCGTTCTTCTAACAGTTCTAAAGCTTCGTACAATTTTAAGCGAGCATGAGCTGTCACGTAAGCCGCAATGATGACATTTCCAAAAGGGTCTTCTTGTACAAAGTCCAGATCTTCTTCGTAATTGACCAAGATCAAATTCTCTCGAACGACGTCCACGTGTTTCATGTATTTGGTTTTGTCGTGAATCATCTGGAAGTAGCGGGAAGGTTCTGTCAAATATTCCGTCTTGGGTAAACACGGTCGTTGTGCCATTTTACCCCACAAGCAATTTAACATCACTTTGGCAAACGATCGCCTGCCTTCGTTTTTCTCGATGTGGTCTAAAGTGATGCCTTCTTGTTCGTAGTATTTCTCTTTGAATTTTATTTGGTCTTCGGGAGTGTGACACCAGGAAGGATAGCCGCTGGCTTCTTGCTTCAATTTCAAAAAGGCATCCAAGTAGTCGGCGAAAATGCCTTTCTGAGTAGGGTCACCCTTGCGGTATTGTTGTGTCTTGGGAAAGTGGCAAATTTCGTACACTTCTAACAGTTGGTATCCCATGTCCAGAGCTTTGAACAATTCTACGCTGACCCAGGTTCCCGTCAAGGCCCGTTCTTCCTGGCTGTGATGACAAGGCTGGTCTTGGTTGCACGTTTCGGCACAAGTACGGCACAAGGGAAACATCAGTTTGCCTTGACAATGGTGAGGTAAGACGGGATGGTATAGGTTCGTGGGAGGCAAAACTTTACACTTGATCAAGCCTTCGTATTGTCGAATGTTTTTCAGGTCGATGTGTTCCGTCAGCAATTGCGGGTGCCCTACAGGAAAGCGACAATATTTGCACACGTAGGGATACAGCGAACACACGTCCAAGTATTTGATTTCTTCTCCTTTCTCTTCGTCGGCTTGGTACAGCAAACAGGTGGCATTGGTCCTTCCTCCGTACAAACTATCCCTCGGGTTCAGGGGGTCCATGAACTGGTAACTTTCCACGAGGCGTTTAAACTCGGGATCGGTTTTCATACGGTGATCGTACTCGTGTTCCCACATTTCCACCACTTGGTATCCTTGCTGTTCTAACTTTAGGCGTCGCTGACAAGTGTCCTGGTACAAATCTTCCATGGTTCGTTGTAAAAACTGATTTTTAGTGCCACGGTCAGGGTAACAGACGGGACATCCGTGAAATAAGCAACCGTTAAACTCGTACACGATCTTGGGGTTTTCTAAGTCCCAGCCATCTACCGAATACGTTCCGATGGTCTTTTCGCCCCCTCCGTTGCGAGCATGCTGAATCCACTTGTCTTCCTTGTTGCACAAGTAATGTAACCAACGTAGGGCTTTGACCGAGTATTGACGTTTGACAAAGTGGGTCGTTTGAGGACTGATGACAGCCACGGTGTTTTCAGGCATGAATCGTTGTCGATACACTAAGGAACACGCTTTGGCAATGGTGCAAGCTTCTTTCAAAGGATCGACCCCTCCGTGTTCCATGAACAGTTCTCGAAATTTTCCACAGCAACGTCGTAAAATGTCCACGTCGGAACGACAATACTTTAGCATTTCTTCCTGAAAGTCGAAAGGGTCCGAGGCGTGAGCCTGGTACCAAGCGTAGAAAGCTTCTCGTTGTTCGGTACGTATGTTGTCGGGGTCGTAATAGTGAGCCTCGGGTAAATGAGGTAGAACGGCGTGTTGATTGGCTTCCGTATTGAAAAAGTGTGGAAAGTACCCTTTAGCCATTTCTGTCATTCCAAACGTTTTAGGCATTCGACTCAAAGGCATGGCCAAATAGCTCATCGAATCTTTAAACTGTACTTGTCCCACTTGCATGAAAATGATTTTGGCTCCGTTCAAAGTCACTTTAGGACGCTCGGTGCCTTGTTCCGTATAGTACCTCAAAAGAAACTGTCCATCGTATCCGGAGAAATTGTGAGCCATCACTGTGGCATGGCGATGACAATCTCGGCAACGTTCGATGTCCTCTTGGCTCCATGTCTTGTCGATGGGGTCTAAGACCCATTGGGCAAAATCGTCTAGCGTCTTTGGTCCTCGAAAGATTTTTTCACGCCCTCCAGGAATTTTGCTGCAGTGAGGGCAATAACTGAAGATAGGTTCTTGAATACACTTCTCGCACGCTCGATGAGCCACGCAGAAATTAGGAATGTGAATGCCAGTCTCTTGCATGCATTCGAAATCGAAAAAGATGAAATTGCCTTTCTTCTTGTGACCGTCCTCTTTCTCTGGTGGGGGTTGGTATTTTTGCACGTAACATTGGTGTTCCAAGTCCACGATGTGGTGACAAATGTGACATTTTTTCTTTCCTGAACATACGTGTGCCTTGACACTATTGGTACGTATGCCTTGTCCACACGCGGGGCACAATCTCAGCAGTTGACAAGCGCATTTCTTCTGTGAACCTTGCGTCTTCAAATGTTGTTGGTAACAGGTAGGGCTGACAAACGTGCGCAGACAAGTTGAACAAGGCACTGGTTCTTCGCTCAGACAGGGTGGAGAGGCCAAACATCCTGAGCATTTCCATCCACAATGTTTGTGTTGCTCTCGGTTATTATAACCATAGTCACATTTCTCACAACAATAAACATATCCCAGGAATCCAGCGATACTGGTAATGGTATCGAAATGTTCATCGTGATGATAAAGGTGAATGTATTTTCCATCCTTTAAATCTTGGCCTCGAAACAACAGAGGCCCACGCACTTCTTGAGGGTGCACTTTCAAGGTGTAGCGTGGAGCTAGGACATCTTGCAATTTTTGCATTTCAGGAATGCCACAGGGTGTGTCTTTGGACATGCCAGCTTGTCGTAACAGGAGTTCTGCTTCACTTCGTTGTTTGGCTCGGTCCGATTGTCGAATGTTCTCCCAGTCTCTTTTCCATTCTACCGTGTCGTTCTTGTTGGCATAGGTTCGTCCCACCACGATGGCACGGGCTAAACACATCTGGTCATGAGGATTGTGAATTTGGACAAGGCTACGCTTAATGCTGCGAAGGTCGTTCACCAATAACATCTTTTTGCGTCCGGTCCCTTGAGGAGGAGAGACGTGGGTCATGTCCAATGTGGCTTTTCCATCGGTGATGTCAAACTGGTCATTAGATTGTTGCACGTGTTGAATCTTGTCCATGACTTTGGAAGCGGTCAATTCTGCAGGGGTGCTAAACTCGATCCAAACAGGGGATTTCAAACCGTCGTGTTGTATGGAAAGTCTCAAGCGATCGTCTTCTTTGGGTTGACATTGTCGCTTGAGTGCAGTGAGCAGAGAATCCCACACTCCGGTGATGAACCCTTCTGCTTTCTCTAACGGTACTTCGGACTTGAAATCTTTAAACTTCACCGTGTATTTGTAAGCCGTGGTTCTAAATTTTCTAGAGGAGGGCTTTTCCGTCTCTCGAATGGAATAGTACTTTTCAGGGTTGACTAAGGGTGGTGAACTTGGTTTAGAGGGTTCTGATTCTGGTTCACTCATGTCCTCTTCAAAATCACTGACATGAATTTGTGCCAAGATTTCAGCCCTGGTTCGAGGCGATAGATCACGTTTCTGCCTCTTACTTTCTTCTTCTTCTTTCTTCTCAAATGAATTAGATCGTTTCATCTTGAAAGCAAAAAGTCATATGACTCAAGTTCAAACACCATGAGCTACTTTATAGTCATAACAGACCAGCGTATATAAAAGGGTGTGTGTCTTGTCCTTTCACTATTCATTTCACTCTCAAGCCGAGCACAACGATGGAAGAGACTAACCAGGTGGAACGTTTCGTCAGAGCTTTGCGAGGGGTCATTAGAAAATTCTCTTCAGACCAGCCTACGGACTATTCTCCTTCCTTTCGAGATAAAAGTCAAGATACTTGCTATATCTGTCAGAAGAAAGGGCACTGGTCTTCAGAGTGTCCAGACCGTCAAAAAAGAACAAAAACAGGGACTAAAAAAGACAAAAGTCAAGATACCTGTTATTATTGTAAAGAAAAAGGACATTGGTCTCCAGATTGCCCAAAAAAGAAACAAGAGGAGTCAGAAGAAAAGAGGGATTCTTCAGAAGAAGAGAGGGATTCTTCGGAAGAAGAGAGGTTATTCTTCAGAGGGAGAAGAGGAAGAAAAAAGACAATTCTATTTACAAGAGGCAAAGAAACAGGAGAAGAAGAAAAGAAGAAGGGAAGAAAATGAGGAAAAGACGGTGAAGAAATTTAAAAAACAGAGAGACTAAACAAGGAGAAAGAAGAAGTCAATGAACTTTTTATTAAAGTGTTGTGTTATGAATTGTGAATTGGATTGTAAAAAAATGGAGAAAAGAAAAAATGAATGATATAAGGTAAGTGTCTTTGAGTTGTGATTTTAAAATAAGAACGTACACTCACGCACTCATACACAGACACGTACTATAAGGGTAAAATGGGTGGGGGTTATTTTTGAGTTATTGGCAAATTGAAATTTATATTTTTTCGAGAAATGTGGCTGGCCCTGAAAAGGGCCTTTTTTATTTCGGTGCAGGGGTGAGTTTAACCAATCAACTTTAACTGCCTTATGCCTTTGCCACGGCCAAGGCCTACTTCTGAACTGCGTAATGTTGATGATTGGGTTGAAATCACTAAGGGTGGTACGGTAGGCTTAGTCACAGGGTTGACGTGTTTAGCTCGGGAAGGTCGTATTCTCTTTGGTCGTGATAAAGAAGTCTGATACATTTGTTTCAGACTTCTTAACTCCGCTAAAATGTCCAACAGTACCGTGACCGTTTGATTTTCACCCTCTTGTTTCTTTGCTGCTACTTCTTCTTGCTGTTGCTGCTGTTGTTTTTTTCTTACCTCTTCTTCTTGTTGCTGTTGCTGTAGGAGAAAAGCCTGTTCCGCTTCCTTTTGTCGTTGCATAAATTTCTCCAATTCTTCTTTCTGTCTCTGTCTAAAATTCTCCACTTGCGGTAATGAAGAAGGTAACACAGGTTCCGGAACAAATTCTTGCGAGGAGAGAAAATCCACAAAATCCCAATTCACCTCTTCTGAAAGTAAGTCCGGGTTCCCTTGGGCGGTCTCCCCTGCTGGTGCACCCCATTGGATCGTTTTCTGAGTTTCCGTCATGTTGAATCACTGTCGCATAGATTGACTGCACACAAGCGCTAGCGAATCTATATTGACTACGTGACGTCACAGACTGCTCTCTTCGGATTGGATGCGGGCTGACTGAATTCTGTAACGCGTGTTCGGATTGGTGAATGAACTCAATCCGTTTCAATCCTTTCTGTCCCTATAAATAAGCGCAGTTCACTGCATTGATTCACCTATTCTCGGAGCCTTAACATGTGGACCGACGTTGAATCTTCAACCCTTGTGTCAACAATGATGTTCAGGACGGACATGCTCATGTATGTCCGATCCAAGTGGACCGTTGTCCACAGGACCAGCAGCAGCCTGTGGATAAGAAGAGTCTATATAGAGAGACAAGGTTGCCTCAAGAGGACTCTGATGTATGGACCTGCTGTAAGACGAAGTTTGAGGACAAGAAGATGTCGCAAATGCCCTTTATGTTAAGGGCATATTAACATAAACCAAAGGCCCTTTTCAGGGCCCCCATATTTCTCGAAAAGAGATAGCCTTTCCATTGCCTACCCCTTTTTTATTTAGTTTTTTTTAAAAAAAAAATAGAGACCCTCCCTGTTTCAATTTTACATAGACCCGATACAGACCCAGGGGTTTTTGGTCATGTTAAATTTACATAGACCCTATACAGACCCAGGGTGATTAATGTTAAATTTACATAGACCCTATACAGACCCAGAGAGGTCTGTAATGCTAATTCCTCATAGACCCTATATCGACCCAGGGATTTTGTCCATGTTAAATTTACATAGACCCTATATCGACCCAGGGTGTTTTTTAATGCTAATTCCCCTAGACCCTATATCGACCCCATTCACTACTTCTGTTAGATACAACTAACGCACACAGGCAGACCTAAAAAAAATGTTTTATCTCGAGGTTCCGTAACAATAGCTTATCCAAGCTAGTGCAACTAAGTAACAGAATCCTATCAAAATAGCGACGGAAAATCCCTAAAATACCATGATTCCGTCATATGTCGTCAATCATACATTCATTTATAAAACCTTAAAAACAGTCAGAGAAACAACAATCTTTGCCCTACCCCAATTCATGCAACCCTCTTGCATAGCATATCAAATCACCCATATATTAACTTCTCTGTAAGCTGGTTCCTTCAATACTGCCAACATTGAATTGAACAAAATAAGCAAAGTTTAACAGGGTGAAGCCGGTTTGGGATTTTGATTTAGCACATCCACTGAAAGCAATATCTTGAATGAGGTGAATATTTATAATGTAACTGTTATTGAATAATGAACGACTCCAACAATATCAGCGCGCATAAATGTTCAACAAAGGATTCATCATAATGGGTGGCACCGAGTATAATAACTGATGTAAGGAAAGGACACTGTTCCTAACTTAAACTAATCAGAACATGTGACTGCAATCAGGAATGAAACACTAATAAACATAATGGAACTTAAACAAATATGAATGGTATATGGATTAATCACCATGGATGAACCCACTGTAACTTACGGACATTTTGCTGGTCAAGACACCCCACCCCCGTAAAATGAACATCTTCCTGGCAAAACTCGTTGTGTTGTTAAAATACAGTCAGACTTTATAAGTACCTAGTTATTGTGAAATCAATGACAAAATCATTTACAATAATCGGTTTTCTTACCGGAAGTATCAACTTGTTCGGCCATTGCGGTACTTTTTTGTTTCAGTGTAAACCATTTACATTAAAACACTAATAAACATATGGAACTTAAACAAATATGAATGGTATATGGATTAATCACCATGGATGAACCCACTGTAACTTACGGACATTTTGCTGGTCAAGACACCCCACCCCCGTAAAATGAACATCTTCCTGGCAAAACTCGTTGTGTTGTTAAAATACAGTCAGACTTTATAAGTACCTAGTTATTGTGAAATCAATGACAAAATCATTTACAATAATCGGTTTTCTTACCGGAAGTATCAACTTGTTCGGCCATTGCGGTACTTTTTTGTTTCAGTGTAAACCATTTACATTAAAGCTCCAATGACGCCGTTTCGTGTAAAAGTCGTATATAGTAAATAATCTGGATAATAGTGAATCCTGAAAGATATTGGATTCAATTAAAAGTAGATAATATTGACGATTAGTCAATTACGATCCATGTAATTTCACCCCGAACTGAGAAATCCTGCCATTGACCAAATGTGCACGAATTAATCCGATGTTGACATCCGTGGTTAAACCGATTTCAGTTGAATGAAGGAACACAAGATTTTATCATGTCACTATTGTTAATATAAAAAGTCTACGCATTGCTAAAGGAGTCACAAAATTTAGACCCTGGATAAACCAAGGTGCATTCCTAGTGAGCAGGCTCCTCCCTGACCGAACCTTCCTCGTAGCCACAGCAGGACATTAACTTAATAAACGTGCATAGCACATACATGAAGGGAGAGGCACGGTTTCCTCTGTTCATTAACAATTAATTAACCCTCCACATGGGAATAGAAACCTAGGTGTCCCGATGTGACGTCATGGTTGCGACCAATCGCTACTGGCGTGACATACTGCTTGGTTGACACCTAGCGCAGGTAATGCATACTGCTCAGTAATACAGGACAGTACAATGCCGCCTAAGCAAGAAAGTGGAAGCAAGGCTTGATGGTTGGCAACCAAGACAGCTCGTAAGAGCATTGAAATACGGAGCGTCAAACTTCGGAAGCAAGAATGTTAAAACTATAATTTTCAAGAATACAGAATCGATGTTTTATATTTGTTAATATAGGACCATAAACAAGAAATAACACAGACATACAAGAGGAGAAAATATAGAGTGAACACTATTCACGCACAAGGAAAAAAACTAGAAAACACGGAGGAGGCTCACAATGCATTAAGGAAACTAGAACTGTTCTTCAAAACAAGAAGAAATGAGACAGAAGAAGGGTCTTTTATTGAATGCAAATATCAGGAAGGTACTCAGGAATTAGACATGAGACATATACCGAGGGAAATAATTCCGAATACATCTACAGTAATAATAGCCCTCAAAATCACGAACCCGGACATTTTAGAAAAAATCTACTCCGTCAACAGTAAAGGATACGAGGGATACATAATACGCCCAAGAGGGAAATTACCGGCTTTACAGTTTGGAGAAATAAGTATTTCTGGAGAAACTGTAATAGTTAAAGAACCAGCACACATTTTAAAAAAGATCAAGAAACGGACAGGAGAACTACATTTATCGGATATCCCTATGGAAATACCCCTGGAAGAAACGGTTGACCGATTCGAGAAAACATTTGGTATAAGAGTAGAGAAATCAAGGCTGGCGACAGTTCCATGTTTCAATATATACAACGGTACCAGAATATTGGAAGTTGAAAAAACAAAACTAAGAGAGATCAAAATTGCCTTCTACCTACATGGCTTTCTGACAAAAGCTCGGTATAAGGATTGTATATACCACAGAAGTGCAACAGATGTGGAGAGTCAGGACACACTCCACATAGATGCCCCAAAAACCCAGAAAAACCAGTTAACGGACACAGAACAAGTCTACACATCTACATTGGAAATCGTCCCAACTATGAGGCAACATGGAAATAAACAACAACAACAACAAGAAGAGAAAACACAACAACAACAACAACAACAACAACAAGGGGATCAGGAAAGACAGCATCAAATAGAACAAGGAAAAATAACATCACAATCACGACAACAACAAGAACCAAAACAACAAAAATGAAAATACAACAACAACAACAACGGCAACAACAAAGACAACAAAATGGACAAAATAATCTCCAACAACAGCAAGAAAAACAAGAGATACAACAGACATATCGGAACGAAAAGCAAGAAAATAAGAGCTTAAAACAACAAGAGAAACAACAACACCAATTAGTACAAAAATAAACCCATCAACAACAACAGAAAGCACAACAACTAACAGGAAAACCAGTAGAAGTAATCCAAGAAACATCAAAAGAACCCCAACCATCAACATCGCTAGAAGAGGAAATAAACAGTGACAGATGCAGAAGGAGGGCATTTAAGAGACAAAAGAGAGAAGAAGAGGCAAAACTGAATCAAACCTACCTTCTGGAAGATGACGAATGTATTGAATAGAATATTCACCTTATGTTCAACAACAACAACAAAAACTTTTTAAAAACAATTTTCAATATGTAAAAAAAATATAAAATTTCAAAATCAAAACTTTAAAACAATACTATATAAAAATGTATCCAAATATATTTGAAAATCATAAAAAAGATGGAAAACTATAAATAAAGAAGAAATATAGCACATACAACCACAAGTAGATCAGGAAGGCCTCCCTAAATGGTCTGCGAAGATCAACCAGGGAGAGCACCCTCCAAAAAAAAAGTAATGAATACCGAATTGCTACTCTTAACTCGAGTGTATGCCGGGTCTTTCCCCAATCTAGTAAAGCCCCAAATTCAGGTTGCTAGGTTCTATGAAACCAGTCATATTGACCCAAGACCCTAACGGCGCAATTAAATAGTGCCTTTTCTGCACAGTAATGCCTGGGGAATGAGGCTCTAATTCCTTCCCCCGGGATCAATTAAATATTCCGCTTATGGACCTTAACCAGACGTACATGCCCGTATGGGCGAAAACGTCTATAATTTAAATGATGATGATGATATGTCAGATTGTCTTCATCCATGTTGTCCCTTCAAAATATGCCAGCATTACAGCTATTCACCAATATTCACAGAGTCTTTTTTATCGAATGCAATTTTTTTTTCTTTTCACATCTGCTTCAAAAGCGGGTATGCCTCTATTTTTTTTCCATTTCAAACCAAACTGAGTGTCACGTGCGAATGTTGTTATTAAAATACTCTCAAACCGGAATTGTCGAATGTATTACATCACTAGTTTTGGAGCACTCTCTTAAAGAACGGAATTACAGGCGACTTCGTTGTCTGAGTTGAGGGTCGGCACGTCTTAATTCCAAACTAAATATTTGAACGTCGTTTAAACCTAATATCTCAATTATTTCCATGAACGGTTTATGGCAGATAGCTATTTAACTAACAATTTCCGTCCTTGCAAACTTCAGTTAGATTGGAAGAATTATGAAAAGCGTATACAAATTATGATAAATGGCTAATTTGGAGCTTTAAGTGCAAACAATTCCGTGACACACATGTGAAGATCATATACCCAGCTGCTTGAATTCAATAGGCTTAGCCTTCTATTGACACCAGCATGATCAATAGCTAATCCGTACTGGAGAGAAACCCAGTAATCTGAGTTGGTAATAGTAACGTATAGTTTGTAGTCACTTCCAGATAATCAGTGAAAAGTAGACTATAATAAGTTGTGGAACTTTATTAGAAACGATATATATATATATATATATATATATATATATATATATATATATATATATATATATATATATATATATATATATATGGAAAACAATCATTAGTGTTTCCTAGAAGATAATATACACATGGTTTATTTTCAGTATATTATTCGATGATCAAATAAGTGCGGATATGTGTTACAAGTTTATTCGTATCCCTTCAACTCTGACAGGTATAAAATAGGTAGCTATTCATATAGCATGTCTACCGTCTGTCTGTCTTCACACCACTATATGTTTGCTACCTGTTGGTTTTCCCACAATTTTTACATGCATATATTCACTTGGTCTAGCTGTGGCTTTCACTATAGTTTTACAAGGACATGTTGAGAAGAGCTATGAAGCATTTGAAGTCCTTAATGCTCAATTTGATTTTGCAGGATGTTTTCTTCTTATTTTCTAGTTATTGAGATCTCGATGAAACAAATCGCTGTGTACAACTGTGATTATCAAGTGAGTCACGCCTGTTGCTTAAGTGATTGAACGCATGTATAGCTTGGACTGCAATGACGATCTGAATCCAGTTAAAATGTATGATGTTTAGTGTCCTTCTTAGAAACATTTTAAATGAAAACAATGCGTTTGTTTTCTTTAAATTTCTATATATATTCGATTCTTCAAAAAAACAATTATTTGTTTACCATTACTTCAATTCCACAGTTTTGCACAAAAGAGTTCAACTGCAATGCATGTGGAAATTTATGTAGATTGAAAATGTTTATTTTTCTATTATCTGCGTGCTTTCATTTTTCCGTTGTAAAATAAAGACAATAATGAGGCAAAATGGAATTTTGTAAGCTTACCTGCATTCTTTCAGCAACAGATTTAACGTGTTTTTTATTAACAACAATTCACATTTATTTCAGTGGGACCGGTGCATACCTTAAATTTCATCCTTTAATTCGTGTGATATGACTGAATCCGCATTTCTTCCAACTGTAGAATAGGAATTTATAGCATCTGAGAAGAACTGAAGTTTCAAAACAAAATTCACGTTAGCACGACTATCCCCGAGCTTTCGGATATATGAAAAGGACACAAATGGTTTAGAAGAAATCTATCCAGTTCCTTACTGATCACCTTCCTTCTGAGTGCTGTAAAATCATTGTTTATGCATAAGCTGTGGAAATATTGCATTACTAGAAGAAGGTCAAGTTTAGAAGAAAAGAAACACTCTTCTATGTTTAGACAAGCAGACCTTGTCTGTTATTATATTGAATTGTCTTTATACATGTTAAAATGTGGACTGATTCCATACGACACTTCTGCGACACTGAGGCGAATAATACACTGACATTGATTTATGACTTTAAAATATTAATTTCTTCTTCTGCGAATCATATAGTCAGTGCGAATGTACCACTATATTATTCCAGAAAATTCCAATAAAAAGAAACCAAAGTGAACTGTAAGTGGAGGCACACATGAAGACTGTCAAGGAATTACTTTGATTTTTATGTTCTAATAGTCTTGTCAAGAGAGTTTGTTATGTGTAATTCTAGGATTAAATAAGCAATAAGTAGGCGAACAAGACTTCACGCAGTAATAGTGACATAGTCAAAACAGTATAACATTTCAATGGGTGTCACTACTGACAGGTTCAAACATTCCACTAAAGTTTCTGGTGATATTTCCTCCTTTATACGAATCATCTTACAGACAGCGATGAAGGATGCTTTCACTTCATATCCTCATGAAAATGACGAACCAACAGTAGTTAATTAAAATATTTTATTATATTTACAACTGATCTAAGTCATTATTCTGCATTAGTAACAGTTCCACCGACCATAAAACTCTCTCTCTCTCTCTCTCTCTCTCTCTCTCTCTCTCTCTCTGGTCGGTTTGACTTAAAACTCTCTCTGTCTCTCTCATCCTTTAGTCGGTTTGACTTAACTTTTACCATCGTTCATCCAGTCCAGAGACATCGTGGGATGACACAAATGGACAACCGTTAAGCTCGTCATTGCATAGATTTTAGCCCGTATCTTGCTACAGTGGTCCAGAGAGAGAGAGAGAGAGAGAGAGAGAGAGAGAGGCTATTGGACATTTTCATATTTAATTAGTAATAATCGATGTTTAGAACAATGTAGTATGTTTAAGAAACAACAACAAAACCGTAAACACATCACAGTGTGTACCACTAAACCGAGAAATGTACTGTATAATGTCGTCTAGGTCTGCAACTTTGTATCATTGATAACCACTGTAAATAATTACCAAGGAAAGTGAACACATATCGTTATGACGAACCGTGTTCTTGTAGGTTACCTGGTGAAATTTATATTTCAAAGTTTGTCCAGCTAAAATTCCTTTATTCTCTCACTCATTTCTGTGTAGTGTATCCGTTATCCTTGAGAAGGGATGGGGAACAGAGACCAGAAAAAATTGTGTTGAAAATGTGTATCATACTAAATTCATTTAGAAAACATGGATTATCAATACTTGTTATCGTTATTTTCATACGTCGCTAATGATTAATGTGTGACAATTGATAATTGATTTAGAATCAACTGCAGACGCTAGCGAGAATGTTTATATGGTATATGAAAAAGGTTTATACCAACACTTTTAATTGCATGTTATTTTTAATATATTTCTAAATGTTCAAAGAACTCTGACATAAACTTAATTGTTTGTTAGTTTTAGTTTTATTTTATTTTTCATTACATGATATTGTAATGTAAATTTATTCACTAGCGATGATACTTGTTTTTAGAAAATAGTTTGACTGTTAGTTTATAAACATCAGGTGTTGATCTCAATCCTGACCTTGTTTCAGAATTTGTAGCAACTATCGTAAACAAGTTCTATTTTATTTTAAAATGATTGGTTGTTTTCGAGGTCATGATGGGACTTTGTATTTAAGATGTAAACAATTCTTCTTAAAATTTTATTTTTTAAAATAAAATGATTGGTTTTCGTCAGGGTCACACTGGGTAAACGTGATCTGTAACAAATACGTGCTTCTATAACGTTCCAGAAGATTATCATGTGACCCATTGTTTACGTTTTAGGAAGACCATATAACCCATGTTTTGTAGGATTAATCTTAGCAGAAGCTGTGCTGTTAAACTGCTAGTCGTATGTTGTGCTGTTTGGAATTATTTCGAATTACTTGGATTCAAACGGATTACTTCCGTTATTCGTCCGGAAAATACGCGTTCTCATGTAATATTGTGGAACAAGAACAGTTTTTAAAAAAAAATGTATTCAGCTATCAGAAACCGGAGTGATAATTCTTGTTGTTTCTACAAGGAACTGTAGACTTCAACACTACGGATTGCAGCATACGTCATCATCTTCCATCTTGCATTCTTCGTCGGGATTCTACCGTGAAAATCAATAGAACATTTTATTTTTAGGACTACTAAATTTTCGTTATCGGATTATTCTTGCATTATTTTTTTCTTTGATTCTATAAAACCTAAGTTCAGATTTTTTCATTTTTACAGAATTTTTCAAGGGAAATAAATTAGTGTATATTTTTCAAAGCTTGTTATTTTCACTCTTTCTTGTGTTACTGTTTATTCGAGCCTAAACAAGTGATATAAGAAACCGTTGTCTTTTCTAATGAAAACTGATTTTATTCAACTAAAATGTATGACAGTACTGGAAATTACATGTAACAAAAGAAAAAAGAAAATAAAGACTAGAATATAACCGTCGCGTCTCTCTATTACATATTTCCTCAATTTGTTTTAGCTCGATTTAGTTTCGTGATCATACACAAGTGTTTGAGACAGTCACAGATGTATGTAACTATTTTTTTTTCTCTCGTGCTTCAGTGACTCTAAATAGCATGAACATTTCCACAGCAGTTTGCATCTACCATATACGAAGAAAACCACAGATCTTGGTTATGTTGGTACAGGGCAGTCATTTCAATATAAAATAAGTTTTAAAATGAATTTTGATGTGTCGACATACTGGCTCCTCGGCTCTGTCTATGCATTATTTTACTTTTTAACTGACCAAAAATCACTGAAACCAATTACTACTGTTTCTTTGATAATAACGTAACATGTTTCAAAGCGAACAGGTTTTGTAATTAATGTGTTGTCAAAAATGATCAAAGATGATTAATATATAGTTTTAATGAACATCGATATACACATCAAACAGAACGGAAAGTACTATCTTTGGATTCTACAGGAGAATGCTTGATAATACTACTCAGAATTAATATTTAATAGAAATAGTCCTATCATATAAGTTAGAAAATTTTGAATTCGTACTCTGCGGAGATTCAAATCCAGGTTTGTGGATAAATGACACCCATCACTTTGCCTTGCACGTACTATTCCGCATTCCATCAGGACGAAGAACACATCATTAAAAATGATGTTAATTGGGTCGTTGTTATATGTTGTATTCGTGCGTAGTCGTAGTAGATACACTAGCATGGAGACCTAGTAATTAATTCTGATCTATCTACACAGTAACTCCGGATTCATATGAATGAATCAAGTTGCATAGGATTAATTATGGAGAATTACAAATCTAAACCAAAACTAAACGGAAGATCTGTCTATTGACTCTACAAGAGAATGGTTGATCATATTAGGCATAATTATTTAAAACAAAAAATACATCATACAGGTTGATGGAATATGGACTATTGCGTGCAGACAAGGCGATGGGTGTCGTGTTCCCGCAAACCTGATTCAAATCTCTGTTAAGTAGGAGTTAAAAAAATTATCTAACCTGTTGGATAGTATATATCTATCGATCGATTGATCGTCAGCCTCAGGTGCGGGAGGTCACGGGTTCGAGTTTTACCAAAGACATAAAAATGGTAGTAGCAGCTGCATCGCTAGGCGCTTTGCATTACGGGCTTAGTGTTAGGACCTGTCGGCCTGGTGTCAGGATAATGTGACTGGGTAGGACATCATACTACATGTCTGCGGCATGATGTCCTAGTGCTAGACATCACTATAATCTGTCACACTGCAAACATCGTAGCGACATTACTGAATTTTGTTTAACCTTACGTTAAAAATCCAAATAGCACACACACACTGACACACACACACACACACACACACACACACACACACACACACAAATTAGGTAAACTTCATTGTACATTGGATTTATGGTATGGGATTTTACAACCATTAAATTAAACAGGAAAAAATCATCAAGCTTCTTATGTTACAAAGCACAAAGTGGTCTCTGATTTCTAACCGTTTGGGGGAATGTAATATTAATGAATCATGTTTTAAAAAGAACGTTTATTTATGTATTATACCTTGGAGGGGAAATCAGTCATACTAAATTATAGGCCTGGTCTCTTCTTGGTTGTTTTTTTGGTATAATATAAAAATAAAATTTTGTGCATTTATTGATGAACTGATATTATCGTATGAATATATCAAGGATATTATCATTTCCTATTTAAACGCGGATATATTTTATCTTGTGGTACCAAAACGATATATTCTAACTCTTGGCTTTGTCACTTGTTAAATATCGCTTTGTTTGGCACAACACGATAAAATAATTTAGCGACCTGTTCTTGCTTGTTTGAATTTTAGCGCGTGCAATTGCATGGTAAGGCAAAGTAAAAAGGAAGCACTAATGCAAATGTACGCTTAAAAACTGACATGACGTTTATGCTAGCCAGATTACTCTTACAGAAAACGAATGGCTAGATTCAGGCGATGCACCAAAGCTCGTGTTTTGTTTGTTCAGAGTTCAATTGAACCTTAACCGGTGACACTATTCAGAGATCTTTTTGTTGAGTATTAATAAATGACACTGGCATACTACTTCTGTTAGATATCGACTTGGCCATATTTATTGTGTCTTTGTTCAAGCCAGAATCTGTAGGGACATCTTGGCTGATCTTCTCACTTTGAAAAGACCATCGAAAATAGAAGTGGTCAAATTATTTTCACTCAGGACTCTTGAGGAGTAGACCATTTTAATATCCCAAACGCCTAGATTTATAGAGATTCACATGAAATTAACGATTATTATTGGTTTTTGGAGAGTTTCATCAGATTTACATCCCTGATATATTTCACTGATTTCTTGCAACATATATAAATCGAATCACTTAGAAATTGAAATACATACGAAATTCAAACTATTTCAACAATGGTATAGAAGCGGTTTAAAATGTGATAGATTACTGATACCAACGGGGAGATTCACTTTAAAGAGATTCAATTAGGCCATATGTAGATTCTTGGTCTATATTCATTAATAATGGGAAAAAATATATTAGAGTTTGTAAAAGAGACTCGATGTAGAAGCTGTTACTGTGTCTACTAAGTAACTATGCAGAGAACGTGAAACAATATTCAATTTTCTTTTCATTTCAGTGATAAGGCCACCGGCAAACAAAGCAATTATGTATTTCAAACAGAGAGGAAAACGCATTTTTCTCGATTCCGAAATATATGCTTGGGTGCATGATGTTATTAAATATGTTTTGTATAGACTGACACTTAAGTAATTAATAAAACTAAAGAGGTATAATTCCTTATAAACATGAATTTAACCCGCGCCGTTAGTAACTGTACCAATCATCTACCTCTCCTGCAATAGCGCCCACGCTCACACTACGATGCGTCCACATAATGTCGGTTTTATTTGATCATAGTTCTCTTTGATTATATGGTGTAATTATATATGAAAGTCAGTATATCTTTATAATCTTTAAAACAAGATTTAGTTACTGCCAAAAGGTGGCCTGTTTCATTAAAGTGCAGGAAGTTACCCGATGGGAAATGAGGACATCAGAAACGCAATCGCAAAATAGACCCGTTATCAACCTGAAGATTACACTAATTACAAAATTAATAGGATGTCTACGATCAGATAGTGTATACAGTTAAAGCTCGAGACGGTCTTTTGAAGCCACACTAATTACACAACTCGAACTTCTATAAATGGGATCGTGTGGACGGACTATATGTTTGATCAAATCTATAATTGTCGATCGCAGTTACCCCTTATTGGACATGAGTGCCTCTTTCTTCAGCTGGACTCGAGCATACTCCAAATTAATTTATATGCTGAACCACATAAGCAAGAATTTCACAATGATCATGTATATTTGAAAATTCGATTGACCTCAATGTTGATATACCTTTAGGTCCCTAATCTAATTTTATTTGTCTGTCGATCCCAATCTTGGTGAATTCACTACATGGATTCTATCAAAAACAACAAAACACCCCACATATTCCTACAAATTCCATAGAAAAACTCCCACTTATATTATATACTCTAAACTTTATTAAATAAATGCAATTGGTTTTATATATTATTTACGTATGACAACGAAACAGGAAATTTAATAATATTGGAACAAAGTACAATTTGTCCCGCGTTGCTAATGAAAACAAAAGCACAGTGTGTGGACTGTATATTTCGTGTTTATGCATAAAGAATATACCGTAGTACAAATGTCGGTAAGAATTAAAAGTATCAATGAAGATATTAATTATAATTATAATTAAATATAATATTTTAATATGTTTATGTCAAGTAGTATGCCTTTCTGAAAATCGAAAATGTAGAAAAATGGATCATGCATGTTTGTCGTTGGAAAACAAAATCAATTGCAATATAATATGTAGTTTTATAAATCAAGATCTGTCTTTGATAAATTTGAAAGATCAGCCTCCGTACATATATATTAAATTCCTAGGCACTTAGCGCAAAACGTACAAACATTACATATTCTGCTGGGAACTTGTCAGAAAAGATATATCTTCGATCATGATCCAACTTAAACAGCCATAGATACTATGATATTCGAAAACGAAGAAATATGGATTTACCAGCAAGACAGAACACATTTATTTTCGTGGATTCATCTGCATTCATCTGGCACATATTTTACATCATTTTGTAAACACTGCTTTGCAGTAGGACTGCAATTCCGTTGAACATTCAGAACCATTTAATTTTTCTTTCAGTTTGTCTGTATTGGCAAATGTTCATGATACCTAAAACCATTCCATGTTAGTTTTCTGTTTGTCTTTAATTACTGTTGAACATGATACCTAAAACCATTCCATGTTAGTTTTCTGTTTGTCTTTAATTACTGTTGAACATGACACCTAAAATCCATTCCATGTCTTCTTTCTCTTTAAGATGTTTGTACATTTATGTCATGTAATGGTCCACTGTTTATATATATCTGACGGTGCTGCAAATTTTACTAGTAAATTTATTTTGTTTTGTTGTGGATTTTCTTTCTTTTCAACGAGTTCTTAGAGTAAATGGGTTTGACCCAGTAGTACATTTGCTAAATTTGTAAAGATGCATTACACTTAATGTGCTATACCATGGTAGTTCATTGAATAAATTGCTTAGTTTAATTAAAGCAAAAAAGGTGAACGATTTACATATTAATACAAAACAAATGCAATCAATATTTGCATTCTCTTGTAAATAATTAATGGCATCGACTTCTAGAATATCTGAAATCTTTACTTTGATTGAGGATTGATTATGATTTCTTGGCATAATGGACAGTGCGTAGGTAATACTGCCTTTTGAACGTGAGGAACTTTAAATAATTAAAATCTAATATTTTTACTTAGGTCAGTTTGAAACTAAATGGCTTAAAGGTATATTGCATCTTCTGTCCCATAATTTACATTCACCATAAGTGATTAGGCGATATCAGCAATTTCCATACGCCGTATTGCTAACTCTCAGCATCGCAATGGATTATTGAATAAGTGTATTATTTGAGTCTTTATTAATAGGTGTTATGTGGTCCTTTTGTCGCTCCCAGTGCAATGCTTTTTGTATAATTTCCATGTGGTCAGATTCTAAATGTTTTGACTGGTCACCATTATCGGATTTCTTTTGGATTCCATTTATGAATTAAGCCTTTTACCTACCATGTACGATTAGAAATAACCAGCAAGTATGTTAATTAATTATTTGTCAAATGGAAAATGTCTACCCACTGTAACTTATTTCCGATTCATTACGGTTTATGATCATATTGCCTTCACATACCAGATGTTTGAAATGTTTGATCAGACACAGTACTCAAACGTAAGATCCATTTTGGCAGATTAATTATTAAATTCAATAATTTTAATACGTAGGAAATATGTTTATTAATTATAAAGATGAAAGCAAGTATCTCTAACTTTAACAGCAATCGGCAAACCATTTTAATTATATTACAACTGAGACCACCAGATAGCGGAAATTGTTTTCTTTACTAAAATTATTTCGCCATTTCGTCACTTTGTTAATTTGAAGATAATTGGAATTATCTCTATGTTCCACTTTCCATTTTTATCTCTACTGGTTGAAGACTACAAGAGTTCGTGCGATTCTTTTGCATTCGTAATCCGTTCATATTCCAATAATTGCAGTTGCATCAGCTGATAAATGTAGGGAAGATGTTCATTGGTTAGAACGTAACCATGCGATCTGACCCAGATACGTTTTTTGTCTCTGTATAAACTGTACGGAGAAGTGCTTTATCTTTCCATAAACACAGTCATATTCAATGTAACTAATGTAAACACTGAATCGGAAGGCACAGATACTGCATGCATTTTAAATGAAACCAAATAAAAACGATGGGTTTTTATTATATTTAGAAAATATAATAAATTGATTTGACAGAATCAAATAACATATTTGTAATTTTTCTTAAGATAAATAATTCTTTATTTGATTAGGTTGGAAACAAAAGCGGGAAACTCAAAGTCTGCCAAGTACATTGGAGCTATGTTGTACAGCACTTTGAGGGCGAATCTGCACAAATGAAGGTTAGCTATAGGTAAATGGATATAAGGATTGAGAGTTCATAGACTAACATTATAGCATTGGATTCAAAGTCCCACAATGCAAGACGCCGACCTTGATAGCTACGATGTGGGGTGGGTGGGTTAACAATCCCGCTACTACAACCTACCCACCCCCATCGTAACTATCATGGTCGATGTTTTGCACTGTCTGACCCCATCACTTTAAACATTTACTGATAGTCTTAATTTGATTTATTAAGTAGCCCCTGTAGGTAGCCTAAACTGTTAATGAAAACGCACTTATATACATTTCAACGCGTTGCAAAGCCAATATCAAAGCCAAAGATTCCTCCCGATTGTCGACTTATTTCTCTGGTGCATGGTTTTTTATATAGAAAAATAACACACTGATTGACTCACACTATTTATGTCCTAATAAATCAATATCCCTGCAACCCCAACATCATCTGTATCACAAACATTTTTAATTTTTGATTAAAATTTGGAGCTGAAGTAACCTTTGAATGCCAATGAACTTGGTTTTCTTACTTACCAAATGTGTTAGAGGTTCATCGAGTATGGTACGATTTGAGTAAAATTTTCGATAATATCCCGCCATACCCCAAATCGCATTAGCTGCCCTTTACTAGCAGGCACAGACAATTCAGAGATAGCCTTGACATTAACTCCTATGATATTATCGTGTTGATTCAATGATGTAAATTTGAGGGATAGCATTTTATCCCAAAAGACATCACTTTGTAACCATAAAGTACGTCTGGAATTACGAATTTCGACAATTCTTTTGCTATTTCCGTGAGTGCAATTTGCAAGAATCCCTCCAAAAGGTCAAAATGTGTGACATATTTTGCATTTCCATTTTTGTCCATTCAGTCATATCTTTTTTATCACTGGAAATGAATCCGTTTTAGTGACGCGCTGAAAGTACTATTTGGTTTCTGCACAATAATAAATGATATATACTCCAGTTACCTTAAATTGGGTCTATACAATAATTCGTCAGAAAATATTACATTTTTTTATTCAATATGTTTGAGAGGTTTTATCATGTAAATATGATGCTTTAAAAATGTAGAAACTATAATTTCGACGTCATGGTAGAGTTTTTTTCTTTGTGTTGGAACATTTGGAACCAAGTGCTCATACTTTTGTGGCTGAAGATGTAAACGTTTCTGGTTCAGATTATTCCATATTTTCAATCCCCAAAACTGGATACACCAAGGTCACTGTAGTCAAATTGAATGGCAGCATTAAAACACTCACTGTCTGGGACAGGTACATCTAAATTGTCAGAATGATTAATAGGATTGCATTTATAAATATTCTCTTTCCACTCACTTTTTTGGCATAGTTTGTTTTTGTTTTTCGCCTCCTAGAAGTGTTAATGACATAATTTAAGTCACGTACATTCTTTTGAATTGTATACAAACAACCATACAGTTTCGCGTTGAGAGGATACTGAGGAATGACAAGAGATCCAGAACTTATTACCAGAATGAAAATTCATTTCTTTTGTATTTTTGTCAAACCGTAATTTTATTTTTTTGACTGAGTAGAGCTACAATTAGTTCTTTCAACTTTTCAAGCCTTTAATCAATATCTGAATCATCAGTTGAAAGAAGTTCAATAGTCTACGGATAGTATGTCAAAGACTAGTTCAAAAGGACTAACACCTACGGCTTATTTAACTAATTCCCTGAAGGCAAACATCAGTAAATGAACATCCTCGTCTCAACTTTTTTCCTGCTTCAAAGGAATACGACTGCATCATATTCTTCAAAGTCTGACTAATCTGTTTAAAACGCTTTAACTGTCACGGCGATGGGCAGAAAACTTAACCTGTTTTTAGATGCTTGAATTATAGATGACTTGCTGAACCATTTCAGAGATAAAATATGACTCTTCATCAGTAGGGAACGGTTTAGGAAGGCTAAAAAGTGTTGAACAAACCGAATCTAGCTTTTGCTTTGGTTTTAGTCTCAATATTCCTGAAAGGAATTGCCTCTGGCAATAATGTGAATGCACAACTTAATGTCAACAAGTATGGGTTGCCTGACTTCGTCGTAGAGAAAACAGGAATAGGTTGCAGATGTATCCTCTTTTACGACTCTAAGGTAAAGAACTAAGTAAAAGAAAGAAGCAAGACTAGAACGTTTTGAAAAATGTAACAAATAATTTAATTATACAGTTATAAATGAAAATGTGGGAGGGACCTACAGTATTAAGCAGTTAATCCAAAATAATTCAGAAATAGTTCTATTTAAGTCTAGAATAATGGTAATTTTGTAGAAGATTTAGAATCCAGTGTACAAGTCAGTGAAGAATTATGACGTTGTGAAAATGGTGTAGTCTAGAACTTCTGGAATAATTCATTTAATTACAGAATAATATTATAGTCCAATGAACACTTTGAATTTCCACTGAACATTCCTAACAAATGTTTTTCCTCTCACTTACTATTAACATACAACATAAGACACGTCTGTAGACTTGATGTTACAACTAGAACACAGCAAATGAGAACAAGACAACTGCCCAGTTCGAGCTACTTATATATAGCTGAAAAGCTAAACCACGCATATCATCGCTACTACCTATGTGACAAATTGAAAATTTCCAACATCGAGGAAGAACTAACATGATTTAAATCAGCTAATGCGAGTTGATTAAAATCTTCTAAGATACCACCTGACGGACCTGTCCAATGTAGAAAAGGCCGAACCTTTTAACAGTATGTACCTTTAATTTTGTTCTTAGTAACTGTCAACACATACGTAACTATCTATTTATGGATCTCTGCAATTGGTTACGTTCGTTTATGTCTTGAAAAAAATTATATGCAAGTCCACCAACTCCAACTATAATCACCACAACTTACAGTCATGAATAAAAGTTTTAAAAAATTATATCATGTTCCAGGTGTTAACGAAAATATAGATATACATAACACTTATGAATGAGGTTTCACACCATTTAACAAGTGTAACAAAATCTACATTATTTGGAAACATCAATTTTAATTCTCAGTCAATAAAAATGATTCAAGACCATATAATATGTCTCACTGAGAGCTAAATGCTCCAGCCAAGGGTATTTCAGGTACAAACGGAGAATTTCTTGTATATACAGCTTATGAACAACAACTGATAGCTCACTGGCCACTCGTCACCAGTGAGTGCCTCAGGTGATCTCCATTTTCTCATAAGCACTCCACATTTAATAAAATAAAAAGCAGGTTCTTGTGTTACTTCATTTTCGCCACCAGCCCTCTGAAGCAAACAAGAGTTCTCAGTACATATTTCCTGTTCTACATTAAGTGATTGTTATTTGTCACCCTGATTAGAATACAGATAAAGAGTATTTAAGATTTGTGTAATAGCAAGAACTAATCTTCACGATACTCAATCAAGAATTAAATTTTAGGTATGAATGACAGAAATACAAAGAAAAGACGTTTACATGCTGGTGATAGAGCTCTGGCTCACATTCGCATACCTCAAAATCCTTTTTGGGCTGAATTTAATGGCCCTGATACAATTAGAAAGAATGTAAATGGTTTAAATTATACTTTATTAACACTCCTGGGAGATGGAAACAAACAATTTGTTCATATAAATATGTAAACGAAGTATTGTGGCAGAGATAGCCGATCTAATCATTCAGTTAATTTAGCTGTACATATCGCACAGAATGAGGATGTAAATGATGGAGTACAATCTAACTGTATGATTTTAGTTTGACTTATCTTCCGAATTCATGATTCTTAAACAACCTGATCCAGAGACAGTCAGATCTGGAACCATAGGGAAAGAGTGAATTAAAACAGATTTGAAGTCGATAAAAACACTTTTTACATTATTTTCCAGCACACACATACTCTCTCTCTCTCTCTCTCTCTCTCTCTCTCTCTCTCTGTCACACACACACACACACACACACACACACACACAAAACAATATATCAGGATGTTGAGAAACAGCATCCTTAATGGTCCTTAATGGGCAAAACCTCTCAAGCAAGTACGTTTGAAAAAAGAAGTTGAATATTTGCTGATGAGTGATTTTACAGAACCAAATTAAAGAAACTTTAGCTGACCATGTATTCTTGCGCCCACACCTGCTGATATATTAATATGTTTACTGACAATATTGAAGTGAACAGTGTTACCACGATATATCCATTTCCAATCCCAAAGATATATAACTGCATTGACAGTGTTGGACATGGAAAATGTTTCGCAAAGTTTAACCTATTCGTATAATTTTGGCATATAACACTCACGGAAAGTATATAGTGATACCGTTTGGTATGAATGTTCCAACATTTAGTTTACATGATAATATCTAGTCTAGATAAGTGTGACTCGTAAATTGATGACGTATTTATCTACAATGATACTTGGAAATATCACTTGGAAAGCAATCGTAAATTGATGGATCAACCATTTGAAAATTATTTGATCGACAAAGTGGAGCAAAATCTAACATTAATGTATGTAAAAGTTAGTTTGCCGTGGTTGTATTATATTTTCAGGAAATATAGTGAACAATTCAAGTTTAACCTATAGATGTTAAGTTCAATGTTGTATCCGAATTCCCAGTGCCTGTAAGTAAAAATCAACTATTGCGACTTTCGGGTATGGCTGGATACGTTTATGACAAGAGTCAAGAATCTTTTGATAAATTAAAATAATACATTTTAGAGGACACAGTTATTTCTGTGCGAGACTTCAGTCAATTACTTAAAATGTCTGTTGATGCAAGTGTAGTAGGATGGGTTAATGGAGTAATGGTTTAATATTATACAGAGTGCTATTTTTCTAAACAAAACTAAAGAAGAGCCAGAGCAATTATTCCACAACAATGAAGGCATTTTTTAACTTTTGTATTGGTTTGCAAAAAATTTGAGTGGATATTAATTTAGCTCCTTCTTCGAGTGCTGTGTTCAATGTTCACAGCCTAATTAACGAATAAAATGTTAAAAAACCAACAAAGTCATATATTCTTGATGTGGAGTGTGGTGTTGCAAGAGTACAACATTGACTGTAGGTACTTCAAGGAAAATATTATGGGATTGCATATGCATTTTCACGTATATAGAAGTACGATATTGCTTTATGCAAACTTTTGTCATTATAAGACATCTTTTTATGCAGTGATTATCATTATCGTGTCATACATATATTTGAGTATGTTTGTCTAGTATGTGAAAGCAAGCTTTACGTTATAAATCGTTCGTTTTCTTTATGGGGGTGTGTGTGATTTACATTTAATGTAAATTATATGCTCCACCTTTGTTTATACATATTTTTAGGAGTTTGGGCTCACCAGAATTTTGTCGTGTTTTGGGGATATTTATTAAAATTTGAGATGAAGACCCGTATTTAACTATTCAATTATGTTGTGTCTTAGGTCAAGTGTAATTACTATATAATGGTTTTGTGAACAGTCTTCATTTGTGTTGTAATATCAGTCTTTTGGAATGTATGATATGAACTTATAGTGTTGTTCAGTTATAATTTGAGAGGAATAATTTTTTTCAAGTAATCATTGGAATTACAAAGTACATATTGATTTTTATTTACTAAAACAATACTTAAACATTATTTAGGACTCATTCAAACACATTGTTGATTTTACGAATGTGGTGCATCAAGACAACAAGAATTTAGGAACTAATCTCGAACATTCTATAATTTTAGACATGTACTTGGGCTTTTATGATTATTTTTATTACAACAGTGTGAATATGCTAAATATATTTTAAATTTGTTACTTTGTATATAAAGAAATACATTGTTTGTTGAATGATTCTAAAACATGTTGCTTTCACTTCTTTAGGTTAATTAGCTTTAAACCATATAATCGTAAACAGCGTAACTCAAAGAAACCAAAATAAGCAAAATAATCTCTTCGTACAATCCTCTCCTAACATAACTGACACATCATGTAGTCACGTGATACATTAAAGGATTGCAAAGAGGTTATTATAGCGGGCACGTAACACCCCAGTAATTCACAATAAGTTTCTTGAAGATTTAATTATTGGCACTCGCGCGCTCGTTATATTATATTCGGCGACATAAATGGAAGCTCTTAAATACATATGAATTTCCTTTTCCAATATATACAACAAAACGAATCTGTCAAGAGGGGTAGAGGACAAAAAAATATGTGAGGAAATCATACACAACAAAGCAAACACTTGAGGAAGTCGTGGAGAACAGATGTAGTTTTTATCGATCGAATCTTCGTGCTGGATATTAGTTATTAAAAAAATAAAGATTCTGTCTTCGACTCAAGATAATGAGGAATATAAATTCTCTTACACAAATATTGCACATACATACATACATACATACATACATACATACATACATACATACATACGCACGCACGCACGCACACACACACAGACACACATACATACATACATACATACATACATACATACATACACACACATACATACATACATACATTCATACATACATACATACATACATACATACATGCATACATATATACATACATACATACATACATACATACATACATACATACATACATACATACATACATGCACACATACATGCATACATACATACATGTATACATACATACTTAGTATAGGTTAGGAATAGTATAAATATAATTTTGTACATCAAACACTGCATGTAAAGAATATTTTTGCTATTTTTCTTTCTTTGTTTATTTGGTATATGATGTTTGTGGATTTGTTTAATGTCTTCGATGCTGTATAGCATTATTCAATTAAACTCCGCATGAGTTAAAAGTGTATAAGTTAAAGTACATAAGAAGTTTTAAGGTTTCTATTAAAAACACGTTTTTGTGGTTTGCCAAAGCCAATAAACTATACGCCAGGAGATAATTTTAAGGAATTTAATTTGCTTATTGATTGGATTTTGTTTGGCTAAAGATACCATTATTTTGCATTAATATATGTCGATAACATACAAGTGCCTATTTCATTGTTTTTAAATTCCGAGACTTAAGTTGCATATTTATTGTCCGACAGGGTATTCAATTAATTATTGATTCACAAAAGGGAATCTTATTTTACATCGATATAGTCTAGTATAAATTATGAACAATTATTTAATTACAACAGGTTAGATTTAGATTTAATGGAATTGAAATAGTAGTACTAAAACCCTGGCCGGATTGGTTTGGGTTATATGAATTTTTTAATCCGCCGGCTAAAAATCGCTTAAACCCATACAACGCTCGTACGCGCAAACACTTGTCACTTGCAATTCAGGGTACATTTGAAAGTTTGGACACTACATCGAACACTTTAACTGATCCGGCCCTGAAAACTTAAAGATCAGTGCTGAGAGATCTCAAAACATATATGACTTGTAGCCAGTAATAGTGGTAACGTAATTACCGTTTATGAATTGCCTTGGACACATTGGAAGAAGTAATTTTCACTATATTAACACAGTCTGCATTGTATAACAATTTGAAACTCCTCCGCATTGCATGCTTGATATATTTGCATACATATTCACTGTAGCTGTTTTGAAAAAATGTTATTGCTGTATTAGTTCTTGAAATATTATGCAAACAACAGCAACTAAAGTTAGTGATACAGCGTTAAAAAATATTGTTTCAAATTAAACAAAGTTTCAAATTAGACTGTATAATCAAACTGAATATCAATCATTGTTTGCAAAATATGGCCAAGGTCTTATGACAACGAACACATGTCACACAGAAAACCACTACCACACGCACACTAAGCAGATTTGCATCATAGTCAGCATCCATAAATAAGTTATCGGTGCAATTGTCATATTGTTTTAAATTTTGTTCAAGACCGTATCATCAGAATGAAGCAGATGATCGAAACAATAACTTCATATTCATCACTAGACAAAACTGTTTTCTTTCGATCATCAACCTTGACATTATAACCACCACTTACTGAGACTGCCGTTAAAAATATGAGATATAAATACTTTTAGATCCTGGCTACTGCAATATGAAATAAAAACATCGTAATATATTTGGGTATCACGCAGTTAACACGTTATCCCTGTGTCAATGAACGCCTTAAGATCATATTCTACATACTAAATGTTGAAGCTAATCTCTTTTTAAATATTTATTACATCTTACTAGAGCAAAGGAAATAAAAGGTACCTAACGGCTGTTTCCCCATATGCTTCTGATTTTATCAGTTAAAATATAATATATATCAAACATTTGTAAGATTCATTCATTAACTTAGAGGATTAAAGCTCTCGTTACAATTCCAGGTTTTAAAGCCATGATACTTATATTATATAACAATCATCAATTAAAAGAAAGCCGTATGAACAATTAAGAGTGGTTTGGCAATATAGCCGCTAGCAAACATATGGAGTGCTTTGGCACCATGTGAGACAACACAAAAGATAAGAAGATATGTAAGACATTAGAACATAGTTTAAAATAGGTCGTATATTCATCAAGGACAAATAATACAGTTCATCCTTAGTACAAAGAATCGTTCTTTTAAATTTCAGGTCCACGATTGATAGCCTCTTCCATATGTCTTCTACTTCTCAATTGCCATACATTCAGTACGGAATGATGAATTGTTTTGAAATAATGCAGTTCAAATTTATTGGGCAATATATTATTAACATGTGTTTTTGTTGATATCTGAATATGTAATATATGGGTAATACAAAACCAGTCTGTCGGTCATACATTTATTTTCGAATCGTCCTTGATGTCTCACCGACTTTAAACTAAAAAATATATAGAAAGCGTATAATATATATTCATTTGAAACAATGCAAATGAGAAAATAACTAGAATGAAAATAATTCAAATTCAAACAGATAGGCCTGAAGATGATACACGTACATTTGTACATAACATTTCTGAAATTGTTTTCGAAGAAAGAAAGGGTGCTGATATCATTATCATCTTTATGGAAGCTTTAGAGGAAACTTTTGCATTTGCTGTCGTTAATGTTGCTGCCATTGAAAGAAAAATTGGCACTGTTCCTTCTGCTTTCCACATTTGTCATTATCTCGTCTGATTTTCGACTTGTTAGTCAAACAAATTGCTTATCTTCGTATTGGATACTTTGAATGACATAATTCACTTAGTGGGTTTGTGGGAAATGCAGAAAATACCACTTATTTCCAGGAAGCTGTGTACGAACCGTGACCCAGGAGACAATGAGGTTCCCAGAAAATCATTTTTCACAGGTAATGATAACACATCTTTTCGCAAGTGGCTTTTTATTTAAAAGGCTCCCAAGTAAGCCAAAGAAATAAAAGTCTAGATATTATGTGGCAAGAGAGCTTCGACGAGTGTTGTCTCTTAGCGACTCAACGGAGCTCTCAAACGGTCTCTTAAATCGTTATACGATGCTTTATAGGTCACAGGTTCTGCGTTGAGCATGCAGCGTTTATCTAGATATTCTGTCAACTATTCTTCTTGACTAATGCTCAAGCATTGTTCTTGATACTTGTGACTAAGATATTCGATTTGACAATCATGACAATGTTTTCGTGTCACAAGTGTAATACTCTTATCCAATTTATGGTATCGTTAATGTTCTACCTGTTTTTCTTTTTGAGGTAATACAGTAATGTCTATGACGGCTGTAGGTCCTGTTCTAGATGTAAAACATCATCTACATCGATGTCTATGTATTAGTTTTCAATTTTATTTTAAGAACCTATGATCACTTCTCTCAGACTGTTCATTTCAAGGGCGTTATCAAATGCTGCATACAATAACAAGTTGACTATGTTCTCGATGACGACTGCACTGAAATTCCAAGCGGAGTTGGTCTGACTCTAAAGGGTGGAAATATTCATTGTTGATGGCTTGGTATGCCGTGGTCTGTGTTATTATCAAAAAAAAAAAAAAGAGTTGTATTATTGGACCTGTCCATCGTGTCAAATTACCTCGCTACAGATGCAATGAGGATTGTGTTTGACTTATCTACGTTTAATGAAGTTAGCACAGTAATGGTGTGTATACAGGTTGCTGCCGACTGGTTTCTTTATAAAATACAAATCCATTTTGCTGTAAAATGATTGCATTAACATGTTGATGTTAGCCATTCTAGCAGTAGGTACTTTTATTAGTGACAGTGACCTTCAGACAAAAGTAACCGTTATTCAAATTGATGTATATCCCTGTTCCTCTTTTGAATTTCAAAGTTGATAGCAGCTGAAGTGATCAATGGCGACAAGATATGTAATTCTATAAAATAGGATAGGATCATGGCAAACTGAGCCACATATATATTGGAATATTCGCAAGAATCTCGACGCAGAATTTCTTTTGTAAGCAAAGTCTTCTTAATCTCTGAAAGGTCTTCTCTTTTAATTCTTTTCTGACCGCGTCTGTGAGATATTTTGGTTCTCAAAGCTGAAACTGAATTGTGTGTACAGAAGTAGGTAGTATTATGCGAGAACACAAATATTAATGGGCTTTGTTGCAACCTTGGCGATTTTTGAACATTGACTTCTTTTCACTCATTGTTGGTTGCATAAAGCGCCGTTAGTGTGGAACCCATTTTAGATCTAGTTCTCTGGTCGTCGATGTTGTCAAAACTATAATAGCCATAGCCCGTTACACTATACATATGCCTTGATATGAATATTTTTACTTCACTGAAGGTATGTGAAACTGTTGAAAACTGCATTCTTCCTTGCATTTAGCACTTTGTGATGAAATTTATAGTATACTGAACCTTTCAGAATTTAAAATATCTTCTCTGGAAAGTCAGATTTATATCACATATTGCCATGCTCTCGGGCAGAATATAACCTGTTCCAAGGTAAACATTTCATACCTGAACAGACAACTTGAATTCAATTATACATTGTATGCATTAAATGGTGATAACTGTTCAAACATTTATAATCCATTGCTGCGATTATTCTTTTAAGAAACATATTCACTTGAAAAAGTGATAATTGCTATAATAATATATGTACCGTACTTTTGATGAAAGAATTTATTGAGCAGCGGCGTACATTCATATGTGCGCATGCGTATTGTATATCACTGAATGTGTCTCGTCTATTACACGGCTCATTTGTTGTATATTTTGCTGTTACACAGATTCTTCAGTCTCTGCGGCGCTGCAAAACTTCGATACCCTGGTCAGCGGTGAACTCTTTCGAGTGATAATACTCGTTTACACAGTGCGAGGGGACAGCGCTTTTGGACCAACGGGTTTGCTTGATAATCTACTTGATGGATCATTCGGCAGGCTGAGAGAAGAGAACCAATCGAGATCGTATTTTCATCATTTGTCTTGCGCTTTAGAATCAAAGTTCGTATTCATCGTCTGGATACCACGAGTAAAATATCATCATATATGTTGATTGAATGTTGTCACGTAAATTTAATTTGTATTTCACATTTACTTTTCTCAATGATTTAAGTTCTTTATATTGGTGCTTTGGCCAAAATAAAGTCAATGGTGAACCTGACCAGTGACATTTATTTTACAAACAATATAATATATAGTTTATATTTCTCCAATATTATTTTTTAAATTAGCTCAAACTTATTTTTTGAGGTAAGCGTGTTTGAGGTTAGGCCAACAGTTTTTCACTTGGAAATTCCTGAAAGTTTTACCGATATTTAATGTTTTAGAGATAAGACTGATATACACTCTGGCTATATTATTGCGTTTTATCATTATAATCTTAACATCTTTTGCTTGAAAAATCACTATTCTTTTCCTTAGCATCTGAAGATGAAAAAGTCTGATTGTTGTGTTCAGTTTCAATTTTGCTAGATTTATTTATTCAAATTATTTTTCACTAGAATTTCAAAGCGCTTAATAATATTCTTGTACTGAAATATGTTAGAATTAGAGTGCATTCAGTCAGTGACATTTTGGATTATATTCTCTGATATATTAAAAGAACTTTAACACACCACCACATTCCAGGCCATTGGCACATCTTGAGCGTTCGATACTACAGGCATATCAGCACATTCAATATTGGAATTTAATTGGACCATCACTCGAATCTGATTGGAACGTCATTTGAACTTGTGATCTAGTTTACAATACAGAAAGTTGTATTTTAGTTTTCACTTTGCACTCGAGGAAAATATATTTATACAGATAGGATTCTGAAGCTATAAAGCAATGTTATTATAAGGGTATCAAACAATCTAATATATGTTTATGTATAATACATTTGGTATACATCATTAATATTTGCTAATAATTGTGTTGATTAGTCCATATAACAATCACATATATTGATACGTCCAATACCTTGAACATGTCTGTTAACAAATATATACATCAGTCATATCTGACGATAAGTTCTATACATTGATCATATCCGTTAAAATACCAGGTAGTCTGTGATTACTTTTAAACATTCCATGCATACGGAATGATATTGTTTTTCTTGAGTTTCTCTTGAATTTAAATTACAGATAACGTTTGATTACATGGGATTCGAATATGGGGGGGGGGGGGAATGTGCCCATTCATTTCTTTATCTTATGGATATCAAGTAACTCGATCTGTGTCAGGGAAGACATCTCTTAACTTCAAATATTTAGGAAATCCACCTGTCGATCAATATAAAAATTCACCTAAAAGATGTAGAAACGTATCTGTAGCTTTATTTGAAAATTATATTTTTGTTTTCAAGCCAGGCATTGTTGGTATTAGGTGAAATGCAAACATAGGATTTTTCCAATGTCAAAAGACAAATGTATCAATATCTTCAACACGCCAAAGTTTAATTAGTTGGTATCGTTAGTATTCTCGAACGTTAGCGCAATATTCTGATGAAAAAGTCATTCCTGGAGCTCTTGTCATCAAACAATGAATGTTCTATATTTTCTGAGATAATAGGCTTTATTAACTCAAAGATCGCGTGAATAACGCATAGGAGAATATTGCTAGGGGAATATTGCTTCCAGGAATTCAATATGTCATGAAACAACTTCCTTCTAGCAGCAGCGTTCATTCAGGAAGCTGTCAATTTCTACTGTATTTTGTGAGTGAAAGGTCATACGCATTTGTCAATAGGTAATGAGTGATATAAGCTATACGAGTGAAAGTTGTAAATGATATGTTCGATAAAAAAGAATTTTATAATTAAATGTAGTGTGTATAGAAGACACCAAGAAATTTCAACTGCGGCTGATCAGGGACGAGACGGGAAATCTCGGGATAAGCTGAAAAAAAGTCAAAGAAACAGAGTTTAAATTAAAATTGCAGATATGAGTATTGAATTGGGACGATTGAGGGACAATGCGAATTACCATTAAAATAAAGCCTGGGACGATTAAGGGACACAATACACCCTGTTACGATTGGGGGCCAATATTTAGATTTAGACTGTCCATGAACAATATGAATTGAACATGGGTGACATCACGGTAGTGAACACTGGGGAAAATATAGTAACAATGTTGCAAGGTGCTGACCTCAGTCGGACAGAACAGTGTTGCAAGGGGCTGACCTGAATACGAACTACCCTAGAGACGTATAGAGACACAGACTTAGAGACGTGGTTAGAAACATAAACAAAGACATAGACATACATATATTTATGGACAGAATTATATGACACAAAAATCGTATAAAATCTTTTTCAGGCAAGAGAGAATAGGCATGTTTTTTGAGACAGTGGAGTGGCCAAAAAAGGTCTTTGGGCTTTTTGTTAACAGTATTAAGTTAACATAGAGTGCATCGTACGGATTTCTCTTCATCAAATTTCGTCTGGACTCCGGACCGTACATTAAGACTCGTTTCAGACCGCCTTGCCTCTCCACACAGAGTTTTCGTTTCCAAAGGGCAGTATCGGTGATCTTGGTAATATCCCATGATTATCTGAAATACATTGGATACTCTGGGTTAAACAGCATTGACGATAGAACAGTAGATGATTCCACGTTAGTCAATATCTTGTGACGAGAACGCGTGAATGTAATGAGGTGAAATGCGGTTTTTTATAGTGGAAGAGGTAATCGAAACGGATTAAGTTATTTCACCAATACTAACACGAGTTACAAAATTCAGTCACAGTGCAAAGTGTGTCTTCCGATCCGAAGAGGGCTACCTGCGACCTCACTACTCCTATACAGGTGCGCTAGCGTCTGTGCGCAGTGAATCGATGTGACATTGTTAGAACATGACGGAATCTACGAAGACGATGAATTAGGGTGCACCGGCCGTGGATGCAGGAATGATGGCATAGCAGCGGCTCCTAAAAGAACCACAGTCCTACTTGCAGAAGAGAACAATTTTAATTTGGATTTAGCGGATTTTCTCTCTTTACAAGAATTTTTTCCGGTACCAGCACCGTCTCTGCTTTCTCCTTCCTTACCGTACGTCGAGGGTTTCAAAAGGAGACAGAAAGGAGAATTTGAGAAATTTTAGCAACAGCAGAAACAAGCAGAACAAACCTTTCTCATTCCAAGCAACAGCGAGAAGAAGAAGATGCAAGAAGAAATCTACAGGAAGAAGAATAAGCATAGAATAAACAAGGTCTAGGAGAGACGGAGGACAGTGAAAGTCGAATGATGACGATACTCTTAGACATTTTGGCGGAGTTCAGGAGTCTGAAAGAAATTATCAGACTTCTTTTATACTACCCAAGAGAAAAAGACCTTCCCGGGTCAAAGATTCCAATACCATCCTCACTTCCAATACGCCAGAGATACCAACACTAGTGATTTCTACCAAATCATCGACAGTAGCAGGTCCAGAAGTAGGTCTTGGCTGTGCGAATGGACAAGACAGTTAAGGCGCATTAGTTCCCGTTCCTGAGTTTCTCTTTTTTAGAAACAAGCAACAACACACAAAAAACAACACCCAACTTACCTTTCCAGGGCAAATCATCTCTCGAAAAGAGACTACTCAATGTTGGACAAAATCAAATAAAACTAAAATCCCTTTCTTCGCATATGAGTTAGTGATGTATTTTATCGACGTATCTTACAATTTAGTTTTCGGAGGTGACATCATACGCTCCCTCTTAAAACGGGATCCCGATCCCCAAAATGTCATCTCCACAAAAAAGAGAACAATCCCCGACCTAAACATGCTGCGTAGAAAAAGACTAGTGGTGTCAAGGCCAAGTCACAAGCCCAGAAAAAGAAAAGCCCTAAGAAGAGACCCATGAAATAAGCTTCTACCCGCAAGAGAGACACTACAGCCAGGACGCAGCCTGAAATCCCCCAACCACGACCTGCAGCGACGATGACCGCCTCTCAAGTAGCCTGATGAAAAGCCCATCACCACCACCACTACCTACCACAGTGACCAAGATGCTTGAGGAGGAAGATGCACGAGAAGTCTTTGATATAGGAAGGAAAGGCAGAATTTAAACTTTGACCTTTCAGCATCCAATATTTTATCTGTTATATTCACCCCTTAGAGGTTAGTATTGATGCATAGACACTTATGCAACCACTGATGAGGTTCCAATAATATAAAGCTATTAGTATATACGGATTAAATTGAGAATACAGCGCACTGGCCGTGGAGGGGGGCAGGACTAATGAATCAAGACTTATAGATAAAGCTGGGAATCAACCGGTTAGTGTATCGTGGTATACCTGTGCGCATACGGGGGACCTTAAAAGGAGTTAAACAGATGGACCTGCCTTGCTGCTTCATAGTGCAGATGCAATCACTCAATTTAGCAATGTCAATGATAACAGGTGGTAGACCAATCATTATCAGCAAATATAACAATATTACACCTACCAACAATAGCAATGCATACAGTAACAAACAAAGATATATCATGTGACTATAAATAATATTAAACAGAATTATTAAGGAAAAATTATCTAAGGAGAATATAATTACAAATATCAAATTAGCACGAACCGCTGGTGGGCATTGTAAGCAAATAGACATAATATATATATATATATATATATATATATATATATATATATATATATATATATATATATATATATATATATATATATATATATATATATATATATATATATATATTAGGACATGGTATACCGTCTATTAAAAGATGTATGAATTAAGCATTATATATTAGAAATCCCCATATAAATATTAAACATCAGCCAAACCCAAGACGGATATGGCCAGTAACACTAGGTGGCACTATAAACTTGGAATATTTAATTTATGGGGGCCCAAATTAACAACTATAAGGTGGTCAAATGTCCAAACCATAAGGTCCTCTGCATAATGCGGGCTAAATAGCATAGGATATTCTCAAAACACATGTCAGAATTAGAAAAATGCTATAAAACCTGGTCCAATAAACTGAGAGGTATAAGGTGGTTCAAATCCAAAACCATCTGGCCCTGTAATATTAATTGAATCAATTTAAAACTCAAATATAAGTCATGTGAATAACGAATATCATAATCCTCATCAATACGGTAGAGAGAGTCTATATTCAAAATTCCGTCAAGACGACAAAAATTATATTTTGAACAAGGTGGTGCACTGATGATTACCACTGGATAAATGAGCGCTTGCGTGACACCATTGCGCTTTTCTCGAACCCTGATTTCCCTTGCCATTTCCGGAGATGATAGCAGATTAGACCGTTTAGGCTGTGTTAAGATAAGTATGGGTGTTACGATTCCCACTCATCAAATGTTCCGTGCGGCTTTTATAAACCAGGCGTCAAACATAAGTAATAAGCATACGGTGTATGCATATAAGCGTACGGAAGGTGGCATTAATAGCCTTCTGTGCTGGAACTAACAAGACACACATGTCAAAATGGACAACACAGTCTCCAATTGAATCGAACAAACGAACGAACAGTCTCGCTATCAATCGTTGACTCATCAATATCAAACGTGAGCAGAATCGCAAAATTGTTGGAACTACAAATGCATCTAGAGTACGCCTGGAGCCTGCTCGATGAGCTGGCCACGGAGGCCATTGCAGAAGAAGCTCATATTTAAGAGTAGGAGAAAAAGATTAGAGAAGAGGAGAAGAAAACAATTTTGCCTTACCTCATCCTGAGGCAAATGGGTGAACTTAAGCACATGGTGAGGACACATCCACAGAGTCAAGCACTACATCAACAGCCACTACCAATACCGAGAATCGCTGTCCCCCAGACCGGGAACTTGGAGGAGGGGTTGGAGAGACATCGAAGAGCAAGGAACGAAAACACAGCAGCAACATTCGCAGGCACAGCAAAGAATAGTGGTGGAAAGAGTCTTCACGATCCCTCAGAGTGAGAATTGAGATGATTAAGCCACTCATCAACTATCTGCTCTCCCAACCACATGCATACATTTGGAGAACGATTGGAGCCGGCGATGCGTGTGTGGTGCTTGACCGGGGATATATCATGATTAAGCAAGTACATTCGGAGTTCTAGAAAACAGCCTTTCGAAATGCTAACTAAATCTTTAGAAAAGAAAGACTGATCAAGTTGCCAAAATATTGGTGTTTGTGTTTATGTGCGTGTGTGTGTTTGTGTGCGTGCGCGTACATGTGTGTGTTTTGTTTGTGTATATTAGTTTGTTTGTTTGTGTACGTGCGCGTACTTGTGACTTTGTATGAGCATTTTTGGTTGTGTACGTGTGCGTGAGCGTGAGCCTACGAGTGTATATGTGTTTGCTTGTCTTGTTGCTACTCTCATGAGTGTTTGTTTTGTTTTGTATGAAAGTGAAGTAGTGTAACTATAAATACCAACTCCACTACTGATGTGACTGTGGGTGATTGTATGTTTTGTAAATAACAACTTTCATTCTCTACCGTGTATTGATAGAAAGTATGGTGGGTTTTGTTAGTATTAGTGCGTCGTTTTATATAAAAACAACATTTTAGGTTAGCACTCAAAACACTATGGATTGTATAGTATGTGATATGTGTAGTTGGTAAGAGTTTTCTTTCACATACGTGTTTGAGCTATATAAAGAATTTAGTTCGTTATTCGCACCATGCATAGTTGCATAAAAGAAAATGACAAGCAGTAACTTAGACACAATGATGATGTTGCAAGAGGTAGTGGATGATGGTGGAGGAGATGCTGATGAAGTATTGGAAGTATAGTCCCCACCGAGCAAAATAGAGATTAATAATTCGAAGAAGGCAAAGGATACCCTAAGAGATTGATAAAAAAGAAAAAGGAGCATGAGAAAAAAGAAGGAAAAAGTACAAATGAGAGCCTACAATGTTAAAGTTCTTAAAGAAAAGGTGAATGAGGAAAAGAAAAGAAAGGGGAGAAGGAGGAGGAGGAGGAGAAAGAGATAGGATGAAGAAGAATTTTTCTTACTATCCTAAATAAATACAATTCTATACAAATCGAGCGAAAAAATTGATAAAAAAAACTTGAATTGTATACTAATGAAATCCTAAGATGCATAGTAAAACAAGCTATTATTATAAATGTACAATTTATTGTTTATTGCGGAACAAAGTCAAATTACTCAAAGAAGGCGTTGCCTCAAACTCTGATAACACATTTATATGGAATCGCTTGCAAGAATTAACTTCATCGAACCCTGTAGCTCTAAATCCATATGAAATTATTCTTAATGGTATTCGTGATATTGATGAGCACTATTTTGCACACCCCAAAAAACTGAACCTCTTTCTTGCAAAGATTTCTCGAATACTTGACTAATGTAATTTTCCAGAGACTAACATAGACAAACTTAAAGCCTTTGCGAAAGAATGGGTACTCCATCATGTTAGTTTTAACATCCACATAATTACAATAAATGATACTATTGATATTATCAATATAATAGCCACTATAAAAACAGCTGGGTCTGAACGGAGTACACCTCAAAAATCTGAACGTGTTGGCTTTATGAATTTCTGAGTCATCAAAAGAAGCATTTAACTGTAATATCACTTCTTGTAAATGTCCAGCCATTGCAATTAGTAAACGTATTCGCAGTTCATAAAGGATATGAAAGGAATGACCCACCCTAATCACAACCCATATATTCTTATCTGTACTTTTAACAATTAGCTATAAACCTGGCGGCAAACAACTTTTGGATATCTCCTCCATAAATCATATTAAGATTTTCGAATGAAAGGTTTCTGGCAAAATGCCTTGACGAAACTTACAGTCCAGTGGCCACTGGAGATTGAATCTTCCATCAATGTTTTGTTTTCACGTCTACTATGACTTCCTGTACAAAAATGTATTCTTTATTTTAAAGGAACCATGCGTGATACATAATTCTTTAAGCGATCTTTCTCCAGGTTATATATCTAACCTAACTGTACTACAAATCATCAAATACCAAAAGGAATCTCAAATCTACAAGTATCAACGATCTTCCGATTCTGTAGCAGAAAACCAACCCTTTCAATAACTCATTCACTGTATCAGCATTTGCCTTTTTGAATTCCCAGTAGAAAATTTCATCATTGCGTCCAGAAATAATATGCGCATGCTTTTGCCGATGTATGTATATATAACTTTTAACATGACGGAATGTGTAAACATGTGTATAGTATATTGTTCATATATGCGTTTGTTGACATAGTTACACATATTAATTCATTTTTAATCTGCCATTGCGAGGATAATTAACAGTGTGTACGTGACATTTAAAGAAAATGTATAACGTTCCAAAAGTTGAGGAAAACATGGCGGATGGGTCATTGTTATTAATGTTCCACAAAATCTTGATAAAACTTAATGTAAAATTTAAAGTCATAGACTACAATATAAACATCGCAGAAGTCCAATTAGGATGGAAATAATATTGTTTATAAATGTGGTTAACATTATAGTTGATAATATGAATAATTTGCAATATCGGTATTATCAACTTATATTCAATGAACATTAAGCAGAAATAAATAATATTGGTTCAAGAAACAATTATTTCTGTTATACGAGAAATATGTTGGAATGGTAAAATCTCAGTCAAAATTATGAAAAAGCACCAGAATAGGTTCTATAAGGAATGTTTTTGATAATGTCGGGGTGTCAAGTAATGCCAGTTATTTGAAGTACTATCACCTTTTACATATGCGAAAAAAGTAATAAATTAGTCAAATTAAAGTCCAAAGTTAGATAGATGCTGTTACACTTACCGAAAATTTAGTCTACAGAATTAAGTTCGTCCATATGTCTCGATTCAACCAACGAGATTCCGAAAAAACAGACAAATATACATTTGTATGTGGACGGTCATTTGTGAAATTTAAAGTATAATGTTGTTGCTAGCGTCCAAAATATAATCAACCATTTATCCAAGATCTTAAACCCAATGTTCGAGGGAGAAAAGAGTTAGAAATAACATATTTCATTAAATAGAAGGCAATGCAACTAATAATGGTTAAAACAAAACATTCGCTGCACTGTTTCATGCATAATACAGTTTTAAGTTTAATGCAGGAATGCCTGTCTAAATATCTACGCAATGCCGGATTGCTCCCAATGTTCAAAGAAAGGAATTACGTCGTGTCTAATGAATATATCAAGGCCACGTAGGACACATAACTGAAAACAATAATCAGCGACACAAGAAAGAGCGAAAACAACAAGATTGAAAAATTTAACAAATTATTTATTTCCTGGGAAGATACTGTAAAAATGAAGAAAAAATAATAACTTACAGTTTTAAGAATCAGATCCATAAATAATCCAAGAATAATCCACTAATAAAATGTTAGAAGTCCTAATATTGAAATTTTCTAATCAATTCAAGTTCTAGTCAAGACGAACAATTCGGGATGGAAGGCGATGACGTAAGCTGTATCATGCACTCTGTTGAAGTCTACAGTTCCTTGTAGAAACACAAGAAATAATCGGGTGTTTGGATTAATGAACAGATGCTCGTACAAGGATCACGTGATCATGTTTACATCAAGTACTCTCAGCAAGGCCCTGACAATAACCAATCATTTTACTCAAAGAATAAAATTAAAAAAATATTTACTTCAAGCTGTTTGCAAGCCTATGGTCACATATGAAATACAGCCTCGATCTCACTCTTATCATTCCCACAATAAAAATAAATAACTTTTTCACGTGACTGTTACTAATTTTGAATAAATGGCGGTAACTAGGTCAGCTTCAAGTGTTTTCGGAATGAACAGTCAATGTCAAACTATTTTCTATAAAAAGTATAAAGTTCCTGGCAAACATACTTCATTAATTTGACATATAATAATATTTAAATAAAAAGATTTTAAAACTTAGAAACAATTAAATCAGACATAAATTAAATCAAATATAACAACTATCAAGTTTCATTCTACAATAATCGATGCAAAATAGTTGAAAGATTGCTGTTAATCTGTTTTAACCTAGCAAATGATTTAAATAAAATATTCAATCTATCAGATTGTTCCTGAAGAGACAAAGAATCGTTGAAATCATTAGCAAAGCCTTGAGAATCGACTTACACGAGCTTTTTTCATTTTTTCTTTTTCTGGTGGTGAAATTTTAAATATTGCATTTATGATTTGCATGTGTGTCGTTTTTGTTATGTTTTACGTGAAAGCATATTGGGCAATGGAGGTTAAGGGTACTATAGAACATGAGAGTTCATGCAGTACAGGAGTTTTGTTTGCGTGACGTTACAGGTAGAGCTAGAGCAGTGCAGGGCAGATGATAGAGCAAAAAAATCGAAATATGATCCTAAAATAATAGTAACTGCACCAAAACGATGATATGCTGCATATTTGAAAAATAACATTATTAGAAAATACAATAAACCAAAGTCATTATTGATTTTATACCTATCAATATATGCCGATGTTTTGTCTCATATGCCGATATTTTATCAACCAAATTACCATGGGAAAACATCGATGAGCCTTTTAAACAAATCTACTGATTGCAAGAAGTTTATTAAGTTTGATTCAGTGAATGTAGGTTTACGGAGAGGAATGTTTTTAACACAGAAGATACGAAATATTACTTAATAGCATATTTAATATATATCTTTAACTCGCTTAGTATATGATTGTCACGACATATTTGACAAACGAATCAGTGTTACGAATCTAGGTCTTAAAATGTGCAAGAGAAAGAAGCAAACCATCACGTGTAGTAAAAGCAACAAATAATTCATTTATATATGTGACAAAGTGAAAAAGGAAGAAACTCGAAGTATTGTGAAATAAATCTCAAATAATCTTAAATGTCTTATTACAAGGCCAAAAGTATAGAATGTTCAGAATAAATTCCAATGAACTTAAATTTTCTGAAGTACCAATATGAAGAACGTCTTTGAATGATTTTTCAATAAGCCCAAAAGAGTTTTTAGCCCAAACCATCAATGAGCACTTTGTAGTTCCAATGAATAATTTCAATAACTAAAATCTTCTAAAATTATATCTGAAAACAACTGAAAACTATGGTTATATTTTCCCAAATACTGATATGAAATAAGAATTAATAATTGTTTACCAAACTTCTCTCTCTCTCTCTCTCTCTCTCTCTCTCTCTCTCTCTCTCTATATATATATATATATATATATATATATATATATATATATATATATATATATATATATATATAAACAAATACGCACTTGACCTACGAAGCAACTGTATACAAGACTGACAACGAACTCAGATTTTAGAAAACATCTTGTTTACTACTTAGAATATTGACAAAAGGTAGGAATGCAAACAAGTACACAATATAATTTGAAGATACATAACAGCCGGTAAGAAACATTTATAGACATTTTATGAAAGGGTAGTTCTCGAATTTTCCTGGTTCCAGTGGACTGAATTATTTACAAACTAATGAACATAAGTTAGGAATGCAAACAAGAAGTACACAATATAATTTAACGATACATAACAGTCGGTAAAAAACATTTTGAGACATTTTATGAAAGGGTGGTTCTCGAATATTCCTTTTTCCAGTGGAATGAATTATGTGCAAACTAATGACATTTTGATGCGGCATAGCATCATGGGTATAATTGGATTACAAACCATCATGCCTCTTGAAAACTGAAAATACTCGAACATTTTATTCTTAATAAGCCAGGAGACTGTTAACAACAGTGGAAGTGTCTGTTAATCCGATAGGTATTATTAACAACTGAAATGAGAGACATTGAAGGAAAAATGTATGTAGTGTAACATTCAAGATATCTTCGAGTAAGTCTTTGCTTCTATATTTGGCGATTGGGCAGCATCGTTATAAAATTCAGTTCATGATCATATCTTGTTTATTTTGTATGTATACTATATATTTTTCCGTTCATAGTCGGTGCTTGTTTACTCAACATGATGGCATACATATATGTATGTATTTGTCCTACCAATATACAGTTAGATACACTGTTTTCAAATTATTTTACCGCATAGTAATAAATGTGGTTTCGATCTTCGCCAATCAACTTGCTCTCTAAAGGAACATTTCCTACAATACTGCAAACTGGTATTCATTTGCTCCGTTCAGAAGCGATTTTTCGATGCCATAATTTCAGCATTTTACAATCTAGAATCATTGTATTATTTTCTTTATCTAGTATGACTGTTATCGATTTGGGCGCTGGAACAGCAATTATATTTAAAGAGATTAGGTTTCGACAAACTAAAAATGATATGTTGTCGAATTAATATTAACTAGTTCCCAAAACTATCCAAAATTTACTATTCACGGTTAAAATCTCTATCAACTGAAAGGCTATTAATTTAGCATGTATTGAATAATGATATTTTTTAAACTGTAGTCGACGCAAATTTCCGAGTGTTCAGTCTGATTCATTTTTGATGTTTCACATTGAGAATAATTATTGTAAGAAATTATGACATATTTTTCATAAAATTACTCAGGCGAAATCCAGACTTCATGGTTTCAAAAATGACAACTGAATTGTTTTCGTTCAATTGCTGTTAATATAAAAGGAGGGTGATGTGTCTTAAAAGCTCTCTAAACATATGATCTTGTAGCATCTAATCCGCAGTTTTAAATTAATTTTGAATCATCTAATCTGTAACTTACAATTTATTTGTAGCATCTAATCCGTAGTTTATAATTAAGTTATAGCATTAGTCTGTAGTTTATAATGAATGTATAGCATTTAATCTTTATTTTATAATGACATTATGGAATCTAACCCGTCTGCATCATCTACTCTTTAGTTTGTGATGCATTTGTAGCATCTAATCTGTATATTATAATGAATTTATAGCATTTAATCTGTATTGTATAATGACTTTGTAGAAGCTAACCCGTAGTGTATCATGAATCTGTAGTATACAATCCGTAGTTTTTAAGAAATTTCTATCATCTAGTTCTTAGTTTTTAGTAATAAAAGTGCTGTTAAATTAGTCTAAGAGTTTGATTTTTAAAGGTTTAAACATTTCGTTCAGATATACACAAGGCACAATTTTAAATAACAATAGTTTATTCCATTGGTATAATTAGGGGATCGTTTGGCTTACAACCTCTGTTCAAGAAAGGACAAATACCGATACATGACTTTGAAAAACTATTTTGTGTTAGTAATGACTCTTTAAGGCAATGCAGATGTCTAAAGAAAATACAATCTTTATTCAACATTAATCAACCACGTATACAACCACAACGTTTCAAATAGCATGAATGCATATTATGTACCAACCACCTAAAACATTTCAGCTAATGGTAAGACAACGTCAGACATGGAAATGAACAGAAGACGGATAGGCTATAGATGTGACGTTTACGCGAATGTTTTCTCTCTCAGCAGCATAATAGCCTAACTGCACGAGTTTCCATGTTCCTCCAAACCGATAACTTCAATTTAAGCATTATTAGATTGCGGAAAGCATGTAAATGTATGTGTGTGTGCGTGTGTGTGTGTGTGTGTGTGTGTGTGTGTGTGTGTGTGTGTGTGATTTAGATTTTTAACATAGTTTTAACAACTTTGCAGTCATCTTGCTACGAGGTATGTAATGTGGCAGTTTATAGTGATGTATAAATCTGGGACATCATCCCACAGACATGTAGCATACTGTCCTAGCAGCGTCATTTCTCACCGAGTCACAAGTATCCTGACATCAGGCCGATCAGTCCTAACAACAATCTCTTAATGATGCGTACCAAGTGAGGCATCTGCTGATTGCATGTAAGAACAACTTACCTCAAAAATGTAAAAAGCTTGACCTAAAAAGTCATATAATTCAAAAGCTTGACAATATCTTATAATTAATCACCTCCGAAACTGAAGAGTAGGAGAAAGGGGTACTTCAATGAACGTCACCCATTTTACGTTTTATAAAACCACACGCTAGCACATTGTTAAGAAATACTAAACTTAATTTAAATTACAACCAATTAAGCAAAGATAACTATGCTTAATACTTTCATATGGTGTAAAACCAGATGGTAACGTCGTTTGCATATGCGATTTGCATTTAAAGTCTTCAACTGCTGGATAAAATCTTTCAAACTAAGACTGTTGTTCTTCGATACCAAATGGATTTTCTGAATACATGGACATGAATAGTTTGTCCCGTTAATGATTTAAAGCTTATGCCATTTTCTGTCTCTGTGGGGTATATCTTAAATTATGATATTCATCTAAATCATTGGTATGATTTAATTTACATACTAGCCATTAGCATATCTCGTCGATGTAAGATGGGGTCTTTGACGGCTGATTTCTCAGTTGCCTCATTACGTGAAGCACGATTTAACTAACAATATCGCTTTTGTCAGGTGCCTGTTAAAGTCATTCATTTTTAAACTCATGAGCGTCTGATGCCAAGTGAATTTGGGAGAGTGTTGGGAAATGCTGCCAATTGTCGTGCTTATAATTCACAGTTGGGAGTAAATAGACGTTTTCAGTCTTTGTTAGGCTACTTCAAGTCACAGCTTTCATTTAATCAGTGTTAACTTGTGACAATTAGATGAACTACTGAATGCAGACAATAGTACCGATAATAAGCGCTCATGTGGAATTTTTTCTCAAGTAGTAACCGGATAAATCTAGGAAATTAAGCATGGTATCTTGACACTATTGGGGGATTTTGCTGAGTAGATATAATTGCGCTTCGTGTTGCTTTAATTTGAGTTGAATTATGTAATGCCAGCTTTCTCTTCTTGTGCGTCCTAGACTGGATCGTGTTATAACGCCTTGGTCCAAAAGTTCAGCTTGTATTAATTCTTTATAATTTCTATTGGATCTCTACTTCTTTTCTATTTACATTTCTTTTCAACATGTACATTTTGCATTTTGCTATCCTTCTTAAACCACTTTAACAAAAATTTGGAAATCTGAAACAAATGTTATGCTACGAAAACGATAATCACGAAGATGGGTCATCTGATGGATATCTCTTGTAAATGATTTGCTGGAATCCTGAAAATCAAACTCACCCAATTTCTTTTTATCATCAAATCGTTTACCACGATTGCCTGAACGTGAAAGTCCTTTGGTACAGTTAAACTGGCCAATGAACGTGAGGAGGAGAGACATTTAGGGACAACACCTCCTTGAAAGGGCAATAGTGTGGGATGGAATTGAAACTTTTATGTCTTATCAATCAAGTTATTAACGCTAAATTGTATTAAATTCCGATAATATCCTGTACAAGTATTATACGAAAACTACATTATTTGTGGAGAGACAGACGGGCAGACATTATGATTAATATGGAACATCGCAGACTTGATCATGTGGGACCGAACTAAATATGGCTTGCACACATTCAATACAACATACCGAAAGAACCTATCTTGTAGTCAAGATTTGCCTTATCCAACAACCCTCTCATAATCTTGTAATACCTAGAGGATCCTGGAAAGGGAAACCAGTATGAGAGCAAGTGAATGATAAGTTCGCAAGGCTTAGCATTTTATGCGGGCTATCTTGTCACAGAGGACGAAACGGTAGACGTGATGCAAGACATTTGGGGGCTACTGCTATGAAATCAAAAATTTCAAATATGACTAATTTTGTAGGAATAACTTTTCGGCAGGATAAGCTCTTGAACTGATTCCTCTTAATATCCTTTTTCGTATGTTCTATCGTAATTATTTTAAATACTTAGACGACGAAAAGAAACAATCAGAATTAAGCTTATAAAAATAGAGCTTGATTCATTAACATATTTTTTAATACAAAGAAATACTAGTATCGTGTCGATTAGAGAAATTGTAATTCACATTTTACGGAAATTCAGCCTCACATCTTCTTGCTCTGTTCGGTGCATATTTCTATTTCGCTATAATAATCACTATATGCCTTGATTTGTGTCTAAGCAATCCGCAGTGACTGTGTACTTAGATGAGAATTGCAGTGTAGATATGCGATTGTGTCTCCTACGTACAAATATCTACGCATATTTCAGATAACTATTTGCTTTTCATTACCTTGGATAAATGAAGCTGAGAATCGTTTACAATTTATTATATTGTTTTCAATCAAATGATCTTCATAAAATTGAATGTGTTACATTCACGTATAATATAGAAATACAAAAATGTCAGTAGCTGTTATTTAGGCACTGCATTTGAACAAATGCAGATAAATTCCTAACGATTACACATAATCGTATGAACATAAATGGATATATGTTATAGACGTAACGCAAATATGTAAGTCAGAACAAAATGAAAAACGTGAAAAAAATTATACGCCATGTCAAAAGGGAACACATAATCTCAATTTATAGCAAATCAGAAGCCATCGATAATAATACATTTAAATATAAAGGCATACAGGAATGTGAAGAAAAACGTTTATTTACAATCGAAAATCAAAAGTAAATAGAGGTATTCGCAAGATATTATATGAAAAGAAAAGGAATTTGAGACTCACAAAAAGCCACTGCATCGAAAGGAGATATCACAAAAGGTTATGAAGAATTATGCAACGGTTTGAAGAAACAGATAAGCAAGGAACACAAACAAGCAAACAGAAAAATGAAAATGAGTGTCTTACAAACTACAATTTAGTTGATTTATGAAAATATGATTTTGACAAAAACTAATAAAAGAGAAATCATGTTATGGTCGGAGAGGAACGGGTGTTTGACTGTCTGCATGTAAAACATGTCATATAATATTTGTAAATTACATCTCGTGGTGACTTAAGTAACTGCCACGCGAAGAATATATTTTAATGTCACGTGACATATTGGAAAGGTCTACGAATGTCTGTTTTAAGACTAGAAACCAAACCCTAGAAATAATTACATAAAAATGTGCTCGAATGATGGTGCCAGCAAAACTAATAAACACTATAGATTATTTTGATGATGGACTCATGAATTAGAGATGAACAGCATGATACGAAGTAGATGTGCTAAAATAAATTATAATCAATATGACAATAATTTAAGCAAACATGATACAATGTAGATACGCTAAAGCAATGCATCATTACTACGACATTAATCAAAGTATAATTTGATATGGTGATACTGCATACCAAAGTCAAAAAAAAAACATTCACTATGTAATATGATTACAATAACCGTTATGGTGGACTAGATGAGTAACCAAATAATCAACATTATTAAAGACCGTCTAGTATTTTAAAAGCTTAAGAAACGTTTAGAGGTATCAGCAAAGATAAAAAAAATCTTCTGAATTCTTCCCAATGGACAAAAAAAATCAAGGAAAATTTGTAAAACAAAAAATAGAGTAAAAAAGATTATATAAAAATTACTACCAAAATCATTGTGCACATTGTTTCGTCTTCGTGGCATATGCACTGCATCAGAGTTGACCTTAACAGGATTCAGTCTGCTCAAGGGCAGTAGTGTACATAACTTTGTTGCATTTCTCATTGTAGACTGTGTACCTAAGGTACTTTCACGACAAAGTTGTGCATCATGAATTGTCTGTAGTCTTTATCTCCACGTGTCTCGTATTCATTCAGAGTTAGTCTTTGCTATAAATGACGGATAAGTTAAATTTGAGCTCTCCGAATGTTTTAGGTTTAGTCAGTTTGCTCCTTTTCAACATGGGTTGCCTAAAGAAACTGCTGACTAAAGATGGCAAGACATTTTCCCGGACAGTGAACTTCTTATAATAGTCATTCCGTTCAGCCACACTCAACTGACGAACTTGTAACTGAGATGGGCGGCCATGTTATAAATCGTTTTGATAGACTGATAAAACCTTCAATTAGTGTTGCCAAATTTGGAGACTCATTCATGCAGTATGCATTGAAGAAAGGACAATTAAATAAAACATAGAGCACATGATGTTGAACGATTCAGAAGTTATACCAAATAGAGTAAATTGCTCCTGTTAAGTTAAAGATTTATTGTAGTATATGAAGTTTGGGTTAATGAAGGAATCGGTAATAGTGGCATATTTTGTGAAGTTATTTAAATTTCGAACAATTGTATCCCAAGATCGATTGATCGACTTAAGAACAGAATGGAGCATTATTTTATGCGAATGTTCCAAATTGCAGATTAAAAATGTACCTTGGCAGAATCAAAGCTTTAAAATATAGAAACACAGTTGCTAAATTTGGATTATCTTCTCACTGCCTGGATGTTCAACCTAGTAGATGGTCGATATCTATAAATCAGTTCATCATACACTATTTGTAACCTATTGAAGTCGAACGTTTTTTGTTTTTTTTTGACCTTGCATGATTACAGTATAAAGATCTAAGAGCCAGAATCAGAGGGTGATATTTGAGAACAAAATATCAAACATGTTTACACTTATAAAATTTGTGAATACCTAGAATACTAGATTGTTTTTAAGTTTTTAGTCACACAAAAACCGTTGTATAGTCATGTAACTTCTAAATATTTTGAGGAACCACTATTTCTACAATATTTGGAATTACAGAACTTTCGATTTTATCTTCATATTATTGCCCTTATAAATGTAGTTATCTCTTTAGCCCTACGTTGAAATTTTGTGCATTTACTAGCTTATTTATTATGCATTGATCTGCATCTACATTCATATGTAATTTCGTTTCTTTGTATATTATATACTATAGATAATGATATATTGTTGTGAATGGTACTATTAGTCATTCAGTTCAATTAAGTATAAAATAATGTATCTTGATAGTACTGATTTATGCACCAAAGATGTTACTGACAGAATTACAGCATCTGCCAGTAACTTGGATATTTTAACTGATCTTGCATTTACATATATTTCATACGTTTCCTTAACTTGTTTTTCGTTCATTTTGCCAACATCAACTCACTTAAAGCTTCGTCTTTCACTACTCGCTTCGTAGGTTCCAGTTACGATGAATATTCTCAATTCATTGCATGCTTTCTTTAACTAACTAAACGTACTGATATTTATAAAGTCAATGAAACCAATTTTTCAAATAGTTGATACATTTATATGGCATACAAATGGTACCAGGTTTAATAGATAACTTAACACGACATTTAAAAATCATGTTTGCCTTGAAAATGAAAATAACTAGCACATAAGAGATACAATGAATGAAAATCATGTAACTGACATTTATTTCTGTTGAGGGTTATCAATATGTATTTACAGATTTAGTGGCTGGAAATAAAGACTCGGTAAAGCACAATTATCACAAAGATGATACGTCCAATTATCATACGGATGATAAATACAGTTATCCCATAGATGATACAGTTATCAAAAGATGATAGACACAGTTATCACATAGATTATAAACAATCAATATAGATGCTACGGACAATTTTCACATAGACACACTCAATTATCACATAGCCAAAATTACCAAAAAGATGACACACACAATTATCACATAGACGAAATTAGCACATAAATGACACACACAATTATCACATAGACGAAATTAGCACATAAATGACACACACAATTATCACATAGACACAATTACCGCATAGATGATACACAATAACAATTAATTATATCTCCGAATCAAATGCAATTGTAAGTATTGGAGTGGGGTGGGGTGGGATATTGTAATACAAAGAAGGAGAGTCAATAATAAACCCTTCTAAATCATTCTGACCAAATAAAATATTACCTATATAAATAAGACATGTGGAAGACAAATCATTAGGTTTACTAGTTAGCAAGAATAAACAATAAATGGAGACCACCAACCTGCATACATCTTGACATATATTTACAACAAGCGTTAGAACAAACTAACACTTAGTGCGAATAAAGAGAAGAGGACAATCAATGCTAATGAACCATTTCAAGAGGACGTAAGAGAATGAGAGGCTGTAATAGATTAGGACTAATGAAGAATTCAAAGTGGAGAGCTTTCACTTGCGAAGCTCAGAGTCAAAACTCATCAATAGATGTTGTAAATGTTTCCAACTCAACAACAAGAGCAATAATAATAACAACAATAATAATAATATATTCTGCGATAGAGCATGTGGTTCAGAATCAACCAGTATGACATTTAGTCATCAAATGATAGACTGTATTAACTAAAACTTCAGCGTATGTGTACAGTTTAAACTCTTCTACTACAGTCTGTCACAGACTAGCACCTAATCATATACATACATATGCAAACACGCATTAGACAACAACATACTTGAGGTAGATATGTAAGTTTTTGAGTTTGTAACGTAGTGGGATATCCCAGTTGTTTATCTCGATTTGCTTGATCTATGATTTAATCTTAAAGAAGATATTTATGAAGCTCTTCCTTAAAAGAAAAAACGTGTTCTTTCATTGTTTCACTTATCTTACACAGCACTGTAGTGAAATGTGCAAAAGAGGTTTGTACAAAGTCGTTCTGATCAGAGTTCTAAACAGACCTTAGACTGTGTGAATCAATACTGGAAATTTGAAGTATAATATTGTTGTTGTTGTTGTGTTAGATTTATTGCCATTTTTAGCACAACAGGCTATTCATGGCGGACAGCATATCTTTGGAGGAAGAACTTGGAAAAATCCCCGGATGAACAACTTATCCATGTGAAGCTGCTGGTAATTATTTGCACATACCAATGGAATTAAGAGATCATTGATATATTGTGGAGAATGTGCTGAGATTTCTTAAATGTTAAATTAGTATTAAATTACCTTATAATGAAAACGTAACAACTGTAAATTCATGGATGCATCCAGGACGGATGTCCTGTAATAATTCTCGCAGCTCGTTTATGGAGTTTATTTCTCTGATTATGAATTGTAGCATTGCAATTCTCCATTTTTGTGCAACCATAATTCAGTAACGGAGTTCTTTGCGTTATTGTAATAAAACTGGGAAGACAATGCAAACCTAACCTAGAATGGATAGTATAGGTATGAACCACACTTTTCATGGATAGTATAGATACAAACCACACTTAACATAAATATTATAGATACAAACCACTCATCCATGAATAATATAGATTCAATCCACACTTAACCTAAATATTATAGATATTAGCCACACCTATAATGAATAGTATTGGTGCAAACCACACTTATCATGAATATTATAGATAAAAAGAACACTTACTCATGAATATTATAGATAAAAAGAACACTTATCATGAAAATTATAGATAAAAAGAACACTTACTCATGAATATTATAGATAAAAAGAACACTTATCATGAATAGTATAGATAAAAAGAACACTTATGAATATTATAGATAAAAAGAACACTTACTCATGAAAATTATAGATAAAAAGAACACTTATCATGAATATTATAGATAAAAAGAACACTTATCATGAATATTATAGATAAAAAGAACACTTATCATGAATATTATAGATAAAAAGAACACTTTTCATGAATATTATAGATAAAAAGAACACTTATCATGAATATTATAGATAAAAAGAACACTTACTCATGAAAATTATAGATAAAAAGAACACTTATCATGAATATTATAGATAAAAAGAACACTTATCATGAATATTATAGATAAAAAGAACACTTATCATGAATATTATTGATAAAAAGAACACTTACTCATGAATATTATAGATAAAAAGAACACTTATCATGAATAGTATAGATAAAAACAACACTTATTATGAATATTATAAATAAAAAGAACACTTATCATGAATATTATAGATAAAAAGAACACTTATTCATGAATATTATAGATAAAAAGAACACTTACTCATGAATATTATAGATAAAAAGAACACTTATCATGAATATTATAGATAAAAAGAACACTTATCATGAATATTATAGATAAAAAGAACACTTACTCATGAAAATTATAGATAAAAAGAACACTTATCATGAATATTATAGATAAAAAGAACACTTATCATGAATATTATAAATAAAAAGAACACTTATCATGAATATTATAGATAAAAAGAACACTTACTCATGAAAATTATAGATAAAAAGAACACTTATCATGAATATTATAGATAAAAAGAACACTTACTCATGAATATTATAGATAAAAAAACACTTATCATGAATATTATAGATAAAAAGAACACTTATCATGAATATTATAAATAAAAAGAACACTTATCATGAATATTATAGATAAAAAGAACACTTATCATGAAAATTATAGATAAAAAGAACACTTACTCATGAATATTATAGATAAAAAGAACACTTACTCATGAATATTATAGATAAAAAGAACACTTACTCATGAATATTATAGATAAAAAGAACACTTACTCATGAATATTATAGATAAAAAAAACACTTACTCATGAATATTATAGATAAAAAAAAACACTTATCATGAATATTATAAATAAAAAGAACACTTATCATGAATATTATAGATAAAAAGAACACTTACTCATGAATATTATAGATAAAAAGAACACTTACTCATGAATATTATAGATAAAAAGAACACTTACTCATGAATATTATAGATAAAAAGAACACTTATCATGAAAATTATAGATAAAAAGAACACTTACTCATGAATATTATAGATAAAAAGAACACTTATCATGAAAATTATAGATAAAAAGAACACTTACTCATGAATATTATAGATAAAAAGAACACTTATCATAAATATTATAGATAAAAAGAACACTTATCATGAACATTATACATACAAGCCACCCTTAACATAAACATAATAGATATAAAACACACGTATAATGAATAGTATTGGTGCAAACCACGCCTATTATGAATGTTATTGGTGCAAACTACACCTATCATGAGTATTATAGATAAAAACAACATTTATCATGAATATTATTGATACAAACCACAACTATCATTAGTATTCTATATCCAAACCACATCTATGATGAATATTATTGATGCAAACCGCACCTAAAATAAATATTAGATATACAAACCACACCGAATATAAATTTTATATATACAAACCACACCGAATATAAATATTATATACACAAACCACACCTATCATTAGTGTTCTATATCCAAGCCACATCTTTCATGAATATTATAGATACATACGACATATGTTATGAATATTGTAGATACAAACCACGCCTATCATGAATACGATAGGTTACTGGCACGATCTCTCTAACTCTACTTTCATTTATAATAATGTCTAAGATTTGCTTTCTCTCACTGAAATCGTGTCTTCTGACTAGCATTCATTAACCATTACCTGAATGCTGAAAACAAAGTTGAGAAATATAAGCTGAGAAACTCTGACTTTCGTCAACATAAATCAATATCACAACATTGCAGCCATTATTCCAGAGCAACATATTAAGGTCTGGCACTCTGATTTGTGAGGATAGGCACGTCATTACTTAAAGGAAGGAAGCGCTCGATTCCGCACAGCTAGACTCGAATAGAACCATGTCGATAATTTTACACTGCCAATAGAAGTGGACGAATCAACATGTACCTGTCTTGTTTATAGAAATGCGTTCTTTTTTGTCTACATAACAGCATTGTGTCTGCTAATGAACACAACTATTTAATTCGCTATGCCTGAAATACTATTTTTATGAATTGCATCCGTCATCTTGAACATTGAAATAACTTTTAATGATTCCGCTATTGACATTACATTGTTGTTTCATGTTATGATGTTATTTTAATGACTTTCACTAAGGAAGGGCAAAACATTTATGTACACAGGATCTGCTAAGAATTTTCGAGAAAAGAATTCATAGCGTAAGTAAAATGCTCTGATGTTTGGAAAACATGACTGAGTAAAAATGGGGCTAGTTTTCTAAACTTAATAACTAATGTCAATGTAAGTAAAATAAAAATTTTTAAAAAAATCAGTTCTTCAAGAAGCTTTCTCCAGGATCAGAAACAAATAGGATATAATGCAATCCACCGCCCCGTCAGACATATTCGTGAATTACACTTTGGATTACTTTGAAATTTCATTCGACTTTTTGTATAACACCACCAATGTCACTGACAAAAGCGAATTGAACTTGGACGATATGAGGCAAGAAATACCGTTGGGAATCGTACTAACTTTATTGTGTCTTCTCACATTTGTTGGAAATGCCATGGTTTTATACGCCGTTAAAACGGAACGTCGGCTACAGTCGGTATGTATCTTACAATCTTTGTTTCTTGCAACCCATTGATGAATCGAAAGGTCCGTGTAACTCATTACAATTCATTATCCATATTTAACCACAGAATGATAGTAAATCTAAAAGTAAAAATTCATCTATCTTTTCATTGATAAAAGTTGAAAGATGGAAGATAAAGGGATGGAAATAATTTCATTGTCTATCTTTTATCTTAGAAAAATAAACATTAAAGGAAAAAAGTTGATAACTATTTCTATTTTCCGTATTTTTTTAAATTACCAAAATATAGATATTTAACTATCTTTTCATTTTTCGAAGTCAGAATTGAGGTTTGGATTTCATGTATTATGTCATGACTTTTGTAAAATTGAATTTTTTTTACGACACTTTATGTTTACTCTTTTTGCGGATTTAGTTAGCAGAAAGCAGGTAAAATGACCTCGACCTTTTATCTCACTTAATTCTATACGGAATTGTGATGTATGACAATGCATCCGACACTTAATTTGTGTATGTCCGTAATATTATAACAAAGAGGGTGGGTGGGTGACAGTGCCGGATTCATTAATAGCGAGGCCCTAAGCTATGGCCCTATTTGGTATAAAATAAATTTGAGAGGTCCCTTCAGATTGTGAGGCCTTACGCTGTAGCTTGTATTGCTGATGCCAAAATTAGGCACTGGTGTGTGGGAGAGGATATATTGTTTCGTCCCTGTCCCCAGTCTATTTATACTAGGTACCACAAAAGTAAATGACACACAGTCATGAAATTTAGCAGGCAAATTAATAAGCGCATGTTGATGATATCATTACTTTTTCGATGTTTTGTAGCATACGTTTCTACTTTTTAAAAATGTATTTGACATTCAGGTTGTAATGAAAACATGATTAATTCGCTTTAAGAAGACAATATTAAAACAGTTGATTAAATTTTGTACAAATATTTGTATGTAAACATATTTGCATGTAGGCATTTGTATGTAGGCATATTTGCATGTACGCAAATTTATTTACCTATTTCGATGACCATATTTGATTTTATTCTCAAGCCATAATTGGAATAGTTTCCATTTTAAAAGACTCAAAATGAATTGTCATGTGTAACAAAATCCCAAAACATCCATCTATAAATTTTGCCATCAGGTACTGGAATCGTTAGAACTAATCATGTTACTTGACTTTCAACCAACAACATCGCTTTGTTCTACGTGAGTTAGATAACTGGGATACTCTTTTAAACACAGATGCTACATTGATTTTTCAACTGGCATACTATTACTTTCATTTAAGCTTGTGTTGATGAACAATTTGAAATAATGTTACCATACACGATTACTAGGTTGACAGTATGTTTAAGAGATGGGCAGGAGATGAATGCATTTGATTATAATAAATTTGCAACAATCTGAGAAAGGTTAGCAATTTTTTTTCTTTCTATGCAGCTTAAGAAATTAAGGGTGGAAAAATCTTCACAGAATTATTCTTGAAAATCAAATATTTACATATTCTAATGATAGAAAAAATAAATAAAGACATGTATATTTTTAGTTATGTCCAAATAGTTTAATGAAAAATGGAAAACGAGTTTCATTCAGTGTTTATAAATTATTCTTGTAATTCTGAATCTATCCTTGTATTGTTATTTTCAGATGTTACATGAAACCGCAAGTGTGTTTTAATGTTTAGCCTAGTACACAGGATCCGAAAACAAGATAATGTGTACTGTGCATATGAAAGAAAGCCATTTCTCCTCAGTTTGCAATAAGATTATGCAATAGGCTCAGCGATAATTACCATATGTATTTGACTTAATTTCTTATACAATGAAACATTCTCATCGAAGAAAAAACAACAACATTAAATTCTTAGCATTTGCCATAGTAGCCTGGCAAGTTGCCATAATGCGATAAATATATCCTGGACGAGATTATATATATATATATATATATATATATATATATATATATATATATATATATATATATATATATATATATATATATATATATATATATATATATATATATATATATATATATATATATATATATATATGTATGTATGTATGTATATATATATATATATATATATATATATATATATATATATATATATATATATATATATATATATATATATATATATATATATATATATATATATATATATATATATATATATATATATATTCAGGAAGATAAACTATTGAGTCCAACAAAAAACAAAATCATACGAAATAAGATATGATAAATTTACATCAGCTTTGATATATCTAATATGATGAAGATAAGTAACATAATTATATTTCACCGTTTACCTTCCGTACTGGACGGAGTTATGGCCCTTCTATGGTTGCTGTTCAATTGGATCACACATGGGGGGGGGGGGCGACAGGATTTTAATATGGACTCATTTCTAGGATGATCATAACAAGCCTTTCATAACTTTACCTTATTTTTGGAAGATATTTACTAGCATTAATAGTTAATCGCATTCCATGTTATATATATGAGGAGGGTTTACATTCATATTATTTACGTATCTAGAGTGTATAACTTTCTGTTTCAATCAACAGTTGGTGTTATGTATATCTATAAAAAAAATTAAACTCCTGGTACATGATTTTATCTATAAACAAATTAATTCTTACTCATGGTTGTAATGTGCCAAGAATACATTTTATTATAAATTGTGTACGTGACCTGACTCTGCTTTAAGAACGCAAATTTGGTAATCTATAAATCGATATTTATATGCTCTTGACAACTAATAATCATAATAATAAGACTTAAAATGCCGTTTTGACGCAGTTTCACATTGTCTGATGTAATATTCGAGAATAATTATGTGGTTTTCCATTGGTTGCGCGAGGTAACGTGAATGAGCTAAGTTCATCAAATCAATAATGAATGTTGTCACATGGGATCTATTGCGAAGTACAGGCTCAATACACGGTGTATATTGAGAGACAATTAAGGAATCGGTTTGGTTCCTATTTCTTGAGTTATTACGCTTTCTGTTTTCCTGATGTAAGTCTGTAGACGTGTTTTATGTTGTACTTAGATATTTTTAGAGAGAAAAACATTTGAATGGACAGTTCAGTCGTGATATAAAGTGCTCATTATTTGGACGTAGTATTATTCTAGGACTGTTATAAATTATTCAAAAGAATTCTGGAAAACGCCACCTTGACAACGTCGCGGTATTTGGAGAACCAGTACCTTTCCGGTATTAAAAATTATAAGGGACTTTTCATTCGTTTGGGACTTTCAAAGACCTTTCTAAGGACTAATTTGGATTAACTTCATAATTCTGTCAGTTTCTATGACATTTTTCATTATCTCTTTAATAATTAAATTGTTTAAGTTTTACAAAACTTGCTGGTTTTGTATCTTTTCTGTTACATAAGTTTGTAAACACAGTGTCGTCACAATTGGTTTGTAAGAAGCCCTATGCAGAATTCTGTAAACAAAATCTTAACTAGAAAAAAAATTGTGCAGATAATCTGAAATTGTTACCTCTTGCTCAAAATTCTCTCCGAATACTGTAACTAATTTACAGATAATTTATTACCGGGTAACCAGATCAATTTTTAAAACGTATTTGGCATCATTGTTATGAACAACGAGCATCATAAGCGTCCGTTATATTGCTTAAAATTGCCAAGATCACATTTTATTTTATGCTAAGCAGTGAATTACTTGAATTTCTAATTAAAATAATATTGATATTTCACTGTAGTGAAGGAAAAAAAATCACTACAGGCACTACTTTTTGGGTCAGAACATACTTAACTCCCTTTGATTTTTCACCTTAGCGCATTAATAATTAATGCTTAAGTATTAGCAGATTAATAATCCCTGTATGTTATCCTTGAAACTTGTAGTTTGTTATTCTGGAAATATCAGTTAACTTTTATCAATCTGATGCGGAACTAATTTTGTGCGCAGGTACACTTAGCACAGCAGAACATGTACGGTAAACAGCTGACATTACCGTAAGAAATCTACTATTTCACTGTGTTACAAACTTTAGGTAGCCAACGTATGTGAGCATAAAATAAAATTAATATTTGCTTGAAACGAGTGAATAACGGATACATTTCATCTCGTGGGTGAACAACTATACTCATGAAAATACTGAGGTTTTCATCCACTCGATGAATTATATCCGTTATTCACTCGTTTCAAGCAAATATCCTCTATTTGTATGACCACTGAATTTGCATCAGTGAATTATGTCATTGAACAGACAGTGACTAATTTCCCTGGTACATGTGCCAATATTTGTGTAAGGTGGAATTGGAAGCCAGCTGACATACATACTTCCACATCACTGACAATATAGTGTAGCTTAGAATATGCTTTTGTTTTTGTTGATATATTTGAACTATATTAGTAAGAAACCTCCACACTCTGTGCATTGCATTATTCGTCCAACCATTGTTTACACTTACAATCTTTAGGTAGATAAGCACCAAAAGTCAAAGATAAAAATGTTAAAATTCCTTAAATGTTATATAAGTCAAAACATGAGGCAAATTCTGTAATGTTCTGAAAATATAGTGTCATTTTCTATTTTTTATCAATGTAAATTGCTTTCTACTAGAAACTGTAAACGTTTGCCCAGTGATACAGCATCACAAAGTTCGTTAATCGATTAGACATCCAAATGTGTTTCTCACATGTATACGTTTATACAATGGAATAGATTATCCTCCACCATTAATAAACACTAACAAACGACGCACTCTTGTCGAGGTTTATACTTCATGGCGTAGCACGGGTCAGGTGTTATCCTATACGTGGCCACAACAATAATACATCGTCTCTGCTATTTGTTCAATATGAGGGATGGGCTAGTATCTTCACATAATGGCACTGTCATGTCTTAAATATAATCTCAATATCCGATCTTCAAACGTGGGGAAAGCTAAATAGGTGCACAAATCAAGACATCGATTTGACGATTATTATTGCTAGAAAGAGAATACAGAGGCTGGTGTGGCAATATACCAGATTTCCGCTGGTGACGTTCTTAAAACCTCGGCTGCTCTTTTTCACAATCTAACTGATACATCGAAGGTTTCTTGTAAGTTCCCTAGGAGCAAGGCCAAAATCTTATCGAACGGTCTTTCGACCATCGTGAGTCGCCCGCTTTCAGTGGCCAGTCGTGCAAGAGCCATCATCATTTGTTATATTCAACTTAATTCCTCCAATCCACTCAATGTCTATAACTATAGTTCACAGAAAACATCAAATTCTATCCAACTCTGCAATATTTGCTCATTTGCCGTCATCTATGGCAGCCGTTAGTAAAATAGACAAATGTTGAACAGTATTTTTTTCTTCTTCACAAAACCAACAACAAAAATAACTTTATAAAAATTCTGTTGATTTACCATGAAAAATGGCCGCCGTTATTTAAATTGATAAATCTTTAAACGACTAATTCCCTACGATCGCACAAGGAATTAAACCAACATTTATAATAAAGCTTTATTAACATAAAGAGCGTTCAAGTTTGTGAAATAGCATAGCTCCATCATCAAAAATGAAAGACTGAAGCGTACTTTTCTCAAGAACCCCTTAATATAATTTTAACAATTTGTGCAGATGATACTGATTAGCTTTGAAACTATCATTACTAAACAATTTTATCTTATTTATTAACGTCTCTCAATCCGCTCCTGCACATGTACGCAATTGAAAGAAATCATTCTGGGATACATTTGACCCATCAAAAGTGTAGAATTTATGCTACTTTCTAAGCAAATAGGCAGGAGTTAAAACAAAACAAAAAAGGGGGGGGGGGCGGGGATAACGACTTCATTTAGTAAACTAACAAAATTTTACCAAATTTGACAGAAAGCATCTCGATGCAATCGCCCTCAAAGGTTATACAAAAGTGTTGCTATTTGAACAAAATCTTACTTATTTGCTATTTGTGTTTTACGTTTTCGATTATAGCCTTGTTAGAATTTAATGATTATTTGTTTGTTTATAGGGCGTCGATATTGGGAATTAAAAACATTCACGAGACTTTATGCTAACATGGATCAGTTTCTTAAAATGGACAATACTCTAATTACACAACTCAAAACTCGGGATATACGCGTTTCAGAATTTATTAAAGGAATAATTCTTTGTGTTTGGTCTTTGGGTCATAATGTATGTGCATGGCGTAAAGTTCAAATTGTCAGCTTGGAAATATTTGCGGATGAGTCATACAGATGTACAGCATGCAAAACGATGCAAATTTGATATTAGGGTCTCGTGACTTTTCGGTCTTTAGTTATTTCAGAAAAATCAATGACTATAGGAAATAATGCATGGTATTCGTGTGTTTAAGAACCTTTCAGTTTGACAACGATCGTTGTCTAGAAATATTGAAAATAGGGGAAAACAATGGACTTCAAGCCGGACTCATGCATATATTGTTTTACCCGCTCGGTAGCCAGATCCCTTGTCTTTACAATATGATCTCATATGTGGATGAAGATAAAATAATGAAACCTCAAAACAATTTTATCACATTTCCTGATATCTAGGACCCAATTTCATAATAAATTATTCAAACATAGGAAATTTGTCACGATGGGAATTTAAAACAAAGATTATTGCAAAACTAATCATTATTTGCCAATGGTGAGAAGGTGATATAATTTACTTACATAAAGCAAACAAGATTAGGGTTAGGACTGGTCTGCCTGGTGTCAGCATGATGTGACTGGGTAAGACATGATGCTACATGTCTGTGGCCTGATGCCCAAGCGCTAGACATCACTATAAACTGCCATGTTGCAGAAATAATAATTTAAGAAGTGTTATTAAAAAGCGTTATTAATTTCCATGGAGAAATACATATTTTCAATGTTTCAACCTTAAATATGAATTACGTATAAAAACAAATATGCAGCAGTATGAAATTTTGTGTTCCTTTTGAACACGATCCTTACTTTAATTCGGTATTCTTATTCTAACATAATTTCAAAAAATCAGCTTGTGTGCACCGCTTACAAGACCGCTCCGGGTGCTATGTGGTAATGAGTTTCAGAATAAAATGTGGAAGGTCCTTGCATGGAATCCTAGCCAAGTCATACCAAAGACTTATAAAAATGCTGCCAACAGCTACTTCGTTTTGGCGCTCAGCATTAATAGGTTTGGGTTAGGACTGGTCGGCTTGGTGTCAGCATGATGTGACTGGGTAGGACATGATGCTATATGTCTGTGACCTGATGCCCAAGTGCTAGACATCACTATAAACTGCCACGCTGCAGACATTGTAGAGATATGACACTCAGTTGAAGTAGTGCTACAAATTGGGAGCTTCTTGCACAATCTTGGGCTGCACAAACTTCTGGTGGCGTTGCATTATTATGTCACACTGACCGTTACTGTAGGTGATAGTATTTTATCTGCAAAACAGATGCTTCTTTCTCTCTCCGGATTCGTCTTTCAATCACTTGAAAGGGGATGATAAACTGCGGATATCTACCTTTTTTGCGTATATATGAGGAAATGTTTCACGAGTGAAATAGAAACATTGCATTGTTACAAGTGGCGAAACCTTCAATTTTTTATGGATTTTTTCTCTATTCTAAGCAAACGTCAACCAATTTCTATATTACAGCATCGATAAAAAGTTCCGAAATGTTACAATAATTTTATGACAACGACTTTACGCAAATTTAGGTTGTATATATAATGTTTCAAATTGTGTATTTTGTCAAATTAATTAACGTTTAATACGAAAATGAAGACATTTCTATTTTCTTTAACACATTTCTCGCGCAGATTTATATAGTAAAACTTACTGGGGAGGGGGTACTACAGCAACATGACAGAATGATCAAACATACTTCAGAGCGTACAATCATAACATATTTTATTGATCGTGAATGTTCTTGCAATGAGTTTGAATGCTAGAGATGTTATTTTTGGATTGAGACTTCAATTTCATTTGTTGACAAGCTTGCAGTCTATTTCTGTAACGTTAGCTGCACTCAAAGTTCGTTTGTCCCTTAAATAGGGTGTGAAATCACTAATTAATGCCTGATTACTCCATCATTTTCTTATATGATTATGGTGTAGTGAGAGTTACAATCGCTGGTTAAACAATTTTACTTTAATATGTAATCATTTCTTAAAATGCGTATGATTTGTCGTTGAATACAGCAGGTACACGATACTGTATTGGTGGCATAGTCTATCGAATGTCAACATGTCATTCAAGTTTAGCCGCACGATTCATGTGGAACACTAATTATAAAACGTAGATAAAGTACATGCTTGAACCTTCATATTTGTTGCGTGTATATATATATATATATATATATATATATATATATATATATATATATATATATATATTGTAAGCGACCTCTAATTCCTGTCTGCTAGGGAGGGTTAATTGAAGAAATTCCACTCAACAGTAAAGTCAACCAAAAATGTTTAATGAAAGTAACATAGCTAAGAAACTGGAAAACTGTTACCAGTACACAATATTCATTTGGAATAAGACAAATATACTCCTGAAACACTCGTTGCTTGCACTCTTGTATTGTAACAATTTGATACTGACATTAATTTCCGATGTCTTGTTCCAGGATCTTTTCATTAAAATGTCTCAGCACATAATAGTCCGTTTCAGTGTTAAATAAATTAAATTATAATTGGAAATCATAGAGTGACCCTAACAGACGAGAGTTGAAGATTTGCTTTGTATTCGTTTAACCCAGGTTACCAATGTGGTGGGAGATAACTGCACGATAATTCTGAAGATTAATTTACTTACTCAACATTTCTACGTAATTTTCCAGAATGCTTGTCTCTGCATATTGTTAAAAACATGGACGTTTAAATATTCCAGGTATTGCTTATTTTACTAGCTTTTTACCTAATTAATGTCCACATAATTCAGAGTATTATTATTAGTTTGTCAGTCCTATACTATTATTATTATTATTATTATTTAGCAATTTATATATGTCATTACCTAAAAGGAGTATTTGACTTCACAGATGTTATTATCGTTTTGAAGTTTACCGCGCTCTGCAGTTATCTGACAAGTACTGTCTTCCACTCCAATATATAACCTTCGGTTTTATACCACGTGACAGTACTGAACCAATCAGAAATGGCAGACCGAATCCGCCAACGAATCAGATGTGGCAAACTGGCAAACCTCAGCCTATCGCAAATCTTGCGATATCGATCACATATGAATAAGGTTCAATATATTCCAACATATAAAATATTCTCATATCTTATATCTTATTCTGTACAAAACTCTGAGACAAAAACACTGTATCCTAATATTTCTATATAGTTTTCAGTAGTAAAACAACAGTTCTCGAATGGATAAACTGTGGCAAACCAATGACAGGATATAATGATACTAAAAGAATTGCGGTTGCTGGGGAGGTTGCTACTATGCACAACACAAATTACATTACTCAATAAATCTAACAGTTTTTATATAAAGTCAGTATATTTAAGATATTACTTTCGGCAATAAGTTCACTGTGACTCCATCTAAGTGTAAATGTATGTGAATCACATACCTGTAATATCTAACCATCGAGGTCATGGGTCACAAACGAACAAAGATGGCGTCCATAAGAACTTGACTCGATCGTCGAAAAGTTCGTTTACCGCGAAACACGAACAACCTGAAACTTCATATTTACTACACGTATCGTGATGTTCACATCAAGCAACCACATGATGGAAAAACACATCTGGTATTAAATGAAGTAACACAAGCATGTAATTTGTGCAAGAAACGGTGCTGAATGTAAAATGTCAAACCTTGACAAGCGAAGTGTAATATAATGATCAACATGGTAATAGCTAAAACGTATTGACAGAGATTTCCAACCTACATAATAAATATGGGATTACCTAACTAGTAATTCAGTATAATCTGACTCCATGGACCGCAGGAAGTCTGAGAACATGCCTATGAAGTGGCGCATTATCGAAAATAGGGAGCAGTTATACGTAAAAATTCATGTAACCACAAAGCAACTAATTTGCCACAACTACATGCTCCTGCACTGCCCTAGGTCCAATGAGCTAAACATGCATCACTAATATCTTAAAAGAAACATCTCTAATAACATATGGAGAATTCACATACAGTAGTAAAATCCACCCCAACCCCATTATGGTGCAGAACTGGTTAATCCTGAGTCTATTACACTACCCCCATCTTAAAAACTTCTAATTCTCCTGAATTTATGCATTACGTTTTTCTTTTCTTCAAGGTTCCAGCCGTAACTCTACATTTGCCTTTTCTATTATTGATAGGATATAGTCCAAACTCTTATCTCTGCATTTGGCACTTTCTTCTAGAATATCCAGAAACCTGGAACAGTCAGCTGTGTTCTGCCCTACAGCAATGATACGGAGAACTTCGTAGTTGTAGTACCGGCACTTCCGGAACGGGTGGCTGGTAAGAACAAAACTTGTCCCTGGAAGCACAAGTGGATTGTAGCGGTCTATGAGATCCCCCCGGTCTATATCAGGGATGTGGCCTGGAGTCAAACTTGCTTCCAAGGTCATGGCAGCATACTCAACACTGAGCAACTTCCTGTCGGCAGACATCTTCTTCCATGACCTAGGTGGCCAACGAATTGACACTGGGCCAGCAGTAAATTCTACTACCTCTTCTTTATCCCAATCTCTCCTTGCTGGTGGAAACAGGGGCATGCACCCAGTCTTCAGTAATTTCCTCGCCCTATTTTGATTTTTGGACATTGGAGACTTCTTTGGAGAAGATGTAACAACTTTAGAAGATAAAGTTGACAGATCTAGTGGAGTCTCTGCAGTTATCTTAGGGACCAATGGCTGACTTTTGATGTTCAGACTGGAGAGGGTCACACTTGGAGATCCGGTGGCTTGGTCTGGTAACTCCATCATCATGCCCGGTGGAATATTTTCTGGTTCTATATTATGGTTTGGTGGACCTCGTGAAGGCAACTGTACACATCTAGACAGGCTCTGGTCATATGTGCACCCTGATAGTCTAGCTTCAGATATTTGCGACAAGACTCGCATTGACTTCTCTGATGTCAGGGGAGTTGAAGGTTGATCTTCAGTGGAGTAATTGTTTGATTCAGGCATGGTGGGTTGAGTGTTCATGACTGCATCTGCTGCTGGAGCTGGGCAAGGATAATCTGGTACAGTTTCTGAAGCAGATATGGTCTTCCTGTAGAGACTAGTTACAAAGCTGGAAGGAATCCCTAATTTCTGGCATAGTTTTTCCCTAATGGACTCGTCCTTCACCGCAAACCCTCCAGAGCTGGGCCTGTTGCGATTAGGGTCCAGTGGCACCATGATCTTCCTTGACAGACTCTCGAAGTAACGCCTTTCTTTTAATATGTTGTCAGAGAGGTTAACCTCGTACCAGGTTGAAAATCCCTGACCTTCAGTAAAGAAATATGCCCTAGTATTGCCATTCCCCAGTTGCACCGAGTCAAACTGAGCATCTTCATCTCCAACAGCTGGTATGGTAGGTGAATAGGGCTCGGGTTCTTCCAACCGAGGCCTCTTCTGAGGGTTATCGTGCCGACTTGCATCCATTGTGCAAGACACCCATCCATCAATCCATTCATTCCTTGAACGGCTGGGGCGCCTGCACCTGTTCAACCAATTCGAAATCGCCCAACGTGCCATTTTAGCAGGCTGACTATGATAATCTGATGGTCGTACAATCCACACATAGTCCTTTGGATGGAGTGCTAGATAAAACCCATTTGGTTCACCAAAATAATCCTCAGGCAGCCCTTTAATGTCCAGTCTATGCTGCCTACAGGCATGCTTCTTCAGATCGTTTATTTTCTTAAAACACTTTTCCTCCAGATGACACCATGGGCATATGACACGCATACGATCGTGTGGCGGTCCAGCTAAGTGGGCCTTGAGATCTCTCTTGTTGGAAAATTCAGCTGTACATAGCCAGCACTTCATTCTGGAAGGACAATAGAAGGAATCATTGTAAACAGCCCTGTCTTGCTATACGTTTGCGGGTGTGACGTATCTCTCACCACACGGTGTTGCCTACCATACTGGAATTAATTTTTTTTTTTTTTTTTTAATTACTTTTTCTTTTTTTTTACTTTTTAAAAGTAACTACTGCAAGAGTGTTCCCCTTTATAGAGTAATCATAGATGTTTTAGAGAGTTCGCAGGAGGAATCCACCAAATCATGAGAATAATCTTATTCCCAATCCCAGGAAGTTCAACTCTGGTTGATCAGGCCAGAGCTTTAAACAACCCATATGACTCGCGGTAGCTACCTATTAAAACAGACACTGGCGTGCCGGCGTCGCCTGTCCCATGTGGCCTGCCTCCCCTCTCACAGTATGGAAATCTTTCATCCACTACGTCATCCTCAGAAACCCTATAAAACTGAACACTAACTCAGGGTAGGTGATCAAGAAAATAAAAAGGAAGGAAGAATACAACTGAACAGAAACTTTCTACAACTCTTTCAGTCTCTTGTCCCAATTGGAAATCCATCGTGGTAGGTGCTGTCCTCGATACAGCATCAGCCTATCAATATGGTATGCTTTAGCTGGTTGTTTTTGAAATTTCTTCACCATATAAGTTATGTCATCAATTTTCTTAATAATAAGGTAGGGACCCTTCCAGGGTGATGTCATCTTTTGGCATACACCTACTTTACGCACAGGATCATGAAGCCAAACAGGTTGGCCCACCTTAAATGACCTTTCTTTTGCCTTTATATCATAATGTCTTTTCTGGTAAATAGCATTTTGTTTTAGGTATTTCCGTGCAAATTTGTGAGCTTGTTTCATTTTCTCCTGCAGTTCCTCAATGTAATCATCGGCATGCATTCTCTTTACAACATTTTCATGGACAGGTTCCCCAATAACAGCTAACATCGGCAGTGTAACTTCTCTACCCAACATCATCAAATTTGGGCTTTTGCAAGTACTTGAGTGTGTCGATGCTCTGTATGCCATCATCACTTGCGGCAGATACCAGTCCCAGTTATTTTGATCCTTTTCACAATACATTGTAAGCATGGTAGCAAGTGTTCTATTAAATCTTTCCACAAGGCCATTTGCTTGAGGTCTTAGTGGTGTTGTTCTTGTTTTATTGATGGATAAGAAGTCACACATGCCGCGAAAAATCTTTGATTCGAAGCATCTACCCTGATCTGAATGGAGCTGGAGTGGAGTGCCAAACCTGCAGACAAATTCGTTGACAAAGGCTTTGGTTACTGTTAGTGCTTCTTGATCTGGTAGAGGTATGGCCTCTGTCCATTTTGTGAAACAGTCACAAAGTGTCATTATGTACTTGTTACCATTCTTTGTACAGGGAAGTGGTCCTAAGATATCAAGGGCAACCTTTTCCATAGGTTCACCAACTAGATATTGTCCCAAGGGTGCACGATTCCGCTTATTGGAAGGTTTACGTGCGGCACACTTGTCACACCTCTTACAGTAATCTTCAACATACTTTTTCATTGCAGGCCAGTAGAAGTGCTGTTTAATTATTCCCAATACCTTTTGAGCACAAAGATGACCAGCAGTTGGAATGTCATGGAAGTATTTGAGAACATCACATTTGAGTGCCTCTGGCACTATCAGCTGCAGCTTGGAACAAACTTTGGTGTCATCAAACCATCTTCTGTATAGCATTCTACCATGCAACTCAAGTCGATCCCATTGTCGCCATAAGGTTTTCAGTGAGGAAGAATTTTCAGATATACGTTGCCATTCCGGACGAGCGCACCCTTCATCCACGACTACCATTATCGGTGCAATATTTGGGTCCTCTAGCTGCCGATTTCTAACCTCTGATGGTTCCCATCCACAGAGCAACTCCTGGTTTGCGGAGAAAGTAGACTCTTTATCAGCAGTTTGATTTCTTGTAATAGCTCTGGATATAACTTGCTCTGTTGTGTCTGAACAACCCACTTTCTTATCAGTTTCTTCCTCACACTGTGTTGACACTGGTTTAAGTTCAATCACTTTGTGCTCACTGTCTTCATCTGAATCAACGTCTCTTTGAACTTCCTCTTGCCTCCTACAGGTGACACATGGATTTCTCGACATTGCATCAGCGTTGGAATGTTTCTGTCCAGGGCGATGTGATACACTGATATCGTATGTGCCCAGTTCCTGAAGCCACCTTGCAACTTGTCCAGTAGGGTTACGCAAGTTCTTAATCCAGCTAATAGCTGCATTATCCGTTCTCAAAAATATTTCTTGTCCATATAAATATGAATGAAAGTTTCTTAGAGCCGTAATAACAGCAAGTAATTCTTTCCTTGTCACACAGTATGACCTCTCATGAACGTTCATACTCTTACTCATATAAGCTATGACTCTTTCTGTTTGATCATACTCCTGTGACAGGACTGCACCAACAGCAGTGTTGCTTGCATCAGTGTCCAGAATGAAACGTTTGTTTGCACAGGGATATGCTAGGACAGGAGCAGTCGTCAGAACCTGCTTCAACCTTTCAAAGGCTTCTTGACACTCTTCGTTCCAGAGAAAGGGTACTCGTTTCTCACACAGCCTGTGCAAGGGGCGTGCAATTTTTCCAAAGTCTTTGACAAAGCGTCTGTAGTATGAGCACAGTCCCAAAAAGCTTCGAACATGTTTAACATTTCTTGGGATGGGCCAGTTACAAACTGCATCAATTTTGTCAGGGTCCGTTTGAACTCCTTCCTCAGACACGATGTGTCCAAGAAACTTTACTTTCCTTTTAAAGAAAACACATTTGGAAGGTTTTAACTTGAGATTCGCTTCTTGCAGTCGTTGAAAAACGTGTTCTAGCCTTTCTAGGCATTGCCTGATGGTTGATGCAGGGGTTATTATATCATCCATGTAAAGAAGGCATTCACTCCACTGTAATCCTCTCAAAACACTTTCCATCAAACGTTCAAATGTAGATGGCGCATTGGATAACCCGAAGGGCATAACCAGGAACTGATAAAGGCCAAAACTTGTAGCAAACGCTGTCTTTTCTCTATCCTCAGGAGTCATGCCTATCTGCCAATACCCAGAATTTAAATCCATACTACAGAACCATTTTGAACCAGACAATGAGTCTAAACAGTCATCAACCCTAGGAAGAGGGTAGGCGTCCTTCACAGTTAGGTGATTAAGTTTCCTATAGTCGACACAGAATCTAGTACTTCCATCCTTCTTGGTGACGAGGACGATGGCCGAGGCCCAAGCACTGTTTGATGGTTCAATGATACCTAGCTGCAACATCTTTTCCAGTTCAGATTTCTCTGCTTCACGTTTGCCAATTGGTTGTCTCCTAGGAGGTTGTCGTACCGGCAGAGCTTGTCCTGTATTTATCCGATGTTGTACTCTGTCCGTCTTGCCAAGATCTTCAGGAGTCTTCGAAAATATATTTTGATATTTCAGCAACAGTTTTGCAAAGGCCTCTTTTTCATCTGGTTCAAGTTCAGTAGAACTTCTCTCAAACATATCTTTTAGATGGTCTGGCAGCTGATCTACTGCAGGGATGCCAGGTTTATTTGTTATGCTGGCACATCTATGAATAGGTTGATTCTGTTCATAATAGGACTCACAGATGCCTATATCAGTATTCACATTTAAGATAGTTTCAGAGTCACCAAAGTTAATTACTTGAATGTATTTGTCATCAGCTCTTGTATTGATGATTCCACTGAGCAGACATACTCTCTGCGTCTCACTAACCCTGTGTGACACTTCTAAAATGCCATCTTCAGCTAGGAATTCTGACTTTAGGACATGAATTGGAACCCACGTAACGGTGTTTGCTTGCAGTTGTGTCGTCCTTCTTACGGTGACTCGACTTATCATTTCAGCTTCTCCACCAATCCAACAACTTATGTCACCATTCCCAGTTATGAGTCTAAGACCTTTATAGTCAATTTTATCAACAAATTTTAGGAGAAAGTCTTGGCCTATGATACCTTCTTCAGTAACATCACAGATAAGAAACTGATGGTTGAATGTCTTTTCATCCATTTTAATGTCTACATCTATTAAACCATACACGTGTAAACGATTACCATTGATGTCTCGTACAGTTATTGCTTGTTCCTTCAACTGAGGTCTGTTATCTGCTTCTATTTTCTTGAAGACTCTGTATGACAACAGTGTAGATGTAGAACCACTATCAATAAGAAACTGAGTTTGAGTTCCACAGATATGTCCAACTGCATAAAGACCATTGTCCCATTTATTTAATTTGTCACCTACTTGACCAATTCTGACATCAACTGTACTCAAATCCTTGGCTTTGTTTTGACTAGGCCCATCAAGATCCGTCAACTGTTGGCCTAGACAGCTAACGGAGAATCGTTTCCCTGCTTTTGTTGGTTGAACTTATTATCATTTGGCACGACATCTCGGTTTCTTTGATCACGCCTATAACCACCATTTTCAGCCTTGTTTTTGTTGTATAGGGGACACTTCCGGATTAAATGGTCCGGAGACTTGCACAAGAAGCAAGCTTTGTTTCCTTGCTGATGGTTTGAGAAAGATCTGTCAGGGCCAGATGGATTCAATCCCTTCTTTTCTAGACGGTCAAGACGTTCAACAACTTGTTGAAGAGCTTCCTGGATACTGCCTATGTTTTTAGAATCAGAGCTAGAACTTCCATTGGTCAACCGAACACTGGATTTCTTTTTAGTGACTTCATCACCTAGCAGAGATTCATACCTCTGCACAACTTCGACTGCTTCAGCTACAGTCTTACACTCCTTATCAATGCAACGGCATTTCATCTCGTATGGAAGTATTCTGAAAAGCTGATTCATTGCAAGCATTTCTTGAGACTTAGCGTCTAAGTTTGAATATGCCTTCTGGGCCAGCTGTCTTAGGTCACCACCCAATGCTACAATGGACTCGTCGCTCTTGCGTGCTCTTGATTCCAGAAGTGCCAACCATTTACTCTGAGGTTGGGAATTTCCAAAGCGTTGCTGAAGCTTTCTTATGAGCGTTGAATAAGAACTCTTCTCCGTTGTGGTGAGACTGACGTAAAATGTTCTTGCAACACCGCGGAGACAAGCAGCCAGTGTAAGGACTTTTTCTTCAAGACTCCATCGACCGAGTTTTGCACAACTTTCAAAATGTGATATATATTCATCCCAATCTTCATCTCCACTGAAATGATCAGGTTTCATATAAAATCGTCCCGGCACTGGACCAGGATATCCACCAATCATAACCATTGGTCTTTCTGAATGTGGCCCATCCCGTCCTTTGCGTCCTCTCAACATATCATCATATTCTTCAGCGTCATGAAAATCATCTCTCTCATCTGGAGTCAATTCCTCTTTCTCAGCCGTATCAGTGAATTCATCATCTATTTGGCTGTCATGGACGGCATCACCTTGTCCAGACTCATTCAGTTCTTGTTCTTCTACACCATTAAAGCTAATCTCAGGGTCAGGGGAAGAAGCCATTATCCTTTATCAACTACAGATCATAATACAACTCTGCTCGAAAATTTCAGATATAACAAATTCAAAGTGCAACAACACAACCAATATAAACTGGTTCAACTATATTCACAAAAACAGTTCCACCACAAATCGAAGCTAGGTTGGGTCCGAATCACTGGATGCTGTTAAAAATAGAGCATCCCACTTCTTGACACCAATTTGTAAGCGACCTCTAATTCCTGTCTGCTAGGGAGGGTTAATTGAAGAAATTCCACTCAACAGTAAAGTCAACCAAAAATGTTTAATGAAAGTAACATAGCTAAGAAACTGGAAAACTGTTACCAGTACACAATATTCATTTGGAATAAGACAAATATACTCCTGAAACACTCGTTGCTTGCACTCTTGTATTGTAACAATTTGATACTGACATTAATTTCCGATGTCTTGTTCCAGGATCTTTTCATTAAAATGTCTCAGCACATAATAGTCCGTTTCAGTGTTAAATAAATTAAATTATAATTGGAAATCATAGAGTGACCCTAACAGACGAGAGTTGAAGATTTGCTTTGTATTCGTTTAACCCAGGTTACCAATGTGGTGGGAGATAACTGCACGATAATTCTGAAGATTAATTTACTTACTCAACATTTCTACGTAATTTTCCAGAATGCTTGTCTCTGCATATTGTTAAAAACATGGACGTTTAAATATTCCAGGTATTGCTTATTTTACTAGCTTTTTACCTAATTAATGTCCACATAATTCAGAGTATTATTATTAGTTTGTCAGTCCTATACTATTATTATTATTATTATTATTTAGCAATTTATATATGTCATTACCTAAAAGGAGTATTTGACTTCACAGATGTTATTATCGTTTTGAAGTTTACCGCGCTCTGCAGTTATCTGACAAGTACTGTCTTCCACTCCAATATATAACCTTCGGTTTTATACCACGTGACAGTACTGAACCAATCAGAAATGGCAGACCGAATCCGCCAACGAATCAGATGTGGCAAACTGGCAAACCTCAGCCTATCGCAAATCTTGCGATATCGATCACATATGAATAAGGTTCAATATATTCCAACATATAAAATATTCTCATATCTTATATCTTATTCTGTACAAAACTCTGAGACAAAAACACTGTATCCTAATATTTCTATATAGTTTTCAGTAGTAAAACAACAGTTCTCGAATGGATAAACTGTGGCAAACCAATGACAGGATATAATGATACTAAAAGAATTGCGGTTGCTGGGGAGGTTGCTACTATGCACAACACAAATTACATTACTCAATAAATCTAACAGTTTTTATATAAAGTCAGTATATTTAAGATATTACTTTCGGCAATAAGTTCACTGTGACTCCATCTAAGTGTAAATGTATGTGAATCACATACCTGTAATATCTAACCATCGAGGTCATGGGTCACAAACGAACAAAGATGGCGTCCATAAGAACTTGACTCGATCGTCGAAAAGTTCGTTTACCGCGAAACACGAACAACCTGAAACTTCATATTTACTACACGTATCGTGATGTTCACATCAAGCAACCACATGATGGAAAAACACATCTGGTATTAAATGAAGTAACACAAGCATGTAATTTGTGCAAGAAACGGTGCTGAATGTAAAATGTCAAACCTTGACAAGCGAAGTGTAATATAATGATCAACATGGTAATAGCTAAAACGTATTGACAGAGATTTCCAACCTACATAATAAATATGGGATTACCTAACTAGTAATTCAGTATAATCTGACTCCATGGACCGCAGGAAGTCTGAGAACATGCCTATGAAGTGGCGCATTATCGAAAATAGGGAGCAGTTATACGTAAAAATTCATGTAACCACAAAGCAACTAATTTGCCACAACTACATGCTCCTGCACTGCCCTAGGTCCAATGAGCTAAACATGCATCACTAATATCTTAAAAGAAACATCTCTAATAACATATGGAGAATTCACATACAGTAGTAAAATCCACCCCAACCCCATTATGGTGCAGAACTGGTTAATCCTGAGTCTATTACAATATATATATATCCCGTTGGAGAGAGACTTATAAATTACAATACAGGTGGAAGAACAAACTTAGGGACAAATATCCATCCTGTTTGGAAAAAAGAAATGAGTTCCAAAGGTGATATCACAACTGTGAAGATGAAAGTGGCATTGCCATTGTTGCAGTATTATTTTTTCCATTGATATATTGCAATATCTCACTATGAATGTATAATAAACATCTGTTTTCAAGATTGATATTCCAACGCTTATCAGGCGCAAGAGGATTGTGTCGCAAATGTCAACAAATAATGCAGGTGTTTATCTGTTGAAATAGATAACCTCTGTTCAAGTCATTATTCAACGTAAATTATATTTTTGGATAGCTTAGTTTGTTTAGTAAAAATGAGGAAATATCTCACGACTGATGTTCAAACATTATATTTTCACAAATGAAAATGCCTGTAGTGGAATATTACTTTTATTGTACACCTATTGCTGAAGAACAATTCAGAATTGCACCGTTATTTCCAAGAAGTACGAAAACAATGCTCTCGGTTAATAATTCCGTATTAACATCATCTGAAACGAGGCTGAAACTGCTTTATCCACCAGGTTTCCCGAACTATAACTGATCAAGTGCAAAACAAATATGTCACAGCCTCAACTGAAATACAAAAAGAAATGAGTAACAATTTCTGCAGCAATTCTGTATCATCAAAGTGGAACAATTCCCCACACCAAATCCCCATCAGACCCTCTCATCAATTTTCCACACCAAATAACCATCAGACCCTCTCATAACGTCTCGCCAGAAACAGTTCACGCACCTCATTCTCAAACTGCAATATTCCTCCGCACGAATATCAGCTGATCAGTATGTAATTACGTAGCAATATGTTGAAATGTTACATAATTTCTTTCGCTGTTTCGTTAATTACAGTGATTTATTAAATGTTAGGCATCTAGTAAAATATCATTATCATTGACTATCGATTGCTTTGATTTTGCCTTGCTGTTCGCGTCAGAAAATAATGCTAATGACTCTGCTCTTTGCGTATTGTAAGTGTAACAGGATAACGTGAGTGGATTGAATGAGATGTATAATGTAATTAAACGATGAATGAATCGGACACAATACTCGTGCGCATGAAGTCCAACAATGCATGATGCGCACCGAGTAAAATAACTGATATAAGGAAATGATATCGTTCTTAACTGGAAGTATTCAGTGCATGTAACTTCAACGAGGAATAAATGCTAATCAACGTATGGAACATTTTAACAAATATAATTCGATGTGTGCATATATCACCAATCAATGAACAGAATATGTAAACAATGATTCTATCATCGAGGGTATCTAAGTATATTTGTACACAAATATGAACAATGTAGGATTCCTTCACCTAAGCTATCAAAGTATAGGATTTGTTCACAAATATGAACAATGTAAGATTATATTAACAAGGGCGATCAAAGTATATAATTTATTTAAAACTATGAATAATGTATGTTGCATCCACAAGTAGAATGCATGTATGATTTATTGTCGCTCACATAGAGGTTTAAAATATTGATTTATCTTGCATAGCGATGTTGAAATATTTATTTCACTCGTATAGTCATATTGAATATTGATGCAAAATACAACATATGTATGTTATATATCTGCATCTGCATGTTATATATGCTTTATGTATTGTATTGACTTTGTGCTTTTAGTGTTCTGTTCGGATGGATTTCGTTTTGAACCTATTATTTTTTTTTTTTTTTCAAATGAGTGCTTTCTATATGTCAACATGAACAATAGCTTCGTGCATTATTAATGTTTTAAGATAGATGATACAATCTTTTCATTTCCCCCACGTCACACACAAAAACACACAAACGCACTGGCACGCACCCACTCACACAGTTATTACTACAACATATCGAAACAATAGTTATGTTTCAACAGCGTTCTCTTACATGATTTGGAGCATCCATTCCTGTCCTTATCTAGCCCTGTGTCAAATGTAGATCATGATACAGTCTTTATTCCACTCAGGTCATATTGTGACAGATGATGACTACAAATGACTATGTAACTAACAGAGGTACATGTTTGTAACAAGAACATTACCGATAATAATTATTGTCACCTTAAATAGGGAGCAAGCCTTGTAGGGACAAACCGTTCGGTGCAAAAAGGGAATAAAGTAACGCATATACTAAAGTAAAATTAGTAATTCACAAGAATTCATATTAAATATTTTTAACGCAATGCATATTTAAGAGCCAATGAATTTAAAGTTATAGGTTTGCTTTACAACTAAATTTTACCATAGTAACTCGAACAAATTGACAGATTCATGCATTTCATTTTAGGTGAATTAAACAAAACATTGCAGTTATTGTAGTTATAAGTAGAGCTGTTCTTTTCTCTTTGAAGTAACTACAATTAAATATATAGTGAAACTTAGCACAAAGATCATTTTATTACGCACAGTACATAATCGTTCCATTTTGTTATCCACCCATCTTCATATTTCTACCTTTAAACGATGATTTTTTTTTCAAAATTGAAAGTAAATGATTCATATTCTGTTTTGTAGACAAATTAAATGTACTTTTCCAAAAACCTTTTGCTTTAGAACGTTAATTGATAATAGCAGCCCTCGAAGAAGTTGTATTGATATTCCATGCTGTACATGCATACTTAAGCATGCTAGAGACAAGCTGATATCAACCTTTCAGTCTTCTTATTACAATTTAATAATTCCTAATTACCACTTACGATCTCTTGGTTAAGCAAAATAGTTTAGAAATGCACCTTAAAATATATCCAGGCATCATTGGGTATTACGGAGGTAACTCTTTTAGTATGCAGGTCATTGGAAAGGACATGCCAGGAGAAGAGTCCTTTAGTATCATTCCCAGAGTTGTCATGTCGTAGTACGCATCCACGATGTAGTGCGTCATTTTGTAAGGTTCGAACGAGCCTCTGGTCATGCGAATAAAAGGCGTTATTGCCTTTCTGTACCGATAATTTGGCAGCAGAAGCACTCAACAAAAATTCACAGCCCTAAATAAGGCTCAAAATCTGATATGAAATATATTTAAAAAGCAAAATAAACATAAAAGCTGATAAAGTTAGAAAGAATTGAAATTATAAAAGTTCAATGCTGTTTGTTTTTCGAGTTTATCATCGTATACACTGCCAGTTGCTGACTCACTCAACTCTGTCAGCAATTGACTGTTTATATCAAGATAAACATTAAAACATATTAAACTTAGGTATTGCCATACCATTTGATGAACTGTACATGATGCAAAATCATACCTATTGATGAATTATACATAAAGCAACGTCATTCCTACTGACGAACGGCGCACAATGCAACGTCATACCTATTGATGAACTACACATAATGCAACATTATATCTATTGATGAATTAGTAAAATAATAAAATAAACTAGAGACAAACAGTCATACATATAATTATATTGTTATAAAGGATATACAATATATCAATTTAAATTATACAATTTTATATAGTGCATTAGCATTAAGTCCATTAGGATACAGAGTATCTAACTTATGAATCCAATAAGTTTCTTTTATGAGTCTATTCATGTCACCATGCACAATATCTATTAGCATGAAAGAAAACTCAAGTAGAGAGTGATTATTGGTGTTAAGGTGTGTTGAAACATTAGAGGAAAACTGAGGAGCTCTATAATTTTTTATATGAAAGCGATGATTATTCATTCTCTTAGAAACTTGTTGAAGTGTTTGTCCAACATATTGCATGCTACACTTTTTTACAGGTCATTAAATAAATCACATCAGTTGATATGCAGTTAGTGTTATCACATAGAGAAAATACCTCTTTTGTATTAGCACTACTGACAGGAATAATTTATCTTATGTTTGCACATTGAGAGCACCGGTGTCTGTTACATTTAGATGACGAAAAGTGTATTTTTTTATTTTCTGTCTGTATAGTTCTGACTAAAAAATTTTGCGAATTCTCGTTTCTTCTATAAGCGAGAACTGGTTTAATTTTGAAAAGTGATTTGACGCTAGTTTTATTGGATAAATTTAGAAGACTATAATATTTATTAATTATACGACCTATATTAGGTAATGAAGGATTATATTGTATTGTGAAAGGAATACATCGCTCTCTATTTTACAGTCTGCTGTGTTTAAAGCCTCATGTTGAGTAAAATTACGGGCTTTGTTCAGTGCAGAATCAATTATGTATGTAGGATAATTTCTATTTTGGAAATAAGTTCTTAATTTATTCAAAGAATTTTGTAATTGACAATCATCTGAAATAATGCGTCGGTATCTTTTGGCCTGGCTATATGGTATACCGTTTTTACATGACATGGGATGACATGAAGAATATTCTACATATTGGTGGATATTAGTTTCCTTGATATGAATATTTGTAGAGATAGTGTTATCAATATTTTTTATTACATTTACATCCAAAAATGAAACATGCGTACTTGATGCAGTATAAGTAAATTTAATTGTCGGATGAAAATGATTCAGGCGATCAATACATTTTTTCAGTTCTTCGTTTGAATGGTTCCAGATCATAAATATGTCATCTAAAAATCTGAACCAAACAGATGGATTAAACTTTTCGTTTTGAGGAAAATCTTTTTTCTAATTTACCCATGAAAAGGGAAGAGTATGAAGGAGCCATGGGACTACCCATTGCTGTACCCATTATTTGTATGTAATCCATATTACTGAATTGAAAATAATTGTTTTCCAAGATAAGTTTTATTATTTTACATATATCTTCACTAGATAGTGTGCTATTATTATGATTGTTATCAATAAAATAGTTACACGCTTCAAATCCATCTGCATGCGGAATGTTGGTATATAGTGATGTTACATCTAATGATACAAGGATTGAGTTATCAGATAGCTGTGGAATAGACTTCAACTTTTTAATGAAATCAGTGGTATCTTTAATGTATGATGGAAGTGATTTCATTAAAGGTTGTAAAACACTATCGATAAATTTGGATAGGTTTTCAGTATATGAATTATAACCTGATATAATTGGTAGTCCTGGATAATTTAAAGGTAAATTATGGTCAGGATTTTTATGAGTTTTGGGTAATATGTAGAACTGAGGTGTACGTATGTTAAGAGGGAAAGTATCAAATTCCTCAATTACGGAATTATTATTTTTAACAATCTCATTAATGCATGTTGAAATATTTGATTTAATTTCTATTGACGGGTTTTTGTCAATATGTTTGTAGTATTTTTCATCATTTAATTGACGTTCAACTTCTTTAACATAATCATCTTGATTCATAATAATAATAGTGTTTGATTTATCAGCCTTTTTAATAACTATACTATCGTCATTCATTAGATTATATAAAGACTTAATTTCGTCCTTAGAAATATTACTATGATATTGCTTTTTATGATTATCAGTTAATATCTCTTTTGTGATCGCGTCAATATAAAAATCTAAATATGTATCACGTCCACTAGCTGGTGTAAAAGATTATTTAATTGTGTTAAAATAGCCCATTTTTTAGAATGAAAAGAAATCGATTTACTCTCTGAATTATTGTATGCTTTATCATAAAAAAATCTTTTAATTTTAAGCGTCTAGAGAAATTAAAAATTTCTTCAGGTAATTTAATTTTATTGTGACATATTGGTTTGGGACAAAATTTAGCCCTTTGCCTAACAGTATATATTCATTATCAGTTAATATTCTACGTGAGAGGTTTAAGACTGTTTCTTTACCTCTCTTAATTTGTTTTCTTCGCTTTGTTTCTTTTTTCCACTCTCTTCTACTTTTGAATCTGTGGAACCTCCTATTATTTTGTCTTGTGATGTCGTCTCTATTAGACCTTGTAAAATCTTTGCCAGGTTTGTCAGTGTCTTTCTCATGGTCACTGTTTCTGGTTCTCCCCGTTTTACGGCTTCTGCGTATGTCTTCTTTGTTGTGCCCTGGGGAGTCAAGTTTTTTTCGCTGTTGTTCATCCTGTTGGTTCTTGTTTGAATTTTCAAAATTCCTACTTATGTTGACTCTTTGGGTTACTGAAGTTTTGGAAGGTGCTATAGGAGTATTACTCTTCCTTGCAGTAGTTTCTATGGGTTTTGAATACTTCTTTTCTTGTTGTTTAGTACTCTGTTGTTGTGTTGATTTGTTGCTTTTATGCTGCTGTTTATTCTGTTGTTGTGATAATTTGTTGCTTTTCTGTTGCTGATTTTTCGGTTGTTGGGATTATATGCTGTTCTCTATTTTTTTTTTACTTGTTTATTTTTCTCTTCTTTACTCTTTCGTAAATTGTTCAGTTTTTCATTTTGCTTCAGAAGTATATCATTTTTCGTTGATTCTTTTTTTTTTATATACTTCTTGGTCGAAACTGAAAAGTCTTTGCCCATCTATTTTCTTCCTTAGTTCATCCCTAACATTTTCCATCTGTTTTCCGACGTTTTGTGATATTTTTTGTTGTTCTTCTGCTAATCTCTCAACTATGTTTAGCGAGACTTTATGTAACAGTCTGTCGATAGAATCTTGGAAATCTTCATTTCCGCTTCCTATGTATATTTTCAGTTTCAGTCGTAAACCTGATGGAACGATCCCCTCCTCAACACATTTGTTCAAGAAACTGCTGTGAATGCTGTTTTTCATTTGTTTTTCAGATAGTTTCAATATTTGATATTTCAAAGACGTCATTACTCTCGGCGGATCATAATTTGATGCCATCATGTTGTTGAAAAATGTCTGAATTGTGATAAAAAAAACAACACAAACGCCGAAAATTCTGTGCAACTAGTTTCGCATTTAATGTATGCTTCTTCAGGCACGAAATGTTTTGAAAGTAACGGATGACGTCTTTTATTTTGATTTTATTTTTATAAAAGACGTTATCCGTTACTTTCGTGCCTGAAGAAGCATACATTAAATGCGAAACTAGTCGCACAGAATTTTCGGCGTTTGTGTTTTTTTTTTTTTTATCACAATATTGATGAATTATACATAAAGCAACGTCTTGCCTATTGATGAACTGCGCACATTGCAACGTCAATCCTATTGATGAATTATACATAAAGCAACGTCTTGCCTATTGATGAACTGCGCACAATGCAACGTCATACCTACTGATGAACTATATATAATGTAACGTCATTCTTATTGATGAACTATACACAATGAGACTTTATGCCTATGTATAAACTCCACATAATGCAATGTCATAGCTGTTGATGACCTATACATGATACAACCTCATGTCTGCTGAAGAACTACACAAATTGCAATGCCATACCTATTGATGAAGTATACATAATGCAACGTCATGCCTATTAATGAACTACGCACAATGCAATGTCATACCTATTGATGAACTACACATAATGCAACGTCATACCTATTGATGAACTACACATAATGCAACATTATAACTTTAGATGAACTATACATAATGCAACATTATAACTTTAGATGAACAATACATAATGCAACGTCATACCTATTGATGAATTATACATAAAGCAACGTCATGCCTATTGATGAAAGGCGCAAAGGAAACGTCATACATATTGATGAACTACACATAATGCAACGTCATACCTATTGATGAACTATACATAATGCAACGTCATACCTATTGATGAACTACACATAAAGCAACGTCATGCCTATTGATGAACTACGCACAATGCAGTGTCATACATATTAGGAAGCTATACACAATGCAATGTCATACCTTTAGATGAACTATACATAATGCAACGTCATGCCTATTAATGAACTACGCACAATGCAGTGTCATACCTATTGGGAAGCTATGCACAATGTAATGCCATACCTTTAGATGCACTATACAGTATGCAACGTCATGCCTATTGATACACTACACACAAGGCAATGTTATAGTTACTGAACACACAATGCACCGTCATGCCTACTGTGAACTATACACAAGTCAACGTCATGCCTATTGATGAATAATTATACATTGATTACGTATGCTGATGAACTACTTATATATTTACTCAAATCTGTTGATTATTTTAAGCCACCATCCGTTCAGTTATATTCATCTAGTATATACTTTATTGTGAAATACAGAGACTTATTGTGGAATTAATTATCATATTTTATCATTCAGATAAAACCATTCTAAGGGCTACCAATGCTGCCTCTTATCCAGGGAACCATTTTGGCTTGGTATCCCGTTTCGATAAAAGTATGATGTACACTAACTTGATCCGTCAATACACCGGTTCAAAATTCAAACCTTTTATGACCTAACAGAGAACAAACTTTTTATATGTCGCTCAGACATATTAGTTATTAAAAATTTGTAGGGCATCTATAACGTACACTATATACTAGAATTGTTACGATTGTTAGGACGTAGGAAAATTTACAGTTTGTATTGATTTGACCCAATTGCACAGGTGGCTAACACATTATTGGCATTTTTTATTGTCCATTAGTACAACTAGACTAAATTTGACTAAGTACGGACTGATGTTCTTGGGAGTGCACGACATCCATGGCTGACTTGCCGAGTTCCTTGCTCTCTTGCCTCTATCCAGACATCGTATAACGGCGGAGATGTGGAACAATTTCCACCCGCCTAAAGCTAGATGTCCCGATGTGACTTCATCGTTGCGACCAATTGCAACGGGCCTTATATACTGCTTGGGTCGACACCTAGTACAGAAAATACGGACTGAAATCAACCCATTGTTAACATGAGTGTGTGTTGGGCCCATTCCCACTCATGAAAGTCCTTCATTCAGGTCGTTAGAGACATATAGTCCTACAACCTGACGGCTAAACAAGTACTCTTTGAGCACATAAACGCCTGAGGGATGTGGCACTAATTTCTTTCCCCATGAACATTTAGCATCCCCCTGTGCGTGAATAAACCCGTCGCACATGCCCTTCTGGGCACACGCGACGTAAATCCAATCAATCTATCAATCTGTTCCGATATGTTTATATGCGAAAAATATATCCTTGTATTTGCACATGTGAAAATATAAAATTTTCCATCAAACCATGCAACGTTTGATTGTGTATGCCCATATAAGTTCTACCGACAACAACAGCAAAAAGGAGTACCTTGTGAACTAGAAAAAATAAATTAAAATTGCCTTACATTTCAGACATAGAAATTACTTTTGATAATGAAATTTGACCAGACGCCGTTTGCGTCTTGTTGAAGTTATTTCCCCTTACTTCCTTGAAAACAACGACAAAAGCCCATTGTGATACACTGAGGTATCGGACTTGCATTGTTTTCAGATGGGATGAAATAGTTTACAAAATGATATAGATACGATTTACTGTGACAGATTGTGTCAAACAGATCCTACTGTCTTCTTAAATCATTTGTATGTATATGATCAAGCCATAAAAATGAGGCGAATTTACGAAAAGCGGTGAGGTGCGTGTTGTGCCATAGAGCCAGTTTAATCTTCTAAACTTCTATTCTGGAGCAAATTTAGTTAATATCGAAAATAACATTTTCTCTTCCTACGTTAATACCAGCTATACTTCATCTGATGGTAGCAAAAGCTCTATATTTAACTCTTGGCTTCTACTCGTTCAAATATGACATTTTTGGTACCAAACGATGAAATATATGCGATAATAATATAGGAAAAGAATATATTCTTTATGTGTTTGTGAACATAATACCCATATTTTTATAATTTATCGTTAATACAACTTCATATCTGCTTTGTCACCAGGCTAATTTCTCGTAAGCCAGAGATGGAAAGGACGATTCCAACTGAGTAAAAATCGAACTGGACGGACTTACATCAATTACATTTATGAAATGTCATATTTCTTGGAATGATGCACATGACAGTTAAGGTGCGGAAATGGTCAATACTTCATAGAATTCAGCATGTCATGTCTTTCCTGTCTCACATATCTGATTGTACCAGCTGTTAATGATAGTGCTCTCTATAGCTTACATAACGTAAGAAGTTTCCAACCAGCAGGGTCATGTCAGATTGGTGCACATTATCAATCGAGACTTGTAACAACGTTTAAATTAATAACTTCTAAAGCGCACTAATAATCGCGACACTCATACTCCAAAATACTTTAACTGAGATAAAAAAATTAAAAATGTTGAATTGCGACTAAGAAATTTCGACTCATTGGTTCAACACCCTTTTACAAAGAATATAACTCAATCACATATTATGTATTTGGAGTTGTGGAAAGTACATGAATCTTTTTTGTCCTTCGTGTATTACAAAGAACCACGCGTCGAACTGATCCAGTCTCTTGCTATATATGGTTGTTTAACTTTGAATACTTTCTTGTATGTTGACATACTCTTTAACTTACATGTCTTAAATACAAATCTCATTCACGTTGACTGGCTGTTTCTTTGCTAGATCCAACTCCACTTGACCTGCCTTGTTACGTCTTGCTTAGTATTAGCAAACGTTTGTGATTTGGAAAGATACAATATATCCTTCTACAGTTAGGAGATATTGCAGTCTAGTGTACATGATGAGCTGCATTGGTGAGACTCGCACTCTAAAGCAGTATAAAAAAGTCAGTACATATTTACTGTATACACAATGCAAAATACCTACCGCTATATCGGATGCAGTTCAGATAAAGGACGAAGGAGCCACATTGATAAATTCACTTAATCATAAAACCTCCTGTAACTAGATAGTTTCATATTCTTTTAAATGATATAACAAACCTTCCAAAATGATGCAGTCTGTTTCAAAATGGCTGTATATTGTTTAGAAATTCATATTTAAATATGGTAATTCATGTGAAGATGTCCGATACAGAGTTGAAGATTTTATTAATTTGTCAACTCTTTTAATATATCGAAAAATTATTTTAAGCACAAAAATGATTGTGCAAGATGAGTCCCGCATTTGTTGACGGCTGAAAAAAAGGCTCAGGTTGAAATGACCAAACAATCATTTGCCAGATACGAAAAGAATGACCAGATACGTTTAAATCGCAGGTGATTAAACATGGATTTGCATTTCTGAAAAAAACGGGCAGAAACCAAAAAGCGCTCGAATTAGTCCGACTATTAGGAGAGTTTTATGCGCATTCTTTTTCTATGCAAAAGAGCTGGTCGTCAAGGTACCTGAGTCCGACTCGACTAGTACCACCGGTGAGGTTTTTGCTTCCTAAGTATTGCGAAAAAATTTGGAATTCTACCGTATCATCACATCAGGTACCTGTATCTGATGAATTCATCAAATCCATGGCAACGCACCGGCGAGAAAATCCGACGTCGTGACATACGTCCTGAGAGGACACAGCATCCAAACATTGCTATATCCTCAATTCAGCCACGAGTTAGCTCCAAGCGATTTCTGGCTGATTCCGTTATCAAAGATCCGCTGTGGAGCGGATGATCTAACAGTTGCGATGCTTTTGAATGTGCCGTTTTTCAGCGTATGAACAACATGCCAAAACGTGAATATAAAATGGCATTGAAAAATTGGATAGTCAGATTGAAAAGTTACGTATGGGTGCATAGGAAGTACAATGAGGCGATACAGTGACGTTCTGTTCTCTAATAAAGAACTTTCTTGGTTACCACAATAATACTGAGAACATTTTCAATACAGAAGACAGACAATTTTTTTAAAATATACATGCCGAAACTAAGTAATAATTAAATTATTCATATACGGTAATGTTTTGCATGGTATATACAGTATATATGTAACACCACTGCATCTTACCATCTATATTGGACTTCCGCGTCTCCCAGTGGAAAGCATGGATTTAATAATGTACTCGCATTTGACGGCAGTATTTTATTTTTATATAATAATTTAAAAAATCAATTTAAAAAATCTTGCGACTATAAGCGTGGATGGCACAATGATTTATTGACATCTGAATGGCATGAAGGGAGGGGTTAAATAATTCCTTTCGGACATTTAATCTGGTGTTAGATTCATGATGGACCTAAGACTGACTATAACACTATACCGTTTCGAGTCAAACTGCAGACAAAAATGAACCTGATCTGCTATAGTAAAATGCGTCTACAGATCAGACAAGGCGTAATTTGAAATTTGTTGAGACCAGAACAAACTGCACAGATCCAGATATGTCGGCACATTATGCAATGGTAAATGTGGATCTGTGCAGTTTGCAGTTGGACTCATATTATAAGCGAGTATCAGTATTTCACAAAATAGGCGTGTGAATTAGAATTTACTGTGGCACATGATTAGTCACCTTTTAAAACACTGAGCTACAAATCCTTATACAAAATAATGTGTGGTACCCCTTTCTGGAAGGAATATACATATCATGAAGGATGGGGGTGTCTACCTTTGGGTCTGAAAGCAAACGTAGCATTAAGTTATGAGGTAGTGACAAGACAGCATATAATGCTTTAAGAGTGTGCAGCTGGTTCTCATTCATTTCCAGAATAAAATATAAAATGCATGTAAACTAATTTCAACGCTCTATTTGAAGTAAAACTATGTTCGCTTTTAGAGGATACAAAATTATCAACATTCATTGAACCATGACATTATTAATATTTGAATGTCGGCAGAGAACATTTTAAAACGGCGACTTTTACTATCGAAGCAAAGCATCCGCTAATTTGAGAGTGTGCTAAGACGGACTTTAACGTGCACACGGCAAAAGAGCGAATCTGATACTATAGAAAACCATTGTTACTCAGGAGTTATCTCTACTTGAACAGTCAGAATTCATTAGGACTTATGTAACAGCTATATAGAATGAAAAATTAAAGTCTCTAAAGAGAAAGAGTGATTACTCAAAGAAAATTGACGAATTCAAAATAAACGGAGACGGAAAATATTCTGACCAGTATTTGGAAAGCATCATAAGATATGACAGAACATTCAAAGAACCAATCTGTTTGGATCTACAGCCACAAACTGAAAAAATCTTTCTATCCAATAAAAATGTTACCTTTCACATACAGGTCACAGTCACTAGCAAACAACAATGCCATCATGATGTCGTTTTTAACATCATGTGTTGTTGTGTAACTGTTACAGATAGAACAACTGTGATATGGATGTAGAAACGTAAAGAAAGTAGTCGCCATATAATACAACTGTTTTGATATGGATATGCAAACATACATAATACAGTGTCCGTTTAACAAACGCAGTTTCAATGACCGCAGTCATTTTATTTTACCCGAAAATGACCCGTTCTTATAGGCCACCACCCCTTAATGGTAGGTTATTTTAGCAATGCAAAGCAGAAAAGAGCATCTTATAACTGTAATGTTACAAACTTAGAAGAAAATATTTTCAATACTAAAAAAATTATTGTAAAATATAAATCACTAAAGAATGACATGTTATTACTAGCATGTCTATTATACAAAGTTTTTTTAATGTTGAACACCAACTTTCGTATTTAACACTTATATTCTAGATTCCACATCGTTTCTCGAGAACACGTCTGATTTGTCCGAAAAATATTTAAATTCTTCCCTCCGAGACATAATTTACAACCATATAACCTGAAATATAAACAATTATAGTCATCGACTGCCTGCCTAATTTTATTTTCCCAATCATCCTTCCACCGATCATCGAGTTAATTTTTCTCTTTGAACAGCTGATTTGACGCGTCTCAAAAAGGCGTAAATTAACGGGAAATTGAGTGTTCCTAGTCATGCCTTCTTTGTCATGAGTCTTCCAGGATCACTCAGCTATGAATGCCGGAACCCTCCAATGACAAATAAATTAATACATATAAATTAGTAGAAGATTTGAGTAGTTCTGTCAATTTGTCGTGCATTTCCTTTCACAATTACGGATAAATAGACTTACTGTATTCAGTCTACATCCGACCACTTCGAGTCGCAACTGTAATTCAGTAAATGACTTAGGATAAGGCTGCATCCAAGAATTCAGCGCTTTGAATGAGCATATTATGTTTAGCATTGCTACCAGTTTTCAAAAGTGTTGATATCAATATCAAGTGTCCGTGATTCAAGAAACGAATTCTAAAACTGTTGACATTTTGTTTCCAGTGGATTCGACACGCTTTCAATCATATTGCATAGTCTTTGAATTTAAGTATTCCAATCCGCCATATTTGGTTTAATGCTAATATTGACTAGCAATGTTGTATTATAATACCGTTAGGTAATTTGAGGTTTTGCACTTAACAGATCATAGGTGTAGATTCCACAACAGTTGTGCATAGTTTGCTAAAATGTGCATGGGAAACTTCTTACGTTCTATATCGATTTCCGTCCATAAATTCAATATGGATCTACCCTTGTTTCTGCTTCCTCGGATGGGATAAATTTGTTCATTATTATTTCCTAGTCAGTTGCTTAATTAATGTCTTCAAAAATATAGAGTAGTTCAAAGCTACATTAAACTTTTAGGGAAAGAAAATAAAATTGTTTGCTTGAGTGAAGGACAAGAATGTTTCTGACCACCTTTTAAGGTAGATAATGATCAAGGAAAAGTTCATGACATGGTTGCAAAATCTCACTACTCTTTTAATAAGATATAGCTCTTAACATATCCAGCTAGGTGCGTAGTGAGAAAACACCACGATATGACTCTGGTATTCTGCTGGGTGTTTCAAACGAGATCTCCAACCACCCACAATGTCAGTACAGACTCCTACGTTTACAGTTAAACCAAAAGTCAAATGTTTGTTTGAATAATGAGCAAGTGCTACATAACATTTCTGTTTCTCTGCTAACCATTTCAACAGAAAGTAGCAAATGAACTTTGAGAGGCATAACTGTGGCTAAAGAACAAAAGCAATGTTAAATTTCAGTTCTTTTTATCCCATATTTGTTACGACACAACGGTCATAAATTAAGTAACAAAAAAGAGCGATAGGCAAGAAAATTAGTCAAATTCACCAGATAATTTATTCCTTTAGAATACAAAGTAAAAATTTCAAAGGAACTTAGAGTACTGTGAATTAATCCCAAATAGTCCGATAAGTTTTATCACAAATCCAAATAGTGTAGAGCATTCCGAATGAATATTAGCTATGTTCCAAATAAATTTCGGTCTTTAAAATGCTGACGTACCAATAAACTGCAATTGTGCTGACAGATTTAATGTATCACAATGATATAAACCGAAATATCCTTGAATGAAATCACAATAATTCCAAAGGAGTGTTTTCGTCCGAAAATATTACTGAGCACTTTATAATTCAAGTGAATAATTTAAACAAATGAACCCTTTGAAATTAAAACAAGAACTCATCTAAAAGACTGATTCTACTTTGAATGCTTAGACAGGAATACAAGTTTCTGTTTGCTTCTCACTTATATAAAAATCTAAGACCCACTAACATAGCCAGGATGAGGGTCATTTTCCTATCAAATTCATAAGTGATAATTATTTCAATATATGATCTAAACTCACAGACAAATATTAGCTCTGTAATATGTTGTTTACAAGAAACAACCCCTACCCCGAAATAAAAAACATTTGGTCAGGTATCTCCAACGTCTTGTCTTAGTTAAGGGCAAATAGTGAATCACAACACAAATTAAATACACTTAACATATGGCAATAAGCCACATAGTTGTTATGCTGTTTTGTTTAAAGATTGCATGGATATTGAGTGAGTAATGTTTCCAGACACTTCGTCACTATATGTCGGAGTGCTAACGAGGCAAGTTGTTTTTCTATTCTATCATTAGTCAAATTGAATTTCCATTAAATACCACGGGCTTCTCTTACTAGCAAATAGATTTTACCAATCATTTTAGGAATGTCCAGCAAAACGTACGAAACCTTATGTGGCCATTGTCTTAAAGTGTACTGACACAACTTTGAATGTTTTAAGGACATTGTTCTCTAGATGTGAAGTATTTGAATTGAAGTATACTAAAATGATGTTAAAGCTCGAAATAGTTTACCAAAACTAAAGACATATACCGGCAAAGGAATGTGTGGCTTCAGGCTTCAAACATCCTTTCAAAAATATCATTTTTTAAGTGTCTGTTTTGACCTGGATTCAATTGAAAGACAATATTATAAAAGATTTCAAAAGACGATCAATTATGGGCCTTAGCTATTTGTTTTTATGGAGAAACAATGGTAACGAAAGTAATCCCGAATAGTTACTGTTAAGTTAAGAGAATGCTTTCTGAAGACAACAAATAGCTTATCTCGTTTTCTATCAAAACGAAACATTGGAATTTATACTAACTAATTTGCTTCTTACTCAGGTACCGTCTATAATCGCTTAAAAGTTTATGCACACTGAACTAACAAAACTCCTGATCTGCCTTCGCATTATTCGGCTGCAGAGCAGAGTCTGTTTTGTTTCCTCTACTGATTACTTCTAACAAACAGCACAGGCTCAGATCTGTATTATGCGACGGCATATCTGGGTCGATGCAGTTTGCAGTTGGACTCGTCTTATAAGCGAGTAAATACGGTAATTAGTTTTGTTGTAATAACTACATTAAATTGGATTTGAAATTTGCACGTTTATTTATTATTCTGATTAAACATTTGAATTATATTAGAAACAGGAGTTAATTAAGCAGTGACAAATCATGGACGCTAACTTTTAACCTAGCTATCATTCTAATTGTACTGTTCGTGGGGAATACTAATCAAGAAGTATTCTGTAAATAAAAAACTCAAATACTATAGAAAGGATGCTAATTAATGAGACTATTTTGTTTGCAAGAGTTACCGCGATATCCATATACACATTTTCTCTTGTAAAGTACTTCTTGTAGTCTTAGTGTCCGTCATTGAAAGAGTCTCGTGGAAATTAGATCAAACTTTACAAGCTAATTAACTCTAATTTAATGTAAGTCTTATAGGCAGAAAATTGAGCGATACATTGGAATTTAGTTTGAAGGAATTGTATTCTAGATTCCATCAATTTCATATTAGAATGAAAACAGCAACGCAAAAAAAACTTTTTCAAGACGATAATGTTTCGAGGATTATTAGCTTGCTATTATAGATAATGCAATCTAGGAAGTGCCCACTATTGTTATCAGAGCAATTTAAAATTCGTGTTCGAAATCTTTCATGTACTTGTTTTATTTTACTGTCGTTGCACGTTTATGTTCCAATTTGGCCCTTTTTCTAAAATGATTTACGGTTAAAAGCAAATGACTGATAAATTTGATTACAAATTAGAAAAGATTCTTGATCGCTTTATACCTTAAAAATCATTTATTCAACACACTAAACCAGATATGTAATTCAGTTGGGAACAACGATATGCCAAGCTTTAGCGTTCAAGGAGTGTGTGTGTGTGTGTGTGTGTGTGTAACAGGATCTCAGTAAAGACCCTCTATCTATATTAGTTTTAATATCTATGAAAAATTATTGATATTCCAAAACATATAGTATGGGGCTCTTCTATATTATTACATTGGGAAAAAATGATGTCACCCTATTAGCATCATGGTCAGGTAATTGAGAAAGCAGTAGACTTACGCTAAACTCAAACATCTGTGGGTGCATATACGTTGTGTGTACTATTGAAGTAAGTGCTATTGGTAAACAACGGATTGCTTCGCCGAAATCACATTCAGCCAGACTCTTCGACCGTTGCAAGGTCGAAAGAGTCATACGTGAATGGATTATATTAATGGATATATCTCTTTTGTAGACAGGTGCCTTTGTTCGATTCCGACAGATTCTGTAGATGCTGCCTACAAGAAATAGAAATGCTGCATTTGCAATGTGTAAATTACCCCATATAATATTATCATTAATATTGTCGCTCTGCAGAAAAGATACTTGCGATGTGTTTTGACTTGAAATAGTTCCGTCGTTCATTGATTATTACTTTGATCTAAAACATAACCATTCAGGACAAACCACTCTAAGTCCGTCTTTTCATATGCAACTGTAAATTCTCCTTTTAAAAACATGGAAACAGAACTAAAGATGACCACCATGTTTCAAAATGTAGATGACTTGAATATGGAAAATTTCTGTCAGGTTGAACGGGAACATATGCTTCAATAAGTTTTGTCGAAAGCGTGACGGAACGTCTCACAAAGTCATATCTCCATTTTTATCGCCATCACAGCATCGTCTTTTTTTTCTTCCATAGAAGATTACATAACATTATTGTTTTATATACACCAGAAGGTTATTAAGATAAGAATGGATTAATACATCCAAACACTGAAAGATGTGTTAAATATACGACAAAACGAAATAAAGACCATTTTATTTAAAGACGTAACTGTACATATCGTCCTGCCTTAATTTTTGCCAAGTCTCAAAATTTTGTTTTCAAAGTTCAAAGAAGTACTACAATTAAATTTACAATAAAAGTTACAATCTAACAGACTCTTCATATTTTACAAAGTATACATAACCTGATGAGCACATTAGGCATAATCTGACAAGCAAAGTAATCTGAAAGCAAACTAATCTGAAGAGCAACGTATGCAGAGTCTCATGAACAAAGTATGCACAGTCTAATGAGCAAAGTAAGCATAGTCTAATGATCAAAGTATGCATAATCTGACGAGCACAGCATGCCCGATCTGAAGAGCAAATTATGCATGATCCGAAGAGCAAAGTATGCATAGTCTAATGATCAAAATATGAATGATCTGAAGAGCACATTATTCATGATCTGAAGAGCAAAGTATGCATAGTCTAATGATCAAAGTATGCATACTTTGACGAGCACAGTATGCATAATCTAAAGAGCAAAGTATGCATAGTCTAATGAGCAAAGTATGCATATGCTGATGAGTAAAGTATGCATATGATGATGATGAACAAAGGTGCATTCATCTTAGTAAGGTATCTTGTTCGTTACCGTCATCATCATCATATCACCATCCGCCGAAAAAAGGTTTCGGTATCTTAGCAAACGTGACAGCTGGGCTTCATGGGAGAAAGCCTCCTTAAGGTAAAAACGCTATAGAAATAAGAGTGTGCATAAGTAATAATAATAATAATAATAATAATATCAATAAACATTTATCAGGATTATTGTAATATATTTCTCCTCATCTATTAAATACAATATCAGGCTTTAAAAATAGTTACATCCTGTCTCCTATTACATAAGGCATAATCTACATGAAAGTCATTATTTGTAGAACATAGGTGTAAAATATACAATTTATGCGTAATACTGCATGGAATAACTGTGAAGTATCTTTGTCACGTTTACCACTGCGTATTCTCTATCAAGAAGATATTGCAATTATAGCATACCTTCTGTATTTAACATGGCAACATTTGCACTTAATGGGAGTGTATTGATCAGGAAACCGCACCTAGACTTTCAAAATCTTGACATGTTAAGACATGTAATACAAATATGATTTAACAAGTAACCACATCTAATACAAATGTAGTGTTGTGTTTGAGTGACATGTAAGTTAAACTCTTAATGTCTTGCTTTAGTTTACACGCTGAAGGTAGGTCTCAGAGATTTATTATAAACAAGATCCAGTGAAAATCAGGTTTTTATTATGCAATTCAGTCTCACCAAAGAATTTTTTTGCAAAACCAAAAATATTCGACTTCACGACTTTTGTGTGCGTGCGTGCGTGCATACATACATACATACATACAAACATACATACATTCATGCATACATACATAGCAGATCCCCTCATAAAGAAAAAAAAAATTTATGCCATACAGCTTTCTTCAGTATATTCAACAAACATTCATATAATTAACATTGCATTGGAATATGAATTATACAATATGTACGTATAATAATGCAACATATTACTTCTACATATGTAAAAATGCGTCCACAATCAAATATTCCTTTCCTTGGCTGTACCTAACACCAATATTGTATGTCGGTGTCATCATAAATACTGGTTTAACAAACTTTCATTCTTGTTTTTCATTTTATTAATGAAATTAATGGGGGTTGTGAACAGTGAACACAACATTCGGAAAAGGAGTGTCACTAACATACACTTCAAAGTGTTGCAAACCGGTATTAAAACCAAACGTTCCCTCTCAATCGTGGAATAAATTCTCGGGAGCTTTTTCAATTTTCTTCAAAAATAGCACACTGGATTATCAACACCATTTTATCTTATTGTATCAATACTCTACGTACACCTAAATAACTTGAATATTTATACATTGTAACGATTTAATGAAATCTGTAGCTGCAATAACCGGTGCACTCATGAGATTGATTTTTATCTTATCAAAGCCTCGTGACATTTGTCAGATCTATGCAACGTGATTTTCTTACTTATAAAATTGGTCAAAGGTTCAGCAATGATGGAAAAAATTAGAGCAACATTTTCGATAAAATCCAGTCTTACCCAAATATCGCATCAGTTGATTCTTACTGATAGGCACACGGAATTCAGACATAGTTTTAACCTTAACTTCTCAAGTGTTTTTATGTATTCCACAGCATTTCTTAAAAAGAAGCACTAGCACGGAAAAATTACTTGTACGTAAAATGGTCGTAAAATTTGCTTCATTGAGCCGATAGATAAACTTCCCGATGGTTTCTAAGGGATCTTTCCAGGTGTAGTAGATTATGACGTCATCGATGTAAGCGTCACAATTTCCTATTGCAGGAGATACCATGTTTATCAAACATTGGAAAGTACTGCGGGTAACCTTTCATCCCCAATGGCATAACCTTATATTGGTATAGATCATCTAGAGTAACGAATGCTGAAATTTCATTTGGTCTTTCCGTTAGTGGAATTTACCATAATCTTTTCAAATGGTCAAAATGGGTAACACATTTGGCATTTACGATTATGCCATTCAGTCATCGATTCCAGGTATGGAAATGAACCTATTTTGGTAACACTGTTTACATTTCTGTAATCAGTACACATATGAAAAGTTTTATCTGCTTTCGCCACTAGAATACATGGTGAACTGCTGTTATTTTTACATGGTTTGACAAAGTTATTCTCCAGCAAATATTAAACTTCTTTCTTCAAACAGTCTTGTCTGAGAAAATTCATCCTGTAAGGATTTCGTTTCACCGTAGTAGTATCTACAAGTTCAATGTCATGGTAGATTTTATTTGTTCGTGATGGAATATTTAGGAACCAGTGCTCATATTCTATTGATTGCTGTTTTAGTTCGCTTTTCTCTTTTGGTAGTAGTTTGTGGAACAGGTACACTAATTTGATTGAATAATTTATAGGGATATCTCTGTCAACATACTCCGATAAAATTAACATGACGAAATTGTCTGTTTTGCCATCCAGAAGTATTAATAATGTAAACTGGGTTACTAATTTTCTTTCTAACTTCATTAGGATCATAATACCCTATCCGAGAAGGACGTAACAGGAAACACAACAAATGGGCATTCTCGTCCCAATATTTTCATGTATTTCTGTAAAGGACAAAATGTTTAAAATACTTTACAAAAGCTTTAACTATTGTCTTGGTTTTTATATTCTTTCAAGGAACATGTTCCGGAACAAGTGTGTACGCCACACATAATCGTCAGCCGTTATTGGTTGCCTAACGTGGTGGGCACAAGCGACAACTATTTTGCTAAATGGTTCGCAAATGCAGGATTAGGCTGCGGATGAGCATGAGCATGTTCTGATTAATTTTCCTACTATTTGCCAATTATGACAAGATGTACAATATTTACAAACATCACTTTTAAATTTCGGCCAATAAAAATTATTTCAGATATTGTGATAAGTCTTATAGACCCCTAAATGTTCAGCCAAGGGAGTTTTATTTGCTAGACTAAGAATTTCGTGTTGGTATCAGTAAGAAACGACAATATGATAACTTACGGACCACTCATCATCAGCGGATGCCTCAGGTGCCATCCATTTCATCATGACATATCCTATTGCTTACCACAACAACAACAAAAAAGTTAGTAATTGTGTGGTTTCAGTTCCACTAATAGCTCTCTGAAAAAACAGATGTTAGGTTCATGTTCCTCTGAGACTACGAGTAATGATCATTTATCACCCTGATTATAATTAAGAGAATATGTAACCAAAATAGTATCAATATGATCAATACCTTTTGATTGTTCCATATTAGGAGCAAACGTGGCCCTCATTAAAGGACTGACCCTTAACTGTATCAGCTGAAGGAATAACATCCTGGTCAACAGCATTGCCCAAGCCGGACGCACACCAAAGATATCAACTTCAATAATATCAACTCTTTGATCCATTAAAGGCCGTGTCAATAGGATTAATCACTACCTTATCTCCAGCTTCATCTAGAAATTATTGCAACCCTCAATGGGCAAAGAGTGTACAGGTCCTATGATCATTGATTCTGAGACCAAGTCTAAACAAAAAGTTAATGCAATGGGGAGGAACATTGACAAATCCACATTCTACTCCCTGAATAAGGACACTCACTAGAATAAGACCTCTCATAAAAATGTAAAGGACTTGACAATAAAAGATTCTGAGACGATCCCGTGTCTCTTAATATCGTAACAGGAATAGAATGGACCGAATCATTGACAAGTGATACAGATCCTTTTGACATGATACAGAACCTTTTGACATGAATGATTCGTAATTATCTACACGAACCTCACACTGTAGTTTGCTAAACAGAACATATGCATTACTTTCAATACATGACCGTGACCGTAGCCTCATAGAAACAATAGCATTTGGAAGAGTTCTGTATTTACTCTGTTGCTTAAATTTCAGCCTATTGTTATCAGAAATTTCTTGCTCATTCTTCTGATAATAAGTGCACGTGGGAAAAGATAAAGGTTTCTGAAAAGTTCTTTCAGAAATTTGATTCCTGATAGTTCTACACGTTTCAGACATGAAAGTATTCTCATGAGACCGAGCTGTATTTTTTAAAAACAAAACCTGCTGAGATGAAGATAAATTTCAAACCGATATCCTGTGAGCCGATGAATAGTCATCAGTCGTACTAGCTGCCTTCTCTAACGTTTCAATCTCTTTCCCGTCAAGGTGGGTTCTGACGTTACTATTGACACAATTCTTGAACTGTTCAATCAATTTGATTTGTATGATGTAATCATAATCTTTGTCAACCTTCTTGGTTGTGCATCATCTATTTAACAAATGGTATTTTCCCCATGGAAATAAAACGTTTGAGCCAGAGTAGTTTCTTTTCAACAATTTCTAAAACTTTGATGATACACATTAGGGACCAATTAATATTCCTTCACGATACATTTCTTCACTACATCGTAATCACCACTTTGTTCTGATGAGTGTGAATTGTAAACAATATGTACAATTTGTCAAAACGCAATCCAATGCTTTCTCGGCCATTTCATGCTTTCAGCAATTTTATAAAAAGTAAGACAAATATTTATCTATCTCCTTTTCTTTAAAATAAGATACCAACCTAATAGGTTTGGCAGCATCAAAACCTGAACCTGTATATACATAAGAAGAGTGTGCTTCATTTGTCATTTCTAATTTCATTACTTTAAACTGCATTTCCCTCTCTCCTTTCCCTTTGTCCATTTGCATTTCCCTCTCTTGCTCATGCATGTGAATTTTTATTTGCATTGCTTCTTTTTGCCTTTACATCTTTGTCTTCCTTTTGCATTTGTGTTAATCCCTCATCATTTTCTTTTTGTATTTGCATTTCAACCTGCTGATGCTGAGATGTCTTAACGCAACTTCCATATGGTTGCTTAACTGCAGCCTCCTTCTTTTTCTGTCCGAACCAGTTGGAGACTCTTAAGCAAACCCAAACCCACTCTTTTATATAAAGAATACACTTGTTAAAAAATAATCTATAATTAACATTCTTGATCTTTTGTTTCGTTAAGACATATTCACTTCTGAACGCTTATACTGCTTGGCAAACTCAAGAAAACCCGTACATTTTTAAGGACTCTAGCTTCTCCAATTTAGTATCTGCAATACAATTTATGTTTTAGATGTCATGGCGAAAGCTTGTTGGTCTCACTATAAATTTCCCAAATCTGTGAAATCAAAATACCTAAGACTAATAAGATTTCAAACCAAAGTGAAATTTAAATTTCAGAAACAATTATAGTTTATCTGAGATATTAAACTCTCGAACATATTCAAACTCATTGAAATCTCTGAAAAATTATAAAGAAATTCAAATCAAGAACGACGACTCCAATTTCTTCGTTACGACTCTAGGTTTTTAAACTATGGAAAAGAAAGTGAGCGATAACCAACAAGTATTATAAAATTTAAAATATTAATTTATGTTGCTGAAATACAAATGGAAAGAATTAAAAAATAACTTCTAGTAAGGTGAATAAATTCCTAAAATTCTAAAACTTCTGTCAATTCCAACGTTTTCAAGTAATACAAATATATTCGATAGGTTTTCTGAATGATGACTGTATGGTAGTGTATGCAGCAACACTAAAGAAGAATAGCTGTTGTAAATCCAGATGTCTTTAGATGAATTCTCGGTAATTTCAATACAGCTATAAATCAAAATGTCTTTCGACGAATGGAAAAGCACCATAATTCTAACGAACGATTACTAAAATAAAAAAACGAATTAATCCCATCATGTAACTCTTCGAAGACGAGTAATAATGAATATGTCCGTATAATAATCATCTTATATACCAAGCTAACACGCAATAGCTAGAAACTGCAACGCATGGCTTGAATAAATCATTTTGCCTATTTCGAAATCACTCTGCCGTAAACAAGCCGATTAAAGCAAATCAAGAAATAAGCTGGTCTGACATTTTTACTTTAACTAATGTCCTTGTTGGATCACACGATGTTTCCTTATACTATTACTTATACTCAACCTTGAAACTTATGAATGAAACTTTGTACCATAAATGAATTATCTTATAGTGCAGACTACGATCACATGACATTACCATTAAAACTAGTATTAACCTAATGCCCATTGTAAGAAATCTTATAGTGAAAATATTACACATAGTATAGATTTGCATACCAATTATGTAAATCTTCAAGTTGTGTATTATGTCAAATTAATGTCTGCTTTCACATAACAATAACGAATGTTTTATTTCGTTACCCCATGTCGTGCGCGGATTGATATAGACAACTTTATTGGGCATAAGATACAATCGAAACACGTAATATCTTTAAACAAACTGTTTCGATGATTGTGAGTTTACCTTTATGGATTTTAATTGTTTTTATTTTGCTTATTTTTGTATTCAAACGTTAATTGTGTGGCACGGCAATCTTGAGTGTTATCAGACGCTGCTCCTAAATTTTTGACTGTCATTTCATTTATATTTCTAACAATATTGCAACTATCCATCTTTTCGCACAAAGATTTGATTATGATGACAGTTGAAACCGCCACTGAATTTTTTAATTGTATTTTTTCAAGAGATTTCCCTACAACGTGTTCCGCTTGATGAAGAGTGTAATAGGAATACGATACTATATGGTAGTACTGAATATAGAATATATACAGGTTTTGTAAATACAGTCTCTGATATTTTTCATGTTTCATGTGAAAAAAACTAAATTTCAACATGTTAATACATGAAGCCTATTTTTGTGTTGTTTGTAATTCCTTTGTACCCAATTTTATGACATATTCTCATTGATTTCATATATATGAATACTAGAGAGTCTACATGTTCCCATTGATTTAACATGTACATATACTAGAGAGTATAATGGTCTCATAGATAGAATGTATACGTATATTAGAGAGTCTACATTTTCTCATTAATTTCATATTTACGTATACTAGAGAGTCTACATGTTGTCGTTGATTAAATGCATACGTATACTGCAGAGTCTACATGTTCTCATTGACTTCATATATATGTATACTAGAGAGTGTACATTTTCTCATTGATTTCGTATATACGTAAGCAAGAGAGTATACAGATTCACACTGATTTCATACATACATATACTAGAGAGTCTTCACGTTGTCATTGATTTAAAATAAATGTCTACTATAGAGACTACATGTTCTCGTTTATTTTATACATACGTATACAAGAGAGTCTACAAATTCTCATTAATATCATACATACGTATAGGAGAGACTCTACATGTTCTCATTGATTTCATATATACGTTTGTATTGATAATATGAGTAGTGTCATCTAGAATCAATCTTGTTCTCTTCGCCGGCCAATACAATCGGTTATATTTGAGTCTGAAGTAGTATCTTCCTATAATTAACCTTGCGACTGTGTGAAATGATTCATCTGTCTTGCTCTGTGTTTCTCCTCTCTAAAAAAGGATCTGCCTTAGAAGTCCACTCATTTATATACTAGGCAATATCAGCGTGTCTGTATGGTAAAAAGAAGTGAATTGGAAGTCGTACATGCTTCTGTACACGATTTGTACATTTGGTTCCAAAGGGTGACTCATGATTTCGTGAGTTGGTAACCATACAATTGTGTGTTGCTCGTAGATTGCCACTCTAAAGCGTTGTTCCTCTCCAGAATGCAACGCTTATTTGATAAGCTGACTGTTTCGAGTGTTGACAGTCACACAATTTGACTGTGTGACATTCTCCTCGTTCTTCTAGGTATTCGTGACCGTAATTTTAGGACAAACGCTAGCAAACCGAGAATATTGTTTTCCGGGTGCTGGTCCGTCCATGCTCCGAAACTGTCTCCTTGGAAGGTTGGGTGAGGATGATCAAGGAGTTGGATGTAGATGCAACTGTGTGTGTTAAAGTACAGGACACAATCTCGAATCTAGGTAACACTGATGACATTTCCAAATTCATCGACCTGTACAAACTCTGGTTCTTCTTTGCAATTCGCAAGGATCAAATCTTGGCGAACATCCTCTACGTGTTTCTTATATTTTCGTTGATTTTAAATCATTTTGTAATAGTGGGAGGGCTATGCGAAGTACTCCGTTTACAATAAATACAATCAGTCCCCACAAGCATGTTAGCATGATTTTGTCGGGTTTTTTAACGTTGTCTTGTGACTCCTTTTTGAACTGAATTTGGTCTTCGGCAGTCTGACACCAGGAATGATAGCCGCTAGCTGATTTTTTTCAGTTTCGACAAGGCATCCATATAGCCTGATAATTTTGCCTTTCTGGACATTGTCGCCCTTTTGACACTTTTATGCCTTTGGAATGTGGTACATTTCGTATACTTCCAAAGCGCGAAACAATTCGACGCTGATCTACGTTCCTGTCAAAGCGAGTTGTTCTTGAGTGTAAGGACAAGGTTGATTTTGGTTACAGGTTTCGTCACAGGTAAGAGAAACATCATTTGTCCTTGGCAACGGCACGGTAAAAGGGTATGGTACAAGCAGGTGGGAGGCAAGAATTTGCATTTGATCAAGCCTTCTTATTGCAAAATGTTTTTCACATCGATATGTCCTGTCAGTATTTTGGGTGTCCTGCTAGAAAGTGAGAATATTTACACACTCAAAGATACAGTCAATAGGTATTTGATTTCTTGTCCTTTCTTTTTGTCCCTGGTACAGCAAGGATGTGGCATGCGTTCGTCCTCCATGTAAACGGTCGCTTCTGTCCAGAGCGTCCAACAGATTGCAACTATATACGATCCACTTAAGATCGGTATCGATTTACAAGCGACCACTGTAGTCGTACGGCAACTCTTCAACCACTAGGTATCCTTGTTCTTCAAACTTCAGGCGTTGTTGATTAATTTTCTCATACAATTCTTGGTGCTACCTAAGAATTCCTTCCTCGCGCCACGTTTAGCATAACATGTAGGGCATGTGTGAAATATGCAACCATTAAATTCGAAGACGACCAGGTGGTCTCTAAGTCCCAGTTAGCCACCGTATAATTAAAAATTGTTCTTTCGATGCCTACGTTTCGGGCATGTTAGATCCATGTGTCTTCCATTTCGCACAAGTAATATAATCATCGCACAGCTTTGGTCTAGTATCAACGTTTGGTGAACTCTTTAGTTTGAGGGCGTATGACGGCTAGTGTGTTTTTGGACATGCCTAGATTGCGGTACAATAAGGAGAACGCTTAGACAAAGGTACATGCTTCCTTCTAAGGATCTATCCCTCTGTGCTTCATGAACAATTCTCTAAATGTTTTGCACAGCAAGGAAGTAAACTATCCACATCGGTTAGATAATACTTTAACATATCTTCCTAAAAGTCGAATGGGTCCAAAGCGTGACTTTGGTACCAAGCGTAGAAGGCTTCTCGTTGTTCGGTGAGCATATTGTCCGGGTCACACAAATGCACGTAAGGTAAATTCGGCAGGACTGCATGTTAATTGACTTTCTTTATTAAAAAAGAGTGGAAAATATTCTTTGGCAATTTCTATTATTAGCCTTCGACTCAAATGCACTGTCAAATAACTCATGGAATCCTATAACTGTACTTGTTCCACTTTCATGTAGACGATATTGACTCCGTTGATGGTAACTTATATGAGACGATGCCTTGTTCTGAACAGTATTTCAGAAGACACTGTAGATGGTATCCAGACAAAACTGTGAGCCATCACCATAGCAAAACGATGACCATTTCCGTAAAGTTCAATGTCTTCTTCGTTTTATATTCATCGAGCGAAATCAAGAAGCGTGGTATGTCTTCGCTAGATTTGTATACGTCTTTCTCGAATCGTGCTACAGTGGGGCAATGAAAAAAGCTAGGCTCTTGGATGCACTTATCGCAAAGCAGAAATTATGAATGTGAATGCCGGTGTGTTGCTGCATTCGAAATACAACAAAGATGAAATTCCCGTTCTTCTTTTCATCCTCCTGTTTCGATTAGTATATTTGAATGTAGTAATCACGTTCCAAGTCCAGGATTCGGTGAGAAATACACATTGTTTCTTTCCTCGACAAACTTGCGCACTGAAATTTTTAGCACGCATGAGATGTTAACAAATAGAGGACAATCTTCGTAGTTGGTAAGCACTTTTCTACAGTGAAGCTTGCACAAGGCGATGTTGTTGGCAACACGTAGGACTGACAGAAATTCGCTGACACGCTGAGTAGTGAACTCGTTCTTGTCCTTCTTGAAGGCAGGGTTAAGAGGCTAAACAATCCCTATATTTCTCTCTGCAACGAATGCGTTGTTCTTGATTCATTGAACACATTTTTGACAATAATAAACGTACCAGAGGATTCCGGTGATAGTATAGAGGCCAACTCGAACATTGTTATTAAGTTCCCGCCTACTACGGTCAGCCACTTGTAATACTGTAACAGTTTTGAGGCTATAGACACTTTTGAGGCTACAAATCGTTTTGAGGCTACAAATCGTTTTGTGGCTATAGTGCCATTCACATGTTAATTTCCAGTTTGAAGCTATAAACGTTTTGCTATTTTAACATAGTTTTTCCATTTGAGGTTCCTTCGCATCATATAACTACTGCTTCTGACGGACCGTAAAAGAAAGTTAAGACAGAAGCGTTTCGGGGAAAGTTGACAGCTATCCTGCCAGTGTAAACGAACTGGTATTTTCTTCTTCCTTCTACATTTTGAGTCTGCTCAATATGTCAAAATCGTTGCATATCTTTTGTATATCATTGCTTTTTCAATGTTCTTCTATATAACAATTCACTGTTTCAAGGAGTTTCTTTCTCATTGATATCAAATATATATGGAAGTAGAAGACATCATTATAAGAGGGTGGATGTAAGACGATATTAAAAGTGATGTTTGTTTTTATTTCACCATTTTAAAAGGAAAACATCTATAGGACATTATGACTATATATCATGAGTGACGACTTTGGAAAGTAGCTGTTATGAAAAAAAAAACCCTGAAACAAAGTGCTATCTATTATATACCCATAAATAGCGAGTGTTCTAATTAGTTTATGTATAAGCTGATTTGAAGTTGATATCTTTCTTTTGGGAATTGATTGTTGCGTTCATTTGTCTGTACATATAATCACCTGCTTGACTCCGAAATAGAATATAAGCTGGTCACACTGTTATTTTGTTTTGATTTCCTCTTGAATATAAATGCTCATGGTTATAGCCTGAAATGCAGATGCAGAAAATGCCTATATTTTCTCTTCATCAGCTTCTACTTAGAGCAGCAGGAAGCCAGTATTTAAGACACGTCTTTGCATGGAAAAAAGGGACAATGTTAAGCATCCTGTATGTTTCTATATATTTCTGTTTGATATTATCATTCCTTGGTCAGTGTCGATTTAAGTTGTCTTTTAATTTCCAATACCACTCCTTTGACAGCTGGCTTTAACCAATATACATTGCCATCGGAAATAATTATTCACTGTTCATTAGAATCATAAAGTCCATACAGAAAATATATCTCTTGTTCATGAATAGCCACTAATTATAAGAGTAGCTTCATCAGTGTTGCCATTGTACCTTGTACAACAATAATAAATTCCATTACCTGGCAGTTGTAGATCTTGAAAAGACGCCAAAATTGAATTTTCTGTCATGTGCTGCTCTTTGAAACATTTAACAGGCCCCGTCGAGTCTCATAAAGGTTTGCTCATTCCATGAAATATTAAACAAGTCAATCCTTTTGCCTAAAGATCAATAAATGAAGATCTAATTGAGGTCTAATTGCTGACTTTAATTATGATAACTGTCATTTTTCATTTAGGTTTATATCTCTGTTTCGTTGTTTCCCTACCAACCCTTATGTAAATCAAGAAAAAATATTTTCTTCTCAAGTGTGCTATATAATTTCGAACATGTTGTTATTCAACATTTTCAATTTGATTATTGAATGGAGAAGTCACTAATTAAAGATATAAATCACGGCCTTAACATTATATGCCTGAAAAACCAATATGTGATAAATGTACATAAAATACAAGTAAAGAGATGTAAAGTTGTCAACTAATTTATGATCATATTTTATACTCCACGAAGCACACATGGGAACTATAAATTGAAAACTTTTCCTCCAAATCATGTGAAGCAACAACCTTTTGCTTGATCTCATAACATACTAAGTGATGAAGCATTCTGCCATCCCGCGAATATTGTCAACAAATAAATGAACAGAAAGAATAAACTTAGTCGAAACGATTTTTAAAGCCAGTGACAAACAGCAGGACATTCGCTATGAAGGTTGACGCATTCGTGAAGGCTAGTGATATACAGGAAACACCCGATTATGCTAGTGGGAGTTGTTGGGCTATACAATATTTCCGTATCGAAATATTAATAGTACAGGCATAGTGGGGTATTGCGTAATGTCACGTAGTGAATGAGAGGATATTGTGTTTCATGCTCACATGTGTGAATTTAAGGTGCGAAGAGAGCAATTAATTCATTTCTATTTCAAATTTGTATTTCATATATTCTGGTGTACAATATCAGTCTGCAGATTTATATCATGTTGTGTTTAGATATGACCTAAGAGGAGACCTTTATTTTGATTATTCATTATAATTACAGGGTTTTATTGCACCAAAATATTATTATGGGATTATTATGAATTTGTTCCAAGAAGTTCTGGACAAAGTCAATGTGATATACGAAGACTGCTTGCAGACAAGTACATTCAATGATCTTGAATTAATTCGGAACTTTCTATTCGTTTGGATTTGCATAAACACATTTTAGGAGATTTTGGATTTAATACATAATACTGTTAGTTCCTCTTAAAATTTCATTTTATAACTGTGATAATTGTATTATTTGTTTAGCTTTACAAAACTTGCTGGTTTTTACTTCTTTCTGTCACTTAGATTACAACCATAGAGTTGTAACAATATTTACTCTCGTTTATAGTATACACCCAATAATTTTCTTGTTTTATCCAATCTTCTCTTAAATCTGCAAAACATCTTTCAATATTTACAGTATCCAGTCTGTAATATTGTGTTCTCCTACATCATCATCATCTATGGTTCACGCGAATAGTCAAAATAAACACGATAACCTCCAGCCTTTTCTCGAATGTTTAAATACTGAATATTGAAACACCCGCTGAAATGTGGAGCACAGACGAAGAGAGGTAATCTCGTCCAAACACAACTTAAAAATGACTCAGGACTTCTGGAAGCAATTGTTTCACTTCTATAGAAAAGAACGCAATCAAGAGGGCACATGAAATTGCAGTCAATTTTAGAGTTGCGAACATTTCTAGATCATCATCATCATGTTTTGAAATCTTCATAGTGATATCGTTGATTGGTAGATGACTTGCGAATGCAACTGTGAACTCGAGGGTAATTCCGTGAATTGAAATAAAATATAATTAGATACTTGAATGGATTAGTGATATTTAACCTGTAGATACCTTCATCGTTACTGATTGCTACTAATATTTTCCAGCATATTAATTTCAAACGAAAAAAACTTAAATTATAAACGATCAGATAGCAATGAAATTGTTCTTAATAAATAATTTATTTCTAGTTGTTCTTATTTTATCATTTATAAATATGACAGAGATTGCTATGCCGTATCTAATTTTAGCTTTTGCTGTCATTACGCAATATAGGCAAGCCAGAGGTACGTTTATTAAATTTGTATTTCGAATTGGCATTTCGATATAAGCAGATGCTATATCATGTGATTGATCCTGGGCAGTAACTTAGTTATGGGTCTACCTGACTAGAGGCATTTATTGTGTAAACCACATAATACATAGGTAATATTGTTATATGATTATGCATTACATATTTAGATCACTATTAGTAGGATTAATCCTGTTTACATTCATCTGAGTTTAGAAGATTATATTTTTACTTAGAAATTAATTTAGTTCCTGACAATTTTGGGTGTTTTAGACAGGTAGCTGACCCTCATCCTGGTTCTGTTATTATGTCGATAGATGTTATATTAATGCTGCTTAATTCACAATTTCTCCTTCCTACATTAACATTCGAAGGGTAATCATTTTTACTGTTGTGTTAAGTTTATATTGAGAGGATTTATTTGTTTAAAGTATTCACTTGATATAAAAAGAGCTCAATAATATGTCGGGCTAACTAATTATTTTGGAATTACCGTGAATTTATGTAGGAACATTTTTCATCGCATCATTGTGATACATCACTACTGTTGGCATGGCACACAAGCACGTTCGATATTTGAATTTATTTGGATCACCACTGAAACTCTATACATATGGTTTGTGATAGTACTTTTATGACTATTCGGATTTAATTCACAATATTATAAGCTCTTTTTAAATTGTCACTTTGTATTCTAAGGAAATATATTTATTGAATTTGACAAATCGTGTTGGTTTTCGGTCTTTGATATTGCTTTGTTTAACACCATAGTGTTCTACCAAATTTTATCTTAAATCTCTCAAAGTCATTTTAGCCAGATGCTATTTTAACTTTTGGTTATTCACAATGCTTATACTTTTTTCAAGTTCCGAGAAGTTGAAGGGGATTGTAATTTTAGTTTACTTAATTTGTATTGCTTCGTCGAGTATTGAAACATTCGTTAATTTGTTTACATAGACCTATCTTGCAATTTATTGAATTGTTTTATCTTTAAATTGACTTTAAATATTCAATATATTAAAGTATTTATGAACAGTTTTTAGCATTAAACTATTTTGCACTTGTCATTAATATATATCCTCTGCATTTTCTCATTTCTTAACTTACTACATCGTTGTCTGTAGACTTTGCCCTTGGGGTCAGTTGATATCGAATCTGTTTCATTAAACAACCAGCGAGGATCTGATTCCCTATGTTACTTCGATGATTGTCAAGATCACCTTCAAAACAGGGTTTTCTTAGATTAATTATTTCTCTGCATTTTCATGTTGCATAATTGTTTTGAATCATGTGGTCAAATTAAATCTGAAACCTTTTACTGTCTAACATATTTATTTATTTAACAAAATGTACTTTGTGTTTTAATATTTAACTACCTTCTACAGGCAGCTAGGTTGTTCTCAGTTATACAGAATACTATAATAATATTTTCACGTCTAAGATGCACTGAGCTAACGACCTTTCCAACCAAAACACTCGACCAATGAACTCTGCTACTAAACTGTCCAAATCACCTGTATAATTCTATACGAAACAATCTTAGGATCCGGCTTGTCCCGAAGGGACAATTGTTGCAGATATCACAATAAGAAGGCTACGGTACAATTGTAGACAGATTTTAAATCATTTGACGGACAGAACCATTTGGTCCCATGCAACATATTTTGAACCAGAAGAGGACGATTAAATTACATTGTTAATGTGTATTTTGTGTCTATAGCAAAACATTTAATGAATTGAATCTTGGTGCAGACAATAATAGATAAAGTAATGCTCACTTCAGGGCCAATTATATGATATTGTCATGAGTACCGAAACCTAAATGAAATCTATCACATTAATTTAAACGTAAACATTCACGCAGATAACGTTGTTTTACTATCTTTTTTGGTCTTTGTTTGTTATTGTGTAATTTGTTTATACGAAAGCCTGACCGCTCCAGTAGTTTCTATGCCAGTGAAATTATTGAGGCATCTGAATTTCGAATTTTCTGAACTTTTCCGATATAATTACTTATATATATATATATATATATATATATATATATATATATATATATATATATATATATATATATATATATATATATATATATATATATATGTTACATATGGGTGTATGTTTTCCATCTAAAATTTTCTTTTGTAGCATTGAAATTTGTCACAGAGAGCTAGCGCTCCTTGTAAGTCTGTGAACCTTTAAAATTCACTTTGTAACTGTCGCTTGGACAGTCTCATAAAATAACTGATTGGAAGTATTTTCCAGCGTCAAGATCTTGTATAAAGCGTTTTTATACTTTAAATGTACTTTTAACCTGTACTTCATATCATGGCACGAACAAAGCTATAAAATATAGCACTTATTTGTAGAGATGCAAAGCGGTCGCAGCCCCTTTCACATCAAAGATTGCAAATATCCGCTTATTAGATTGTCTCATTTGTACTGCTGTTATTATAGTCTCTGAAAGTAATGCCATTTTGTTCGGTTTTTGTTTTATATCATTAAGTTCGTGACAGCTAATTCTGCTAAAAATGCAGAAGAATTTAAGTGGTGTATTTTAACTTGGTATCACATACACATAACACACTAATGATGCTGATCTGTACTTAGTCGTCTAAAATAAGAAGTGCGTAATCGCAACGTGTAATTACGGACATAAAGTCTGTTTCCAAGGAGATAAGTTACCGTATGTAAGAAGCTTAAATGGTTATCAGATCGGTCATTAAATCTTGGATGAGTCATTAAACACGGTCAAGAATGACGAAGCAATTATTGCATCTAAATTCATTTTGCTTTGTCTTTTTTCTAAAACGAGAAGCCAGTATGAAGAAGTTAATTGCATACTTTCTTTTCTTTGTAGCTTCGTGATACATAAATTCAGAAGCAAATTAAGCAGGATGCCAACTTAACGAACCTTATTTTATGTTGAGTTATTGTTTTCATAAACCTAATAATTCCAGTAAATGCGATATCCATAATGAGACCCAATGAATTGTATTTCGAAAAGCGAAATCTAATTGCAAACAGTATGCAAAGTCTCTGAAATTTAAACTGTAAGAATAGTGGTGTATGCAGCACCCTACATGTTGAATCAATTTGTTAGTAATAAGTGGGGTCTATTGGACTAGTATAGATTTACTCGAGAAATATCACAAAGTACTTTTCTTCTCATCCCATTTTCTAAATTGCATAATGTATATTTAGTTAATTTTCCTAACATGATTTCATGTGGTAATCGAAGACTAGGAGGTTTGGCTATGCGAAAGCAACAAAATCGGTGAACAATAATCCCATTTATAGCCCAAATAGCTAAATGTTTCACATCGACTTGTTTGTAATTTGTAATAATTCAATCATAATTACGTAGGTACTGGATTCAGTTAGGATCTTAGTGTTTCTACCAAAGTGTGACAATGCGCAAAATGTTTACCTGATCGGCTACGAAAATTTACATTTTGTTAAGGTGAGATTTGTTGTAGGGAATTGACGATAGTCGTCCTAACAGACTTTGTCAGCGTTCCTTTTTAATCAAAGTACTAAAGAAAACCACCTTAGTCAAAAGCGAAATATGTTTTGCACAAGCATGTCACAACACAATTCACTAGTAATATTAATGAGAGAAATAATTGTAGCAGTATTGGCAAGAGTAGTAGCTGTAGCAGTATTATTAAGAGTAGCAGCTGCAGCAGTATTTATAAGAGTAGTAGTTAAAAAGTACCGATGTTACGTGTTTAGGCTCGAATAAACAGTAACACAAGAAAGAGTGCAAACAACAAGCTTTGAAAAATATAACAAATAATTTATCTCCCTGGAAAAATACTTTAAAATTGAAAAACTTATAGGAACTTACGGTTTCCAGAATCAAATCCAAAAATAATACAGGAATAATCCCCGAGTAAAGTTTTTCAAGTCCTAATATTGAAATGTTCTAATGATTCCAAGTTCGAGTCCCGACAAATAATCCAAGATGGAAGGCGATGACGTATGCTGTAGTCTGTGTTGTGTTGACGTCTACAGTTCATTGTACTTGTAGAAACATAATAATTAATCCTCTAGTCTAGGAAATCCAAATAAACGTTTCACGAAATGTCCTTGTTCACGAGTTATGTATGAATACAATACTATTTCCAGAGAAACGAATTAATCTTCTAGAGTCCAAATAATCTGAAGAAATAATTATCTAATAACTCAAAAACTCAAAAGTTCATTTCTGGTCACAACAGAAGAAACAAACCTGACATAAAAAAGCACGGACTCTGGTATCTCTTTCTCTCTCTTTCTCTCTCTCTCTCTTTAATACTAGAGGATGCCGTGTGCATGTTTACATGTAAAAGTCACATAGCTCCTGTATGTCCTTGATAAGAACCAATCATTTTACTCCTAGAAAGAAGTTGTTTTCATGACCTTCAATCAAGGCCAGAAACTATGTCAAAAATAGAAACAAGTTTTTCTATTATTAGGTGTCTAAGGAAAACTCAGGTCAAAAAGAATTTTCTGGAAAATATCGAATTCATAGTAAACAAAGTTATATTATATTGACATGCAAAGGAAATAAAAAGGCTCCAAAACCCAGAAACAATTGAATCAATTCAAACACAACTTAAATCAAATATAAATTAAATGAAATATATGTAACATTAATAAGAGTAGTAGTTGTATCAGTATTAATAAATGTAGTAGATGTAACAATATTAATAAGAGTAGTAGCTCTAGTGGTAATAATAAGAGTAGTAGTTACAACGGTATGATTAAGAGTAGTAGATGTAGCAGTATTAATCATTGTAGTAGATTAACAGTATTTTTATGTGTAGTAACTCTAATGGTATTAATATGAGTAGCAGTTATAACAATATTAATAAGAGTAGTACATCTAACAAGATTAATAAGAGAAATAATTGTAGCAGTATTGGTAAGAGTAGTAGTTTTAGTAATATTAATAAGAGTAATAGCTGTAGCAGAATTAGAAAGAGTAATAGTTGTAGTTAATAAAAGTAGTAGTTATAAAATTATTAATAAGATTAGTAGGTGTAGTAATCTTAATACGAGTAGTAGATGTAACAGTATTAATAAGTATAGTAGATGTAACAATATTAAAAACAGTAGTAACTCTAGTGGTATTAATAAGAGTAGTAGTTATAACAGTATTAATAAGAATAGTGGTTTTAACAGTATTACTAAGAGTAATAGCTGTAGCAGTATTAATGAGTGTAGTAACTGTAACAGTAATAATAAGAATATTAACTCTAGTGGTATTACTTAAGAGTAGTAACTCACATGGTATTAGTAAATGTTAGTTGTAGTAGTATTAATAAGAGTACTAGCTTTAGTATTGTTAAAAAATAAAAATGCCCGCCATTGTTTAATAGGCTTCAGGCAGCTACTTCGAAGTTCTAAGCTGTTTCTCATAGCATATGTGTTTGTTGATAGTGTTCATCTACATCAGTGATTGCATTGACAGTTCTGTTCAAATGTGTTTTCATTTACATGTTTTGGAAAAGGGTGCTATGATGCTTTTTCTTGGTCGTTTTACCCCATTAATATTACCATGGTCTTTTGTTTTGAACAAGACGTTATCACTTTATACTCACCAGTCGTCCAGTTTGTTAATAGTCGTCCCCTCATCAATTGCATTAAACAACAACTCTTTGGCGCTCCATAGTAAATTTTGTGAACTAGACTTAACGACATGGGACTACGTTTATCTTTACTTGAATATTTACGGCAAGAAAAAATAACGTCTTTTCAAAGCCAGAAAGAAAAATTCCAGTTATCTCTATTTTTACCTTTCTTTCGTAGCAATAAGAAAACTCGACGTTAATTTGGCAAAATTAATTTCACTTAACATTGTCAACATTGAGGTGTGATCACCTACTGCACATTGCGTTATTCAACGCCCAGTCAGCAGAATAACCGGAAAGGCTAAAAGAAAAAGTTAACGTTTTCAATGATCTGGATATTGACGTCTTTTTCTAACGGACACATGGTTAAAAGAAATCAGGCGACGTCAAAGTCTGCGGATCTAACACCCTAAGGTGTCTACATCAATTTGGTCCCATGCCACCCCCATGGAGGTGGAATTGCCGTCATTGCGAAAACTCCATAGTTCATCGCATTATCTGCGCTTCAATATTCAATTTCGAATACACATCGTTTCAACTGGTCCAAACCTCACTAGCAATGGAAAAAAGATCAGTCCAATGTGTATTCGTCTTTCGTTCTCGTCGAAAAACAAGCTGAATATCTCGCAATAGCTTTCACTTTGACTGTCTCGGTAACCCATACCCATCAAAACTCACAGAACTATTCAAAGTTTCACCTTCAGACAGTCCAAAACCCCACATAACCATACACGGTGTCATGTAAACTGGATTCTTCATAGACATAGGATAATATTCTTCAGTCTCCATTTGTGTATCACGAACATGCATCAGATCAGATTCGATATCAAAGTATATAACCCTCGATCTCTGTCTACTAATATCAGAAAACCTCCGTATGATGAATATGACCCAACTGATGCGTGACATGAAAGCCGACCTAACAGCTTTGTTAAATCCAAGAGCACTACAACTTCATAAGTGCTTGCGTTTATTTCTTGACATATATATCCAAGTGCAGCTTATCAATTCATAACTGTTCTCCAAGGTATAGTAGTGCTAGGGACCAGCTTCACACTGCCAAAAGAGAACACCGAAAGGATAAGAGGAGATTTCTCTCCAACATCTTCACTATTGATAAGCGAATCTATGAAGCAGCTCAGGGAAATGTTATAAACATAGTTCATGCAGCAGAATTAGCCTACTACATTACAAAGATCTCGGAAACTTCCAGCTGCAAAAAGCTCTTCGAGATTAAGAACAAATTAATGTCAATGAATAATTGTACACCACTTCGAATGACCTTCTCTCCGGTCAATGTGCCTGACCAGTTTGCTAATTCCTTTCGTGACAAAGTTAAACCTATTAGAGATACATTTGACAACACAATTCAATTGACTCATTGTCACCATACAATTTTTATACAGGCTATACAGGGAAACATAAAAAGCACTAGAACCTGTTTCTATGTATTTAGTTATACAGATGAAGAGCGGCCCCAAGTCGCATGAAAACAATCCGATTCCGATATTACTGATGCTTGTGTGCTTAGTTTCAATACTGCCTTCACTAACCGTTCTTATCAATGTTTATCACCTATCTGTAGAATTCCCGTCATTTTTCAAAACTGTCATTGTAAATCCACTGTTGAAGGAACAGAAACTTGACCAGAAAGATCCAAGGAACTACTGCCCTATTTCTAACATCTCACTTGTTTAAAAGATCTTAATAACTGTTGTTCTATCCAAGCTTCTATCTCATATGAATACAAAGTATGTTTAGCAACTTACAGTCTGCATATCGCCTTCGTCATTGTACCTAAACCACACAACTGAATGTAGTTAACGACCTTCGACCTTCTGTCTCTTTAGATAGTTGAAACATTACTACAGAATGTTTCTTTTTGTAATTTCATGGTGCTTGTTTATATAATCGTGTCGCTGTATGTTTAATGTGTTATTTAATATTGTCAAGTGCTTAAAGCTTTGTAAATTAATGCTTTGTACTTAAAGCTTTGTAAACTAATGCTTTGTACTAAGTCCATTGTATTATTATAGTTTTAATAAGCATAGTAGTTGTAACAGTATTAGTAAGAGTAGTAGATGTAGTAATATTAATAAGAGTAGTTGTAGTAACATTAACAACACTAGTAGTTGTAGTAACATTAATAAATGTAGTAGTTGTAGTAATATTAACAAGAGTAGTAGTTGTAGAAATATTAACAAGATTAGTAATTGCAGTAACATTAATAAAAGTTGTAGTTGTAGTATTATTAACAAGAGCAGCAGTTGTAGTAATATTAACAAGAGTAGTAGTTGTAGAAATATTAACAAGAGTAGCAGTTGTAGAAATATTAACAAGAGTAGCAGTTGTAGTAATATTAACAAGAGCAGTAGTTGCAGAGATATTAACAAGATTAGTAATTGTAGTAACATTAATAAAAGTTGTAGTTGTAGTATTATTAACAAGATTAGGAATTGTAGTAACATTAATAAAAGTTGTAGTTGTAGCATTATTAACAAGAGCAGCAGTTGTAGTAATATTAACAAGAGTAGCAGTTGTAGTAATATTAACAAGAGTAGTAGTTGTATTAATATTAACAAGAGTAGTAGTTGTAGTGATATTAACAAGAGTAGCAGTTGTAGTAATATTAACAAGAGTAGCAGTTGTAGTAATATTAACAAGAGTAGTAGTTGTAGAAATATTAACAAGAGTAGCAGTTGTAGAAATATTAACAAGAGTAGCAGTTGTAGTAATATTAACAAGAGTAGTAGTTGTAGAAATATTAACAAGAGTAGCAGTTGTAGAAATATTAACAAGAGTAGCAGTTGTAGTAATATTAACAAGAGTAGTAGTTGTAGTGATATTAACAAGAGTAGCAGTTGTAGTAATATTAACAAGAGTAGCAGTTGTAGTAATATTAACAAGAGTAGTAGTTGTAGAAATATTAACAAGAGTAGCAGTTGTAGAAATATTAACAAGAGTAGCAGTTGTAGTAATATTAACAAGAGCAGTAGTTGCAGAGATATTAACAAGATTAGTAATTGTAGTAACATTAATAAAAGTTGTAGTTGTAGTATTATTAACAAGATTAGGAATTGTAGTAACATTAATAAAAGTTGTAGTTGTAGCATTATTAACAAGAGCAGCAGTTGTAGTAATATTAACAAGAGTAGCAGTTGTAGTAATATTAACAAGAGTAGTAGTTGTATTAATATTAACAACAGTAGTAGTTGTAGTGATATTAACAAGAGTAGCAGTTGTAGTAATATTAACAAGAGTAGTAGTTGCAGAGATATTAACAAGATTAGTCATTGTAGTAACATTAATTAAAGTTGTAGTTGTAGTATTATTAACAAGATTAGGAATTGTAGTAACATTAATAAAAGTTGTAGTTGTAGCATTATTAACAAGAGCAGCAGTTGTAGTAATATTAACAAGAGTAGCAGTTGTAGTAATATTAACAAGAGTAGTAGTTGTATTAATATTAACAAGAGTAGTAGTTGTAGTAATATTAACAAGAGTAGCAGTTGTAGTGATATTAACAAGAGTAGTAGTAGAAATATCAACAAGCTTAGTAGTAGTAGTAATATTAATAAGAGTAGTAGTTGCAGTAATATTAACAAGATTAACAGTTTTAGTAATATTAGAGTAGTTGTAGAAATATTTATACGAGTAGTAGTTGCAGTAATATTAACAAGATTATTAGTTTTAGTAATATTAATTAGAGTAGTTGTAGAAATATTTATAAGAGTAGTAGTTGTAGTAATATTAATAATAGTAGTTGTAGTAATGTTAATAAGAGGAGTAGCTGTAGCAATTTTAACAAGCTTAGTAGTTGTAATTATATTAATACGAATTGTAGTTGTAGTAATATTAAGATTATTAGTTGTAATAATATTAATAAGAGCAGTAGATGTAGTAATATTTTCAAGAGTAGTAGTTTTAGTAATTGTAATTAATGTAGCAGTTAGATTAGTAACTGTATCAGTATTAAAAAGTAGTAGCTTTAGCAGTATGGCCCAGGTTGTTCTGCATTAGCTACGACTTCGGTTCCTACAGGAGAAAAGTGAAATATCGATTTCAGCTGAGAAAAGCAAAACTGAGGTGGAAACGAGTTATCTCAAAGAAACATAAACAAACTGCCACTTACAGGATTCGTTTGGCATTTAATTGTTAGCTAATTATAATTATACTCTTAGTAGAGACTGACATGAAACAAACATTTCCATTGAGAGACCTATGTTTCAAACGCAGGTAGTTTAGTGATGTAGTGATCTAGAAAATATGTTGTGCTAACGTTTGTGATAACAGATGATAACGGTAATTTGAAGCTACAATCTTCTTTTTTGGAAACTTTTCTAGGAATTAACATTACTGCCTTCTAATTGGGAAATATGTAAGAGGTTTTAAGAGTAATAATGCATGCCCATGGGTCTGAAATATTACTCGGAAAAAAGTTAATATTTTCCCTTACAAATGCAGTAACCTGTTTATTATGAACTCATTTCGTCCAGAAAACAATTAATTGAATATATGCTGTATTTCAAAATAAATACACAACCGTAGATTCATCAATTAACAGTGAAAAGAGTAATGCTCTCGACATTAGTTTAAAAATTGTTCGCTTCAGTCTACTTAACTTTATATTCATATTATGAATGAATGTGCATTGAAAGACTGTTGGTCCAGAATGGATGGATTTGGTTTTTCTGCTATTTCAGTGAAGCAAGAGGAATGTTATTTCAGTTAGAAATGTAGTCTAAATTATATTTAAAAAATGACATATCTTAATGCCCTGTTACTTGTAACATGCATGCTCGTTTTAGGGACCCCAGCTATGACTTTAATCATAGTGTATGTCTTCTACTGCTAGCCTAACATTGTGTCAAAATAGTCCAATGGGAAAAATTGCAAAGCAGCTGTTGTGTAATAATCTGTTTCGTCAACGGAAATAATTCTTTTCCGTCCTCTTGGTTTATTAATTCCGACGCTCTAAGTTTCCTACTAAAACCTCTAATTGCAATTTTTTTTTCAAATTTAGTGTTTGGACTGACTTGTAAAATGATACGTCCCTGATACATGTACGATAGCCCCATAGCCTCATCATGCCTTTCTATGCTATTTTTTGACACCCTAGAGAACACTGGTCAAGGCCTGAACCATTCTTTTTGCATACGTTAGTAATATTTCTCCTCAATAACAGTTTACATTATCAGAATGGTATTTATAGGTTACTGCATTTGCATGGGAAAATATGAACGAGTTTTGGGATAGAATAATGCATGACCTTGGGAGTGAAGTACATTCTTTAGACAAAACGAGTTCATATTTTCCCATACAAAATGCAGTAACCTTTTTATTATATTCTCATTTTTTATTCTACCTAAGGTTTAATTATATAAACAAAATACACTACAAGAAACCACGTAAATGAATGAATGCCGTATTCCAAACTAAATACACAAGCGCAGATTTGTCATTACACAATGACATCATTATTACTGTGCACATAACTCCGTCCAGATAAATTTTTTAACTTAATCGCGCGCTCGACATAACTTTCGAAAGAAAATGGCACGTCTGTTTAAAATTTGAATTTTGTAGTCATATTGTGAATGAATGCGCATTGCAACAACTTTTCCATTTGATCTGGAATGAATATAGTTTTGTATTTTGTTTCGATTCGACGAACGTTTGTGATTTTGGACTCATCTGTGCAAATTATACATGAACTACATCGGATTGAAGTGGCGCTGGAGAAGCGTATTTACATTTGCAAATGTGTTTCTGTTTTTGTCATTGAATGTTTGAAAACATAATATGGGAAACATATGAAGTCTTTCAATTGTAATTATCAAAAAAGACGCTATGGAATTTAATGCTAATTTGAGTGAAGTAAGGAGGATACAATTGCACTTATCATCGAAATTACAGCACAGTTTCGAAATGTGTAATCCAGATTGAAAACCTATGACATGGCTCTTGTAATTCGGATTTGCAGAATTAAGAAAATACATTTTGAGGAAATTCAGGGTGTAAAACTGTAAGTATATTTAATTTTGCCATTCTTATCACCAGCTAAAGAAGACAGTATATGACCTGTTACTTGTATGTTATTTGTAAGGACCTTATCTACCGTCTGTGATATAATGTAGCTAGTCTAAATCCGTAACATTGTTTCAACGTGGAATCTGCCAAAACAGCTGGGGGTTTTTTGCAGTCCACGAAACATGTTTTAGTTTTTCAGAAACAAATTTAAACAACCACAACGTAAAGAGCCTCTTACGCGAGTGTACATGATTTGTGTACAAATCAAAAGTGCTGGCGCCTGCATCCATTGTTTGTTTGCAATAGAAAGTAGTTCCTTTATGTACGTGAATGCTATATGTGTATTGTCGCGCTATTTCAGTATCGGGTAATATTGAACGATTCTGACAATGTAAAGTTAACGGGGAAAAAATGAGCATATAATAATTTCAATTACTGAATCTATCACGTGTGTTATTGGCATTGCCAATATCACTTTCGTTCGTTTGTTCGTTTCAAAGTTGTGTGTGTCGACATCATTAATTTTATCATCTCTGCTTTCAAATCGACGAAACAGTTTGTATAGTTCATTCACAAAGGAATCTAAGTACCCATAAACGTCAACAACATAAGTGTACATGGTTTGTTTACAACGTAGTTCCCAATACACGATATTATTTTTAGACACTGGTTTTGTGCAGTGCAGTGGTGTGCTTTATCTTATCACACTGCGCAATTCTGATAAGATAAAGTTAAAGGACAGATAAAACTAAGCATGTAATATAATAGGAGATTGCACTTACTAAACTTATATTGCAGTATGCTGATATTTATAAAGGAATGCACATTTTTGATGATATGATAGCATCAGAATGTAAAGAAGAAATACCTTCCATGACTTGGAACGAATCTAAAGGGAGACTGGGCAGTGTCCAAAAATATATTAGTGCCGAAAGAGTGTATTGCATGATGACAAGTGATGGGAAATTAATCATATGCTGGTCTACTGCGTAAGCAATCTTGTTATTATCATATCACGAAAATCTTTTATATTATAGTCGAAATCGAATGCAAGCAACGCTTGGTAGAGATCTAATAGGTATGAATATTTGTTTGCATTATCCAAGTCTTATTAATGTTATAATTTTATATATTGAAAAGCTGACTCGATGTTCCACCATACTTTGGGTCATCAGCAAGAATTGGGACGATACTTATTATGTTCTAATTATCTGCAGTTATTCCATTCTGATTTCCAGTCAAAGCATTGCTTTTCTTATAACGAAATACAATCATTCCCCTCACGTCGGTGTACCTTTGCCAGCTCAATAACCTGAAGCGAATCTTTTGTTGGCACTATGTAGTAATGTTATATCAGTAGTCGTAATAACTGCCAACAGGCAGGCAGAAAGTACACACTACATTATGTTATGTAGGGTAACGAGGGACGTTGTACTTATAATACAACACTACATTATGTTATGTAGGTAACGAGGGACATTGTACTGATTATACAACACTACAGGGGCCCCAAGTGGCCGAGTAGTCTAAAGCGCTCTTCGTTACGGATCACTGCCATCTCACCTCAGTCTGCGTGCGTTCGAGTCTCGGATTCGGCTAATGTGGGTATGTGAGAAAGCTTGCCAGTAGCTTCTCCTGGGTCGGTGGTTCTTTCCGGGTTTTTCCTGAGTTCTTCCTCTCCCATTAATACTGGCCGCTATGTATAGCCTATCGTGTGCTGAAAAATGGCATTAAACCCTACAACAACAACAATACAACACTACATTATGGCATGTAGGGCAACGAGGGACATTGTACATACTATATAACACTACATTATGGCATGTAGGGCAACGAGGGACATTGTACTTACTATACAACACTACATTATGTTCTGTAGGGCAAAGAGGGACATTGTAGTTACTATACAACACCACATTCTGTTCTGTAGTGCAACGAGGGACATTGTACTTACTATACAACACTACATGATGTTCTGTAGGGCAAAGATGAACATTGTACTTACTATATACAACACTACATTATGTTATGTAGGGCAAAGAGGGACATAGTACTTGCTATACAACACTACATTATGTTCTGTAGGGCATAGTGGGACATTGTACTTACTATACAACACTACATTATGTTCTGTAGGGCAAAGAGGGACATTGTACTTACTATACAACACTAATTATGTTCTGTATGGCAAGGAGGGACATTGTACTCACTATACAAAATTATGATGGATGAAAGTGATGTTTGGTCAGTTGAAAATTAGTCATAATATTCTACGAAGATTTCAGTGAACTTCACACCAAAAGTAACATTAGGCAGATAGTTGGTACCATTTTGGAAAAACTTACTCCCTGTGTTTTGTCTTCATCCTTAAGGTTATGACTTTGCTAATGTCCTTCTCAGAAATTATACCGTTCATACCGTACGGTTGAACGTTGACTTTCGGAACTTACCCGGATCATAAATGACGTTTTGTTTAACCGCCAATTTTCCAAACGTACATGCCTTGTTTGTAGGAATTGGATTTTCATTCACTTATTGTTAGACGTTTCGCTCTCTCAATTTATAATATTGTGCGAGAGAAAATGTTATTAGCCATGACGAAAGAGATTTAATAGTCGGGGATATAACCTCTGTCTTTAGAAGCAGCTTCTGTTATAATACTTTGAAATCAATATGTCGATGATTTATTACCTTTTCGATTTGTTCAAGAAAAGAACTTAACTTTGACAAGCGATAACCAACAAAGCAACATTACGTTAGTCTACCATATACAGATGATGTATAGTTCCAAACCGCAGCAAATAAATCAATTTAAAATGCTTCGATATGGTTTTAAGTACTCGTATCGACTCCGCCGTAAAAGAATATAGTCAGCCATGAAAAAGTGGGGGTGGTTCATCGGATGCTGAGTGGTTGGACTTGTGGATGATGGGTGTGGGTTACATTTGTATTATATTGTCAGCTCAGATAGGATATTATTGTGTGTGTTCTTATGTAAGTTAATTTTCCTCGTCGCGTTTGATAGAATCTTCAAAGTGTTAAATGTGCCGTAAAACAACAATTCACTCTTTGGTTTCTCTCACAATAAAATCCATCCAGAGTAGTTGGCACTAATGTTTGTTCGTATTTTCAAAAAGTGTTGATTAACAGTGCCAAGTTATGAAAATATCTTCACTGAGTATAACGCGATTGTAATGTGCGAAAGAGAAGAAACCAGTTTTATGCAAACATTTTATTTTCTTTGCCAACATCTTTCTTTTATCCCTGACTTACTCAGTACTAAAGAGACATGATTATCATGATTGTACCGGTCCATATACCTACCTACCTACCTATCTACCCACCCACCCATATTCCTTCATACACACATACAAAGATACATACATACATGCATGCATATATACATACATACATACATACCTATTTGCGAATCATCGCTTCTTCGTAAGGTTTTAATTTAAAACCAATATTCCTACAAGCAAAAGGTAAAAGTATTTTCTTCGAAGACAAACTATAGTCTTCTAATGATTTCTACGGGAAGCCTGTAATTATTTACACCTTAAAAAGATCCCTAATATTATTGGAAAGAGTATTGCAACAAATTCTACGAATTACTCATATATATATATAATGGGCATTGAAACAGGTAACAATAATCTTTCGTTCCAGCTCTATTCTATAACTGAATAATTCCGAGACATATATGGAACTGGTCTTGCATGCAGATTTCCCCCATGGCATATACAATTCATAGCATTTCAGTTTCCGTTGAATACGTGTTTCATGTAATGGATGCAATCAAAACTTATCCCAGGAGTCAAATATAATCATAAGAAGATTTTGATGTCAAAAGTCAAAATAACATGATTTACCTTTAACGTCATATGTTGTCTTTGATGGATAATGCGATACTGTGTTTTATTTCCATAAATTATGTACATTATCTATCAGAGAATCAAGCTTTCGTGGGATTGTACAGTGTTAATGAAGAATGCCAAAACAATTCACGTTTATGAAAGCTGACTCTATTGGCCATAGAATCTGTCTTCTTTTTTAATTACTGGGACACTGCAGTACAAATGAATCAAATAAAATCACTACCTTATGTGGGGATGTGGGAATAGGTGAGAATTGCTTGGACACATCAATGATTCTGCGTAGAAAACATATTATTATCTCTTGTAAGGAGTATGCGAAAAATTCATCAACGCTCAATACTCTTGCTGGAACACAAAAGTATCACCCAATGTAAGAAATTAGCTCACTAAGGGAACTTTTAAAATAAAGATAATAAGCATCATTGTGCAATATTATGTAATGATAATTAGCATGATTGTACAATATTATATAATGATAATAAGCATGATTGTACAATATTATATGAAACGTTTTAAATAACATAAGTATCAGTTAAATATATATTTAAATAGTGTTCGTTAAATAAATCAGTAACGAAGACTTCAATACTTCAACGGATTCCAAAGCAAGCGACACAATAAGTACATCAGCTCCTATAATACGTCTTGCCTAGAACAGAGTTAAAGTGAAATAATAAGCTTTAAGCAAACTTTGTAAATACTTATCACAAATAAAAAGAAAATAAATGAATACAGACAAGAAACAAAATTAGATTTAACTTTTGAGCTCTCTACTCTGCCGATCCATTGGTCCTGAACCTTTAGTACTTCACATTGATTCGACCAGTACTACCCGAGGAACCAAGAGTCATCATTGACAACATCAGGTTTAAACAACACCAACGAAGTTCCACAACTCCCAGGAATAGCTGCAAGTTTATTAATTAGGACAACTTTAAGCGCAAATGCATTCATTCATATATATATATATATATATATATATATATATATATATATATATATATATATATATATATATATATATATATATATATATATATATATATATATATATATATATATATATCACGTGTGCGTGCACATGAAATGACTTTGTTATACGTTTAGTTGTTTTTTCGTAAGACCAGCTATAACAAATTGTTGATAGAATAACAACATTCATACATGAATCTGTCTATAAAAAGAATACTCCCACATGATAATAAAATGTAAAAACATTCCTCAGCCTGTAATGCAGGCAACATACAACTGTATTCAACTTAATGTTAAGCTCTAAAATGAAACAGACTATACTCTTTTTATTTGATAACTTTGCGTTATCTGGAATAGATCTAACTTCCTAGACATTCACAGTAAATGCGGAAACATCCTATATATTAAACAATTTCATGACACAGAACTGATTGAAGAAAGAATAAAATTTAACATGTTTCATACTTCTACAGCCGATATTTGTTTTTGTATTGTGGACTGCTCCCTGATATTGTTTATATGTATTTGGACAATATATGCAAAAATGGCACTATGAATGTTCTAGACGTGGTCAGATCGACCCCCAGATAACACAATGTAGTAAGTGAACAGGATGCAGTATTTTAAATGGCCACCACTAAAACCAGACGCTATCGGTAACGCTTTACTCGGATACGAAACGCATATACATGTACGTTCATATATAATACTAAGATATCAATCCAACAATTTTACGACAGAAATATAACACGTGACATGGACATAAAAAGGCCAAGGTCAGAATATGAGGATTAAGTTTGGTCAAGGAGAAATGTTGTATACCTACAAAGCCAATAACTCTTTGAGAATGAGCCCATAAATATCAATTAAGACCATTAGATGGGCGAGTGAGGAACATATTAGACAGGTAGAAGATTTGCTCGAGATATTAGATGTAAGTGGCACAGGATTGATTTTAGAAGTGGATTTATATACATTTCAAGGAATAGACCCTCGCTATTGACAATTTAATTTATAACGAAAATAAATAATCTCCATTGCAAGACGCTGCTGTTATATTTACTAGTAACATAGTTTGATACTGCTATTATATTTACTAGCAACGTAGTTTGATACTGCTGTTATATTCACTAGTAGCATAGCCTGTTACTGCTGTTATATTTACTAGTAACATAGTTTTATACTGCTGTTATATTTAATAGTAACATAGTTTGATACTGCTGTTATATTTAATAGTAACATAGTTTGATACTGTTGTTATATCTACTAGTAATATAGTTTATACTGCTGTTATATTCACTAGTAGCGTAGTTTGTTACTGCTGTTATATTTACTAGTAACATAGTTTGATACTTCTGCCAGTGTTTATTTTACATAACTCTTGAGATCGTCGTGTGTGTTTCATTCCAATGATCAAAACAGTGCTCTCTTCCAGATTGTGTGGTTATGTTTCTATTAAGCTAACAAATGTATCATGAACAAACTAAATGTTGTCTTTTTACTCTGAACGGAATAAACACAATCGGAATAAAAAGATGCAATAATTTCAGTTGTTAACATTCAAATAATGTATGAAATCATCATTATTAATTTGACATGACTGTTAGACGTGCGACTGGGTGTACTAAAGAAACAAAGATCGGTTCGACATATGATATATTTATATATTATATATATGTATATATATATATATATATATATATATATATATATATATATATATATATATATATATATATATATATATATATATATATATATATGGAACTTAAATAGGTACAACTCGGAAATATGTATTTCAGACACGACAATCATATTTCGATCCAAAACTCATTTCACATTAAACTCATGCTAACTCAATATGTTTATTCCACATTATTGGTTCAAAAGTATATGTTAACAATACATGTGAAAGGCATGTTTGGTTACTTAGGAGCGAAAGACAGCTTGTATCTTACCTCGCTTGAAACGGTTTCTTATTTGGCCTTGCATTAGTGTGTTTATTGCTTATTTAGTTTTAGTCAAAGATGTAAAGTTAGCATGCGCCAGAAGTAGTTAGTCACAGCTAGAGTCAAATAGGTATTTTTTCCAAGAAACTTAACATGAAACATAACTGCTGTTACAACCATGCATATCAAAATGAATGAATTTTTATTTATCTCATAGTCGACATGGTTTCTTGAAAATGTTAGTTGAGCCTTGTATACACGTCGTGATCACACATAACAGTAATATTATTTTAAAGGTCACCGGCCACCTACATTGTACAAAACGTGTGATATTAATATAGCTATAAACAAGAAGCATTTGTTATTTATGCACACCATTAAAATGTTTAATTTGACTTAAAACTCAGCTTTATAAAATGGAAAAATTATTCGGCGATAGTTAGTTTCCGCGTGCCAAAACCGGATATGACGTACATTTATCCCTTCTATTCAGCCTAGCCATTCAAGTGTTTAATTTACCCCACGTAAATGTCTATGTGATATATTGTACGATAGTGCGTTTGTACAGCAAATATGGTGCACTGTGTTGCATACGGATGTAACCAAAAGAGTGATGATGGGAAAAAACGTACTTTCGTTTTCCGAAAAACCATGTTTACCAGAAAAAGTTGTTATTAATCAGTGGGATCGAATAGGGAAGGGATGGGAAAGTTGTATCATTTATGCCGGATTATAGTGAATTTGGCCCAAAGACAAGTCGGCCCGACTCAAAATACAATTCGGCCAAACTTAACAATAGTTTGTACGTTCTTTTTCTTCAAGACAAAAGTAGATGCTATGTAAGATAAGTTTTAGGAAATAAAACTAAATTTAAACAAACTATTTTGATATTCTTTGAAAGAAAATAATCATACTTCGTAACGTACATATTTATGAGAGAAAAAACAAACTGACATATCTTGCTTGTTCTAATTAAAATATTTATATACATTTTTTATGCTAACAAATATATGCATCTGCACAACGACATTCTCAATTTAAGTATTCCGGTCAAATTATCAATAATCATTTATAAAACAAAAATACGTAACAGATAATATTCTACATAATACGTATACATTTTGCTAAGTGTAGTGTACATGAGATACTATAACAAATATACTTAATTTTAGGCTTCACGTTGTAAAACGGTTGCATACAATACATACTAGATTACACGAGAGAGAGAGAGAGAGAGAGAGAGAATAATGTTGAGCATTTTCTCAGTATTTAGTTGCTGCAATATGAAGCTCTTACCAGTTAATTTTATTGTTTGTTTTTATTTTTCAAGTTGAATTAGTGTTTGCGCGCGTAAATTGAAAGCTTGTCATTACTGGTCAATATCGTCAATCATATTAGCTCCATTATTCCGTACAAATTAGAAAGGAAATAATGTTGTGTTTCTTTTGTGCCCACACACACACACACACACACACACACACAGAGAGAGAGAGAGAGAGTACAAAATAAATTGATAAGCATACACTTGGTTGAAAATAAAATGAAAGAAATTAACCTTGCAGTGTTATCATATATTCCTTCATTCTTCATCATGCGAACATTAATTTAAAATATATATATATATATATATATATATATATATATATATATATATATATATATATATATATATATATATATATATATATATATATATATATATATATATATATATATCCATGAACTCCGTAAATGTAGCGGATACCGGCTTGCGTATGCATCCTTAGTGTAGTGTGTATCGGTTATGTCAAATAACAAAATCGCAAATGAGACGAAAGTATCACCCGATTGCTTGAAGGCACCTGCCATTTACGCATGATAAGTTACTTATTGCAAACTGACCCAGATTGTATTGTATCCAGGTTAACTATAAGTCGGTATCTCGCAGATATAAAAAAAATCATTATTTTAAAATAAAAATGTGAGTGCAAATGATACTGTTTTTGCTAGCATGGGTTACAAAAGTATTATTAAAGCAAGTTATTATTGTGTTTAATATTTTCCCTGCAAGCATAAATTATCATTAGATATGGCAAACAAATAGAAGCCCGGGAGATAAACACAACTGGCATGGAGAAATAAATTCATTGTTTAAACTTACCGACAGAATATGAAATACATAGGTTATTTTATTACAATGCAAACCAACCCCGGAAACTAGACTTTGGTATCTTTTTAGTGTGCAGATTTGTTCTTCTAATGTCGGCCTGGCAAAAGGAGGTCAAATTTGGTTCCTTTGGATTCTTTAAGCGTGCCGATTTCATTCATCTTTTTTTATATATAAAGTCCGCCGACAGAGGGAAGCCAGCGTTGATTCTTTTAACCTCTTTTAACGGGATTTTTCAAAATAAATTGAAACAATGGAACAGTTTTGAAAGCGACACCATCTAGTGCGTCGTGATATAAGGCTGAACAGTAAATTAGTCTTCATTAGGTTCATCTAAAATTTTCCCTATCCATAGTTTAAAAAGTTTTATTTTTCGACAACAAGAAGCATGTAGGGATAAATGTACGTCATTTATAGTTGGGCAATCGTAACTAAGGGGAAGTAACAGCGTTGTATACTTCTATTTCGAGCAATTTAATTATTATTTCTTCTTTACACTTGATAATTTTTGGGGTTTCTTTTGTGCGAGTATAACTATTTTTAATCATATAATGCAAATCTGATATAAATAGGAGAATGTTGCAGTATGGCCGGTGACCTTTACGTTTTAAAGAGCCAAGCCTTGTTGCTTGGCGACATCGACATCATAGTCTTCATAATTTGTATACACTTAGTTTCTTTATTGCCCTCTATGACTTCTTGTCTTACATTAACATAGTGTTAATCAGCTTTTTCTTTACCATTTTTCTTACCCCTCCGGTGGCCTAGTGGTTAGAACGTCCGCCTCTGATGTGGGAGATCGTAGGTTCGATCCCAGGCCGAGTCATACCAAAGACTTACAAAAATGGTACTAACAGCTGCCTCTACTGGAGCTCAGCATTAAAAGGTTAGTGTTAGGATTGGTCGGCCTGGTGTCAGGATAATGTGACTGGGTGGGACATCACGCTACATGTCTGCGGCATGATGCCCCAGTGCTAGACATCACTATAAACGGTCACACGTCAGACATCGTAGCTATATGACTGAAATATTGTTAAAGCAATGTTACAAATCCAAATCACACACACACACACACACACACACACACACACACACACACACACATGCCAATACCATTATTTTTGCCTCTGAAAATAATTGTTGTGTTTAACTAATTTTAAAGTGTTACTGGATTCTATGCATATGATGTTGTGGCCTAAGATACTATGTATTTATACTAGCTAATATATTGGTAAAAAAGAGATATCGTTACCAAAATAATCAAATGTCACTTTAAATGTGTTATGAACATTTTTCCAAAATGTTATTATCTGGATCGTAACCGTTCTCTCATACGATTGACATATTCATTCACTTTGTGGTAGTGCCTGATAATGTCGAAGTCGAATGTGTATATGATATTCTGGTTTGTTCAACCATAATTGAGATTATGTATGATCTGTTGCTATGATTCAACCTTTAAATGCAGTCATCTCTACAGACGTTGATACATTGCAGAAATAAACTCGTTCATCTTGTAGGCACTTCTTTTTCTGTCATAAAACTCATTTCATCATCCGACATTGTTCTTCATTTCATAGCAGTACCTACCTCTTATTTATATTTAAATTTGTCAACAGTTGATACAATAACATGTATAGTCTCCCTGTGATAAAAAATTATCAAGTGTAAAGAAGAAATAATAATTTAATTACTCGAAATAGAAGTATACAACGCTGTTACTTCCCCTTAGTTACGATTTCCCAACTATAGAGGACGCAACCGGAAATGACGTACATTTATCCCTACAAGGTTTCTGTTCTTCAGGACCATTATCGATCAAGCGTCTGTTTTTACTTTGAAGCATGTGCAGTCAGTGTATTATACAACTGTAAAACTTTTCTAAGTCAAATTAATTGAGTTATCATCTGGTAAGGTGGTTTACATTCACCATGACATGTCTCGACTTGCTTGACTAACGTACAAACTCAGATGTTTTTTGTGTATCAAATGCATTCAAGAACTTCACAACCAGATGTTGCCATCGAAAGTGCACAGCGTCGATTAGTCTGCCATAATTTAATGTCAGATTGTGATGTGTGTTATTTCATAGTCATCAATGACAAAATTAAAGTTGAGTTTTGAAAAATGTTTTGAATATGTTTGTGTGACAAAATCTTTTTATGCATATTAATTTATCCAAATTGATTTAATATATTGACTTGGTTTAGGAGAGTTTAACCAAGTTAGTGCATTAAATTGAGCAGCAGGACACTGTTTATGTGCTCTTTTTATTTGCTTTGCTGTTATTTTTTGGATGGAGGCGTTTGGTTTGATTTTGATGTTTTATAATTTGTTGTTATTCGTCGTTTTAATCTGGAATCCACGTTTTAGATTCCCCCTAGATATGAAATTGTCTTTTCTTGCGCAAAAACATCGATTCTCTAATTGTTGTCTTTTCACCCTCACATATTATTCACTATTGATGTTCTCCTCTGATTATATTCATCCCATCTACTGTATTCCCATGCTGAGATATAACATAGTAACTTTATCAATGGTTTCATCTGTACCGTTTTAGTGTTAAGTGTGGTGTTTTTAAACACACTTTATTTGACCTCTCATAGAGTAATCAATAAACGTTGTAACTCATTCATTTTACATTAAACGACACGAAATGTGATCATTAAATCAACTCTTAAAACGCAATACCTTAAATTTTAGTGTTGTTAATTTAATCGGGCAGAGAAATCTGATCCCTAGCGGTTAATAATTCGACTTTCAAACGCCCTAATGTGTATTTTATATTCACAAATTTACAAGTAGCCCAGAACATCCCATATAGGTACGATTAGGAAATGCACGTTCGAAACATTAGATACTACCAATTTTTCATAGATTTACAAATGGTTTATTCATGAGATGCATGTGCGGTTACGAATTCCACTTTTGAAGCTCTCTGTTTTTTTTTCCATAAATTAACAAGTGGGCGAGTAAATTCGCACCCGTAAGATTAAGAAATTGATTTTCTAAATGCTGTGCTATAAATTTTGTTTTCATTTATTTACAAGTGTGTTAAGACACTATGGTCTTAAACTAAGTAACGGAAAAAATCGAAAACCCATATGTTTAATCAAATTCAACAAATAATATATTCCCCATGAATACAAAAGTCAAAATGTAAAAGGAACTTATAACATTGTGAATTAAATCCCAAAAAGTCCTAAAAGTTATATCGCGACTCCAACTGTATGATGTTCCAGTTGAATTCCAGTTGTGGTCGAGATAATTCCAAAATTGAATGTGCGAATGTACCCGTGGTCTCAAATGTGCTAAAGTGCTCATAACCTGGAATATGGCACTATGTTAAGATTCTTTTGAGGTATGGCAATACTATACACACAAACGTCCTTGATTTAATTCACTATAATTCGAAATTGAGTATTTAGTCCAAGAAGTATTAATTAGCACTGTGTATTTCCGGTGAATAGTTTGAATAAATAAATCCAGCCAAAACAAAATAAATCTGCAGACAACAATAAGACTAATTCTACTTTATATGATAATGTATGAATTGGTAATATTAAAGC